>ML661885.1:18675906-18979596 GCA_007570785.1 Antilocapra americana | reverse complement strand
GGGGCTTCTCCTCTCCCCCGGCCCGGCCGCTCGTGCAGCTGAGCGCTCCTTCCAAGGTGTGTACAGCACCAATCTGTCCAGAATCCCCAGAAGTCTTGGTTAGCCTCCCCGGGGCTGGGTTATGCCCACAGCTCTCAGGCGGGGGCTGGGCCGGTCCGCAGCCCGAAGCTGCCCAGCCTCTCTGTTGACTCCTCACCGCCCTTTGTTTTGTGCACGGGCCTGGGGCGGGGGGTGGGGGGAGCTTTTCCTGGAAGGTTAGGTCCCTCAGGCTGCTCCGTTCCCTGAGCCCGCGGCCCGCCCCTCCCTGAGCAGGAGCAGTCCCCTTCGGCTGTGCTGCCTCGGCTGTTCCTTGTAGCCAGAGAGGAACCTTGCAGGGCTTAGCTATTAATCTGCTTCTGCTCTCAGCTATATTGCTCTCCAAGATCCACCGCAGATCTGCCAGAGAGAATGCTCCCTGGTATTCGGAAACCTTTCTCCTCTTTTTTTTTTTTCCCCCCTCTTTATTTCAGACTCCCCTTCCGGGACGGAACCCGTACCCAGCTCTTTGTCTCTCCCTCTACTTTTTTTTTCTTTTCTTTCTTTTGTCCTACCTCCTCACGTCGGCAATGGGTCGCCTCTCCAGATGCCTGATGTCCTCTGCCAGCATTCAGTTCCTGTTTTTTGGAGTTTGCTCGGCCTTTAAAAGTTCTTTTGGTATATTTGTTGGGGAGAGAGTGTTCTCCCCGTCCTATTCCTCCGCCATCTTAGTTTCTCCTCAGCACAGGGGAGTTTTGCAGCAACAAACAAACAGGTAGTTGGAACATCAAAATATTATTGCTAATTAAAGAAAAGCAAACATCTCAGGTTAATGAATTCAGCACTTTTCTATGGGAAGATGCAAGAGTATGGGATCACTGGAATCATTTCTTTGATATATACCTTAACTATCTAGGGCCAGTACTCTGTCCTTTTCCATCCTGAGTCCCCTCAGGATGCATGGTCAGAGTGAATACAGTGGCTGATGGCTTATAGCCACAATATTCTTTGTTTACTAATATAGCAGGTGACATTCTTCATCCATATGTAGGAGTAGGGAAA
Organism: Antilocapra americana; assembly: GCA_007570785.1. Classification (NCBI taxonomy): domain Eukaryota; kingdom Metazoa; phylum Chordata; class Mammalia; order Artiodactyla; family Antilocapridae; genus Antilocapra; species Antilocapra americana. The sequence goes on along the minus strand of ML661885.1, from coordinate 18,978,519 downwards.
TATATATATATAACTATAAATTTACAAGGTGAATTAAATTATTATTAATAGTAAGAGCAGACATGAAAGATATGTTGAGAAAATGGATCTCTAAGCTAAATCTTGAAAAATAAGAACTTAGTCGGGACTTTGAGGAGAAAAACATGGACAATTTTTAAACACATTTCATAGAAAAGTGAAGTATGACTTGGTAAAGGATTACATTTAGCAGATAAAAGGGATAGAGTTTGTCATCAAATTTAGGGCTGTGCTTCTATGCTTCTGCTTAGTTGTTCAGTCGTGTGCAGCTCTTTGTGAACTTTTGGACTGTAGCCCCTCTGTCCATGGAATTTTTAAGGCAAGAATATTGGAGTGGGTTGCTATTTTCTTCTCCAGGGGATCTTTCTGACCCAGAGATGGAACTCATGCCTTGATCTTCATTGCAGGTGGATTCTTTACCTGCTGAGCCATCGGGGAAGCTCCTGGGTGAGTGGAGGTATCATTGACTGAATGGGATAATAAAAGGAAGGAAAGATTTGGAGGAAAGCTTGATTTGAGGTTTTGGAATCAGACATTTATGATAACAATAACACCTTTAAGAGATAATGCCAAATAGTAACTAATATATGAATTGGGAAATTATAAGTGAGTCCAGAATGGTATTTAAATTTGAGACCTATCAGCATGTGTATTGCATTTAAAACCATGGGAATGGATGAAATTGCCTAGAGAGATAATTCTGCATGAGAGTTTATAAAGTCTATGGATGAGTCTTGAGGATTTCTAGGAATTTTATAGAAACTATTCCTCAAATGTGGTCTGTGAAATAAGTGTCAGCATTCCTTGAATGCTTCTTAGAAATGCATTGTCTCAGGAGCCACTCCTGACCTGTTGACTCATATCTTGCGTTTAGAAGACTTCTTGATAATTAACATGTTAAATTTTGAGAAGCACTTGAGAGTAGATGTTGGGAAAGGACACTGAGAAAAGAAACGAAAAAAGGAGAACCAGGAAAATATGGTGTCATGAAGGCCACTGGGAAAGACAACATGAAAATGTTTAAAGAGTAATCACTAGTTGCAATGATGTTGGGAGGATGATGAGATGACAGAATGAGTGTGCCTTAAATTTAACAGTGTGGGGTTTGATAAGTGATATTACCCAGAGCAGTTTTGATGGAGAAGTGCAAGTAGAAGCCAAGAATTAGGTTAGTTGAAAATTGAATGGAACGTGATGAAAAGGCAACAACCACATGGAGACAACTCTTTCAAGAAGTTTGCACTTGAAGGAGAGTGTGGCTAGATCAAGGGGTGAAAAGAATGAGAGGCTGAAGAGGGAGTCAAAGTGGATGTTATCAACACAAGCAACAATAGATGATGGGTGACATTTAAACGTTAATGAGAATAATCAACTTACAAATAATCAAATATTTGTAAGCAGACAAGAAGTGGATAAATTGAAGGAGCTCAGTATTGACAAAAGGGAAAAGCAAGGAATTCCAAGTAAACATGAGGAGTTTATCTTTGAGAGTATGTTTTCTTTATGTTAGAGGAAAAGAAAAGAATACAGATGACCATAGGCTCAGAGATACGAATAGAGGGATGATTATAGAATGTGCCTCCAATGTTTCTACTATGAAAGAAAGTCATTTGCTAAAAATGAAAGTGAAAGGGTTGTCAAATATTTGATAAAAGGAAATCTTTTATCTTGTTAAATAAAAATTATTAAATTAATAACAACTCTTCCAGGTTTTAACTAGCTCAATTTTACAGATAATAAATTTCATGAACAAGCTTGAATACCAGCTCAGCAAATTTACTTCAGATCCATTCTTTATCAACTACAAAGACAACTTTTTTGTGGAGAGAACTTACTAGAAAAACATTAACAATCATTGACCATATTGTACTATAACCAGCAAAACACTGTCCTTACACAAATGAAAATTAACTTGATTTCACTGACTCACTTTTTGTCTTCACATTAAATATAGTCATATGAACCTTTCAGAGAACATACTAATAATTACTAACAGCAAAGGTAATTAACCTTTGTATATCAGTTCATAAAGCATTTTAACATACTTTATTTTACTATGTATTATCCCATAATATTTATTTACTAACTGAACACATTTTCTTATAAAAATAGAGTTTTTAAAAGATTCTTGGTGTTGGATCAGAAGTAAACTCTATTAGGATGGTTTATCTCTCATAATATTTTTGTGAAGTCAAATTAAATAAAATATATGAAAATAATTTATTCCAAATGAAATTTAAAACCCCAATATTAAGAATACAAAAAGAAAGACAAAGTTCAGGAAAAGAATATCACTGTAATTTTCAAAACTGTAAAGAAAGTCCTGATTTACCACTCAATGGATTCTGATGAAAGTTGTATTTTATGGTAATATCAATTTTAGGGTTGACCATAAATAATTAGTGAAAGTATCTGTTGGTTAGAAGAATACTTTTGAGATAACTATTCTCAATTCTATGAAATAAGAAACTTCCATAGGAAGTTATTCAGTACACTGTAAAACAATATGTTCTAAGAAAGCTTAGGAGATTCTTGGAAGATTACTCTACATAACCCTTTAACATTGCCAGGACAGTAGAAAATTTAAGAGATACCACTATTAGGTTTGGTAACAGCTAAAGTACAATTGGGAAAATATCCTTATGCCTTAAGCCTCTTGTATCTATAACAGGAAATCATAACCACAAGGAGCGTGACACAAAAGATGAAAGGATTGGGCACCTAAAAATAGTGATTGCCAACTCTGCAAGAAACATCCTGAGGGCTTAGGGGAGTAAAAACAAGTGAGCAAACAATTCATGTTTGTCAAAAGGCCAAACCATCTGCTAACTAAACCAATCTTTGTTCAAATCTACAGACAAAACTATTATCTCTTAGGAGGCTTGATGATTCTTGCCTATGACATAACAGGAAAAGTAGGAGGCTACTAAAAATATGAATAATGAAAACTCAGCAGTAATATACCCATTCTTTCCAGAATAATTTAGAGTTTGACCTCCTCATCTTTTACTTTTACACAGTACCTGTTTCCTTTTCCAGGGGATCTTCTCTACCCAGGGATCAAACCCTGGTCTCCTGTATTGCAGGCAGATTTTTCACCATTTGAGTCACCAGGGAAGCACCCTTCACTTTTTCCTTATCTTTTACTTTTACACGGCAATACGCTGTCTAGACTTGTCATAGCCTTTCTTCCAAGGAGCAGGCATCTTTTAATTTCATGACTGCAGTCACATTCTGTAGTGATTCCAGAGCCCAAGAAAATAAAATCTATCACTGTTTCCATTGTTTCCCCGTTTGCCATAAAGTGATGGGACTGGATGCCATAATCTTTCTTTTTTGAATATTGAGTTTTAAGTTATCTTTTTCACTCTCCTCTTACACTCTCCTCAAGAAGCTCTTTAGTTCCTCTTCACTTTCTTCCATTAAATTGATATCATCTGCATATCTCAGGTTGTTGCTATTTCTCCTGGCAGTCTTGATTCCAGCTTGTCATTCATCCACCCAGCATTTCACATGATGTACTCTGCATATAAGTTAAATGAACAGAGTGACAATATACAGCCTTGACGTCCTCCTTTCCCAATTTCAAACCAGTCGATTGGTCCATGTCTGCTTCTTACTATTGCTTCTTGTCTTGCATACAGGCTGCTCAGGGAACAGGTAAGATGGTCTGGTATTTCCAGCTCTTCAAGAATTTTCCACAGTTTGTTGTGATCTACAAAGTCAAAGACATATTAACTCTACCTTCAGACTTTTTAAGTTATAGCTTTTTATTTTTTTTAAGTTTTTATTTTACATTGGAGTTCTTGTTTTTATTTAGTCACTAACCCATGTCTGACTCTTTTGTCAGCCCATGGACTGTACACCCTCAAGACTCACTGACCCATGGGATTTCCCAGGCAAGAATAATAGAGTAGGTTGCCATTTCCTTTGCCAGGAGACCTTCCCAACAAAGGGACTGAATCCACATCTCCTGCATTGGCAGATGGATTATTTCCCACTAAGCCATATGGGAAGTCCAAATTTTCCATGTGTCATAAAAAAAATTTTTTTTATAGAAAAGGACATACAAATTGTTTTCTTTATTTTTTAGGTTGTTTTTATTTTTTTTCCAATAAATGTTTTTATTTATTTTTTAAAGTTTAATTAATTCATTTATTTTTTTAAATTTTCTTTACATTATTGTGTTGGTTTTGCCATACATTGACATGAATCTGCCATGGGTATACATATGTTCCCCTTCCAGAACCCCCCTCCCACCTCCCTCCCAATTCCCTCTCTCTGGGTCATCCCAGTGCACCAGCCCTGAGCATCAAACCTGGGCTGGCAATTGATTTCACATATGATAATTAACATGTTTCAATGCCGTTCTCCCATATCATCCCACCCTTGACATCTCCCATAGAGTCCAAAAGACTGTTCTATACATCTGTGTTTCTTTTACTGTTTCACATACAGGGTTCTCATTACCATCTTTCTAAATCCCATATATATGTGTTAGTATACTGTATTGTTGTTTTTCTTTCTGGCTTACTTCACTCTGTATAATAGGCTCCAGTTCCGTCCACCTGAGTAGAACTGATTCAAATGAATTTTTTTTTTTTTAAGCTGAGTACTATTCCATTGTGTATATGTACCACAGCTTTCTTATCCATTCGTCTGTTGATGGACATCTAGGTTGCTTCCATGTCCTGGCTATTGTGAACAATGCAGCAATTTAAACTCACTCCAAAGCAGAAGAAAATGTGGCCCATGATCAAAATAGAAACTCTCAATAGGATGAAACATGAATACTCCTGAGTCAAATTATTCTACAGCGAGTTTGAAATAACTATATTAAAAGTGCTAATTTATCCATTCAGTTCAGTTCAGTCACTCAGTTGTGTCCAACTCTTTGTCATCCCATGAACTGCAGCACAACAGGTCTCCCTGTCCATTATCAACCCCTGGAGTTTACTGAAACTCATGTCCATTGAGTCAGTGATGCCATCCAACCAACTCTTCCTCTGTCATCCCCTTCTCCTCCCACCTTAAATCTTCCCCAGCATCAGGATCTTTTTCAAATGAGTCAGTTCTTCGTATCAGGTGGTCAAGGATTGGAGTTTCAGCTTCACCATCAGTCCTTCCAATGTGTATTCAGGATCGATTTCCTTTAGGATAACCTGGTTGGATCTCCTTGCTGTCCAGGGACTCTCAAGAGTCTTCTCCAATACCACAATGCAAAAGCATTAATTCTTCAGTGCTCAGCTTTCTTTATAGTCCAACTCTCACATCCACACATGACTACTGGAAAAAACTATAGCTTGGACTAGATGGACTTTGTTGGCAAAGTAATGTCTCTGCTTTTTAATATGCTACCTAGGTTGGTCATAACTTTTCTTCCAAGAAGCAAGCGTCTTTTAATTTCATGGCTGCCATCACCAACTGCAGTAATTTGGGAACCCCAAAAAAATACATCTGTCACTATTTCCTCATCTATTTGCGTGAAGTGATGGGACCAAATGCCATGATCTGAGTTTTCTGAATGTTGAGTTGTAAGCCAACTTTTTCACTCTCCTCTTTCACTTTCATCAAGAGGCTCTTTAGTTCTTCTTCACTTTCTGCCATAAGGGTGGTGTCATCTGCATATCTGAGGTTATTGATACTTCTGGCAATCTTGATTCCAGCGTGTGCTTCATCCAGTCTGGCATCATGCATGATGTACTCTGTATATAAGTTAAATAAGCAGTTTGATAATATACAGTTTTGACATACTCTTTTCCTGATTTGGAACCAGTCCGTTGTTCCATGACCAGTTCTAACTGTTGCTTCTTGACCTGCATGCAGGTTCCTCAGGAGGCAGGTCAGGTGGTCTGGTATTCCCATCTCTTTCAGAATTTTCCACAGTCTGTTGTGATCCACACAGTCAAAGGCTTTGGCATCGTTAGTAAAGCAGAAATAGATGTTTTTCTGGAATCCTCTTGCTTTTTCAATGATCCAGTGGATGTTGGCAGTTTGATCTCTGGTTCCTCTGCCATTTCTAAATCCAGCTTGAAAATCTGCAGTTCATGGTTCACGTACTATTGAAGCCTGGCTTGGAGAATTTTGAGCATTTCTTTGTTAGCATGTGAAATGAGTGCAATTGTGTGGTACTCTGAGCATTCTTTGACATTGCCTTTCTTTGGGATTGGAATGAAAACTGACCTTTTCCAGTCCTTTGGCCACTGCTGTGTTTTCCAAATTTGCCTGCATATTGAATGCAGCCCCTTCACAGCACCATCTTTTAGGATTTGAAATAGCTCAAATGGAATTCCATCACCTCCACCAGTTTTGTTGATAGTGATGCTTCCTAAGGTCCTTTTGACTTCGAAATCCAGGATGTCTGATCACACCATCGTGATTATCTGGATCATGAATATCTTTTTTATATAGTTCTGTGTATTCTTGCCACCTCTTCTTATTATCTTCTGTTTCTGTTAGGTCCCTACCATTTCTGTCCTTTATTGAGCCCATCTTTGCATGAAATGTTCCCTTGGTATCTCTAATTTTCTTGGAGAGATCTCTAGTCTTTTTCATTTTATTTTGTTTCTCTATTTCTTTGCATTGATCACTGAGGAAGGCTTTCTTATCTTTCATTGCTATCCTTTGGAACTCTGCATTCAAACGGGTATATCTTTCCTTTTCTCCTTTTGCATCTCTTCTCTTCCCAGCTATTTGTAAGGCCTCCTTAGACAATCATTCATCCATTAAACATAAGGAAAAAGTTCTCCAAGTGAGACAGGATTGATTCTGGAAAGAAAGGAAGGCAAGAAGGTTATGTTCCTATAATTGCAGAAGAATGGGATCAAAAGCCATAAGTTCACAAGCTTCCATAGTAATTATTTCCATTGCAGCACTCACTGTATCATTTATTTCTGTTTCTGTAAGTAGTCTGTACATATCTTTAAGACAAGAACTTCGTGATCTTGACCACTACTGTATCTGCAAGATACAGCATGTACTAAATAAAACTATGTTAAATGGATAAAGAATAAGAAATAAAAAGGTTAATAGTGACTTTATTGGGAGCAAAGTAAAGAAAGAGAAAATTCATTAAAAATTAAACAATATCTGTGGATTGCCAAGAGTATCTTAATTCGTAATTTATTTCTAGTGAGTCTCTAAAGCACTGCAAAGAAAACAGCTTATTGTATTTCTATAAAGTATACTTTGTTGAATTAAATACTGAATTCCTTGTGTCATCCTAACTTTGAACCATTTTAGCCCAACACTAAAACCTTACTATAAATGAACATTTTTAAATATATATATGAAATCTCAAACACCATAATTTAACTATTCATCAATCTTTAGTTGCAGCAATATTTACTCTCATGTGTGAACTTTACTACAGTCACCTTAGTAGCCTCACAATGTGAAAACAACAAAGCACATAAATCTTGAGAGTAGGTCTTCAAGGCAGCATTCTCAGCTGCACAGTGAGGAAATGACTGAAGAATTGCTAGGCAGGCCTGCAGTGAAGCCTTGTGGAAGACAAAAGGGAATGGAGGAGGTGGTATTTCTCTTGGTCAGTGTCTTCAACCAGCTTTGCGTGCATGGGTGCTCAGTCACTTCAGTTGTGTTCAGCTCTTTGAGGCCCAGTGGACTGTAGCCTGCCAGGCTCCTCTTGTCCATGGCATGCTCTAGGCAAGAATACTGGAGTGGGTTGCCATTTCCTCCTCCAGGGGGTCCTCCCAACCCAGGGATCAAACCCACATGCCCCATGTCTCCTGCATTACAGGTGTTCTTTATCGAGTCACCTTTGAAGTCCTTCAAGCAGCTTTACTTCATGCACAAATCTTCATGTCAGTATTTCAAAGTCTACTTCCATTATAAGAGAAAGAAATTTACAAAGATCAAAAACAAATGAAGGATTTCAATGATATCATGTAGGGAACAGTGGGGAGAATAAATTCAGGTAAGAAAAATAGTTTTTCTTCATCTGGAATCTTTTTTCTAGTAATAAAGATTTCCCTCTGAACTCTGTCAAAAGGATGGTGGCTGGTTGGGTTTTTTTGTATGTTTTTGTCTTGATAATCTCTAACCAAAAATTCTATCAAAAAAGAAGGAAGAAAAGTGAAAGTAATAAAGAATTATAAAAAAAAAAAAAGAAAGGAAAATGTGGGACATCTTTAACAAAATCTCAGAAGAGTTTCTGAATAGGAAACACAATAAGAGGGCAAAGCTGTGTTAATGATCAGGTTCAACCCTTAGTTATGATTTCCCTTTTATCTCTTGGATTGAATCTCTGCAATAAGAAAAAGAGAAAGACTATTCTACTCAATTCAATTTCATGGCTAAACAGTACAATCTGTTAAAGGGGTATGATGGCGCAGGAGTATTTACTGCAGGAGAATGTTCCCACTTCCTCTGCACCCCCTAAAAACCTTGATATGATTTATTACTTGATGGTTGCTCTTATGGCTCAGAAGTGAACAACTGCACCTGGCTTCTAATAATTCAGATGGTAAAGAATCTGCCTGCAATGCAGAAGATCCGGATTTGATCCCTAGGTCAGCAAGATTCACTGGAGAAAGGAATGGCAACCCACTCCAGTATTTTCGCCTGGAGAATTCAGTGGACCGAGCATGGGGTAGCAAAGAGTCAGACATGACTGAATGACTGAACTGAACTGAACCGATGCCAATACTAATAAAGTACTACAAATGCACCATTTGTTTAGAAAAAATAATCCAATTTGGTAGGAAAATGGTTAATTGTAGATATTTTATCTTAAAAAAAAGTGAAAGTATGCTTCAATGTTTTTGAAACACCACAGGATCTTAATATGCCTCTCTGAGTACCTTAGCTCTTTTATACAAGGGAAAAACCCATGGATCCATACAATATAACTTAAACTTACAGAAAAATCAAGAAATTATGTGTTCAGAAATTTTAAGAAAACTTCCAAGTGCCATCCACTCTTGTATATTGTGGAAAATAGATTATAAAATATGAATTCCTCTACCATATTGAGAAAAACTGATTCCATTTCTAGACAGACTTATTATTAACATTTTTTTTGATAATAGGTATAGGTTTTAATTTTTCTTTCAAAAATCAATAAATGAATGCTCATTAGTAAGAAATAAATGACACACCTTGAAATATTTTTATATAGCCTTTTGTCTTTCTGATACAACCTTTTTGTTCTTTAAACTTTTTGAGCAAGCAATGTTAGAGCTTCAAGAGATTTTTTGCCCAATTCCAATTAAAAATTCATTAGGTCATCATGCCAATAAATTTGAGCTGTAGTAGGTGTTTTTGTATTTATTCTCAAAAAAGACTGATGCTGATGATGGATAAGTCACTAATCCACTTAAGGAGAGGAGAGAAAGAGGGAAAATGGGAAGAAGAGGGAGAGAGGAGAGGGCAGACAGGACAGAAAAGGAAAGAAGAGAGAGAAATGGACTTATCAGCAAGTGAAGCATGTGTTAAATTCAATTCACAGTGAAATCAACCTCCTGTTAGATCATAGGGCACTTGCTTTTGACACATATTTATCCTTAAGTGAGTCTTTATTGGTCTGTTAATTTGTACTTTTTTAATGGGTTAAACAGATCTTTTTATATTTATATTTTATAAGGACTTTGTGAAACTGGCATGACTAAATAGGCATATTTATATGTTTGGAGTTAAACACCTGTTCTTCGGTAGGGATTGTTGCATAACAAATGAATTAGAGATATTAAAAACATCTATTCATTTCAGAAAGTACATTTTCTGTACATCTATTTCATTGGAGAATATTTTTTTCTCTTTATGTGCTTCAGTTTCCATCACTCATCTTTGAATGTCTCTAAACATGTTTTTCAAATCCCCTTCTGTTGTGCAACTTTTCTCTGTGGCAGTCTCCTGTCTGCAAAGGTCATTTACTATCAAGTTTACTATATACGCCTAATTTTATATTGTGCAATAAATCTCCAACAGTCCCTACATATGACAAGTCTGAAGGTTCAATCAGAGGTTGGATGTATCAATGTTTAATGCATTTTTCAATAAAAAATTAGCACATGTCTTCAACTAAAATAAATGTTCTTGTTTTATGTGCTCTGTTTTATAAGACTATTAAAAGGTTATTTTTATTATGGTTTTATTATTCAGATAGGCATAGTATCAAATTGAACTGTTAGATTAGTAAAGTAAAATACACTGTGAAACATGACTACATTAAATTTTAAAAATCTAAAAAATACAGGTGATCAAGTGTCAAGAACAAAATAAAATGTATTGGTCTACTACATAGAATATGAAATGTTTTATTTTTATATTTGTAAAAAAAGATGGCTATGTGTTAAAATTTGGAAAGTTAAATTTACATTTTCTTTAAAGGTGAAAAGGATTCAAAGTATTTTATTTGGAACAGCAAGTATTGTATGAGCAATGACAAAAACAAAATCACTGATTCATTTTCCAGTTATCAATATCTGAACACTTACTCCAAGATGTAGATCGTTTCTGATTCATTACAATATTTTCCCATTTCAATGGGACAGTCTGAAAGCTAAATAAAATAAATGATTTAAAAAATTCTTATAGGTGCTGTAAAGAGTAATCCATTTAAACTAATGTTTACATGGGTGCAATGTATAATATTTTAAATATTGAAGAAATAGCATACATGTAATATCCATTGTTTTCAAAGCAAAACACTTTGTAGTATAAAAATCTCATTATCCTACTCATAAATTATTTCAATATAGAGACTTCTAGAGACCAAAACCATGTTACAGATCTGAAATAGAAATCAACACAGCAGCATATGCACATTAAAACTGATATAATTTTAAGACTCTCCATGGTCATTTGGAGGGAAAATATAAGCCATCTTGCTGATAGAATCAGGAGGCTCTCATATTCAGTCATTTAAACCAATGCAATTTCTAATGGCTTTACTTGTGCTGTGGTGAATTTACTATAAATCCCACCCGTGTGACAGATTCAATCAGTCCATTTGTTGGAATGACAGGTCATATTTGCAGCAGAATGATCCAGCACCAAATATTTCAAAATCACTAAAGATATTAAAAATGAAAAAGAATGAAAAGAGCAAGATAATCTTAGTCGGTAAAATACAATTTCAGAAATAAAAAGGTTAGATAACTACAAAATCACCTGTAAGAAGTTGCTATCAAATCTTACATTAAGAATATTTTGTGCTTTAATTAGCTTTTTTAGCTAAGTTTGACAGTATCCTCTTTGGCACAACTATTCTGTATCATTATTTCCATTAAGAAGCAATAAAGCATGCCAGAAAAAACACTCAGTACTTGGAAGCTTTGGCTTTGTGACCTTGAGGACATCTCCAAGCAGGGATCTCCCCAGCTGGAGCATACAAAAACACCTGCAGTCTTTTGTCTCACAGTTGTTGCTGTTGTTTAGCCACTAAGCTGTGTCCAGCTCTCTGCAAACCCATGGATTGTAGCTCATAGCCCACCAGGCTTCTCTGTCCAGGAGATTTTTCCAGGCAAGCATACTGCTGTGGGTTGCCTTTTCCTTCACCAAGAGATCTTCCCCACCCAGGAATAGAACCTGCGTCTCTCCTAGATTACAGGTGGATTCTTTACCACTGAGCCACAAAAGAAGCCCCTCACAGTTGGGGCTTAGAAATCAAATTTTGAAAAATCATCATGATATGATGGTACTGAAAACTGCAAAGCAACAGACACTTGTAAAATGCGATAGTTATTTTCAAAATTTGGTGTTAAGAAATTTGTTTAAATGAAAATTCTACTGATTAAATTAAAATTGCTTTATCTTAATACTGCTTTGAAAATTGTGTGTTGCTCTTGCCTCATAGAAACCAACTTTCTCCTTTTCACAGTAATTCATTTCCTATGTTTGCTGACCATCTCATTTTCGTATATCTAGGTAAGATTAAATGAAAGAAAGGCAAAAATTGCACTATAAGCTAATATACTAAAGTTATCTCTAATTTCTTTTTTAAAAAACAATAGAATTATAGCTATTAATCAAATTAAGCTCCACAAGAAAGTTACAGAAAATGAAGTATAGTTTTAACTAAGATATAGAGAATGATCATTCATCTCAATCTGGAGCCTGGAATATTCTCTCTGAAATATTTGGAAGTCCCATGGAATTAAAATGTAAATAAGGACTCCATTTTTTTCTGAAGGTCAAAATCCTGCTAATACCTTTATCCTGAACTAAGGAATTTAATGGACTTCTCAGAGCGCTCAGTGGTTAAAGCATATGCCTGCAATGCAGGAGATGCAAGAGATAGCGGTTCCATCCCTGGGTCAGGAAGATCCCCTGGAGAAGGGCATGGCAATCTACTCCAGTGTTCCAGCCTGGAAAATCCCCTGGACAGAGGAACCCAGAGGGCTGCAGTCCACAGGATCACAAAGAGCTGGACACAACTGAAGTGACTGAGCACAGCACAGCACAGGAAATATAATACATTTCCCATAGAGAGTTAATTACTAAGCAATATAGTCTATAAACATTGAAAAAATTAAGGAAAAAGATTATCATAAATACATAAATTATGTGTAGACACTAGTCTATCCTTGCATAAGTGATATTTAATGTAAAATTAATAATGTGTTATCTTTCTTACCATTTCCTAACTTTGCTTTTAAATAATTGCATTATCATGAAGCATGCTTTTCTCATAATTGGAGAAATTGTATATTAACCTATCATAAATGACTGTTTTTAATATAACAATGTTTTCAATGCTGTATTATGAATAAGTTTGTAATACTGTATGCCATAAAATATTTATAATAATTCACTTATTAGCATACAGGCAAGACTATCATGAAACAATCCTACTGATTACACTAATATGCCATAAAGCTATTGTATTGCTACTCATTTGTTATCAATGCATGAACTGTTACGCCCCTGTAAATAAATATGAATACATTATCTTTTCATATTTTATGTCTAATATAGTAATACACATAACATCTACAGTGTTTGGTGTCATATAAGACAATATATGATACTTGGACTGACAGATGGATGATTCAGTTTATAAACAGATGATGTAAAGTTAAGGTATTAATAAATACAGTCTAGTACTATAAATTTATTTTCTATTTCTCATGATTTTGGTAATAGCATTTTCTTTTCTCTTAATAACATTTCTTTGCCTGTGAAAGAATACAGTATATAATACATATAACATACAGGATATGTGTTAATCAGCTGTTTATCAGGAAGGCTTCTAGTCACAGTAGGCTATTAATAGTTAAGTTTGGGGGACTCAAAAGTTATGCATGGATTTTTGACTGAGTAGGATGCCCCTAACTCCCTTGTTTAAGTGTCAACTGTGCTGAATGAGTTCTTGAGTACATTGCTTATTCTGTTTGTTTCCTGGAGTTTCAACATCTTCCTTTGTACAAAAAGGATAATCATAGTACCTAAAAAACAAAGCTGTGAGGATTAAGTTAAGTAATATCTATAAAACTACTGAGAAGGGTTTGACTCATAGTAAGCAAGTAGTAAGTGCTATGAATTATTATTATCATTGTTACTAGTTTTATCATTGCTATTCCATGATCAATTTTCTTACTCATCTGTACTTTGGAGAACTTTCTTCCCTATCCATAGTATGTTAAATGACTATACAAGGCTATAAAATTACTGTGCAATCATATTTTAAAGCTGTTCCCTCTTTGGGATATGCAATTTTTTTTTTAAATTTTTAAAAGTTGTTACTTTTAAAAAGCCACTCTAATGACTATTCCTAAATATACCTTTTACATACTTTTGGAATTGGGGGATACTTATTATAAATTTATTCCAAAATAATTTATTTTTAGTCTAGGATATGTTATTATTAATAATTTGATTATGTTATCATTTTGTGATAGCAATAATCATTAATACATGGATGACCTATACAATTCTGAAACTAATCATATTCTAATTAGAGAGTACATTACTGTATCTAACTACTGTCTTAACTGACAATTTTAGAGTCTTTTCCCTCTTCAATAGTTTCAATTTTTTGGTAATACATTATGAGAGTTATACTTTAATATCTGACTGATTTATATTCATATCATTAGTATGCTATATTAGTAAACAAAATTTAGAACTAATGATTACAATATTTTGACCCAAGGATTTGATAACATTACTTACCATTTAAAGTTGAGGTTGCAATTTTTAAAAATTGAAATGTTTTTAATACCTCATCTTTTCCTTTGTTTTGTTTAAAAATAAAAACTGTTTGAATAAGCAGGAAACATTTCCACAGATTTTAGAAAATTATGTAAAGTTATATATTTGGTCATCGAGCACTTTAACCAAATAGGAAATTTTTATTTTCTCAAAGTTAGAGTTTTCTTACAAAAAAGCTTTTGGGAAGAAATTTGATAGCTTAACTGAGTTATTTTAAAAACACAAGTGGAAATATGTAATCATAGGTATATCACTGATGTTTTATGATTTTTTTATCCTGCAACTTTACTGAATTTGTTTTGGTTCTAACACAATTTTGTGGAATCTTCAGGATTTTCTCTATATAATACCATCTATTTACTTCTTCCTTTTCAATTTGGATGCCTTTTACTTCCTTTTCTTGCCCATATGCTCTGGCTAGGATATCCAATGTCAAGTTGAATAAAAAATAGTGAAGCTATTACATAATGTCCTTGGTAATAGGAGAAAAAAGTAAAGATGAAATAAAATTATAATTATTGCATTTAACCTTCATAACAGCAAAAATATTATTTTTGTTTGACTTTAATGTAAGACAATACTGAATATAAAATAGACAATTAGCTCTTAATAGTAAAAGTTTTGCCAATGCTATGCCTCATTCATACTCTATATAATTTTAGAGAATATTCACACAGTTTTTCTATGTAAATTTTAGAACAATTTGCAGACATGAGTCATGTCCAAACATTTCATTACATATAAGTATGAAAGCAACTGCTTTATTGACGACACCAAAGCCTTTGACTGTGTGGATCACAACAGACTGTGGAAAATTCTTAAAGAAATGGGAATACCAGACCACCTGACCTGACTCCTGAGAAATCTGTAAGCAGGTCAGGAAGCAATAGCTAGAACTGGACATGGAACAACAGACAGGTTCCAAATTGGGAAAGGAGTACGTCAAGGGTGCATATTGTCACTCTGCTTATTTAACTTATATGCAGAGTACATTATGCACAATGTCAGGCTGTATGAAGCACAAGCTGGAATCAAGACTGTCAGGAAAAATATCAATAATCTCAGCCATGCAGGTGACACCACACTTATGGCAGAGGGCAAAAAGAACTAAAGAGCATCTTGATGAAAGTGAAAGAGGAGAGTGAAAAAGCTGGCTTAAAACTCAGCATTCAGGAAACTAAGATCATGGCATCTGGTCCCATCACTTCATGGCAAACAGATGGGGAAACAATGGAAACAGTGGCACACTTTATTTTGGAGGACTCCAAAATCATTGCATATGGTGACTGCAGCCATTAAATTAAAAGATACTTGCTCCTTGGAAGAAAAGCTATGAGCAACCTAGACAGCATATTACAAAGCAGAGATATTACTTTGCCAACGAAGGTCCATCTAGTCCAAGCTATGGTTTTTCCAGTAGTCATGTATAGATGTGAGAGTTGGACTATAAAGAAAGCTGAGCATTGAAGAATTGATGCTTTTCAACTTTGGTGTTGGAGAATCCCTTGGACTGCAAGGAGATCCAACCAGTCCATTCTAAAGGAAATCAGTCCTGAATATTCATTGGAAGGACTGATGCTGAAGTTGAAACTCCAATACTTTGGCCACCTGATGCAAAGAACTGATTCATTGAAAAAGACCCTGATACTGGGAAAGTTTGAAGGCAGGAGCAGAGGGGATGACAGAGGATGAGGTGGTTGGATGGCATCACCAACTCGATGGACATGAGTTTGAGCAGGCTCCAGGAGTTGGTGATGGCTAGGGAAGCCTGGTGGGCTGCAGTCCATAGGGTTTCAAAGAGTCAGACATGAATGAGTGACTGAACTAAACTGAAATGTTAGTCTCTCAGTCATTTCCACCTCTTTGTGATCACTATGGACTGTAGCCTGCTAGGCTCCTCTGTCCATGGGATTCTCCAGGCAAGACTACCAGAGTCACCTTTCCTTTTCCAGGGGATCATCCCAACCCATGGTTCAAACCCAGGTGTCCGCATTGCTGGCAGATTCCTACTGTCTGAACCACCAGGGAAGCCCTTCAATACATATAACTGAGGTAAGTTGGATCCATTTTTACTTGATTTTCTAGTTTCCTACTATACCTCATTAGATGAAGTCACTTTTGAAGTAACTTTCAGTCTTCATGGCGCATACCACTATAGTTAAATGTGTAATATCATCATGATATTATAATAATAAAGTGGTCACAGGATTAAAAATCTCTACTGAGAGGCTTGATTCTTCAACAACAAATTATGGAAGAAATGGTTGAAGATATTTAGTTTGACATGACTTTAAGGTGGTAAAACTTGAAATATTCTTACAGAAAAATCATCTAATTTTGATATATTTTAGTTTACAACTTAAAAAAAATTGTTCTCACAATATACATTCAAAATATGATCATCTATCTCCTAAACAGTTTTTATTGTTGAGAAGTGAAAGGTAGTATATTTAAAAGAAGACAGTGCCAGTATTAGAGAAATAGAACCTTTAGGGATGGTGTAGAATAAGAGATTTACTAAAGAGCTTGGACTTGATGAAATTGTGGTGGCAGATGTTCTTGGTCTGCCATTTCATCTCCATCTATTGTTGAAGTCTAAAGGCACAGAACAGGTGTTAAGGCTCAAAAGATGAACAGGAAGTAGAGAAGAGCAATGACAAATGAAACTCCTATCTGCAACTCCTATCTCCACTTTCCAAGTCTCACATAGATATCCCTTTTGTCCAAATTTAAGCAAAACATTAAAGAAAAAATTTCTGAGAAATGTAGTTAAGTTTAGACAAGTCAACACATTCGAAAGCCACCATAGTCCATCCCTTGTCATCTAGGCACCAACAGACTCCTTTTAAGCACACTTAACTTCCAAATCAGAGAAAGCAATGGCAGCCCACTCCAATACTCTTGCCTGGAAAAATCCCATGGATGGAGGAGCCTGGTAGGCTGCAGTCCATGGGGTCACTAAGAGTTAGACATGACTGAGTGGCTTCACTTTTACTTTTCACTTTCATGCCCTGGAGAAGGAAATGGCAACCCACTCCAATGTTCTTGCCTGGAGAATCCCAGGGATGGGGGAGCCTGGTGGGCTGCTGTCTATGGGGTCGCACAGAGTCGGACACGACTGAAGCAACTTAGCAGCAGCAGCAGCAACTTCCAAATAAAGACAATAGCAAACACATCCACCCTGTATATAACCATAAGTATGCTAACTAACCTCCTCATAAAGGGTACCATGTCCTTTTTTCCATTTTTCAGTAATACTCATTCTTCTGGCTGAGTCAGTCTCTTTGATATCTTATAACTAAAATATCGAACAGTTTAATTACCTAGTATTTTCAACTTTGATGTTAGATGCTAGAAGAACGAGAGATGGAAAAAGAAAAATAGTTGTTTAAACTATATATTCATAAAAATTAGGAAGAAATATCCATAACTCATGCAGTCCTCATTTCTGCAAGTAGTAACAAGATTGTAGCTGATATGTATCTCGCTTCTATTCCATTCCATGTCTCCTTTGCCTTCAACTGATTGAAGGTCTTTGCCTACAGGAGTAACTTAAATTTTAACACCCTCTGAATTGATTTACTGAATTGATGCAGTCCTGCCTGACATGGGTTGTAGTTCTCTACTGACTCAATTCTCAGGATATAGGATAGCTAAGAGGCATCCCAGGGAATCTTCTGTGTTCTACACATAACCCTCTTTTCATTCACATTGTATAGTTAGTAACCCAATTACCTCCTGAAATTCAAGATCAGCTATCAAAACTAGTGCAGACTCATTATTTTGCCTGACGAAATATGGTCATCTGTAGCCCAAAAGAGCCAATTGCTGTTTTTTAAGTCACTCAGTCATGTCTGACTGTTTGCAGTCCGATGGGCTATATCCCTCCAGACTTCTCTGCCCAAGGGATTTTCCAGGCAAGAATGCTGGAGTGGGTTGCAATTCCCTCCTCCAGGGGATCTTCCCAACCCAGGGATCGAACCCATGTCTCTTACCCCTTCTTTATTGGCAGATGTGTTCTTTACCACTAGGGCCACCTGGGAAGCCCAAAAAAGCCAAGAGGCAGTCTCAACTTGCAATTTAAAGTAATTCACAGTGTGTTTGGTGGTGAATGGCAGAAACTAAGACTACTAGATCAGCAGTGTTCAAACTTTGGGGGATAAAAAGCAAGATTGTGTTACTGAATAAATAGGGGTAATATAGAACAGCCCACTTGGTCCTTGATTACTGAACCCATGAGTGCTAGCTTAGGAAAAAGCCAGAATATATACATTAAAAGCTAGAGGAAATTGCCCCAATCCAAACTATAGCACTGGATGATTTGATTTCTTTATACAAATTGCAGGAAGCTTCCCTAGTGGCTCAGTGGTAAAGAACCTGTCTGCCAATGCAGGGGACACAGATTCAATCCCTGGGTCAGGTAGATCCCCTGGAGAAGGAAATGGCAACCTGCTCCAGTATTCTTGCCTGGGAAATCCCATGGACAGAGGAGCCTGATGGACTATAGTCCATGGTCACAAAGAGTCAGACACCACTGTGCTACTAGACAACAACAACATAAAAATTGCAGGAAAAATAGTCAGGAAGCATTGTCTATTTTGAAATGCATACTCTTCCTCCAGATTTGCTTGACTTATGCACTATTGCATTTCAACTCTGCAATTTCTATCTTATCACTGTTCCACTGAAGTATCAATTTTTATTTTCTAAGTGATTCTGATTATTGAGAAATAAGAGGCAGTATACTCAAATAGAAAAAATAGAAGTGTAGAGGTAGATAATCGAGGTTACTTCTTGGCCTTATCATGAACAAGGAATGATTTTCAGGGATTTAGTTAATGTCTGGAATTTTAACCCTTCTCATCTTTAAATGGGTATAATAACAACCTCACAGTGTTTCATGAGACTTAGATAAAGTATATATAAATCAGATAAAATAAGCACATAAGCATTCAGTTCAGTTCAGCTCAGTTCAGTCACTCAGTCGTGTCCTACTTTTTGCAACCCCATGAAATGCAGCACGCCAGGCCTCCCTGTCCATCACCAACTCCCAGAGTCCACCCAAACCCATGTTCATTGAGTCGGTGATGCCATCCAACCATCTCATGCTCTGTAGTCCCCTTCTTCTCCTGCCCTCAATCTTTCCCAGCATCAGGGTCTTTTCAAATGAGTCAGTTCTTCGCATGAGGTAGCCAAAGTATTGGAGCTTCAGCTTCAACATCAGTCCTTCCAATGAACACCCAGACCCAGGACTGATCTCCTTTAGGTTGGACTGGTTGTATCTCTTTGCAGTCCAAGGGACTCTCAAGAGGCTTCTCCAACACCACAGTTCAAAAGCATCAATTCTTTGGTGCTCAGCTTTCTTCACTGTCCAACTCTCACATCCATACATGACCACTGGAAAAACCATAGCCTTGACTAGACAGACCTTTGTTGACAAAGTAATGTCTCTGCTTTTTAATATGCTGTCTAGGTTGGTCATAACTTTCCTTCCAAGGAGTAAGCGTCTTTTAATTTCATGGCTGCAATCACCATCTGCAGTGATTTTGGAGCCCCCCAAAATAAAGTCAGCCACTGTTTCCCCATCTATCTGCCATGAAGTGATGGGACTGGATGCCATGATCTTAGTTTTCTGAATGTTGAGCTGTAAGTCAATTTTTTCACTATCCTCTTTCACTTTCATCAAGAGGCTCTTCAGTTTTCACTTTCTGCCATAGTATTCTAATTACACTTTTAATTGAGAAATACATACTTTTTCATAAATTAACCAGATTAAATATTATAAGGAAATAGATTACCATAAATCAAATAATTTTATTCAAAATACATTTGAGAAGTTTCTTTTTTGCTATTTGTCTTGCATAACAAATACTGTAACAGTACATTTACATTTGTTTTTACATATCTCAGTTAATTATTGGAAGAATATGATTGTATTTAAGTATTTAAATAAATATTTTTAAAGATTAATCTTTTATTAAATGTATACCATATGTTTACATATTATATGAATTTATTCAATTTCTCGATAAAATTTTTATTTGTAAATCTGACAGAAATTTCTTTTTCCATTGTTGTGTTTGGCAGTTTATTTTCCATCAGAGTTTAGTCTGAATCTATACTGCTAGCCAAATTCCTAAGCAGCCTTTTAACTAAAATCAATGAATCTATAGAATGGTGAGTTAAATATATGCATTTAATATTTAATTATATATTCTATATTATAAATATATATTTATTATATATTTAATTAAATATATATTTAATATTCATTGGTGGATTAAATATATATATATAGAGAGAGATAATCTATCCAATCTTTGATTAATCTGGTTGCATAAATGTGCCCAGAGAATGATTTTTTTTAAGATACAGTGAAGTAAATATATGAGCATTTGGTCAAGATTGACAAAGTGTGTTTTGACTCTTTCATTCTTTTTAATTTTAATTCCAAAGTATGTCAAGTCACCCATAAAAACACAGCCAAAGGTATCTATTTTCATTTAGCATGTCTATTCTCTAACCTTATTTATATTCCAATATCTAGTTAAACCATGGCATCATAAATTCCTAAAATAAATTTCCCTCTTTATATTAAGTGTTCAAATTACTTCCCTCTTTATTCTAAGTGTTCATATTCTGAGAAGACACCTGTTTGCTCTATTCTAGGTTAATATTTATAAGAATAAGGTCTGAAATCATCAACCCTTTCAATAGTTCTTTAGAAACTTAATGCAAAAACACAATAATTGTATAGAAACATTCTGAGCTTTTAGTTGTAAATTGATGGAAGATAAAAGAAGTTATGATGGCAATTATGTAAATGAGTGTAGAAAATTAGCTTGCCACTGTACTTATTTCAGGAATAATTTTAAAAGCTAGAGGCAAACAAAGGAATTAGAGATGAGCCAGTTCAACACCCCAACACTGTCACTGACATAAATGGCTTCCATTCATTTGAACATCACAGAGACAATACTAATCTTTATTTTTTAAATTGTTGCTGATTTATGTATTTGTCTTCAGTATTGTATGCTTGTTGAGTTAAAATGTAAGTGTTTTAAGAATTGCTGGGTTGAAGCACAAAACATTTTAAAAGGTTAAACCTTTCATATATAATGGGAAAGTAACCCACCCACTTAAGAATAGTTTAAAAAACAAAGATTCCTGTAAATGAAACAAGAAGTTGATAATAAATAAAATCTACTTTTCCTACTAAATTTTGCTATAGGCTATAATTTTTCCAATCTATCATTGTCCATTTTGAAGAGGTCAGTTTTCATTTATTTAATGTCATGAATTCACATCTCAAGAATTCTCAAAATAACTGCACGTGACATGCACAAGAAATATAAGTGATATATAGTTGAGTGTGATGTGCAAGAGACACATGGTGAAATGTGAAATCTTTTCAGACAATAAATCTATGAAAAGTAAGTGTAACTTTCTCTCCATCCTTCTATCAATAGCTTCACCACCAACAATATATGTTTGTCTAAATTTAATCTTAATGATAATGCACTGTGGATTTTGGACTCTATGAGAAATGAAAAAGCAACTCTTATTCCTTCCAAGGCCTTACAATTTAGAGAAAGTAAATAAAGGAAAAATTAACAGAGTTAAGTTAGTTAAATACTCCAGAGACTAAGAGATAAGAGTAATAATCGATGGAAGACCCAAGGAATGAACCTACAGAGATGGTGGTTTGTGAAAGATAATGCTAATAAATGCTTAATAAGTATTAGCTATGTGCTATGTCCTCCCTAACTACTTTATAAACATATTCTAATTTAATCTCACAATAGTTTTATGGGATTGTTTCCCTAAGTAAACAGATGGAGAAAAGAGATAAAATCAAGTTGTTCAGAGTTACACCATTAACAAAGTGCCACAGCTTGGTTTTTTCTTACTTTGAAACTTAATCCGAATAAAAAGTAGGATAAGCAAGACTTTGAAGCTAAGGAGGGGGTAAAAAAGACAACTGTAAGGAAGCATTTGTGCTAGTGGTAAAGAAGCCATCTGCCAATGCAGGCTAGATGTAAGAGACACTAGTTTGATCCCTGGGTTGGGAAGATCCCCTGTGGGCAGAAGTGGGCATGGCAACCCCCTCTGGTTTTCTTGCCTGAAAAATCCCATGGACAGAGGAACCTGGGGAGCTGCAGTCCACTGGGTCACACAGCATTGGACACGATGCACACAAGGAAGCATACATGTCACATTCAAAACCCTAACACAGGAAACACTAGGGAGCATGTTTCTAATATATTTCTAATGCCACATTCTGATTATAAATGAACAAAGATGAGTTTGTTTGTTATAAGTTTGTATATAAAAATAATAGCTTTATCTTTGGTTTCTAGAAACTGAGATTCTCTATCAAGAATATCAATTTATAGTTCTAATTATTGATAAGATCCTGAATCACCTAATACTCTCTTCTTTTTAATTTATTTTAATTGGAGGATAATTACTTTACAATATTGTGATGGTTTTTGCCATACATCAATATGAATCAGACACAGGAATATCTGTGTCCCCTCCATCCTGAATCCTCCCTCCCACCTCCCTCCCCACTCTATCCTTCCAGGAGTCACCGGCTTTGGGTGCCCTGAGTCATACATCAAAGTCACTCTGGTTATCTGTTTTACATATGGTAATGTATATGTTTCAATGCTGCCAAGCATTGTGACAAGTATTTTAAATTCCTCAGGCCCAGACTACAGGTTTGTGGGCATAGCACCACAGCCCCAACTAAGAAATCAGAAAAAAAAAAAAACTTAAAATCATACAATTTTTTTACAGTTTTGATTTTTTCAATTTTACTTATGCCTGCAGAGCTACTCTGGAATAACGTTTACTGAAACTCTTTCCTAAACTATTGGAATAGTCTGTGTGAAAAATTTCAAATAGAAAAATGGTTTGCCTACTTTTCAAAACTTGTTGTCTATTTATTTATTTTAATTAGAATATAATTGCTTTACAATGTTGTGTTAGATTCTGCTGTACAGCAATGTGAGTCAGCTATATATATACGGATATTCCCTCCTTCTAGAGCCTCCCTCCTCCACCGCCGCCATGCCACCCCTCTAGACCGTCACACAGCACTGAGCTGAGCTCCTTGTGCTATATTCAGCTGCTTCCCACCAGCTATTTTATACACGGTAGTGTCCATATGCTACTCACATCTGAAAGAGTAATGCTACTCTCTCAATTTGTCCTGCTGTCCCCTTCCCCTCTTGTGTCCACAAGTCTGTTCTCTACATCTTTGTCTCTATTCCTGCCCAGCAAATAGGTCATTAGTGTCATTTTTCCAGATTCCATATATATATGTGTTAAAGTCCAATATTTGTTTTTCTCTTTCTGACCTACTGCACTCTGTATGACAGACTCTAGGCTCATCCATACCACTACAAATGATCCAATTTCGTTCCTTTAATGGCTGAGTAATATTTCATTGTATATATGTACCACATCTTCCTTATCATGCATCTGCTGATTGACATTTATGTCACTTTCATGTCTTAGCCATTGTAAATAGTGCTGCAGTGAACACTGGGGTACATGTGTCTTCTTGAATTATGGTTTCTCTGAGGGTATATGCCCAGTAGAGGGATTTCTGGGTCATATGGTAGCTTTATTTTTGTTTTTCTAAGGAACTCCATACTGTTCTCCATGCTGGTTGTATCATACAGTTTTAGGATTTGAATTCTCATGGGAGAGAAAAACAGAAAATTTTAAACTAGCAAGTTTCTAGCTTGCAACGTAACTGGGAAATTCTTTAGATGCACTTAAAATTCCTTAATATTAAAGTTAAAATTCCTTAGTAAATTCTTAGTAATTCCAAACTAATGTTGGAAATTAATAAATGGTTATTGAATGTTAATTTTAATTTTGAAGTACATATCATTATATCAGAATTTAAGTAACTAGAATCTTTAGATTAATAGGAAAAAAGTTTTTGAGATTAAATGGAAAAAATAGAATATATGTGACAGTAAAATATAAAACCAATTTGATCTCTGGTTCCTCTGCCTTTTATAAACCCAGTTTGTACATCTGAAAGTTCTCTTTTCACATACTGCTGAAATCTAGCATCACTGACTCAAAGGACATACTGCTGCTGCTGCTGCTAAGTCACTTCAGTCGTGTCCAACTCTGTTCAGCCCCATAGACTGCAGTCCATCAGGCTACCCCATCCCTGGGATTCTCCAGGCAAGAACATTGAAGTGGGTTGCCATTTCCTTCTACAATGCAGGAAAATGAAGTGACAGTGAAGTCACTCAGATGTGTCCGACTCTTAGCAACCCATGGACTGCAGCCCATCAGGCTCCTCCGCCCATGGGATTCGCCAGGCAAGAGTACTGGAGTGGGTCCCTGTTGCCTCCTCCACAAAAGACATAAGTTTGGGCAAACTCCGGGAAATAGGGAATGACAGAGAAGCCTGGAGAGCTGTAGTCCATGGGTTTGCAAATAGTTGGACATGGCTTAGCAACTGAACAACAACACAAATATATAAAACATTAGGAAAATAAAATTTGCATAGAACTTATAAATTTGACGGTCATAAGAAGTGTAATAAAAATTTATACATACTTGCAAGGCTTGGCTCTGGCATACTAGTAAACCAGCTCTTTTGGAAGGGGAGTGATATCCTGGTTTGCAGTACTTGCCAATTTCCATGATATAAACATTCCCCCTTCCATTTATCCATCACTTGTTCAGTTGCATCCAACTCTTTGTGACCACAAGTACTGTTTCCAAACTGGTTCCTCTGTCTATAGAATTCTCCAGGCACCAAAACTAGAGTGGGTTACCATTTCTTCCTCCAGGGGATCTTCCTGACGCAGGGATGGAACTTGCATCTCCTGCATTGTAGGAGGATTCTTCATCACTTAAGCCACCAGAGAAGCCTGGAAACACTCCTATCATGGTCAATTTCAACTTTTCAATATAAAATCACTGAACTGGGCAGAGGAGCCTGGAGGGCTATAGTCCAATGAATCACAAAGAGCAGCTAAACATGCATTACTAAGATATAGCAGAGAGTGGCCAAAAACAAACAAATATAAATAAGAAGAAAATAAGAAGAGGTAATGTAGGCTTTTGTTTCTTCTGTTATGGTTTGTACTTTATGTGGCAGATCAATTGTTTTAAAACTTCTGTTTAGAACAGCAGAGGCACTTTATGGTAAATACTATTAGTCATTCACAGTCTTCTAGTATTATTTATTCACAATCATTCCTACCCTCCATGCCCTTCCTATGATTTCACTATGGGTTTAAGATGCTTCTTTGCTATGTGACATTGCAGGCCACTATCACTCAAGCAGTAGGGTATCAGCAAGCTTTTTAAGACATCTGCATTGTTTAATTTGGAGATCTGCATGCTACATGAAGCATGGTGCATGTGTTTTCAATCATATCCAACTCTTTGCAACCCTATGGACTGTGCTCACCAGGCTCTTCTTTTCATGGGATTCTCCAGGCAAGAGTTCTGGAGTGGGTTACCATTTTTTCTCCAGGGGATCTTATAGACCCAGGGATCAAACTGGGGTCTCCTTCCTTGGCAGGTGGATTCTTTTACCACTGAACCACGTGGGAAGCCCCTTAGTTCCCTGACCAGGGATCAAACTCATACCTCCTGAATTTGGAGTGCTGTGTTTTAACCATAAGAGCACCAGGAAAATCTCATGACTACAAACAACCATTTATGCCGGAAAGAAAGATGTGTGGAAGAAACTTGGAATACCTTCAGCAGAATCACCTCAACCAATCCAAAGACCTACAATCAAGGAAAGTAAATGTTTATTACTATAAGATACTGACATTTGGAAGATGTTCTTCACACAGCATTATTGCGGGTGGTCACTGACTAATCCTTTTTCTTCTAATCTAATCACAGTTGGACTTAATAAAATACACAAAGCAGGATTATGATCATTGGTTGATTGGTTATGAGAGGCTCAAGGCACCACTTGAGTTAGTTTCTGTTTTTTATTTTACCTATTCCCAATGGCCTCAGTTTGAAAAAGAAAAACGTTTAATAGCTGGGAATATAAAATGCTTTTAAGGGGAGGAGTAATATGGTTAGATTCCTGTGTGTCCATATGTGTGAATGTTTTAAGGCCAGTCTAGTAGCAAAAGGATGAGTTAAAGAGGAGGAAACCAAAGGGAGAGAGAGTGTGCTGTTGAAGTAGAAGAGAGATGTTGAGGGTCTGGACCAAGTAGAGGGAAAAAGAAAGAAATGGATTTGACCCTTATCCAGGTAACTAGAAAAGTGTATGAAGAGTGATCTTTCCCTCCACTTCTCCCACCACCCCAGGATTAATTAATACATTTAAGACAACACAGATCTAGCATTTTTACCCCACCATGTGTACATTTAAAATCATCTGACAGAACAGTGGAGTGACTAATTCTAACACGTATCACATAGTGGTGGACAAACACAAATAAACTCATGACACATGTGGAACATTTGAAAAAATGATGAAATGGGATCAACAGGTAATGTTAATAAATTTTACATCATGTGTTTTTTTTCTCTCATTTAAATTTCAGTAAAAGACACAGAGGATGAGGATGACGGCAATTATCATAAAATCGTGACTTCTTTAAGTAAGGATAAGGCATCAGCCTGATAGACTGAAATGAGAAACTACACAGAATTTTTTAAAGTAAGGAAATTACCATTTCAATAATCAGGATAATAAGAAAGCACATGAGGTTTGGCATTAAATCAGACAGTAGACAGGAGAAGATAACATACAGCCTCATAGAACTTTTGGTTTACCAGACTCTCAATAGCCATAGTGTGAAGTAATCAGGCTCCACACACAGGCCAATCTTTCAGGAACTGTGTGTGAGTCAAGTGAGAATCCTGAGCAGTGGCCACCGTATGGAAACAATGACAGGTCAAAGAGGAATTGGAGACAAGCGCTCATGCTCAGGAAGATCTCAGTGGAGGCCAAAGGGTGTAATCGTCTGGTTCCCTAATTTATCGTCTCATAACAGCACCTTTAGATCTTGATGCCGAATCAGAGCACTAAGCATCACTTCAAGAAAGTAAGTGCTTAGCTGTGGATCACAGGGCAGGTCTGCTTTGATCCTCAGGGTCTGCAGACTGGTGAATTGGAAGCTTGAAGTTTCCACATTGAAGGAAACAACTTTGATATAAGCCTTGGGGCTGAAATATCAAGAAAGGACTTCTAAGAATCAATTGATGATAAAAGCTCTATTCTGTTTTAAGTTACTTTTGTGTATGTGAAAAGAATGGTACCAATTATTCTGTTTGCTAAGCTGGTTGGTTGTTCCCGGTGGCAGGATGCCCATACTTCATAGTAAAAGGATGCTGACCCACAGAGACTTGTCAAATTAAAGCTTTAACGTAAGGGAAAAAAAAATATCAAGAACCTTAGAACCTTCAGAAAATATTTCCACATAAGTAATATCACATGGAATAGAAGGTATAAATGTTCAACTGCTTCAGTAAATGTGTAAATAATGAGCTTAAAGTGTCTCTCATACTAAATAAAATAAACTAATGCAAACAGCTGTGAGCAATGAGAGTATCCAAAATAAAGCTTTACTAAAAGAATAGGAGGTCATGAGTAAAGTTGAGATTTGGTAAAGGTTTGCAGTTATTAGAAGTTTAGAATGTAATACATCCTCAGTGGAGAAAAGATGTCAAGAAATGAAATGGCCACAGTATAGGAATGATCAGTTACGAACAGGTAACTCACAGGAAAAAAAAAATAGACTTTAAACATATGAGTAGATATTCAATTTCATCTAGATTATTGAAACTAAAATTAGAACTATAATTAAAAAAGAGAGCTACCATTTTTTACTTACAAGATTGTCAAAAGCCAAGAGACTTACTACAGTCTGTTTTGGCAAGTCATATTTTCATACATTGTTTATGATAATAAAAATAAGCTTCTATTAAAAATTGCATAAAAATGATAAAACTAAGGGAGATCAGTGGTAATGATATGTCATGAACTAAGAATGATTAACTCAGCAGTGTACCTAGAGTTTAAAAAATAACTGGAAACAAGATCAAGAAGTGATTGCTAAATTCAGTTATGAAACAAGATTTAGCATTAAAATTCCCAAATATAAAGATATTTTTGTTGCTTATATATCTTTAGCATAGCATACAATGTATCACATAAGTTATTTACTCATCTACCAAACATTTTTTTTAATTTTACCCTTCATTCTGAGGACTGTATTTGGATGTTGTGAATATAAAAATAAACCAATATATCTTGTTTTCAAGCAGCTCATAATCTACTGAAGAGACAGAAACTGAGCACAGTTTCACTATATAATGTTAAGTAGTAGAAATGATACACATACTGATCTGAAAAAAATTGGGTCAGATAACTTTTCAATTAAAACCAACCTGATAATTCTAAGTATTCTGGCTTACTTTTTATGGGCAATTTCTTCCTTTACTGTCCAAGAAAAATATTTCATGCCTTTTGTTACTCCTAAATCCTCCAACACTTCCTTCCCTATTCTTACTCTGGACTGATAATTCTATTTCCTTCAATGAGAAATTAATGGCTGAAACCCGTCACATCCATTCATCTACTTTTGTCTATGCCTGTACACATTTCATTCTTTCATACTGCCATGGAACATTTGCCCATGCTCCTAACTTCTTGATCCTCTTTTCTTTTCTCATAGTATTTACATTTTCTCTTGGCTTTAATACAATCTACATGCTAACAATTTCCTAACTTATGCTTCAGGTCAAACTTTCCACTAAGCATTTCAGTGAACACACAAACCTGTATAAAACCTCTCCAATTTTGTATCCAATAGAAATCTTATACATTAAAAAACTTAAAGTGTATTTCCATAATATTCTTCCCTAAAAACAAGCTTTATCTCCTACTACTTTCTCACATAAATCTACATTAGATTTTCAAAGGACAACAATCATTTGATATTTCCAAGCAAGATGCCAGTAATTTGTGATCCCCTAATTCACAAATTCTGCAATAGCAAACTCTTTCTCTTCTAAAATTCATTAAAATATGGCTAAGACTTTAAGTAAGCCAGTCAGAGCTTCAGTGAAATTCACTGAACATATAAAAAGGTGTGGAAAACAACAGCACTTCTTTGAATATGGCTGCGCAATTACTCTCTCAATTCTAAGGTACTTGTACAGGTACGTGATCCAAATCTGTGATGCATACATTACTACACCTATTTATGAGCTTTCTATTATTCACAAATAATGACAATGTTAAATCCTTATATGCCCACAAGTTCCAAGAGTATTAATTACATTATGCACATAATTTTAACAAGGATTATCAACTGTAATGTTACTCATGTATGTCTTGTAGGCGTAATTAAATTTTTAACCTATCCCTGACTACTCAAATCCAAAGAAATATCTGTTTCTCTGAACTTTCAGAACAAGTGACACTTAAACCACATATATACAAGACTTAGCAAAGACTTCAGAAAGAGTGCTGAGTCCAAGTTTCATTACTAGCTCCATTTTCAGATGAAGACCTAAATTTAGGAGAACTAAAACCAATTACCAAAGTCAGGTAACATACTTTCTTTATATTTAGTTTACTTTCATATTTTGACCAACCCCATTACAACAGCTGTCAATAGTAATTAATTAAGCTAATTATAATACCTAAAAGTAGACTAACAGCCCCTAGAGAAAGGTTTTCATGTACAGATACAGAAAACAAAACAATAATCCAATAAATTTTTATTGATTAGGGGATTATAAAAGCTTCATAATAGAGGGCAACATAGTGAGGTACATAACCCTCACAAAATCAGTGTGTAAAAGATCGAAATTTTAAGGATACATTTTTGTCTGAATGTATTTTCATATACTTTAGTCCTACTCACCACAAGAAATTGAGAGTGAGCATTCATGTTATAATTTTTCCACTTTCAATAAACCTCTCAAATTAGCTTTCTAGAGAAAATTATAAAAACTCTATCTGACTAAGAACTTTCTTCTCTGAGACTGTGCCACAAAAATATAGTTGAACCATATGACTGGTAACTACTAATGCCCGAAATGTAATTAAAACTAGATATTTCTTGAAATGAATGTGAGAGATCATTTATAAAACACTTTAATATCACAAGAGTAACAAGTTGAATCAATCTGCATATTTATTTCATTTCAAAAAACAAATTAAAAGCAACAATGAGAAAAAAACTACTCAAATCAACCTAGGCATTGGTAGCAAAGAAAAATACTACTCAGGATAAAATTTTAAATATAAACTCACTGTGCATAAAAACATACTATAGGAAAGAGATGCAAACAGACACTTATTTTCTCAACAATCACAGGCTAGAGAAGAACTAATTGAAAACCAATAAATTAAGTACAGTGCAGCCAGCGGTCTCTAGCTAACTCAGCCTATCCATCAATAGGTCATTCTCAGTTAATTAAGTGAAGGCATAATCAGCTTAATTTATGTAGTTCACAGAAGTTAATGATATCATAGTACAGTACCTGACGTTTGGCCTATCCATATAACTCGTTTAATACATGCAGTTCTTTCTGCTGCTCCTCAGATAGGGCACCTTATTTCTGTAGCTTGCCTTCAATGTTTGTCTTTCTGCAGAAAATGGGAACATTAACAATTATAAAAAAGGAGAAGATAAAAGATCACTAAATATAATGTTATTTTAAAATGACCTGCTGTTTCAATGAATTATTTTACGTTACACAAATTGCAGCAATGAGATTTTCTAGAACAAAAGCAAATATTAAAATCAGGTTGGCATAAATGTATATGATATGCAGGTATAGAACACTAAAAAGATGAACCAGCAAAGAAATCTATAAAAATATCCTGCATTATATATATATGAATTTAAAAGATACAAAAATTATTTGATATATCTATAATCTGTGTAGCATTTTAGCACTAGATTTTATACCTGCTAGGGGACCACCTTCTTTCTCAGGAAGAGAATTCCTTTCCGCTGTCTCTGTAGCTCATCTTCTCTTTTCTGAAGCTGCAAGTTTATACACAAAGACAAACCACAATGTCAACCAATTGGACCTCACTTAAGGAACCTAGGAGATCGATTTGTAAAGCAAAGAATGAACAGGACCCTATTTCTGAAGTACGTTGCTCAAACTGTTCTTTCATTAAAAGATGCTCTTTCTTATTGATTTTGGCTTAAGTAATGAGAAAGCTTATCCAAAAATCTTTAGCATTTGGGCTCAAGTTAAGGAAATCAATACAGTCATTTCCCATTTGAACTGCATATGTGAGTTTTATGTACAAGAGACAAGACAAAGCCAAATTCAGATAAATCAATAGCATTGTCGATAGAACATGAAACTGACAAACGGTGTTTTTCAGCAATTAAAGTGAGCTGTAAACATACAAAGACTAATCAATTTCAATGTTGTGCCATTAACAGTTCTTAATTGGCAAAAAAGTTATGCATGAATGCGACTCCCTAGGAATGAAGAGTAGAGAACCTATCTCAGCATCAAGTGGGACAATTTTATCAGTTTTCATAAATACAGATAACTCTACATCTGCCAAATAAATTAAAACTTTAATGAGGCAGGTTATTTGAGTATCACATAATCTATATAAGCTAGTGAAATTTTATACAAACCTAGTAATCATACACATACTAACTGCATTCTTTCTTTTGCAATATACTATTTCAAACACTGCTTTAAATTTTCAAAAGTTCTAACATATATTGTGTCTGTTAATTGAATAAAATTAAAATCGTTGCTGTTTTCACCAGAGTTGGCTCAAATTTAAATACCTTGCATCTAAATTTAAATAGTAGCATTATTCCTAAATTTGAGAAATTAAAGCCTAAGTTAAAGTTCTACATTTCTTCCATGTTCATTCTTCAAAAAGACACAAAAAGCCTTTAAAAATTATTTTTGGTAATGCATAGAGGATTCTAACATTTATTCAAATGACTCAAAAAGTATTTTGTGTCCATGATAACCTGCAATAAAATATTGAGCCATTATGGTTTGCCATTACCCTGAAGTATTCAGGAAAATTGCACTGACAATAGCCAAATATAATTCATAATACATTAAGATAGGCATATCATTTAAATGCAGATAAAACCATTGTTTTTAATAAAAAATGGTATAACAAAAGTAAAAGGTTAATTGAAAAGCAAAATAAACTACCGAATTTAGTAAGGCACATTACCTAGATTAACAGAAATCAATGAAATCATTAAAACAATTAATAACTTAGAGCTCTATTCAGACTAAGATAAACTCTGTGGCTATTAGAATGCGGATACAAGGCTACAGAGACATATCTTTTCTGACTGGGTAATTTCCTCTCCTCTGTAACAGTTCAGTAATATATGCGACTGGCATTATACGGTCACCCATTTCTTCTTGTCATACAGACCTTTCATGCTTTTCACTTGTCTATGCTAAGTGAATCATAAGAACCACAGTCTTTACAGAAGAGAACATATTTCCCCCCAGTGTTCAGAATATAAAATGGGTCATTAAAGCATCAATAATATTAATCAAAACCTCGTAATTGTTCAGTCTATTCCTTGGTTAGAGAATGTGCAGAGTCCTACCCACCCCCCAATCAGACTCAAAGAAATATGTATAGCAAAGACGGGCACAGATGTCTTCTCATTGTCTATGAGGGTATACCTAAATCCAGCATGTACTTTTCTTAAGTTCATATTCTGGGAAGAAACTGAAAATAACCACTCATAACTTCAGGAGTTACATGAACAGAAAAAAAATTATAAATACTCAGCTCAGACACCATCTCCTTAAAAAAGTGAAATTCTAGAAGCAGAACAGAAAAGTAAGGTAATGTTATGAAATAGACAGGCTCTAATTTTGAATCTGTCCCCAAGCTTCATAATTTATCTAAAAGAAGCTTGTATCATCTTAGTCCTACAAAACAAAAACATAGATAACATTTTAAACCTGTGTCAAGACTTCATTGCCACCACCCTCAAATGCCAAGACTCAATGATCACATAATTTTTTCATTCATACTAAAATCATTCATTTGTTCATTCATACATTGGTGCTCCCCAAGAGCAATATAACTTTAGAATAATTTATCATTTTAGATAAAACCCTTTGTATTTAAGGAAAAAATGATCTTATTAAAGAAAAGCAGAGTTTACTTATCTCTGTAACATCTAGTTAAAGAAATGCAAGTTATTAGTAAATGTTTAAGAAATAACATGCAAGCAACCAGAAACTCAAATCTTAAATTTTGAAATTTTAAGTTTGAAAGGGATTCTGATGAATGATACTCCAGAAGAATGTTTTATATAAGCATCTAAGAAAATGCATGAACAATTTATAGAATATCAATAAAACTTAATAGAAAATAGTGCACTAAATAAAAAACTATTCATTGTCAATTTTATAATTGAAAGAAAAAGATATCGCAGTATAAAGTAGTATGATTCATATAGAAAGTGCAGATTAGACAAAATCCTACAAAAACATATTCAAATGTAATGAATAGTTATAACTTACACTGAATTGCAGTGGGCTCCAAAGGCAGACCGAACTTGACATTGCGGGTTGGCTATTTGCCTGCTGTAGTGTTTGGGGCACATTTTAATTTTTTCTCAACAGATTCCTTATTTTTGTGAAGATCAAATGATATATATCATACTTGGCACAGTACCCAGCATATATTAGCCCTTTGCTAAATACTTCAGGACCAAATGAATGAATTCATTTATTAATAAACATTAGTCTTATTATCTCAGCTGGTAAAGAATCTGCCTGCAATGTGGAAGACTTGGGGTTGATTCCTGGGTTGGGATGATCCTCTGGAGGAGAGCATGGCAACCCACTCCAGTATTCTTGCCTGGAGAATCCTCATGGACAGAGGAGCCTGTTGAGCTACAGTCTATGGGGTTGCAGAGTCAGACACAACTGAGCAGCAAAACACATCATAGCGCACCACGGCCCTATTATATTGCAGAATTTGAATATGATACTAAAATTTCAAAATATATTGCTATTCAAGTCATTTGCATGTAAATGTAATTAATAAAACTTTATTTTATCTTCAAAGGAAGGTTCTGGAATAACTCTACTAACAAGAATTCAGATTGCTGTGTACTCATGATTACACATTCACTCAACAAACTCATACTGAATACCAAGTTATATCAGGCACAGGATTTTTAACCCTCCATTGAGTAGAATTTTTTAAATGGCACTCATTAGCAGAACCACTTTAAAAATAATTGGGAACTATAAAGCAAGTATTATAGTCTATGACAAGACAATATTTTGCCAAGCACAATTATCCTAAGAAGCAAAATCTGCTGACATCTATCTCTCCCAGGTTTCTGTTTTTGGCCTGGCTCAGGGGTCACTGGAAGTTCAATACAAGAAGAATCAAACCAGGATGACCCAGAGAGAGGCAATTGGGAGGGAGGTAGGAGGGGAATTCTGGAAGGGGAACACATGTATACCCATGGCAGATTCATGTCGATGTATGGCAAAACCAACATGATAATGTAAAGAAAATAAAAATAAATAAATAAATAAAATAAAAAAATAAGAATCAAGATTCAGCTTTGACTTCCAACAATCAGTAAATGACCATAAGCCAGTCTCTAAAGTCAAATTTAGTGTCCTCATGTACAGAATACAGAAAATATCTCCTTTTCTCCTCAGATTTGAGGGTGAGAATCCAAGAGATACACTATAAGTTCTACAACCTCTAAAGAATTATGCCAATATGTGTTGTTGCTTTTTTTTTCAATAGGAAATATAAACAGCACTCAATATTTTTATTCCCCTGGCTATACCAAGTTTACAAATTACTGAAGATCATTAAGGCTTTCTCTCTCCTGCACGCTTGATTGGATTAATAAATAAATTAATATTTTTACAGGACCAAATTTTTTAGATATTACTATATATAACACATTCTGCAAAGCACCATATAAAAATCATCTCATTTTGTCCTCAAATAGATCATTCTGAGATCAATATGATTAATATTCCAATATGACAGATATTGAAAAACATGAGAGACTATATAACAGCCAAAATCACACAGATGGTAAATTGTGGATCTGAGGTTCCAAGTTCTCTCAGTCATATTCATTGCTTTGGTCCAGCAGACTTAGTTTTACAGGTTCAAGAACTGTATATTATCAATTTTCCAAGAGAGATCAGCTCCTGGTTTATTTTTACAAGGTAACTAATTTTATAAGAGACCAAAGCATATGACAGAGTATTAAATTATTAATTTCTAATAAAGTATACTAATGATAACTAGGGCAAAATATTATTTTTTGTGTTTCATGATCTCCCCTTTAAAAGACAACAAATCATATTTGTTCTTGTTTTTCAACAAATATTGGCCACTGTTACATAGTAGATGTTGGGGATAAAGCAATTAACTAGATGAGGGGATAAAAGCCCTTTTCTGGAGGTTGAAAGGTAAAAGTGTTAGTCACTCTGTCATGTCCCACTCTTTGCAACCCCATGGACTATAGTTTGCTAGGCCCCTCTGCCCACGGAATTCTCCAGGCAAGAACACTGAAGTGGGTAGCCATTCTCTTCTCCAGGAAATCTTCTCAAGTCGGATAGAACCCAGGTCTCCTGAGTTGCAGGCAGATTCTTTATTGTTGAAGCCACCAGGAAGTCCCTTTATGGAATGAATTTCTGTGCTACAGAGAACCCAGGCTGCTTTGAGCACCAGGCTCCTCTCCTTGGGGCCTCTTGTTCCCTGAGGAATGCTGCAAATGCACTGATAGAGACCTCCTTTCCAGTCCTCTTTTATATTTATCCGTTACCTCACACCTCATATGTGTAATGCAATTAAGTCTGCTACATATCCTCCACAAGGATTGCTGGCTGAAATTTACAGACAGCCCACTTGTACACTTTTCCCAGAGAGGAAAATCTATTTCATGGTTTGCTTGTTTTGTTTTGTTTTTTTTTTAAATTTTAGATTGTTCTCAACTTTGTATTTTAGGAGTGTAGGGGAGCTTATGTTTTGACTGTTGAAAAACCGAAACCAGAAATAAGTGGTTACTAAATCATGTTTTTTTCGGGCAATCAACAGCATTTGGTCAGCACATAGTGTCTGCAAGGACATAAAAATGTGTTGTATTTTTTTTTCTGTATACTTTAGCTGAGTATATTTCAAAATATATGAATATGTATTCAAAATATATGAATATATGAATATGTACCTGGTGAATAGTATATCACCAGGTATAGACATGCTACATTGTACAATAAAAAACACCATTTGTTGTTCAACCTTCCCCAAAACTATACCTCCCCTCCTACATAGTAGCAGTCCTTTTTATTAGAATTGAAAAGTTTGTCCTAAATTTCAGCAGCATTTAAAATTAGCTGCAAACAAAAATTGGTTAAATATTTATTCTTTGAAAATTCTTTAAATATGTGCTTTATTTCTTTTCTTTTGTGGTTGCTCTCTCTGTCTCTTTTCTCTCTTTTTTTTCCCCCCTTAACATATTAGTCCCATCCAATTTCCTTCTCAGTACTCCACTAACACTTCCTCTCAATTCTGACTTAATCTCCTATCTTCTTTCCCATTAACCTTTAATATACACACTTGCTATCTGCTCTTTACTTCCTATCTGGCCCATTCATCTCTCATTTCTTTCCTAATATAATAGATGTGAGAAAGGAAACTCAATACTCTATAAAACAAATACAGAAATTAAGGTCTCAAAGATTAGAAAATGGGATAACTCAATTGCATTACTTGAATACAAACATATTTACATATCATCTCTTTCTCAGATATTTTTTATCTTGTTTTCAAACTAATATTTTAAGGGGGGAAAAAAGTCAGACTAATTTTTATTCCCTCTTTGTCCCATCAACTGCAATTTCTGTAAAATGCGTTTGAAATAACCTGTTCAAAGGATTAAGTGTATCTGGTGTTTATCTTTGTATCTCTGCTACCTGGCAAAGTGACTTCAACAGAGTAGGCCCTCAATGAGTATTTGATGAGCACAACTGAAATAAGGCTTAATACTTGATAGGAGAATAAATTGGTAAATTAAAGGAGAGATTGCTGTTCACCAGTGGCTGCAGTGAGGACTGCAGAGTTGAATGAGGCAGGTAGTCAGTGCTCACAAGTTTATCCCACTTTTCAATCGCTCCCATTTCTCTCTGATGGTCTTTACTCTTGTAGGCCACTTATTCAAAGGTTCCAGCAGCTCACTGAGGGTTGGAGTTAGGGTTTTGCTTAGAGGTTCAAAGACTGAAACTGCTGGGGCTGTGATAAGTTTTTGATCCATAAATAAATGATGAATCAATCTAACACTTGGCTAAAAGAAAACCCTAAATATAAAACTTCTTTAATGATCTTGCTTTTCTTTCATTCCTGTCTACCCATACTCAGATTTTAAGACACACTGAATTAAATCTTCACATACTCACAATACAACTTGGACTTCTGGAATGTCAGAAGTGCAAGTAACCCTACATACCATGCAGAGCAACGGTATTCAAAATTAACTCCTTCAGAGGCTTCTGTTGCGGGGTTCAAATTTTCCATCCTACTTCCCCTCACTTGACCCAAAGAAGATCTGTTGTTTAGTCATTCAGTTGTGTCCAAGACTTTTGCAACCCCATGAACTATACCCCTCCAGGCTCCTCAGTCCATGAGATTTTCCAAACAAGAATCCTGGAGTATGTTGCCATTTCCTCCTCCAACTGATCTTCCCAATCCAAAGATCAAACCTGCATCTCCTGTGTGGCAGGCAGATTCTTTATCACTGAGCCACCTGGGAAGCCCAAAGTTCGAGTTTACCTTATACATTTGACTTCAGTATATATTTTTGTTTAAAGAGAAGCATCTGTTGACATCTATATTTTGACATCAACCAACCCAAACCAATTCTATCATTTAAGAATAAATATAAAATCAGAGCTATAAAACTTAGAAACTAATATATTCAAAAATGAGCTGGTGGAAGAACCAGAATTTAAGCCACTATACTTACCACTGAGGTCTTTTTTATTTTCCAGGGATATTTTTTCTCTGCACTATTATATTTGAGAGGGTAAAATGGTTGACGCAAAATTATTTTATTATAAATAGTGAACAATTGTTCTACTACTTATTTCACTGTATTCAGAGTGAATCTCATTCTGGAACTTAATTCAGTCAGGTCTGGAATTGATATACAGTGAAAAAAGAAGGGTGTGTGAGACAATAACATGTTTTACCTAGTTAATAAGTGAATTAAGTTCATACCAGAGAATGGAGAGCATGGTACAGTGGAGGCCCTCTGCAGGAGTTGATATTACTTTAAAGGTACCAAACAAAAATTTATATAGGTAAATAACCAAGAGTCTGATAAGAGCCATGCATAAGCACAGGTTGAAACAATCAGCTTAACACTCACTTTACTATGGTCAGGTTTGAATTACTTCGGAGCATTCAATTGGAAAAACTAAAAGCAAAGAGACAGTCTTCACACTTGTCACCAGTTGTGAGGATTTCTAGAAGTCTCACACATTCAAGGTCTAACTGTTTTTATCCCTTAGTTATTGCACCTGACTTTCATCGTTTTTATTAGTCCCTCTATCACCAATCTTCTTCATTCCTTTTGAATTCTCCATCTGATAAAATTATTTTATCCTCAAGGCTTGGCAATTTGTTTACTTGCCAACGTAGTCCTATATTTAGTAAAATTTGGTAATAAACATGACAGTTGTGTCAATCATTTGTATGTATATATGTCTTATTCCTATTTTTGCTTATTTTCATTTGTGTATTTGTTTACTATTTCATTAGGATCATAACCTTCACACATTTATTATATATTTTTTAAAGCTTTACATTGTAAAAATTTGTAAAAATTGCAATATTCCATAAAACTCAGGGGATAAAGCACATAGATTGGAGCACCCAGTTTAGCTGCATTGAAAAGAGTTATCATCAGTCCCTCAGTGAGGAATTTATCTACTGTAATAGATCACATATAACTATTGTAGTGCAATTTGAGAAATTTTCATTGTAGAATGAAGATTTCATTATTCTCAGTGTATATGTTTGTCACATTTATAAAGCTTAAAAATAAAGAACATGCTTCAGTTATTGTTAAAGATAGCTACCTGGACTTCACCTGATTTCCTTGCTCAGAAGACGATTTGAGAGAAAGATATAAAATAACATGTTTGTAAAGGAGGTGTTGAATGTTCTAGTAATAAGTTAGTAGATGGTGAATGGTGAGTAAGCAGGAAAAAAATCATCTATTTGTTTAAATCCTAAGGGACTACATTGTCAGAATCTCTCTTAATTTTCAATTTTATCAATTGTCTGTTCTTTAGATCTTTTCCCATATCAGGAAAATATTTTCACTTCATCAAATTATTTCTTTTGCACACTCTTTTCCAAATGAAAGCCACAGCCTACATTTACATTTTTTTAATCCTAAACCTTTTCAAGGTTTGTACATAAGCCTACAAAGCAAATCAATCAACAGTGCCTTCTAAGAAAAATTCCTAAGTAAAACTAAAGCATAATGACCATCAATTTCAAAACCATACTTATTATGTGGAAAGCTGTAATAATTTTCTTTTCTTATGTCTCATAGCACATTGAAATGGAGGAAGAAATTCCAGAAATATTAAGGAAGACATAATAATTGATTAGTTGTGGAGTCTGAAGAAGAAATTGTTAAGGATGCTTCTCAAATGTCTGCGTTGAATAATTGGATGAACGTAATTTCTGTCATGAATAAAGACCAATGACATTCTGATTAGATTTTCATTCTGGAAAAGTCAAGGCTATAGAGACACAGACGGATCAGTGGTTGCTGGAGGTTAAGGATGGGGGAGAGGTTCAATACAAAGAGCAACATGAAGGAATTTTTAGGAACAATGAGACAGTCCTGTATATTGATTGTTGTGGGGTCTACATGTTTCTGTGTACTGGTCAAAACTCATATAACTGGTCAAAACTCATATAACTGTACATCAAAAACAAACTTTTACTATAGGTAAAATAAATATAAATAAAAATAATTGGTGCTTGATGATGAATTTCAAATGAGAATGTATTGTATGAAATAGGAAAAAATGTTAGAATGATCATGGGAAAAATAAGTGAAAATTAATAGAACATTAAATTAGAAATTAGACTAGAGCAAGGAAAATAAGATTGTAACAGACTAGAAACAAGAACAAAGAAACAATATTAAATTAAAACACTAATGGAAAGTAAAAATGATAAAACCTAGAACTTGCCCACGAGTCTTATGTTTGAAAATTACTTCTGCATTTCTCCTCCTAAACTCCATCAAAAAATAATTCTCTAGGAAGTGATAGTCTCTGTTGCTTTTGCTCTACTTATCTAGTTAGAAGAATTTTTACTATTAAATATAGAAATAGGTGGAAGAAACATAATCTAAGGCAGACAACTCAGACGCATTTGATGGGTAGAGTTTAATTTTGAAAGTGATAACATTGACTGCATTCAGGTCATTCAGAATGACCATTCAACTTTACTAAATGAATGTGCTTTGTTGGATTCATTTTGTCAAAACACCTGGACCCAAGACAACAGAAGGAGAGGGAAACTATGGTCTTGGAATAAATCCCCTCTGCAAACCACTGTCAGAAATATTAATAATTATCCAAGTGTCTTTGTTTCTCCTCTGCAGGACTTAAAGATTATCAGCAAGAGTCAGTGGAGTGACCCCAATACTTTTCCTCCCCATTACTTTATCAGAATTCATTATCCTACCAACTTCCACTGCTGCTTAGTCCCCTTATGTACTTTCTTTGTTATTAATATTTGAAAGTGAAAGTGACAGGTGATCAGCTGTGTCCAACTCTTTGCAACCCCATGGACTCTATAGTCCATGGACTTCTCCAGGCCAGAATACTAGAGTGGGTAGCCTTCCCCTTCTCCAGAGGCTCTTCCCAACCCAGTGATCAAACCCAGGTCTCTCGCATTGCAGGTGGATTCTTTACCAGCTGAGCGAAGAGGGAAGCCCAAGAGTACTAGAGTGGGTAGCTTGTCTCTTCTCCAGCAGATCTTCCCAACCTAGAAACTGAACTGAGATCTCCTGCACTGCAGGCAGATTCTTTACCAACTAAGCTATGAGGGAAACCCTAATATCTAGCTTCATTTCCAGGCTACCAGGCTTTCCTGGTAGCTCAGCTGGTAAAGAATTCACCTGCAATGAAGGAGATCCCAGTTCAATTCTTGGGTTGGGAAGATCTCGTGAAGAAGGGATAGGCTACAACTTCAGTATTCATGGGCATCCCTAGTGGATCAGACGGTAAAGAATCCACCTGCAATTTGGGAGACCTGGTTTCAATCCCTAGCTTGGAAACATCCCCTGGAGGAGGGCATAGCAACCTGTTCCAGCATTCTTGCCTGGTGAATCCCCATGGACAAAGGAGCCCAGAGGGCTACAGTCAATGGGTTGCAGAGTTGCATACAACTGAGCAACTGAACACAGAACAGCTTCAGTTTATGGTAAATTATTATATAAACCTTTTTATTAATTCCTTCCACTTGCTTGACAAAAAAAAACACCAACTCTGGTTAAATACAATTTTCCACCATTTATATCCCAGGAACTGTGAAGCTAACCTGGAAAAGAATGCATAATAGTACTGATTGGTGTACCGTGATGACAAAATTTAAGAAAGCCTTTAAATCTGCTTGTGAATGATGTTAAATTTGGTGGTAGTAGTAATTTAGTTGCTCAGTCATGTCCCAACTCTTGCAACCTCATGGACTGCAACCTGCCAGGTTCCTCTGTTCATGGGATTTTCCAAGCAAGAAAACTAGAGTGGGTTGTAATTTCCTTTTCTAAGTGTTATATTTACCTAATCTACTTTCCCATTTATTACCTTGGATAATTGTTCTCCTCATGCCCCCAAAACTTCCAAATTTTTCACACCTAGCTCATGACTTTGCCTTCTATTTCAGGGAGAATATAGAATCAACAAAACCAGAACTTTCATAAACTCTCTTTACTGTAGCTCAGAATTCTCCAAGCTAGGCTTCAACAGTACATGAACCATGAACTTTCAGATGTTCAAGCTTGATTTAGAAAAGGTAGAGGAACCAGAGATCAAATTGCCAACACCCACTGGATCATCAAAAAAGCAAGAGAATACCAGAAAAACATATACTTTTGCTTTATTGACTACGCCAAAGCCTTTGACTATGTGGATCACAAGTAACTGTGGAAAATTCTTAAAGAGATGGGAACACCAGCCCACCTGACCTGCCTTCTGAGAAATCTGCATGCAGGTCAAGAAGCAACAGTTAGAGCTGGACTGGTTCTAGGAACAACAGACTAGTTTCAAATCGTGAAAGGAATACATCAAGGCTGTATATTGTCACTCTGCTTATTTAACTTATATACAGAGTATATCATAGGAAATACCAGGCTGGATGATGCACAAGCTGGAATCAAGATTGCTGGGAGAAATATCAGTAACCTCAGATATGCAGATAAACAGCATACTTATGGCAGAGAGGGTAAAGCGTTTGCCCACAGTGTGGGAGACTCAGGTTTGATCCCTGGGTCGGGAAGATAACCTGGAGTAGGAAATGGCAACCCACTCCAATATTCTTGCCTGGAGAATCCCATGGATGGAGGAGCATGATAGGCTATAGTCCATGGGGTTGCAAAGAGTTGGACATGACTGAGTGACTTAACTTTGTGGCAGAAAGCAAAGAACTAAAGAGTCTCTTAATGAAAGTGGAAGAGGAGAGTGGAAAAGTTGGCTTAAAGCTCAATATTCAGAAAACTAAGATCACGACATCTGGTCCCATCACTTCATGGCAAATAGATGGGGAAACAATGGAAACAGTGAGAGATTTTATCTTCAGGGGCTCCAAAATCACTGTATATGGTGATTTTGTTAATTTTAATGAAATTAAAAGATGCTTGTTCCTTGGAAGAAAAGTTATGACCAGCCTAGACAGCATATTTAAAAGCAGAGACATTACTTTGCCAACAAAGGTCCATCTAGTGAAAGTTATAGTTTTTCCAGTAGTCATGTGTGGAAGTGAGAGTTGGACTATAAAGAAAGCTGAGCACTGAAGAATTGATGCTTTTGAACTGTGGTGTTGGAGAAGACTCTTGAGAGTCCCTTAGACAGCACGGAGATCCAACCAGTCCATCCTAAAAAAAATTAGTCCTGAATATTCATTGGAAGGACTGATGTTGAAACTGAAACTCCAATCCTTGGCAACCTGTTGTGAATAGCTGACTCATTTGAAAAGACCCTGATGTTGAGGAAGATTGAAGGCAGGAGGGGAAGGGAATGACAGAGGATGAGATGGTTGGATGGCATCACCGACACAATGGACATGAATTTGAGTAGAGTCTGGGAGTTGGTGATGGACAGGGAAGCCTGGCATGCTGCAGTCCCTGGGGTCACAAAGAGCTAGAAAAGACCGAGTGCCTGAACTGAACTGAACTCCCTGCCTGCATCTGTACTAATAGCACTCCTTATTCTCTACTATTACTGTAGATGAATTCAGTGGTTGTAAGTAAGGCAACACTCCCATTTACCCAGTAAATGTCTCTAGCTACTCTGCTCTTTATTTTACATTCTCAATTTTTCCCTTTTCATTGGATCATTTCATTAAAATGCAACAAGCTACCTTTTTAACCATGTTTTTTTGAAAAATAAAACTTTCCAGACCCAATTCCTTTATATAGATCACCTATAACTTAGCTTCAATTTAATAACAAAACTCTTTGAAAGCATCTGTGCATAGTGGTCTTCCTTCCCATTTTCTTCTGAACCCAGTAAATAAGGTTCCACCTTACCAACTCCTTACCAACTTCAGCAGTGACCTTCACTTTGCTAAATCCAACAGTCATCCCTCTGGCTTCATCCTATTTCATCAGCCAGCACTAT
Organism: Antilocapra americana; assembly: GCA_007570785.1. Lineage (NCBI taxonomy): Eukaryota > Metazoa > Chordata > Mammalia > Artiodactyla > Antilocapridae > Antilocapra > Antilocapra americana. Next base: position 18,934,410 of record ML661885.1, on the reverse strand, counting down.
TTGACAGAGTTAAATAGGTTCTCCTTAAGATTTTCTTTCTTCTTCTTTTTTTAACATACCTTTCAAAACACCACTTTCATATGAAATTTCTCCTACCTTCTTGGTTATTCCTCCTCAAAGTCTATTGTTTTTTATTTTTATCTCTGACTTAGTTGTTGGAATGTTCCTGGATTCTATCCTTAAATCTACTCTTTTCAATCATTATAGTGATGGTAATATCCACTTTATAGCTTGGAATGCCATATAGTTATGCTGACAACTTCCAAATTTATATTTTTCACCTGGACTTCCCTATGAATGATAGCCCCATATTTTCAAGAACCTTAACCTCTCCACTTAGTAATTTAATTTACACCTCAAACTTAACACATCCAAAACTACTCTATGATATTCCCCTAAGACTGCTCCTCTTCTGACTCTCCCAACTTACTTAAAGGCAACTTCATTCTTCCAATCATTCAAGTAAATAATCACAGTGTCGTTCTTGAGTTAATTTTCTCTCAAGCCTATATCTAATCTGATATCAAATGCCATGATCTCAAATACCAAAATATATTCAGAATTTTATTATTTTTCAACTCCGTCATAGTTACCAACTTGGCTGAAGACATCAGCATCTTTCATCTGGATTATTTCAATCAGCCATCTATAGGTTTTCTTATCTCAGTACTATCATTCACCTCCTCTCAACACAGTACCAAAGTGATCCCATCAAAATCTAGTTCATATTATGTCACTCAAAATCCTCCAAAGACCCTTCATCTCAGATAAAAGCCAAATTCCTTACTGTGATTTTCAAAACCCTAAATGATCTGGGTTCCTACTACTTCTCTGAAAGTGTTAACTCTTCTCCCCCTCCCCCAACATCTTACCCTCATTCCCAATGCTCCAGTAACACTGGCTTCCGTGCAGTTTGTCATATAGAGCAGAGAGACTTCCACATTCACACAGGCTCTTTCCCTACCTGGGATTTTTTACTTCATTTGTACACAAGGCTAGTTCCCCCACTTCCTGTATGCCTTTATTCAAAAATCACTTTCTCATTAAGATCTTCTTTGGCCACTCATTCTAAGATTTAAACCAACAACCTTGTCTCATCATCATTCTCTGCTGTATTTTTTTTCTCCTTAGTTTGTGTATTTAACTTAGAACTCCCAAAAGCCAAAACAATCTTGAAAAATAAGAACAAAGCTAGAGATATCATGCTCTTTGACTTCAAATTGTATGACAAAGCTATTGCCATAAAAACAGACATACAGATCAATCCAATCAAACAAAGAGCTCAGAAATCAATTCACTTATGGTCAATTAATCTATGATAAAGGAAGCAAAAGTATACAATGGGAAAAGACAGCGTTTATAATAAGTGGTGCTGAGAAAAAGACACGTAAAAAAGGAAACTAGGATATTTTCTCACAGCATACAAAAAATAATTCAAAATGGATTCAGTTGAGCTCAGTCACTCCGTTGTGTCTGACTCTTTGCGACTCCATGAATCTCAGCATGCCAGGCTTCCCTGTGCATCACCAACTCCCGGAGCTTATCCAAACTCATCTCCATTGAGTCAGTGATGCCATCCAACCATCTCATTCTCTGTCATCCCCTTCTCCTCCTGCTTTCAATCTTTCCCAGTATCAGGGTCTTTTCCAATGAGTCAGCTCTTCACACCAGGTGGCCAAAGTATTGGAGCTTCAGCTTCAGCATCAATCCTTCCAATGAACACCCAGGACTTATCTCCTTTAGGATGGACTGGTTGGATCTCCTTGCAGCCCAAGGGACTCTCAAGAGTCTTCTCCAACACCACAGTTTAAAAGTATCAATTCATCAGTGCTCAGCTTTCTTTATAGTCCAACAAAAGAGAGAGTCTTAGAACAAACATGTGATTGCTAAAGGGGAAGTCCAGTCAAGTGGATGAGTGAAATATATTAGGGAAAGTAAGTACACATTTCTTGTTACAATAAAATAAATGAGTTATGGGGATAAAATGTACATTGTGGAAAATATAGTCAATAATATTGTAATTTTTTATGGTAACAAAGGTTACCAAACAACTGTGCAAGCTTACAGTTATGAGATAAATAAATATTAGAGATGTAACATATAATGTGATTGATATTAATACCTGTGAGAGTTATGTATGAAAGTTAAGGGGATAATTCCTAAGATTTCTCATCATAGGAAAAAATATTTTTTTCTTTTATTTTGTATATATATGACATAATGTATGTTCGCTAAATTTATTGAGGTAATAATTTCAAAACATAAGCCAAATCATTATGCTGTACATCTTAAACTTACACAGTACTGTATGTCAATTATATTTCAATAATACTGGAAGAAAAAATATTGAAAAAATCAAAGAATGATTGTTTCATTCTAATAGTTACTGTAAGCAAAAGTTTCAAGAATGATTTATTATTATTATATTTGCCCTTTAAGCAGTGACTATGTGGTAGATAAGAAACTGAAAATTTAGAAAGATAGCCAGGCTATCTTTTCTATAGCCTGGCAGGCTCCTCTGTCCATGGGATTCTCCAGGCAAGAATATCTGATTAGGTTGCCTCACCCTCCTCCAGGGCTCTTCCCAATCCAGGGATCAAACCCACATCTCTTATGTCTCCTGCATTGGCAGGTGAGTTCTTTACCACTAATGCCACCTGGGAAGCCCCAGAAAGATAGCTAGAAAGTAGGAATATAGAAGCATATGAGGACTCCCATGAAGAGAAACCCACAAATTTCAATAGCTTAACACAATGGTGATTTAGTCCCTAAGTCATGTCCAATTCTTGGGACCCCATGGACTGTAGCTTGCCAGGCTCCTCTGTTTATTGGGATTCTCCAGGCAAGAATACTGTAGTGGGTTGCCATCTCCTTTTGCAGGTGATCTTCCCAACCCAGGGACCTAACCCAAGTCTCCTGCATTGCAGATTCTTTACTGACTGAGCTTTGAGAGAAGCCTAGATTAACACATGAGCAATTTATTTCTTACTCATGCAAACCCCATGTGGATTGATGGAGTTTCTCTCATTTCAGTGGCTCAAGAAGCCAGGTCCCTTTTGTTCTGTGATGGCAGTCATCTTAACATGAGACTTTAATGGCTTTTAGACCTAGGAAAAAATAACATAGAGTTCCTTAGCCAGTCCCTACATTCCTTAAATAGGTAAGTGACAGATAAGACTGCCATTCAGGGAATCTTTGGCAAGAGATAGTCAGAGTCCTTACCTTGCAGCAATGATAGAAAAAGTTCACTGATCACAATAAAATAGAGCTTCCCTGGTGGCTCAGGCAGTAAAGAATCCTCCTGCAATGTAGGAAACCCAGGTTCAATTCTCTTGAGAAAGGAATAGCAACCCAATTCTTGGGAAAGGAATAGCAACCCAACCAGTATTCTTGTCTGGAGAATTCCATGGACAGAGGAGTCTGCAGGGCTACATACAGTCCATGGGATCACAAAGAATCAGACATGACTGAGTAACTAACACTTTCACATTCATGAGTAGAATAATGTGTAAACTTCAAATGGTATATGTTCAGTAAATATAAATAATTTACATACAATTGTAAACTTAACCAGGAAATCAGAAAAAATTTAATTGAAAAAGGCATAATTACTGAAGCAAATCAATGAGAAGTGGAATTTTAAACTGAAACTTTAAGCTGAAAATGACTCCTCCAAGTGAAAAGAAAGTTAAAAGTTATTCCAAATGGAATTACAGTAAAATTTTACTTTATTTTCCTTGTGTGATAGCCAAGTTACATTTTAATATTTCTGACAAGTGGGTAGAGACACTAAGCATGACCAAAAAGTACAATAATCTTATTTACATATCCCCCTGGATTAACATATTAACTGTTAATAGTTCATGAGCTTTGGTGTTAAACATACGGCTGTAGCTTTACAATTCTTTAAACACATTATTCTGGACCATTACAGTTCACCTAGTGTGTAGATAGATCCAAGTTTCTTTAATTTTGGGGAACTTCTCTTAAGAGATTCTTTAAAAATTTGCATAAAATCTTCAATAATACAATAATATTTAAAATATTTGGAGATTTTCATGAGGAAAACAATTTAACTGTTACAATAGTAATAGTGCAACTAGCACTATGTGAAATTTAGCTTTTACATTATAATTTCAGTCCCTATAAAAACACTTTATGGCCAAATTGGCATATTAGTTCAGTTCAGTTCAGTCACTCAGTTGTGTCCAACTCTTTGTGACCCCATGGACAGCTGTACACCAGGCTTCCCTGTCCATCACCAACTCCTGGAGCTTACTCAAACTCAAGTCCATTAAGTCGGTGATGTCATCCAACCATCTGATCCTCTGTAGCCCCTTCTCTTCCTGCCTTCAATCCTTCCCAGCATCAGGGTCTTTTCAAATGAGTCAGTTCTTTGCATCAGGTGGCCAAGGATTGGAGTTTCAACTTCAACATCAGTCCTTCCAATGAATATTCAAGACTGATTTCCTTTAGGATGGACTGGTTGGGTCTCCTTGCAGTCCAAGGGACTCTCAAGAGTCTTCTCCAACACCACACTTCAAAAGCATTAATTCTTCAGTGCTCAGCTTTCTTTATAGTCCAATTCTCACATCCATACAAGACTACTGGAAAAACCAAAGCTTTGACTAGACAGACTTTTGTTGGCAAAGTAATGTCTCTGATCTTTAAAAGGCTGTCTAGTTGGTCATAACTTTTCTTCCAAGAAGTAAGCATCATTTAATTTCATTAAAATTAATGAAATCACCATCTGCAATGATTTTGGAGTCTCCAAAGTTAAAGTCTGTCGCTGTCTCCATTGTTTCCCCATCTATTTGCCATGAAGCGAAGGGATGAGATGCTATGATCTTAGTTTTCTGAATGTGAGTTTTAAGCCAATTTTTTCACTCTCCTCTTTCATTTTCATCAAGAGACTCTTTGGTTCTTCACTTTCTGCCATAAGTGTGCTGTTATCTGCATATCTGAGGTTATTGATATTTCTCCCAGTAATCTTGATTCCAGCCTGTGATTCATCCAGTCAAGCATTTCTCATGATGTACTCTGTATATAAGTTAAATAAGCAGGTGTGACAATATACAGCCGTGACATACTCCTTTCCAGATTTGGAACCAGTCTGTTGTTCCATGTCCAGTTCTAACTGTTGCTTCTTGGTTTGAATATAGATATCTCAGGAGGCAGGTCAAGTGGTCTGGTATTCCCATCTCTTCCAGAATTTTCCACCATTTGTTGTGATCCACACAGTCAAAGGCTTTGGCATAGTCAATAAAGCAGAAGTAGATGTTTTTCTGGAACTCTCTCACTTTTTCTATGACCCAACAGGTGTTGGCAGTTTGATCTCTGGTTCCTTTGCCTTTTCTAAATCCAGCTTGAACATCTGGAATTTCATGATTCACGTAGTGTTGAAGCCTGACTTGGAGAATTTTGAGCATTATAAAATCATTAAAATTGTTCAAATTTGATTCAATTGGTAAATCTGAAGCTAACTTCTTCATTGTTTTTTCAAAGCTAGATTATTAATTTTTAATTCTATAATGAATGAGGATCTATCGTAGATCACATCCAGAGATACCACTGCCAGTCTCACTTCTAACATGATTCTATGGCAAATAAAAGTAATTTTAGATTTATACAAAGTGTTTTTTATATAGCTGAAAAAAGGCAGAGAAAAACATACCGCTATCTCATTTTATTTTTAACCTTGTTTCTCATAGGCATTGAATTTTTTTTTTAAATTTTCTTTACTTTATTGTGTTAGTTTTGCCATACAATGACATGAAACCGCCATGGGTTTACATATGCTCCCCCTCCAGAACCCCCCTCCCTCCTCCCTCCCAATTCCCTCCCCCTGGGACATCTCGGTGCACCAGCCCCAAGCACCAATCCCGAGCTGACGATTGATTTCACATATGATAATTAACATGTTTCAATGCCATTCTCCCATATCATCCCACCCTTGCCCTCATCCACAGAGTCCACGAGTCTGTTCTATACGTCTGCGTTCCTTTTGCTGTCTCGCATGCAGGGTTTTCGCTGCCATCTTTCTAAATTCCATATATATGCGTTAGTATACTGTATTGTTGTTTTTGCTTCTGGCTTACTTCACTCTGGATAATGGGCTCCAGTTCCGTCCACCTGAGTAGAACTGATTCAAATGATTTTTTTTTTTAATGCTGAGTAATATTCCATTGTATATATGTACCACAGCTTTCTTATCCATTTGTCAGCTTTCTTATCCATTGATGGGCAGGTTGCTTCCATGTCCTGGCTATTGTAAACAATGCAGCGATGAACATTGGGGTACACGTGTCTCTTTCAATTCTGGTTTCCTCAGTATGTATGCCCAGCAGTGGGATTACTGGGTCATATGGCAGGTCTATTTGCAGTTTTTTAAGGAATCTCCACACTGTTTTCCAAGTGTTTTTAAAGTTTTTGCCTTCTTTATCACATATTATAAACTAAAATTTCTGATATAAACAATACACGAAGAGTACTTATTTTCTACTTCAGACATTCACACAGTAGGAGGTAAATTTTGCTTTACTTCCAGGAAAATAATGTTATTATGGGAATAATTCCAGTTCTTTCTTGCTCATCAGTTTATTCTATCAATAGTTATGGTAGAGTTGAAATCAACATTTAGAGTTAGATATCTGTCAGGCTTCCATTTCTAAATTTCTGTATTGTTGTTTAATCAATAAGTTGTATCTGACTCTTTTGTGACTCCATGGCCAGTGGTTCACCAGGTTCCTCTGTCCGTGGGATTTCCCACCGGAGAATACTGGTGTGGGTTGACGTTTCCTTCCTAGGGGATCTTCCCAACTAAGGAATAGAACCCACTTCTATATTGCTGGCAGATTCTTTACCACTGAGCCACCAGGGAAGCCCATAGAGATATGAGACAATTATAAAAATTCAAAAGTATAAGTCAAAGGCCTCCAAAGAAAAGTTTTTGAATAGTTTATAAATATTGACATTAAACTGGCTTTAAATCTTAATCATTCACAAATACTTTAGCCTAGCAGTTTATATACATGTCATCAATTTAAAGCTATACTATTATCAGTATCATTGATTACTAATGTGTGAATAAAACAAAGTGTTTCATTTTGTAATGGGGATAGACATGAAATGAGTTTTAACACTTTAAATTTTGTTTTCATTAGCTTTACCTAGTCCCATAATTATATTTTTAATTGATTTTTTCTTTCAGAGAACTTTCATATTTATTAAAATATTATTTTCCTGTCTATGAAACATTAGTGTATACCACATAAAACATAGGTTAGACCATGTTCTATCTTATTTAATTAGCAAGTCACAATAACTCTTATTATAATGTTTTAACAGTTGGATTCCAAATAAAATGTGAATATTAACTTATAACAAACTTTCAACTTACTAATTCATACTTCATATTCTCAAATTGATTGCAGGTATTGGCCAATTTGAAAATTATATATATATATACATATATATATATATATTCAATATAACAGATACTCTTCCAGTAAACTGTACTTTAAAATGAAAATGAATTAATATTATTTGCTTTGGTAGCTCAAGATTAAACCTGCCTCTGTTTTTTCCAATAACATCATATAATCATTCCCCAAATTAGATTTAAAACTCCAGAGTATTAGAATCAAAGATTCATGTAATTTATCTTCTACTGCTATCTCTTCTCAAATGAAATTAGTAACAAAATTCTCTTGCTTCCCCTTTAGTAATGTCTCTTTGATTCAGCCCTTCTTTTTATTTCTTGGTTTAGATACCAGTCTTTTCTTACTTGCAGCACTCTTTAACCAACCAAATGGATCTCAGGTACTCTAGGTGTGATAATCTTGCTAAACGTCAGTTACATCCTGTTACAGCTCTGTTCAAAAGCCTTTCAACTTTCTCTTTGCCTTCTTTTCTGAAAATCAGAAGTCCTCTCAGTTTTTGAGATTTGCCTCTTTTTTAATCTCTCATGAGCCTCTGAAGAGCTAAGAAGACATATAGAGAGTTCTTAAAGGAAGATGTTTGACTATTTAGAGCTCAATCTAAGCTCCAATCTCTAGATTTAAGAAGCAAAGAAAAAACTTTTATTTTCTGCGTTACATAATTTAAGTTGTCTAGGAAAAAGTAGATGGGCTTTAGGGAAACTTTCTGTGTCTGAAGGCAAAAATACCAATATTTTACTCTGATACCTCTAGACATAATACTTGATGGACTTTTAAGGAAAGAAAGAAAGCCCCCAAATCTTATAATCCTGCATTCTATAGTACAGTAATTTTGTGAATGATACTTTCTTATATTTTAACTAGTTAGATCTCAAAATTCTGCATTCCAAATGATACCCAAGTGTGGAAAAAGAATATAGAAACATCATAAATTGACCATTCTCAGGAAGCTTGCATTCTTTTCTGATATAAATGACACAATGAAGAAATAACTTAGAGAGAATCTTGTTCTAGAACATTGTCAAAGACTACCTTTAGAGCAAGGAGTGAATGATCTCATGTATAATGGTACAGAAGGCCTCAGGGAAGAAATATAACCTAACTTGACCCTTGAAGGATACCTGGACTATAGAATTTTGGAGGAAGAAGAGCTGGGGTTGTGGCGGTTGGAAAGGATAGACAATAATAAAGGTAGAGTGTCATCATGGTCTTTAGAAGGCCAGAATAATCAGAGAGGAGTAGCTATGATTCAGCACATTAAGTAGTAAATTTGAGTAGAGAAATAGAGCTAAGCTTGATAAGTGCATCTGTGTTCAGCTACCCAGTAGTGCCTTACTCTTTGTGACCCCACAGACTATAGCCCAGTAGGCTTCTCTGTTCATAGGACTATCTCAGTAAGAATACTGGAGTTGGTTGTCATCTCCTCCTGCAGGTGATCTTCCTGACCGAGGAATCAAACCACATTTCTTGTGGCCCCTGCATTGGCTGGCGGATTCTTTACCACTGAGCCACCTGGGAAGCACTCAAGACTAATAAGAAAGATAAGAATTATATGAGGATACAATGTTAGAATGGGAAAGTTTACTCAGAGAAAACTTTCAAAGAAAAATCAAAAAGACTTAGAAGCATGTTGATGGTGGCAGCAATCTTGTTAAAAGTAAAGTGTTACAGCAATAGGATTAATCACCTGAAAAGAGTGTACAGTAGAGGTAGTTGAATTGTGTCATGTCTCATATCTTTTCCATATCTATAGTATTTTCAACATATACATGTAATTAATTTATGTGTTATACAATCTATAACAAGCCAATGCTTGTTTTAGATTGTGAACCTGAAGAATAAAGCTTGTTACATTTAACATGTAAACCAAGTACACAAAAAAATTTTCAATTTGATGTCCAAATTCTGAAACATGATGAAATTTTGGAATCATTTAGGAAATTTTCACAATTTCAGAAAGCATATATGTATTCCTATACTTCAAGAAAGGTTATCTGATCTGATTTCCTCATAATCATAATTTCACTATGAGAGTCGAAATAAAAGTTGGGAAGTAGTCAAATGGTGAGGCTCTAGAAGTACAGTCTGACTGAGAGTCAGGATTCTGATTCTGGGTGATTGAATGGGGATCAAACAGTATTATCTGTAAAGTTATCAGAAGCCAATTAAAACATTACAAATGGTTTGATCTAGTCTTCCGTATCTTCCACATCATTACAATGAGAAAAAATTAATAAATGCTTTGTCAAAGAATAGAGTAAATGAATACCAACCAGATTTTAAGAGTACTACTAGAATATTTGGAAGTTATTTCTCCTAGAGTTTCTCTACCTGCGTTTCCAATTTCACTTAAAGCTACCCGACAGATATAAGGGTTAAGGAATAGTCTTCATATCTCAAAGTCACAGCAGCTCTTGTGTTTAGTCTTCAGATGAATACACATTTATACACCTCAGGCATTCTAGGGAGTATATTACACAGTCACTCTGTAACTAACTTCATAGTATATATCTTATCAACCGGGATGACCCAGAGAGATGGAATCAGGAGGGAGGTGGGAGAGGGGTTCTACAAGGGGAACACATGTATACCCATGGTGGATTCATGTCAATGTATGGCAAAACCAACACAATAATGTAAAGAAAAAATCAATCAATCAATCAAATTAAAAAAAAGAATATAAACATGACTTTATATATAATTGCTATATTTATCATTTTAAAGAGGATGCTTAAGTTAGGAATTACATAGTATATAGAAAGTGTAGTGGCAAAATTTTCAGTATAATAGTATTTTTCATATAAAAAAGAACAGGCTATGAATTTGCTTATGTAACAAATCATGTATTAAAATACCTCTCCTCTATTTAACCAACAAACATTCTATTGTAAACTTTCCGCAATAAACAAACTCTTTGAAGTCAGGTACTTTATATCCAAATTTTCTGGTTTTATTTATTAAATGTGTGTACAGTGGCCATTTCTGGAGGAGGGCATGACAACCCAGTATTCTTGCCTGGAGAATCCCTTGGAGAGAGGGAAGTTACTGGCAGGTTACTCTCTGCATCCATAGGGTCACAAGGAGTCAGTCATGACTAAAGCAGCTTGGCACACACAGTGGCCATTATGCTCCAGCACTTTACAAAAATGAAATAAGCCTTTTTTTACTGTGCTTGTTCAATATTTTCCTTTTTCTGGTAACAGTAGTACACATGTCTTTAGGAATCACTTCTTTCCTATTTTTAATTATTTTTGATAACTTTGCTTTCTCAAACTTTCTCTCTTAAAATTTTAGCTATTAATTTGTGTAACTTTGTTCCTATAAGTTTACCTCTATATTTCCTTTATACCATTGTTATAAAAAATTGTTGTTCATCTATCTACCTTTGGAAATAAAGGAGCACAAGTATGTCAGTGGCTTTTAATAATCAAAGAGATTCAAAATATTCTATTAATCTAAATTTTAATAATGGAAGATAGCACCTTGACCTGGTCATATAAAGAGTGAAACAAACAAAATGTACTCATTAGAAAGAGAAAAAAAAAGAAACAAAAGAATGGGGGACCTAGATGCTGTCTGTTTGGTTGAGTGAAACCAAAATTAATACACTATTTCTGATTAAACTCATGAGAGTATAAATGTTTTCAATAATGTTTCGAATAAAAGGAAGTGGAAGATTTGGAGAAGTGGAGGAAAAACTGCCAAGTATTATTCAAACTACAAATAGTTTGTATTCATATCTTTTGCTCTCTTCAAGAAACATTTTGAAAAGATCAAATTGCTCAAAAATCATTCTGTCCTCCTTGGAAATGATCAAGTAAAGGTCAATTTGCCAAGACCATGTAACAACCTACAGGAAGTTTGGAAGCTGTCTTTGAGAGCAGTTAAAAGGATTCATGGAGAGTGCTGGAATAGGATAGCAACAATTCAAGGCAAACATAATGGAGAGAGAAACGTTTCAGAAAATTTTAAAATGTTACTACAGTTCCCTTATATTTAGTATTTTGTGATCGCTAACCTCTGCTCTACCCAACATATCTTTCTTGAGGCCCTACAGATGAGCATTCTGTCAAATGACAGAAGCAAAAACAACAGATAGAGGAATCCTATCCTAATAGAGCCTACAGTGGAAAAGAACAGTGTGTTTGTGGGGGGGAGGGAGGACGTCCATCTTATGTATTCATTTATTCATTGATTAAATACTTAGATTCTCAATATTCAGAAATGAATGAAGATCCATTGTTATATTCTGTCTGGTAGGAATAGTATGATCCATTAAAGTGTCCACTTAGTTAAGCAAATGTGAAAGCACAGAGATGTATAGACAGCAGCAATGAAGCTCTACCAGACTATAGCAATTAACTATCTTAAAGCGTTTGACTGTATGGATCACAATCAACTGTGGAAAATTCTTAAAGAGAGGGGAATACTGACCACCTTCTCTGTCTCCTGAGAAACCTGTATGCAGGTCAAGAAACAAGTCAGAACCAAACATGGAACAACAGACTGGTTCAAAATTGGGAAAGGAGGACATCAAGGTTATATATTGTCACCCTGCTTATTTAATTTATATGCAGAATACATCATATGAAATGCCAGGCGAAGACTCTTGTGAGTCCCTTGGACAGCAAGAAGCTCCAACCAGTCAAACATAAAGGAAATCAACCCTGAATATTCATTGTAAGGACTTTTGCTGGAGCCGAAGTTCCAATACTTTGGCTACATGATGCAACCAACCAACTCAGTGGAAAAAACTCTAATGCTGGGAAATATTGAAAGCAGGAAGAGTAGAAGGCGACAGAGGATGAGGTTGTTGAATAGCATCATCAACTCACTGGACATGAGTTTGAGCAAACTACAGGAGATTGTGAAGGACAGGGAAGTCTGTTGTACTGCAGTCCATGGGGTCGCAAAGAGTTGGACAGGACTGAGAGACTGAACAACTAACAGCAACAATCCTAAAACTGGAATCAGTATAAAAATATAGATATTACTCATTAGCACCTATTTTGGGGAACATACACATATATATACATATGTAAAAATATAGATATTATTCATTAGCACCTATTTTGGGGAATATACATATACATACATATATATACATATATATATATATTTTTTTTACTGGCTTGCTGTGCAGCTTATGGGGTTTTAGTCCCATAACAGGAATCAAACCTGAGCTCTCAGTAGTGAGAGCATAAAGTCCTAGCCACTGTATCATCAGGGAATTCTGAAAAAAAATCTATAACTGTCACAACATTCTCATTTTACTGTTAGGGAACATTTTTAAAAATAAGTTTCTAGAGTAGATAAATATTTGTTTACTTACACACCCTCCAGAAAAACCCAATGAAAGAAATAAATGCCAATGGAACATAGAAAACAAATGGAGACAAATTCTCAACACATTACCAAGAGCTTAAATAAGAAAACTTATTGAGGGAACTATTTAGACTTGTGGCAGAAGTGTTGAGGAGACAGTAAGGGACTGGTGACTGCAGAACACCACCACTAGCCCTAGGCTGAAGGGTGAGAGGGACCAATGGTGTTTCCAAAGCTTGGAAGAAACTGGGGATGTGAAAGAGCCTCTGGAGAGCAGCTGTGACCATCATGGGACTCAGTCCCGGCAGGAATCACAGCCAGACTTGGAAAGAGTGTGAAATATCTACTCCACCCTTTCTCATCCTCTGCACATTCCTCAGGCCAGCAACCCAATTGGCCAATCCCCCAGTCAGAAGCCAGAATGCAAGGGAACCTGTGTGATGCGATTGATAGAGATCAGCCTCCTGTGTTGTAGAGAAAGGTGATATGAGGATGGGGAGGATGATGGAAATTAACAAGCACTGAAGGGATAAGACTTCAGTTTCAGTTTTCCATGTTCCATTTTGGTTAATCTGTAACCTGTCAACTTGGCCTGGCTGGACTACATTTCCCAGAACTCCACATCCTCACTTTTTTGCTACATTTCTAATTTGGATGGGTTGGTCATAAGACATACTGTTGTGGGGAATGTGCACAGCAGAAGTGAGATGACAACCACTTTGTAGCTCACACACTTTGTCACCTATTTTTTGACTGACCTCGTGGCTTAAGTTATGGCCAGGCCTGCAGCTGGTCTACATTCCTCTGGATTCTCCTTCACTTTCTCTGATTGCTGAGCCAGTCCTGTGTGTTTGTCTGTGTGTTCAGTCACTCCTTTGGGTCCAGTTCTTTGTGACCCCATGGACTATAGCCCACCAAGAATTTCCCAGGCAAGAATACCTGAGTAGGCTACCATTTCCTACTCCAGGGAATCTTCGTGACCCAAAGATTGAAGGATCCTGAAATCTATGGGATATACACTACTAAGATAAGGGATAAAAGGACCCGACAAGATGTTGGGCTGTCCATGTGAGTCTGAGCTCATATTTGTCACTTCCAACTTGTTCTCACTGTCCCCTGCTTTGCAGCCATCTTTCCTCCCTGATTGCCTTAACTATGAACCTCAAATTTCAACATCAGAGTCACAGACAAGAACCATGAAGACACAACTTTAAAAGTTGACAACACTGTGTAAGATCAAATTTCTGTAACAACTCTTTTAACATATATAATATACATAATCATCCCATTGTTCTACCTCTCTGATTAAACTCTGAGTTTCCAGGAAAGTAAGAAGATAACAAACTGTGAGCCACTTATGTCACAGGACATCAAAAAGAACTCCTATGTTAGAGGCAACAGACACCTCTGAAGATATATGTACACACTGGTTTCATTGAAAACAGGAAGATTATTTAAGCAAGTTCAAGTCTCTGTAGCAATACAAAAGCCCATTCCTCAAACATCAAAAATAAAGGAAAAATACTAAATGGAAAAATTCAATGAGAGGTTTTGGACTGGGGAGTATGCTCAGCTACAAAGAGAAAGAGGATGTAACTAAAATTAGGAAGATGATGTGAAATAATATATACAGAAGAGTGAACAACCCTGTCCTCAGCCCCATTATTTGGACACAGTCCAAAAATACTGGCTGTCAAGTGTTTAGCTTATACTCCACTACTAAGTTGGACAGAAGATTCAGTACTCCTTTTTGACCGAAGTGACCTAATTGATCAAAAGTTCTGCTTTTTACATTTGGTCACCTCAAAGAAGGAGTTGACACTTAATATTTTAGTACTTTGCCCTAAAATATAAATGGATATTCAAGGATCATCAGAGTCTGAAGAAACCATTGTGTATGACAGGTGTATTTTAATGATGACAAAAGTTTAGCTGAATGTGACAGAGACAAAAAATTAACAGTGATTTACACAGGAGAGAAGGGCTTACTCTCTTAAATAAAAGCCAGTACTGATACAACTAGTTCAGAAAAGATGATGAGGACTGACGTTTTTCTTGTATCTAGTACTTTCTTTCCATTTGTATAAGATGGCCTATGGTCTCTTCTACAACCAAAAGCAGGGAGGAGAAGAAGAAATAAAGCTGATACATTGTTCTTTTCAGAGCATATGCCAGAAAGTGCATGCATCAAAGTTGGTTACATGGCCAAACATAGCTGCAAGGGAGGATGGTGAATTAATTGTTTATTCCAGTGGCATTGGGCCTTGTTAACCTTGAGAATCATAAAACTGAAAAAGGAGAAAAGGCATATTCGAGAAATCACTGGAAACCTTTTGTTCTCTTTTGGGTACTCACTGTCTGTGCAAACTCCCTTCTCAAGAGAAGTAGCTCCTGAATTCAATTCTGTCAGTGCACTCAGAACAAAGTCCAGGATTCCTGTATCATATGCAACCCTGTTCTTTAGATCTAGATATGGCTCTTCACGAACCAATGGTCCCAAAATAAAAAACAAATCACCAGTCTGTGTAAAGTAGAAATAAAATCCTCCATTTGAAAACTGGAAGAATAGGATATCCATAGCATTTTCAAGAGTTGGACATAACCAAGCGACTAACACACACACTAACAGGAATGATCAAAGCACCATTCTTTGTCAGTGGAGGAAGTTTATCAATTCATCAACTGATCAGCAACTTGACTAGGGTTGGCATCGTTCTGTGTCCTTTATAGGTTACGTTACAATTGTAAAACTTTTTATGATGTGGTATTTGGAAGTCTGGAGGTTGTCTTAGTGGTGATCTGATGCCAGTTTCTGTAAATCAAGCTTTTGGCATTTCAGGCAGTCTAATTGCCTCTAGGACTTAATGGAAATTAAATCACTTTCAGTTCAGTTCAGTCACTCAGTCATGTCTGACTCTGCAGCCCCATGGACTGCAGTACGCCAGGCCTCCCTGTCCATCATCAACTCCTGGAGTTTACTCAAACTCATATCCATTGAGTCAGTGATGCCATCCAACCATCTCATCCTCTGCCACCCCCTTCTCCTCCCTCCTTCAATCTTTCCCATCATCAGAGTCTTTCCAAATGAGTCAGTTCTTTGCTTCATGTGGCCAAAATATTAAATTAAATTAAATCACTTTGCTCGTGGTCAATTCTGTATTGGATAAACACAAACCATATTCTCTCTTCTTGTTGTTCAGTCACTAAATTGTGTCTGACTCTTTGCAATCCCATGAACTGCAGCCTGCCAAGCTTCCCTGTCCTTCACTATCTCCCGGAGTTTGCTCAGCTTCATATTGGTGATACTATCTAACCATCTCAAACTCTGCCGACCCCTTCTCTTCTTGCCCTCAATCTTTTCCAGCATCAGGGTTTCTTCCAATGAGTCACTTCTTCACATCAGATGGACAAAGTATTGGAGCTTCAGCTTCAGTATCAGTCCTTCCAATGAATATGCAGATTTTATTTCCTTTAGAATTGACTGATTTGATCTCTTTGCTGTTCCAGGGACTCTCAAGAGTCTTCTCCAGCACCACATTTGAAAGCATCAATTCTTCAGTTCTCAGCTCTTCTTTATGATTTAACTCTCACATCCGTACATGACTACTGGAAAAACCACACTAAATTAGGTCTGAAGGCAGAGGAACCAGAGAACAGATTGCCAACATATGCTGGATCATTGAAAAAGCAAGAGAGTTCCAGGAAAACATCTATTTTTGCTTTATTGACTATGCCAAAGCCTTTGACTGTGTGGATCACAATACACTGTGGAAAAGTCTGAAAGAAATAGGAATACCAAACCACCTGACCTGTCTCTTGAGAAACCTGTATGCAGGCCAGAAAGCAACAGTTAGAACTGGACATGGAACAACAGACTGGTTCCAAATAGGAAAAATAGTATTTCAAGGCTGTATATTGTCACTCTGCTTATTTCACTTATATGCAGAGTACATCATGAAAAACGCTGGGCTGGAAGAAGCATAAGCTGGAATCAAGATTACTGAGAGAAATATCAATAACCTCAGATATGCAGATGACACCACTCTTCTAGAAGAAAGTGAAGAAGAACTAAAAAACCTCTTGATGAAAGTGAAAGAGGAAACATTCTGTGACGAGGTTCTTATGGAGTGTAGGATATTATTATCTGAAGGTAGACTAAATTAAGATTAAAAAACATACTGTAAAATCTTAAGTGAGAAGTTACAAAATAAAGCAAATTCATAAACAAACAAACAAACAAACAAAATCTGCCTACCAAGCAGGAGATGTGGCTTCAATCCCTGGATCGGAAAGATTTCCCTGGATAAGGAAATGGCAACCCATTCCAGTAGTCTTCCATTGGAAATCCCATGAACAGTGGAGTTTGGTGGGCTAAAATCCATGGGGTTGCAAAGAGTCAAACACAATTTAGTAACTGGACAACAACAACAGATGATGCTGGTACTGTCTAGGGCAGTGATTCTCAAGTGGACCTAATGTTGCCTCCTCTCCTCTTCCAAAGGTCATTGGATATGCCCGGAGACACTTTGTTTGTCATGATTGGAAATGAGGTGTTAACTAGCATCTACTGAGTGAAAGTCAGAGACTCTGATAAATATCCTACTAAACACAGTACATTTCCTTTCCCCAACCTCAATACTTGTAACCAAGTATTATCCAGTCTGAAATGGCAAGGGTGCCGAGGTTGAGAAACTCTGGTCTAAGCCATCGGATAAAAGATACTAAATCTATAGGTAGGAGCTGCAAAACGATAAACATGGTAGCCCTGATCTCTACATTGACCAAACGGATGACTGACAACTTAGGATAGCAGAGTATGCACATAGAAGATGCAGTTCTGGCAATGGAGTTCTTACTGTATGAGTACTGAGAAGCTGTAGTGTTTGGAAGGATTCAGTTTGCTAGCTACCCAAACGTGCTATCAGTTGGACATGCCAACTGATACTGATTCTGGAATTTTCCAAACTTTCTTTCCACATCAATATCTTAATTGGACAGATTAGATGAGAGGCACTAAATTATCATAAAATTGTATCATTTCATTGTAGAAAAAATATAAAAAAATACTTCAGGTATACACTTCACTGATACAGTAGGTCAGTTACCTACTAGAGACTGATTACTAAAGTAATAAAAAGAAAGAAAAACAATTATTTTGATGGATAGATGGATTCCAGAGTGTATATACTAATTTAGTTATTTAATTTTCATTGCACTTATGAAAAAGTAGAATTTAATACTATGCATATTTCTTTAGGGAGTTTCATTTTTAATTAGATATGACTTCAGCTGACTCTTTTCCCACTGCAGAAATAATGTACAAACTCAGTAAGTGTGTTTATCACATACAGACAGGTCTCTGCAACTGTATAAATAATTTCTATTACTTCATACATACACCCAGATGGGTCTTCAGTGAAACACAATTAAATAAGACAAAACAAAAGGCCAGGAGAAATTATTAAAGGGAATTTATTGTTAAATTAATCATTTCCTCCCTCACTTCTAGAGTTTGGTTTCAATTTTGCTTTCAATGATCTTAAATCTTCTTTCACATGAAAAATACACTTCAAGTTAAATTTTAAGAAACAATGTACAGGTGATGGTCCTAGATATATTCTATTGTGTCCTAAAGTATTTTTTCAGAGATGAAGGGGAGTCATTTAAATAAGCAAAAATTATTTTAGTAGAATCTTATAGTGATGGTAAAGTGGTTAATTAGAGTTTATTATAACGATAGTTTGACCTAAATGTGAGTTTTCCCAGGTTTTAAAAAGGTTTAAATATTCTGGGAGGTGGGTCATGTAGGATCCCGCTTTGGTTTATGGCAGAGAGTGTTTTGCCTATGTTATCCTCTAGGAGTTTTATAGTTTCTGGTCTTATGCTTAGATCTTTGATCCATTCTGAGTTTATCTTTGTGCATGGTGTTAGAAAGTGATCTAGTTTCATTCTTTTACAAGTGGCTGTCCAGTTTTCCCAGCACCACTTGTTAAAGAGGTTGTCTTTTCTCCATTGGGTATTCTTGCCTCCTTTGTCAAAGATAAGGTGTCCATAGATGCATGGATTTATCTCTGGGCTTTCTATTCTGTTCCACTGATCTATATTTCTGTCTTTGTGCCAGTACCATACTGTCTTAATGACTGTGGATTTGTAGTATAGCCTAAAGTCAGGTAGGTTGATTCCTCCAGTTCCATTCTTCTTTCTCAAGATTGCTTTGGCTATACAAGGTTTTTTGTATTTCCATATAAATTGTGAAATTACTTGTTCTAATTCTCTGAAAAAGACCTCTGGTAGCTTGATAGGAATTGCATTGAATCTATAGATTGCTTTGGGTAGTATACTCATTTTCACTATATTGTATCTTCCAATCCACAAACACGGCACATTTCTCCATCTGTTTGTGTCCTCTTTGATTTCTTTCATCAGTGTTTTATAGTTTTCTATACACAAGTCTTTTGTTTCTTTAGGTAGAAATACTCCTAAGTATTTTATTCTTTTTGTTTCGATGGTGAATGGAATTGTTTCCTTAATTTCTCTTTCTGTTTTCTCATTGTTAGTGTATAGGAATGCCAGGGATTTCTGTGTGTTGATTTTGTATCCTGAGACTTTGCTATATTCACTGATTAGCTCTAGTAATTTTCTAGGATCCTACATGACCCACCTCCCAGAATACTGGAAATAAAAGCATGAATAAACAAATGGGACCTAATTAAAATTAAAAGCTTCTGCACAACAAAGGAAACTATAAGCAAGGTGAAAAGACAGCCTTCAGAATGGGAGAAAATAGTAGCCAATGAAGCAACGGACAAACAATTGATCTCAAAAATATACAAGCAACTCCTGCAGCTCCAATCTAGAAAAATAAACGACCCAATCAAAAAGTGGGCCAAAGAACTTAACAGACATTTCTCCAAAGAAGACATAAAAATGGCTAACAAACACATGAAAAGATGCTCAACATCACTCATTATCCGAGAAATGCAAATCAAAACCACAATGAGGTATCACTTTACACCAGTCAGAATGGCTGCAATCCAAAAATCTACAAGTAATAAATGCTGGAGAGGATGTGGAGAAAAGGGAACTCTCTTATACTGTTGGTGAGAATGCAAACTAGTACAGCCACTTTGGAAAACAGTGTGGAGATTCCTTCCCATTATCCAGAGTGAAGTAAGCCAGAAGCAAAAACAACAATACAGTATACTAATGCATATATATGGAATTTAGAAAGACGGTAACGAGAACCCAGCATGCGAGACAGCAAAAGGAACGCAGATGTATAGAACAGACTCGTGGACTCTGTGGATGAGGGCAAGGGTGGGATGATATGGGAGAATGGCATTGAAACATGTTAATTATCATATGTGTAATCAATCGCCAGCCCAGGATTGATGCTCGGGGCTGGTGCATAGAGATTTCCAGGGGGGGAGAGAGGAGGGAGGGAGAAGGGAGGGGGGTTCTGAAGGGGGAGCATGTGTAAACCCATGGCGATATCATGTCATTGTATGGAAAAACTAATAAAAAAAAAAGGTTTAAAAATAAGTAAATAAAATAAAAGTCAAAGAGAAATTGTATATTATCAGTAAATCTCAAAAACATAATTGGATTTAATAAAGCAATTTGCAAGGTTTGATATAATTAGGTATCATTTCTATAATTTTTAAAAAACAAAGCAATACTGCATGCATCTTTGGTTACATACAAACACATGTACACACACATACTTAAAGGACTGAAAAGATGAAAACCAAATTCATCATCAAAGGTGTATGCAAATGGGAAAGAAAGAAGCAAGGAAGGGGGATTGGACTGACATGTGACTGGGGAAAAATAGAATGCCATCTTTGTGAGTTTTATTTCATTTATTAAACAATATTTTAACAGTATGATTAAATTTCACAATAGATGATTTTGTGTAAAAACAAAAGCAAATACTCTATTATTTTTAATTTGTTGTGCTTTTAAAAATTTCTCAAAATAAAAATTATACATAAGAATAAACCAAGAAAAGTGTATTTGATATTTATTCGTAAATATTCAGAGACAAGAGGAAAAAGATCATAGCACATGTGAGCATCCATAAGTAATGGGGCTTGTGTAGCTATATTGGGGAAAATATTGTGAGATGAACCTAGAAAAGGAGATGGGGAGCTTGTGTTAAGAAAAAAAAGGAGATACATCCCAAAGAGGATGGTAAGATGCTGGAAACTAATGGCGTAAGCAAGTAACATGATCCAGCATGTACTTGGAAAGATTGACCTAATATAAGCAGAGGCACATTTTTTTGTTATAACCTTTTTCATATAGCCTTTATTGAAAAATATAATTATGAAGAAGATTGTGTATATAGAAATCAGAAAAGGAAAACTCAAATATACATTCTCGGTGTCTCTACCAGGGAAGCCCCCACATAAGAAAACACAGTTTAATATGTACATTTAATTATATATCAGAATAAAAATGTTCTGAAATAAGGAAGAATTTGAATCTGCACTGAGAAGTGAAACAAATCCAGGAAAAAATTATATAAAATACTCTCATCAAGGCATGTCTTCTTGAAGTTATCGAATTTCATGAATAAAGACTCATCTAGGAATTCAGACAGCAAGAGAGAGCCATCCACAAGAGGGAAAATGAATTTGGTATCAGATTATCTCCACAGCAACATCCAGGGAGTGCCACAGAGTAGAAGAGGAAATCTACACCATCTGAGGACACCTACACTCCAGAGAGAAAGAACAAAGAATTTCCTGCCTTCCAAAGTTGTCCTTCAAATCCAAAGGCAGTGTATACATATTCTCAAATAGAAGAGAACGTAGAGATTAGTGAAGAGCACACAGATAAATATAAAGAAAAAAGTTAATGCTAATGGATCTTAAATCTTTTTTCACCAAAGGGAAATTGAAAGCTTTCAAAACTCTAAAACTGATGAAATCCAATTAAATAGATGTCTAAAGTCTAAATAATTAAGAGATAAGAAAGCCTTCTGCAGCGATCAATGCAAAGAAATAGAGAAAAACAATAGAATGGGAAGGACTAGAGAACTCTTCAAAAAAATTAGATACCAAGGGAAGATTTCATGCAAAGATGGGCTCAATAAAGGACAGAAATGGTAGGGACCTAACAGAAGCAGAAGATATTAAGAAGAGGTGGCAAGAATACACAGAAGAACTGTACAAAAAAGATCTTCATGACTCAGATAATCAACGATGGTGTGATCACTCACTTAGAGAGAGACATCCTGGAATGTGAAGTCATGTGGGCCTTAGGAAGCATCACTACGAACAAAGCTAGTGGAGCTGATGGAATTTCAGTTGAGTGATTTCAAATCCTAAAAGATGATGCTGTGAAAGTGCCACACTCAATATGTCAGCAAATATGGAAAACTCAGCAGTGGCCACAGGACTGGAAAAGGTCAGTTTTCATTCCTATCCCAAAGAAAGGCAATGCCAAAGAATGCTCAAACTATTGCACAATTGCACTCATCTCACATGCTAGTAAAGTAAGCTTAAAATTCTCCAAATCAGGCTTCAGCAATACATGAATCGTGAACTTCCAGATGTTCAAGCTGGTTTTAGAAAAGATAGAGGAACCAAAGATCAAATAGCCAACATCCGATGGATCACTGAAAAAGCAAGAGAGTTCCAGAAAAACATCTGTTTCTGCTTTATTGACTATTCCAAAGCCTTTGACTGTGTGGATCACAATACACTGTGGAAAATTCTGAAAGAGATAGGAATATCAAACCACCTGACTTGCACTTAAGAAACTCATATGCAGGTTAGGAAGCAACAGTTAGAATTGGACATGGAACAACAGACTGGTTCAAAATAGGAAAAGGAGTACATCAAGGCTGTATATTGTCACCTTGCTTATTTAACTTATATGCAGAGAACATCATGAGAAATGCTGGGTTAGAAGAAGCACAAGCTGGAATCAACATTGCCAGGAGAAATATCAATAACCTCAGATATGCAGACGACACCACCCTTATGGCAGAAAGCAAAGAAGAACTAAAGAGCCTCTTGATGAAAGTGAAAACGTTGGCTTAAAGCTCAACATTCAGAAAACTAAGATCATGGCATCCAGTCCCATCACTTCATGTCAGATAGATGGGGAAACAGTGGAAACAGTGGATTACTTTATTTTTCTGGGCTCCCAAATCACTGCAGATGGTGATTGCAGCCATGAAATTAAAAGACGCTTATTCCTTGAAAGGAAAGTTATGACTAACCTAGACAGCATATTAAAAAGCAGAGACATTACTTTGCCAACAAAGGTCCATATAGTCAAGGCTATGGTTTTTCCATGTATGGATGTGAGAGTTGGACTATAAAGAAAGCTGAGCACTGAAGAATTGATGCTTTTGAAGTGTGGTGTTGGAGAAGACTCTTGAGAGTCCCTTGGACCGCAAGGGAATCCAACCAGTCTAATCCTAAAGACCAATCCTGTGTGTTCATTGGAAGGACTGATGTTGAAGCTGAAACTCCAATACTTTGGCCACCTCATGTGAAGAGTTGACTCATTTGAAAAGACCCTGATGCTGGGAAAGATTGAGGGCAGGAGGAGAAGGGGACAACAGAGGATGAGATGGCTGGATGGTGTCATCAACTCGATGCCCATGAGTTTGGGTGGACACTGGGAGTTGGTAATGGACAGGGAGTCCTGGCGTGCTGTGGTTCTTGGGGTTGCAAAGAGTTGGACTCAACTGAGTGATTGAACTGAACTGAACTGATGAATGTCCACACCCCAAAATGGATAGTTTATAAACTTTGACCTTAAAACAATTACTCAAACCTTTTTCAAAGAATTTTGGCAAGTATTGAGTTCCTGCTTTCAAAAAATGGGAAAAATTAGCAAATATAAACTTCCTTTTTACATCTTCATGCTTTATTCTACCTCTTAATTGTCTCATCTTACATTTTGGGAACCTTTGAGTGTCTGCATGCACACCACACACTCACACACACTCTCTCTCTCTCTCACACACACACACACACACACACCCTCTAAAACAGACCATTATTTTTAGAGATAATATAGACCAAATCTACATTAATGAAAAGGGATATAGTTCTACACCCAGTATCATCTGTTGAAATTCCCTTTCCTCAAGCACAGGTAGCACTTTATGTTGTTCTGAAGGGTGGTTGCAGTTACCCCCACTAGTAGTCACCTGCTGACATGTGACTAATAAGTTCCAAAGCAATTTTGCTGAGTAACAGAATCATTTGCCTTAAAGGCTTCCTTTACTTACACAGAGGAAAAACTAAGTGAACCTTGCAAGTTAAAATTCTTTCTACACTTTGTACTGTGTTACCCTCCACTCACTGCTCCCTACAGTCTGAAGAGAGGCATGTGTTTTCTTCTTTTTACAGTAAAATCAATTCTTTCCAACTATATATATATCATGGTACTTAATACTCTTGTTATAAATTATTTTAAAGTATTAATTTTTGACATGTACCACTCCACAGGCTATGAAATGTCATTTCCCTCGACTGTATTCTGTAAACAATCCAGAAATTTGGTTAAACTCATTAACCATTTGTATCCCTTCTACCTCAGGTACAATAAATTGCAATTGGAAATTCAAATTAGCATGTAAGATGTGAGCTTAATTAACTTTTTTGCATTGTGAGTAAAGGTCATATCTTCAAAGAAAATTAGAAAGAATCTTTTTGAAGCCAAAATTGAGAATTAAAACATATGCAACCTCAAAGTGAATCTTAGAGATTTCCATGTACAGACTATATTTTTTTTTCAAAAGAAGACTTAGACCATGTGATTTATGTTTTTCTAAAGTCACTCAGTACCCATATTCTATCCATGTAACATAGTAAAAGCTGCTTAATATCTATTTCTTTGTGTGCCAAACCAAGTAAGTTGTTGACAAATTTATAGTGATTAATGATGTCATTATCTTTATTATTTATTTGTAGACAATTTTATGACTATTATGTCAGTTTCCTTTGTCCAGTTTGACACTGTTTATGTGTATAGCCTCAAACAGACATATTCAGAAGGGAATTATCTGAATAACACCAAAAATATTCCCCTTAATGTTGAAAATATATATATACATATATGTGATAAACTAACCAATTAAGAAAGCCAAATAATCAAGTTAAGTTTTTAAGAAGAATGGACTTGTTGTACCTATGCTTTGTGGCATAACCAGCATTCTTACTAAGCATGTTTCCCTTTAAAAAAAAAAGTCTTGATTTTTTTAATGTATGCTCAATTCAATTACAGCAATAAAATATATAATATTTTTATATTTATATTTTCTACTAAAATTTAACTCCCAATGTGTTGAGAATACAAGTCAATTATTGTCATATCAGCTCTTTCTACTTATGTTGCATGAAGAGTAACATTTTGCAATCCAGACATTTAATTGCCAATTCTCTCTTCAGCCCTACCGTGCTATACCCCTGAAACTTACAAACAAGCACATAATGGACACATCTTGCCTGCATTTTATGGAAGAATAACCTATTCCCAGAAATAAGTATGTGAAAAGGAGGGAAGGATATTAAAAACAGGAAATTTCCTGGTTCCTCTTGAACAGGGAAATTTCATTACATCATTCAAATTGAATTTCCTCAACTCAGTCCCCTAGTTCTTGATCTGTACCAATTGTTCCAACACTCAAATTTCACAGTGCAACAAGTCATTAAAATAATATCAGAATCATGGATATCCAATATTTAAGCTTGTCAGATAAGAATAATTTTAAAAGTTAACATTTTATTTAAGATGAGATATTTTAACTTCAAAAATGTAGAAGGAATATAATCACAGATTAAAATAAACAATTTATAATTTTACACCAAAATGTAGATCACAGGATAATCAGTTTTATTTATTTTATTCTAGATGCTTGAAAGTTCTTTACAGATGAAATCATGAGTGTATTAAGATTCATTGTTTCATTCCACATCATTTACTTCATACTGCCTTATATGAGTATTTTTTAATCTATTTTATTTAGCATCTTTATTCATTTATGTATTCATCTGACACCTTGTCAGATGATTCATTCAAAGTGTGCAATCAATATTTGTAGGTTTGTAGGATGAATGGATAAAGCAATGACATTTCATTCATTTATTTATTTATATAACACCAGATTCAAATGACTAATGGATTATATCAATTAGATTTGTGTATACGCCACTCTCTTTTAACATGGATAACTAATATTTATTCTTAAACAAGGTGATGCCAAATAAAGTTTAAAAAATTTTAGCATGTTATTTACAAAATAAAGGATTTTGATATAAAGAAAGTATACCATATGCCAATAAAGTCAGAACATAAATCTAAAAAGTGTTTTTACCAGTTCAATTGTTATTGAAGTTCTCCAACCATGTCTTATACAGGAATGTGCTGACATAAAGTAACTTTAATTATATGCTATGTGACTGTTGAGCTTCTCTTTCAGTTACTGCATAAAAGAAGCAACTAATGACTAACCCTAAACTTACTGTTTAGTTTATTTTATTTTCCTGGCTTCTGTATTTCAAACTGGTAACCTGAAAGTTACCAGTTTCTTATGATATAAATTCTTAAAAATAAATATATTCCATTTTTGATATCATATTTTACATCTAATTGTCTTGTGTTTCCCTTAATTGATTGTTGTAAATAAAGCTGACTTTTACTACTTTTGCCTTTTAACCTTACTAGCTTTGTGTGTGAATAATTTCCTATCTTCACTGTATGTTTGCCTTTACTGACGAGACTTTTCCTTTTGCAATTTCCTTGTTTCTAGTTGTGGCCTTTTCTTTGTCTAAAGAAGTTCCTTTAACATTTGTTGTAAAGCTGGTTTAATAATGTTGAACTCAGCTTTTGCTTATCTGTAAAGCATTTTATCTCTCCATCAAATCTGAAGGAAAATCTTGTTGTGGTTGTAGGATTTTCCCTTTAGTCACTTAAAATATAAGGTGCCACTCCCTTCTGACCTGTAGAGCCTGCTGAAAAGATCAGCTGATAGACTTATGGGAGTTCCCTTGTATGTCATTTGTTGCTTTTCTCTTGTTGCTTTCAATATTCTCTATCTTTAATTTTTGTCATTTTATTTATTTATTTTTTTTATTAGTTTTGCCAAACAATGACATGATATCACCATGGGTTTACACATGCTCCCCCTCCAGAACCCCACTCCCTCCTCCCTCCCCCTGGGAAATCTCGTTGCACCAGTCCCAAGCATCAATCCTGGGCTGGTTATTGCTTAGACATATGATAATTAACATGTTTCAATGCCATTCTCCCATATCATCCCACCCTTTCCCTCATCCACAGAGGCCACGAGTCTATCCTATACATCTGCGTTCCTTTTGCTGTCTCGCATGTTGGGTTCTCGTTACCGTCTTTCTAAATTCCATATATATGCGTTAATATACTGTATTGTAGTTTTTGCTTCTGGCTTATTTCACTCTGGATAATGGGCTCCAGTTTCGTCCATCTGAGAAGAACTGATTCAAATGAATTTTTCCTTAATGCTGAGTAATATTCCATTGTGTATATGTACCACAGCTTTCTTATCCATTCGTCCGTTGATGGGCATCTAGGTTGCTTCCATGTCCTGGCTATTGTAAATAAAGCAGCGATGAACATTGGGGTACACGTGTCTCTTTCAATTCTGGTTTCCTCGGTGTATATGCCCAACAGTGGGATTGCTGGGTCATATGGCAGGACTATTTGTAGTTTTTTAAGGAACCTCCACACTGTTTTCCATAGTGGCTGTACTAGTTTCCAATCCCACCAACAGTGTAAGAGAGTTCCCTTTTCTCCACATCCTCTCCAGCATTTATTGCTTGTGGATTTTTGGATTGCAGCCATTCTGAGTGGTGTAAAGTGATATCTCATTGTGGTTTTGATTTGCATTTCTCTGATAATGAGTGATGTTGAGCATCTTTTCATGTGTTTGTTAGTCATTTTTATGTCTTCTTTGGAGAAATGTCTGTTAAGTTCTTTGGCCCACTTTTTGATTGGGTCGTTTATTTTTCTAGAATGGAGCTGCAGGAGTTGCTTGTATATTTTTGAGATTAATTATTTGTCCGTTGCTTCATTGGCTATTATTTTCTCCCATTCTGAAGGCTGTCTTTTCACCTTGCTTATAGTTTCCTTTGCAGTGCAGAAGCTTTTAATTTTAATTAGGTCCCATTTGTTTATTCGTGCTTTTATTTCCAGTATTCTGGGAGGTGGGTCATATAGGATCCTGCTTTGGTTTAGGTCAGAGAGTGTTTTCCCAATGTTATCCTCTAGGAGTTTTATAGTTTCTGGTCTTATGCTTAGATCTTTGATCCATTTTGAATTTATCTTTGTGTATGGTGTTAGAAAGTGATCTAGTTTCATTATTTTACAAGTGGCTGTCCAGTTTTCCCAGCACCACTTGTTAAAGAGGTTGTCTTTTCTCCATTGTATATTCTTGCCTCCTTTGTCAAAGATAAGGTGTCCATAGATGCGTGGATTTATCTCTGGGCTATCTATTTTGTTCCATTGATCTATATTTCTGTCTTTGTGCCAGTACCATACTGTCTTAATGACTGTGGATTTGTAGTATAGCTTAAAGTCAGGTAGGTTGATTCCTCCAGTTCCAATCTTCTTTCTCAAGATTGCTTTGGCTATACGAGGTTTTTTGTATTTCCATACAAATTGTGAAATTATTTGTTCTAATTCTCTGAAAAAGACCTCTGGTAGCTTGATAGGAATTGCATTGAATCTATAGATTGCTTTGGGTAGTATACTCATTTTCACTATATTGATTCTTCCAATCCACGAACACGGCACATTTCTCCATCTGTTTGTGCCCTCTTTGATTTCTTTCATCAGTGTTTTATAGTTTTCTATATACAAGTCTTTTGTTTCTTTAGGTAGAAATACTTCTAAGTATTTTATTCTTTTTGTTTTGATGGTGAATAATTTTTGTCATTTTAATTACAATGTGTCTTCATGTGTTGCTCTTTGCATTCATCTTTTATGGGATTCTGTATTTCCTGAACTAAAGTGACTATTTCCTTTTCCAGGTTAGGGAAGTTTTCAGCTTTATATTTTCAAAGGTGTTCTCAGCCCTTTCTCTCTCTCTCTTCTTCTGGGACCACCGCAACACAAGTATTAGTTCACTTGATGTTGTCCCAAAGGTCCCTTAAACTGTCCTCATTTCTTGTCATACTTTTTTTTTTTTCTTTTCTCTGTTGAGTGGCATTGATTTTCACTACTCTATCTTCCAGTTTCCTGATCTGTTCTTCTGTTTCATCTCTCTTTGGTTATCCTTTTTATTTCCTAACCCTTTGTTTAAAAAAAAAAATACTTCTGACTTCTCACTCTGCACATTCATTCTCCTCTTGAGTTCTTTCCTCAGCTTTACAATCATTAATCTGAACTCTTTTTTGGGTAGATTGCCTATCTCCACTTCACCTAGTTCATCTTCTGGGTTTTATCTTGCTTTTCTTTCTGGAACATATTAGTCTACTGCCTCATTTTGTTTGTTTGTGTTCGTATTTTTACTTCACCTTGGAGAAGAGACCCTCTCTAGAAGAAATCTTGTGCATCCTAGAAATGTACTCCTCTCTCATCACCCAAGCAATATGCTCTAAGGGTTCCCCCAAGGAGGGTTGCAGGGGTCCTTTTCTTGTGATGGGCTGACTGATGACCCTGACTCTTCACCCTGCTGTTTGCCAGGCCCTGCCTTATGTGGATCCTTTTGACTGCTGGTTAGCAGGGCCTGGTCATAAGGTGGCTGACTACAGAACCCTAGGGGGCTCTGGGGTAGAGCTAACTTGCTGGTGGGCAGAGTCAGGGTCCAAAAGACTCTGAAACTGTTGCCACCCCACTGGGTGGGTAAAGCCAGGTCCTAGAGTTCACGCCAAACTACTGTCAGGCAGAGCCAAATCCTGGAGTCTGGCTGCAGGACTCAGGGATCCAAGAGCTGGTATCAGGTTGCAGGTTGGAGGGGGACCAGTTCCTGACACCATTGCTTTTGGGATCCAAGTTGTCCCAAAGCTTGTGATGGCTGCTAGTGGGCAGTGCTGGGGACCAGCTGATCCCAGGGTAGGGGCTGGCCTGCTCTGTGCAAGTTGGATCCACAGGCTGCAGTATTCTTTTTCTTGCATCTGGTGTCTATCCCCTAGTAGGTGAGGCTGGTCTACATGCTACTGCAGGCTTCCTGGAGGGAAAGGCTGATCCTTGCCCACTGGTGGGTCTTGGCCCTCTGGTGGGAAGACTATGTATAGAGGTACGTCTAGAGTAGCTGTGGGCTCAGAAAGTGGGTGGTGCTAGTGGTAAAGAACTCACCTGCCAGTAAAGAAGACATGAGAGACCCAGGTTCAATCCCTGAGTTGGGAAGATCCCCTGGAGGAGGAAATGGCAACCCACTGCAGTATTTTTGCCTGGAGAATCCCAAGGACAGAGGAGCCCAGTGGGCTACAGTGCGTAGTGTCACAAAGAGTTGAACATGACTGAAGTGACTTAGCACTCACTCAGGAAATCCTTATAGATAGCTTGTCAGCTGATGGGTGAGGGCGTGTCCCACCTAATTACTTGTTTGGCCTGAGGTGTTTCAGCACCAATTCTTGAAGTTAATGAGCTAATGAGGAAGAGTCCCATATGGTACTCACCAGCACTGGCTTCCAAACCCTAGAATGAACTCCCAGGGACTATGTCCCAGGGTTAGCCATAGCTGCTGCCTGCCTCTCCAGGACACTCTCCAAGGCCAGCAGTTAGGTCAGGCCCAGGCTCCTATCTAATTACTTCTTTTGCCATGGTCCCCATGCACACAAAATTTTGTGTGCATCTTTTATGAGTGATGTCTCTATTTCTCACAGTCCTTTGAGACACCCCAAATTAAATCCTACTGGTCTTCAAAGCTAAATCTTCTGGGGGCTCATTTGGTATAAGACCCTTGTGCTGGGGAGGCTGACTTAGAATCTTGCCAAAATCATGGTTCTCTGTGCACCAATGCCAAACAGAAATACAGAGACAGAGTTATGGAGGAGAAAGAAAGAGTGGCTTTATTGTTTTGCAAAGGCAAAGGGGAACACAGTAGGATAGCACCTCAAGTACTGTTCCTCCCTCCCTGGTGAGTAGGGAAAGACTTTATAGACAGGCGGGAGCATATAATAAGGATCAAGGCAGTTGTTGCTGTTCAATCTATCAATCATGTTCTACTCTTTGTGACAGCATGGACTGCAGCACTCCAGGTTTGCCTGTCCTTCACCATCTCTCAGAGCTTGTTCAAATTCACATCCATTAAGTTGGTGATGCCATCCAACCATCTCATTCTCTGTCATCCCCTTCTCCTACTGCCTTCTATCTGAGTCTTTTCTAGTGAGTTGGCTCTTCACATCATGTGGCCAGAGTATTGGAGCTTCAGCTTCAGCATCAGCCCTTCCAATGAATAGTCAGGACTGATTTCCTTTAGGATTCACTGGTTTGATCTCCTTGTTATCCAAGGGACTCTCAAGAGTCTTCTCCAACATCACAGTTCAAAAACATCAATTCTTTGGTGCTCAGCTTACTTAATGGTCCAAATATCACATCCATATATGATTACTGGAAAAACCATAGCTTTGACAAGATGGAACTTTATTGGCAAGGTAATGTCTCTGTTTTTTAATATGCTGTCTAGGTTTGTCATAGCTCTTCTTCTAAGGAGCAAGCATCTTTTAATTTCATGGCTGCAGTCACCATCCTCAGTGATTTTAGAGCCCAAGAAAATAAAGTCTGTTACTGTTTCCATTGTTTCCCAATCTATTTGCCATGAAGTGATGGGACCGGAAGTCATGATCTTAGTTTTTTTAATACTCAGTTTTAAGCCAGTTTTTTTTTTGTTTTTTTTTACTTTCCTCTTTCACCTTCATCAAGAGGCTCTTTTATTCCTGTTCACTTTCTGCCTTAAGGGTGAGGTCATCTGCATATATGAGGTTATTGACATTTCTCCCAACAACCTTGATTTCAGCTTGTGTTTCATCCATCCTGGCATTTTTAATGATGTTCCCTGCATATAAGTTAAATAAGCAGGATGACAATATATAGCCTTGACACATTCATTTCCCAATTTGGAACCATTCTGTTGTTCCATGTCCCATTCTAACTGCTGCTTCTTGACCTGCATACAGGTTTCTCAAGAAACAGGTCAGGTGGTCTGATATTCCCATCTCTTGAAGAAATATCCAGTTTATTGTGATACACACGAAGGCTTCAATACAGTCAATGAGGCAGTAGATGTTTTCCTGGAATTCTCTTGCTTTTTCTATGATCCAGTGGATGTTGGCAATTTGATCTCTGGTTCCTCTGCTTTTTCTAAATCCAGCTTGAACATCTGGAAGTTCTTGGTTCATTTACTGTGGAAGCCTAACTTGGAGGATTTTGAGCATGACCTTGCTATCATGTGAAATGAGTGAATTGTGTGGTAGTTTGAGTATTCTTTGGCATTGTGCTTCTTTGGGATTGGAATGAAAACTGGCCTTTTCGAGTCCTGTGCCACTGCTGAGTTTTCCAAATTTGCTGGCATATTGAGAGCAGCACTTTCAAAGAATCATCTTTTAGGATTTGAAACATCTCAGCTGGAATTCCATCACCTCCACTAGCTTTGTTCATAGTGATGCTTCCTAAGGCCCACTTGACTTCACACTCCAGGATGTCTGGTTCTAGGTGAGTGATCACACCATTGTGGTTATTGGGATATTAAGATCTCTTCTGTGTATTCTTGCCACCTCTTTTTAATATCTTCTGCTTCTGTTAGGTCCATACAGATCAAGGCAATAATAGCTTCCTATTCTTCCTTCAACAAAGTTTCAAACGGATGGAGTTGCTGATAAAATTAGGGTGTGTGCAGGGTCTTAAGTGATCCATCTACTAATCTTGATGATCTCTGCTCCTTCAATCTTGCCACAAGTGATTTTCTTGCCATCCCTCCTATAATTATCAACTCTTCTGCCATTTGGAACTGAGAGAAGGTCATAAGGCTGGAGTCTTGCCTATATGAAATGCAGGACAAAAAGGCCTCCATGCTCAGGAGTTCCACAGGGCCCTGCTCAGTGTCAAGAACTCTCACTCCTATGGGGAACCCCTGAAATATAAGTATTCTCTAGTTTGTGGGTCTCCCACCTTGGGATATGGAATTTGATTATATTGTGAGTCCACCCCTTCTACATTTCATTTGGTTCATTCTTTATGTCTCTGGGCTTCCCTGGTGGCTCAGCTGGTAAAGAATCTGCCTGCAATGTGAGAGACCTGGGTTCGATCCCTGGGTTGGGAAGATTCTCTGGAGAAGGGAATAGATACCCACTCCAGTATTCTGGCCTGGAAAATTCCTTGAATTGTATAGTCCATGAGGTCACAAAGATTCGGACATGCCTGAGCGACTTTTGTATTCATCCTTTTGTCTCTTGTTGTAGATCTTTCCCAGTAGGCCTTGGTCTTGCTCATAGCTGGTTGTTCTATAGATAGTTGTGATTTTGGTGTGTTCCTGAGAGGAGGTGAGCTCAAGGCACTTTCTACTCCACCATCTTGGCTGATCTCTCATTCCATTTTCTAAAGCAAATTTATATAAAGCTGTAACTTTAATCATAATGCTAATGTAATTTTATTATTTTTGTTTCTCATGCTTTTCATTTGCCCTGATACAACCTAAGATATTAAATATGCTATTCTTAAATATTTTATATATTTACATTTCAGTTTTTTATGTAATTCAGAAGAACATTTACACAGAGTTCACAGAATCTTTTCTCTAAATCCACTGGAAATAAATATCAAAAATTCAGTTTTATTTTCATTGTATCTTCTTCAGCATAGTTATTTATCATTTGGACTGCCATAGAGATAGTTTCCTAAAGAAAAATTCAGTAAATCCAGTGTTTTAAGTTTACTATTAGGCATTTATTTAACTTAAGTTTTATCAAAGAACTTTAAAAAAAGTTCTTAAAATTGCAGAAAATTCAGCACTTAGTTGAATGTTTTTAAAATCTTGCTATTCTCCTAAATATTTTACTCATTAATTTAAAGTTTTCCCATATTCTTATATTACCATGTATAAATTATGCAGCTCTTTATTCACTATGATTAATAACTATATTTTTAAATAACTGCATTTATCTATCATACATATTTACACATAAATTATTTCTTTATCATTTCACCTTTATGTATCCAATTTTGCCAGTACTCTGTTACAGACTGTGGAAGAATATTTAAATTTAACTTCTTTAATTTTCAATTTTTCCTAAATTTTTAATAGGAATTATCATCTTTGCATCCATGAACTAAAAGAAGTTGCCCTTTAATTAATCTGAAGCAAAAATGTTATTTTCTTCCTGTGTTTGGTTTAGATATAGGCAGACAATATAATTCTGGACAATAAGATTTGAGGTAATGTAAGCAGCGTCTTCTAGAAAAGATTCTTTGTGCTTATAAAAAGTCGCAAAAGGTACAGATATGTGCCCTTTGGACACTGCTGTGCAAAGAAATCATGCTGCTATAACCACCTGGCAACTAGGAGCAGGGGATCCTGAGTATAAAGCTCTCAGAAATTCAATGCAAGACCAAAATATTTAATATTTTAACAACATTCTTGGATTTTCGAAGCAATTGTGAAACTTTTCTAGACTTTTTTTTTCTCTGAGGTTAAGTAGCCCCTATGTTTGAACTCTCTTGGCTGTGTTTCTATTCCTTGTGACCTGTAGCAGTCTATATGGCACCTCCATAACATGAATATGAAAACCAAGACTCAAAAGAAATCATGTGGCCAAGTAAGTGGGAGAGGCATAGCTAGAATATAAATTCCTAGTTGAGTTCTCCTTCTAGCACATCATGAAGTTTCTTCCTTAAGAACTAGTTAGCTGCACAAACCATCTATTAGCACATCTATTAGTGTGTAAAAGGTAGAGTGTATTCAGTAAAGAATTTTATGTGATAATGAGTGCTTGTTATTGTTTAGTCACTAAGTCATGTCCAGTTCTTTTGCAATTCCATGGATGGTAGCCCGCCAGGCTCCTCTGTCTATGGGATTTCCCAGGCAAGAATTCTGGATGTGATGCCATTTCCTTTTCCAGGTATCTTCCCAACCCAGGGATTAAACCAGAGTCTCCTGCATCTGCAGGTGAACTCTTTACCACCGAGCCATCAGTGAGGCCCTGATAATGAGCATATATTGCCTGTTATGTTGGACCATATGAAACTACCATTCTTTGAACCAAAAAATATTTCAAATGTTAGGAATTCCATGTGGTTCAACCTAATAGTTTTATGGAATTCCCACTGCTAATGTAGAACACATATATCTAATTAGTGCATGCATAATAACTGCTCTTTACTTATGATTCTTAAGCTTGCTAGCTAAAGTTTATGTAAAATTTCCTTCATTTTTCTGTAAACAAACTTTATCAGCTCTCTTTGAAGGGTAAATTCTAGTTTGTTTAAACTATGTTGAAAAGTTTATAGCATATCCTTCCAGAACAGTACTCTAAAGCTTTAAGTTTCTAAAAGACAGGCCTGCTTTTTAAAATGAATACATACAAGGCTCAAGCAGAAACTGCAGCATGCTCCAGATGACAAAGTTGCATGCATATAGTAGTATGATATAAATAAGCCATTAAAATAAGATGATGTAGCAAAAGTGACAAGAAATATACCTTCCTTTAGAGAAGGCTACATCATTATGAGCAGTGACCTGTTTGTGATATTATAATTTGTTATCATTTAAAATGATATCTTATGGCTTACTTATGTCAGCCATTTGGCAGTTTATTAAATCCTTTCTGCCCAATGTGACTCCCACTAATTTGGGGAAAGTTACATACAGGACTCAAGAGTTTCAATGTTATTTTAAATTGTATGAGAATACAGTACTGAAAAGAGGGACTTAACTGTTGTGCTAAGTTTGTTCACAAGTACGTTCTGTTTACTTCCAAAAGTATATTTTCAACAATTTGCACATTAACAGGTCTTACAAAAACTAAGATTATTTACTTTCAAAAGTTTAAAAACTGCTTTAAATGCGTGGAGTTCTCCACAGAAATGAGATTAGTAGCTTCAGTATTGCAGTATAGCAATATTATAAAATTATTATAGAAATCAATAATGCTTTCATTTCCACACTACTCTGATGGCAAGATCTTGTTTATATAGATATTAAACAAATGCATTATTCACATTTTGTAATGATTTTCTAGAGAAAAAAAGATATTTTTAATTGTCATGGGGAAGTGATGTAATAAATGAGTATAATTTTTATTAACAGAAAGTTAATTTACATAAAACAAATGCTCATTGAATTATTGAATATGATAATATCTACATGCTTATTCTTGTTTGTCATATTTTGTGCCTTTTGGCGACATAGAATTATAACACTCTGATTTATGCGTTAAATTTAATGCAAAATATGACAACATACAGATATGTATGCCTTATAATGTATAATTTAAACAAGATTGCTATATATTTCACCCATTCTTTCATGGCTTTACCAATTTTCTCATGCAGCCAGAAATCACGATTAAAATGCACGTTGCCAGATATGAATGTCTGTTTGAATTAATGAATATTTTCATAAAAATACTCCAACTATGAATGTTTTAAAAACCTTGTCATAACATTCACCAAACTTGCACATGACAGCAAGCATGTGTTACTGCATTTTCATCTTAAATATTTGATGATTGCCTCTTTAAATCTAAGATTCATAACCCAAAGGCTTTCATTTTCTTATACCATGTGTAATTCAAGAGACATTTATTAGTACAGTCTTCTTTTTATGCATCAACAAAACATATCTGAAAAAAAGCAATATATGAACTTCCCAGAATTGAGGGCATATTTTAAAGTGTTAATTATACACAATAATATTTTACAATATGTATACACTATTTATGCTCTTTCTTGCTCTCCTTTCCAATGGAGTAGACATAGGGTTTACAACAAAGATGAGTCTAGTTAAACATTAAAAACTACAATACAGCTGGAGTCTCTAGTACATTTAAGATGTGCAAACATTTTGTAGCCTACTCATATTTTCAGGAAAAGATAAAAAACACCAATGTTCTTCTAATAATAATCTTAACAATAATATCAGTTTGTAGATTGCAAATTCAGATTTAACATAGGTAAATAACAGTAACAGGTCCAGTACTGTCATCTTTATTATTTAAGAAGGAAACCAACTCACAATTGTAAGAGCAATTGCATACTGGGGTACAACTGAAGGTTGCCGAGTGATGGGTCATTCTCACTTGACCTTGGGTGTGAGGAAAGGTAGCTCACCATGGTAACCTTGGTCTTGATGCTTTCCATACAGTAAATCATTTCAGTCTCTTCATGTAATTCTTTTATTGGCTGTGCAATTGAAATGTCATGCTTCACGAACAGAAAAGCTGGTAATTTCTTATGGGTGATTAAACCACCTTTCTAATATATAAGCATAGATAAACTTGTATGAAACTACTGTAACACACACTTAGTTCAGTATATCCTTCTTCTGCATTTTTTAAATATTCTAGGAAACATAGTTTAACATATTTTCAAAATCTTTATATGCTTACAGTCTATCAATATACTATCAAATATCTGGTATCACTTGGTGAGTTATATGATGGTGTTTCTACCTACAATTTCTACATTTCTTTCCACAAAAAAAAAGTTTGTGTGTGTACATATATACATAAATATATATGTTTATGCAAAAAACAAAGCTCTTGAAATAATACAGAAATTTCCAAATGCAGGCAAGTTTTGAAAGGACATTATAGGCCCTAAGCCAAAACTGACATTCTACTTTTAATTATGTGAAAATCTAAAGAATATATTTTAATGACAAATTATGTGAAAACCATGAAAAACATATTTTCTTTAAGAAGAGAATACAAAATTGCTTTTCCTTCATGAACTGTTCATATCAATATCTCTAGACAATCATTCCCTTATGCTGTATAATAAAACTCTGTTGTTTTTAAGCTCATTCTATTTTACTGTATTACACTCACTCATAATCACATCTGTCAAGACCCCATTCACCTCTCCTCCCATCTCTTCTCTGCACACCACCACCCAGCCATCACATTTGTTGAAATTTTGGCACTTAACTTACAATTTCTTTATTCATAGCAATTTTCGCCATCACTCCAGGAGATTTGAAAAGCCACATGAACAACTCATCCCAACATGTGGCATCCCAATTCCTTCAAATCTTCATCATCAATAACTTTCAACTCTCCTAACTTTGGCACGTTCTCTTCCTAGAACACTGTACCCACTCCTAAACAGATGAATGCTTATAACACTTTAGATCAGAAATCCTCAACCTCTGGGATCTAAGGCCTGATGACCTGAGGTAGAGCTGATGCAAAAATAATAGAAATAAGGTGAACAATAAATATAATGTGCTTAAATCATCCCCAAACCATCCTCTACCCCAATCAATGGGAAAATTGTTGTTCATGAAACCAGTCCCTGATGCCTAAAAAGTTGGGGACTGCTGCTTTAGATCTCAGTTCCAATGTTTCTTTATCACTGAAGACATATCATTGCCTCTAAAATAAATCAAACTTCCTAATTTTTCAGTCTTATTTTCATCAACTGTATTTCTTACTTTCCTGCATTTTTATTCGACATGTTTCTCACAATTTGAAATTCTATTTACTTGGTTATTGAATTACTATTGGCCCCCCAATACTGTTAGCATTACAAAGTCACCACTATGGCATATAGTAAGAGCTCAATAAATCTTTGATAATGAATGAATACAACAGAAGAAAATACTTACATAGTGTTACTATATGCCAAGCACTATATTTATAAACTCATTTAACACAGCAACCCAATCTTCATTTTATAGATGAAAAACCTTGGCTCCAGAGTTTATGACACAACAAATATACTCAACTGTTCTTGAATGGATAAGGTGAAATGATTAGAGTATGCCAACCCCAAAAGGCAAAAATATTGGACTATAACTGTGATGAGATTTAGTCCATATTTTTATGATATACAGTATAGCTATGAAGTAGCAAAGCTGAAGTACATTAAAAGTTAAGGACTGTTTCTATCTTTTGACATTTAAAACTGAAATGTGAAAAGGGCAATGCATTTTTATATTCATCTTGGGTGCTTTAATTTCATTCTGAATTTTTTAGTAGCTAGACAACATGTCAAGACCAAGTTAATATGCAGTTCAGTTCGATCACTCAGTCATGTCCAACTCTTTGAAACTCCATGGACTGCAGCACACCAGGCTTTGCTGTCCATCACTAACTCCCAGAGCTTGCTCAAACTTTTGTCCATTGAGTTGGTGATGCCATCCAACCATCTCATTCTCTGTCATCCCCTTCTCCTCCTGCTTTCAATCTTTCCCAGTATCAGGGTCTTTTCCAATGAGTCAGCTCTTCACACCAGGTGGCCAAAGTATTGGAGCTTCAGCTTCAGCATCAGTCCTTCCAATGAATATTCAGGACTTATTTCCTTTAGGATTCACTGGTTTGATCTCCTTGCAGTCCAAGGGACTTTCAAGAGTCTTCTCCAAAACCACACTTCAAAAGCATCAATTCTTCAGCATTCAGCTTTCTTTATGGTGCAACTCTCACATCCATACATGATTACTGGAAAAACCATAGCTTTGACTAGGTGGATCATGGTGGGTAAAGTAATGTCTCTGTTTTAAATATGCTCTCTGGTTGGTCATAGCTTTTCTTCCAAGGAACAAGTGTCTTTTAATTTCATGGCTGCAGTCACCATCTTCAGTAATTTTGAAGCCCAAGAAAATAAAATCTGCCACTGTTTCCATTGTTTCCCCACCTATTTGCCATGAAGTGATGGGACTGGAAGTCATGATCTTAGTTTTCTGAATGTTGAGTTTTAAGCCTGCTATTTCACTCTCCTCTTTCACTTTCATCAAGAGGCTCTTAGGTCCTCTTTGCTTTCTGCCATAAGAGTGGTGTCATCTGCATGTCCAAAGTTATTGACATTTCTCCATGCAATCTTGATTCCAACTTCAGCTTCATCCAGTCTAGCATTTCACATGATGTAATCTGCATGTAAATTAAGTAAGCTAGATGATAATATTCAGCCTTAATGTACTCCTTTCCCAGTTTGGATCAGTGTGTTGTTCCATTTCCAGTTCCAACTGTTGTTTCTTTACCTGCATACAAGTTTCTCAAGAGGCAGGTCAAGTGGTCTGGTATTCCCATCTCTTTCAGAATTTTCCACAGTTTGTTGTGATCCACACAGTCAAAGGCCTTAGCATAGTTAATGAAGCAGAGTAGATGTTCTTCTGGAATAATCTTGCTTTTCCTATGATTCAACGAATGTTGACACTTTGATCTCTGGTTCCTCTGCCTTTCCTAATTCCAGTTTGAACTCCTGGAAGTTCTCAGGTCATATATTCTTGAAGTGCAGCTTTGAGAATTACTTGGCTATCATGTGAGATGAGTGGAATTGTGTGATAGTTTGAACATTCTTTGGCATTGTCTTTCTTAGGGACTGAAATGAAAACTGACTCTTTAAATAAATTAAAAAAAAAAAAAAAGAAAGAAAACTGACCCTTTCCAGTCCATGGCCACTGCTAAGTTTTCAAAATTTGCTGGCATATTGAATGCAGCACTTTCACAGCATCATCTTTTAGGATCCGAAATAGCTCAACTGGAATTCCATCACCTCCGCTAGCTTTGTTCATAGTGATGCTTCCTAAGACCCACTTAACTTTGCACTCCAGAATGTCTGGCTCTAGGTGAGTGATCACACCATCATAGTTATCTGGTCATTAAGATCTTTTTTGTATAGTTCTTCTATGTATTCTTACTACCTCTTCTTAATATCCTCTGCCTCTTAGGTTCATAGCTTTTCTGTCCTTTATTGTGCCCATCTTTGTATGAAATGTTCCCTTGGTATCTCTAATTTTCTTGAAGATATCTCTAGCCTTTTCCATTCTATTGTTTTCCTCTATTTCTTTGCACTGATCACTTAGGAAATCTTTATTATCTCTTCATGCTGAGTTAATATTAATGGTGAATAAAGAAGGATGAAAATAAAAATATAGAATATAAGACATTGTTTGACAGAATTACAGCAAATTATCTTTAGTGAGTCCTTTTGGTTGGAGCAAGTGGTTATATTCGAAAGAGACGTAGGGACGCTGAAGGCTGAGTCTGGCTATTGACACATAAAGAAAATTCTGGAAAGGAAGTGTATCATAATGGTAGAGGAGGGACATGGAGGGAGCACTGCAGAGAAAGGGGAAATTCAGTTAAATAACATCCCTCTTCCAATCCTGGCTTCATCCCACTAAATTCTTTAGAGCTGAATCTATGTAGCCTTCAAAATAAAATAAAGAATCCCACTCATTATATTTCATTTTTTACCAACATTCTATAAAGCATTGAAGACATGAATATAATATCTGATTCAATAATCAAGAGAAGAGGAAGCAATTTTCAACAAAGCCATCCTCCATGGGAAAAGAAACACACTTGACAGAATATAAGAAGGCTTTCAACTCAGTGGGAAGGGAATGTGAAAGCACTCCATTGAAGCTCATTGTAGTTTGTGCACAGTTTGCCTGCCAAGAAATGCTCATTGAATATAGGGAAATAAATTCCCATTCACTAATAAACATCATCAAATGCAAAGTTCCTTTACAAAGTCAAAGTCTATAAATAGCTCATAAGTGGTTTATGCTTAATGTAGTTCCCCCAAATTATATTCTATCTCAAGGCTTTTGTAGTCATTCTATCCTTTACCTTAACTTCAATTGTTCATAGCAAAATCATTACATTTTTTCATATTTCCTTGGGAGAAGCTCATAATTATCCATCCACAGGGATCATGCAGTTTGGGGATAAATTTAATTTTTCAGATTTTGTACTTACGGAAAAACAGGAAGCAAGATCAATTACTAGTAGTGTTAACCATCAGCATCCAATCCCCTGTCAGCCAAGGCTCAAGTGTCATCTCTTGACCTGAACATTGACCCAGAAGTCAGGAAAATAGCCCTGGGGTTGTATTTTCCAATAATGTACTGGAGACCTATGACAAGCTCGCAGCCAAGTAGTAAAATACTTCTTAACCCACAGGACCATCAAATAGGATTAAGTGTTTTGAAATCCTTGGATAACAGGTGCTCCAAGGACTGAAGAGCTCACCAGGTCGCCTCTTTCCCTCTGGGTCACTCATCTCCTTGCTCCTCACGTTAGGAGAATATTGATGAGAGGAAAGAGACAAGATGCCCATGGCAGCAAAAAGTGATGTTGAGGAAGCCTGTCAATTTCTCATATACAGATATTATACTGTGATGCTAAAAATTCTATAATCATCTTTAAAAACATTGATTCATTTTATCATTTGCTGCAATTTTCAAAGTCCTGAGAAAATTCTCATTAAATGATAAAGCAGGACTTTACAGACACTTATTTTCTTTCATATTAAAATTGCTCCTTATAGCAAGTTACAATTAATAGCAAATTTTAGGAGGTTCTTTTTTTGAAAAAAAAAGTTTGATGAAGTATAATCATCCCATAAGATAACAGTACTTCCAAATAAGGGTTTAATAATACAGAAGATTATCTAAATGTAGCAACTCAATGAGGAAAAAAATCAATCTGGAACTCTGCAAATGGTGCATTAGTTAATAGAAGTTCACCGATTTACACAACTCAATTACTTGAAAATCCATAGAAAGTTATTGTGAAATAATCTAATTTTTTAATTTTTAAAAAGACAACCAAAAACTTCTTAGAAATGAAATATAGTAGTAAAATATTTGATTTGGAAGAGTTACTTCAATAATTTTAAATCTACACTTATTTGTCATTTTAAAATAGAGTATGCCTGCACTATTGTGTATTCAACTTCCCAAGTGTAAGTGTGCTGTCTACTAAATCAGAGACCTTCAAAATGTATTTCTTAATCCTTATAATTATTTCTCAGTGAATTAAGATGCCCTTCCCATTTTCCCAAGACAATCTGAAGATGCTCTAAAGCTTTATTTCAAAGCCTTTGAGATATAGGATGACTTCGCTAGGCTGTCCACCTCTCCAACCAACTTGAGTTTAGGTGAAATAATGTCTCATTTTGTGTGCATGTTCAGTTGCTCAGTTATGTTTGACTCATTTCATTCCCATGGATTGTAGCCCACCAGGCTCCTCTGTCCATGGAATTTTCCAGGGAAGAATACTGGAGCAGGTTGCCATTTCCTACTCCAGGGTATCATCCCAACCCAGGGATCGAACTCACATCTCTCATGTCTGCTATATTGGCAAGTGGATTCTTTACCACTATGCTATGTGGGTTTCATTAGATACTCGTTTTCCTCATAAACATCATAACAAAGAAGGAGAAAAAGGAAAGACTATGATACAGTAAAACAGTTTTTGCACTGTTAGCTTATCTTTTCTTAAATAAAATATATAAATAATGTGGTATAGTAAAATAAATATTGCTGTGGTTTATTTTTTTTTTTTTGGAACACTTCAAAAGGCATAGCAAACCTTAGCAAAAAAGAAACAATATATTGACCTTTCCATCTGGTTATAAAATTAACTTTGTATTATTTGTGGGAGGGAAAATATGAGGGCAGAAATCACGTTTGAAAAATACTTAAATGTGGAAGTAAATGTCTTTAAATGTTATTCAAACTAATTTACATATCTTTCTCCAAATTTAGCTGAAGGGAAAAGTACATAAATCCAACTTGGCCTTGAAGCACACATATTATATGCAATAGGCAGCAAAAGTAACTGAGAAATTCTGACACAAAAGGAACAGGAAGGTGGTACAACACAGCCAGAGAGATGAAGAATGCTGTGGCAGACTTCCCAGAGCTGATAGTACAAATCTGTGTACTACTGACATTGCTTCTCTCCAGATAACATGTAGGTTCTAGCCAGCCCCCAGCCTTGGTCATCAAGTCATTAATCCACTCTTAAAGCTGTAAAAAAGAAAGATAAAAGACCAGATTTACTCTGTTGCCCCACCAAACCCATGATTACAGTAATAACCATTGAAAACTTTTGGAAATAAATAGAGTTTATGGAACAATCTCTTCAGTTGCATCAAATGACATTTAGACAAAAGGAGTGACAAAATTAGTAAGAGGTGAAATTCAAACTCAAATATCCTGGATGAGGAGAATACACTAAACTGACTACCATTTCCTGCTCGTGCTTTATATTACATGGGCACATCCAAAGACATCAGGCATGAGATGAGGGTTCAATCTCTCCTTCATTACCTGAATTTTAGAAACGCAGTCATGTTAACTCTTTGCATTAGTTTCATGTGGCCTTTGGAACAAATTACCACAAACCTGATGTCTTAGAAGAAAAAAAAAAATTCTCTCATAGTTCCGAAGGGTGGAAATCCAGAATCATTACCACTGGTCTGAAATCAAGGCCATATTCAAGAAGAGCATGCCCCTTGCCTCTTCCGGCTGCTAGTGGCTTGCAGTATTTTTCTGACTCATAGCTGTACCA
Source organism: Antilocapra americana (assembly GCA_007570785.1). Classification (NCBI taxonomy): domain Eukaryota; kingdom Metazoa; phylum Chordata; class Mammalia; order Artiodactyla; family Antilocapridae; genus Antilocapra; species Antilocapra americana. Next base: position 18,890,177 of record ML661885.1, on the reverse strand, counting down.
CACCAATCTTCAAGGTAGAATCTTCAAATATCCTTCTGCTCCATCTTCACATCACCTTCTCCTCTGTCTGTGTCAAGGCTCCCTGTGCCTGTATCTTATAAGTGCTTTTGTGATTGCATTCAGAATCCAGTCAATACTCCAGAACAATCTCAAATCTTCCAAGCAAGATAACATTTACAAGTTTCAGGGACTAAGGCTTGGTATCTTTGGGACTGATCTCAGGTGGCCTCAGCCTGCAGTGGCTTGAAGCAGGGCTCCAGCTTCTGGCCAGAGATGGAGACCGGGTCACAGGTATAAGAGCACTGAACTCTAGCACCTAGACCAGTGGTCAGTGACAAAGCCCTGGCTCTTTGGCTTTGCAGAAAAGAATTTCCACAAAGCTAGAAGGTAGTGAAACAATTATAGTGTTTATTAGGAGGGAAAAGGGTCTAGTACATGTGAATAGACACATGAGAGAGTTGCTGAGTTGAGCCCTCATGGCAATTTGAAGTACTTTTATGGGGCATTACTTCTGGGTTTCCTTTGGCCAGTCATTTTCATTTACCTGGTTCTGAGTCCATATTGATATATCAGGAACTGCCCATCTGTGCATACTCATCTCTTAGCCAAAATGGATTTTAGTGAAGAGGCTTACGGGTAGTCGACATCACTTACTATGAGGCAACACCCTGTGCCTTTTTGACCTCCAAGGAGACTTTCTGTGCCTGTGTAGTCCATCGGGAGGTCACCTTGACTTCAAGAATGAGGACTATGTAGTCTTTCATCTGCACAGGGCCTAGGCCCTGCATTTATGGAGTTTCTGCTATTATTAAGTTTCTGTCCACAGGGAACAAACTCTGACTTCTTAGCCTGAAGCCCATCCATCTCCAGCTTCAGGACAATTATCAGACTAGTATACTATCCAATTATAAATACAATGTCACCTGTATGAGAGATACATATGGCTGAAAGATAAAGGAATTTTGTCAAGTAAGAAAGCTTAAGGATCTCATAAAGTCAATGCCCCTTCAGCAGTTTGTCCTATGGCTTTCAAATTTGGGTTTGTACCTCCCATAACTAGACATGTATCAAATTATCATACCTGATGCTCATTTGGGTGCCCAGATTATCCCTGATAGATGAGCTAACAATAGCTGTTTTTTTTTTTTTCATAATGCCATGTAAGTAAAGAGTGAGACCTCCAGGTAAAATTGTGACATAAAAACCAGGTCATTTACTGCCATTTGTGACAACCTGGATGAAGCTTGAGGGCTTTATGCTTAAGTGAAATAAGTTAGGCAGAGAAAGAAAAATGCTATATGATTTCACTTATATGTGAAATCTAAGGTAAAAAAGCTCATAGACACACAGAACAGAAGAGATTTATGATTGCTAGAGGCAGGGGGTGGAAACTGAGCTAAACTGGTGAAGGTACAAACTTTCTGTTATAAAAATAAGTAAGTCCTGGGCCTTCCCAGGTGGCTCAGTGGTGAAGAATCTTCCTGACAACACAGGAGGTACAAGAAATGTCAGTTTGATCCATGGGTTGGGAAGATCCCCTAGAGGAAGAAATGGCAACCTATTCTTGCCTGGAGAATCCCATGGACAGAGGAACCTGGTAGGCTGCAGTCCAGAGGGTCACAGTCAACAATACTGTATTGCATAGTTGAAAGTTGCTAAAAGAGTAGATCTTAAAAATCTCATTACTAGAAAAAGAATTATATAACTACATATAATAGTGGATGTTAATTAGACTTATTGTGGTGATAATTTCACAATATATACAAACATTGAATCATTGTGCTGAAACTAATATATTATTGTATGTCAATTATATTTCAATCTTTTTTAAAATTATAATAAAAAGACATTCAAAAATCAACAAAAGATCAACATATCTGGCTAAAAAGTTTTTTAAAAGCTCATTTAGTATATGACTTCGTACTCTGTTCACAGGTTACAGGGACAGTGTATTTAAATATAGTGGCCACATGGTAAAAGAAAAAAAAAAAGAAACTTAAGATCATGGCTGATAGGGAATTGGGATATACTAAGTTTAGACTCTGAGTATAACTCATCCTTGGTGAAGCAGTAATCTAAAAAGAACTGGCCAATAGCACAGCAATATAATGAAGAAACTAGATCTTAATAATTCTAACCAGAGGCATATACTTTAAATGCTCTTGGGATTTAAATTTATGTCAATGGTATAGAATGGGAATTCCCATACAGGTTACTCAGCGTTCTGGGATATATGAGGAAAACAAAACAAGCTTATGCCACAAAAATACATTCCCTGGATGACCACACACGTACACAAAACCCAACTGAAGATAAGCAAGGTAAAATAGAAAAGCAATAGGAGACTCTCAACAATGAATAATAGTTATCAGATGCAATGGACAGTAGAATTAGACTCTAGGAATTATAGAAAATAGAACAGTATGATGTATACTGTATAAAGGAAAAAATCTTTAAAGTGGTTAAAGCATAAATATCTCAAGCTTATATATAAAAGAGCAAACATAGTTGAAAGGAGCTGTTCTGTTTATCAAAAATTAAAATATCAGGTTATGTTAATAAAAAATTTTTGTTAATGGATTAAACAGCCTATCAGAAGGAGCTAAAGTAAAAGTTAGTTAACTGAAAAATAAATCTGAAAAAATTAATTCGAATGAACAAAGATAGCAAAAGAAATTTTAAGAAAGAGAATAATGAAGTTAGTTATCATAGCAAATAGAGGAAGCTCAATTATTATTTAAGTGGAAATGTACAACCTTAAATAACAATATTGGAAAAGAAATACATAAAGGAAAAAAGGCTGAACATTAATGACGTGTGTTCACAGCTTGAAAGTTTTTTAAAAAAAGATAAATCAAAGGAAATTAAGGAAATAAAACTATAAGATATGTGAACATTAAAGAAATACTAAAAACGAAATAGAGAAACTAAACAAACCCACATCTAGAAAAGCACTAAATCCCTTCATGGTGACATCAGGTCCTCAGGACTAGCAACAAACCTTTTGTAAAATGAGTGCTTCGTGGTATTGAACTCCCCCTTCACCAAAACCTTATGTATTGACTTTCCCCCACTGCTACTTTGGAGCAGTCTCTCAGAGCTATCTGAGGTGCTGCCTCCGGGGCTGCAGTCCTCATTTTGCCCCAAATAAAACTTAACTCACAACTCTCAAGTTGTATGTCTTTTTTTAGTCAACAGTATCTACCTGGACCAAGGAATTTGCAATCCATACCAATAAAAATAAATTCAAATTTGAAATAGATCTAAATATACTCCAAATCAATGAGAAAATGAAGAAAGCATATGTACAGACAACGATAAAAAAAGAGTTTTACAGCAGCCAAATAAAGTATACAGTTGACTTTAAGAAAAGGAAAAAAAAAATTTGTTTGAGCTTCTTTTATAATTTAAATAGAAATTTAAAAATAAGAGACTCAAATGCTGAGATCAGTCAGAGATACAGAAAGACAAGGCTAAAGGAGTAACAACTGGATCTGAGAACTAGAAATCAAGGGTGATCTTTTTTCAGAATATCACTGAAAGTAAAATCAGTTTGCAAACCATGGAGAAATAAATGTGAAGAGAAGAAATGGTGACTAGTGATGGAGTAATGACTTTCTTAAATATCACAGATGATCCAGTAAGAAGAGAGATGAAGATGGATGCCTGTTCAGAGTAGATTGCTTTATTAATTTCTTCACTTGATTGTTTCATTGTGGCTGAACTGTGAGCTTATTATGCTGAGAAGCAGCCACATGAGAGAGAAAAGTCCTTAAAGAGAGAGAAAACAAACAATAGAGCAGTACTCTGAAGAAAACAATCAACTGCCCCAATGCAAAGTTTAGCCTTGAGCAAAAGAATAAGAGGAATGCCTTCATTTTTAACTTAATGCGTATAGGAGGATAGTTGGCATGCATGAAGTTGAAGTTATTCCATAATATAAGAGAGCAAAGTAAGAGGCAGGGACTCTAACATTGGGTGAAAGAGAAATGATTTAGATATAACACTGTAGATGTCTAAGTGCATGTCAGCCCACAACCATATTTTATTCATGCAAAAACTATATTATACAAAGCTAAATTAAACATGGGCCATCATGCCCTTAAGGAGCTCACCTTCTACCAGGAAATGTGAGACCTGTTTATGCATAACAAAGATAACTAATACGTTATTCATCCCTCTTTTCTCAATATATACATATTAGTTTGTTCTTTCTCCTTTAATTTTATAAGATTATATAGAATTCCCTGGTCCTCTTTCTCCCCAACTATCTAAAGTAATAGCATGAAACAACATGAAAAGTCTGAAGGGGAAAAAAAAGAGATATTTACCAAAGTACCAAAATTAAACTCAGGCTCCCCTCCACAGCTCAGCAATGTGGTTTCTATAGCAGCTTATCAAATGCTATGAAATAATTTGGCCTGAATGAATGAAACAGACTAGGAAAAGGATGAATCATTAAAAGCATTTTATTTCTTCCCCTCCCATACCAAACATACTTCATCTTCAGCAAAAGTATTACCCTTAGTCCTTAATGCGAAACTTACTTTTGTCACACAGCCAAAATATTTTAAAGATGGACATAATCAGTCTATGAACCAATTCTCAAAATCCTGTCTTTCAAAATATAATCCTAAAAGTTGTGTTCTAGGAAGGTGAAAGTTTCAAGTGTGTATTCTTCAACTTCATTGAAAGTCATTTTAATGCTGATTTCTTTCACTTTTTAGATTTATTTGAAAATATTCTACCAAATAAATGAAAATGATCAACATTTATGTTAAATACAGTTTAGATCAGCTTTTGGTTTTCAGCAATAAATGTAGAGACAGATGTACTTATTAACAGTCATGATGCAAATAATATACATTTTTCCAAGACAGAAATGTCTTTCTAAGCATGCTACTAAAGGAAGTAAATTTATCACATATTATATGTATTTTATCTTAATTTCTAAAGATTAAAATCAATTTGCCCAAATTCCAAAGAAATTCTAACATATTGAAAGTTAATTACAACTTTCTTTTCTATATTTTCTTCTAAAAAATAAGCATCATTCATCAGTTAACTTCATTTTATGGTTGGCACATTACATAGAATCACTGAAGCAGAGTGAAATGTTTAAAGGGGGGTTGGGGGAAACCCCAGAGCATACAGTTCTCAGCCATGCCAAGTCATTTGCTCTGTTCTACTTTTAAAAATCTCTTAAACATTTCATTAATATTTTTATTTTTAAGCACCATAAGAAATAGTGTGTATGTCTGAAACACTATTTCTTGACTATGCAGTAACAAAGTGTATAAATTCATTTGGCTGCTCAGAGTGACAACTTGAATTTCCTTAATATATAGTTACTTTCTCTGAAATTAAACAATTAATAAGCCAGCAGCTATGTGAATCATAAATTATTCATACTTACTCTACCGATGAACATTAATCAATTATAAAGAGATACAGAAATTAAGACCAAGAGAAAAAGTCAACCATGCCCTTTTAAAATTGAGACTCTGCTAACTTAGTCTCTTTAAATATATTTGATTTGTATAATAACATCAGCATGCACAGCTAGGCTTGCTACTCAAGTTTCCAACAAAATAACCAATTTATGAGTATACATATGCTGTCAACCAGTAACAAGAAATGCTCATCACAATTCTGTAGTCTTTGACTAAAAGGGCTTATTAGAGTTCTTTCAAATAATTGTACCTCATCAAATATTTAGTATTAACTCTCCTGGCTTCACAAAGAACTTGAAGCACACTGAAAAATATCTTTAGAATTCTTTCATAGTTTGCATACCAATAGCTTTTTACCAACACATACAAAATCATAATGATCACAAAAGCAAAACATCCACTTGGACAATGGTCTCAACCAGTCAGATATGATGCTCTGCATCACTAATGAACACAGCTTCAGCAACAAACTCACAACTTGCAGGCATCTAATGAGAAGTTTCAACATGCTTATCCCCAGCACATGCAATTCATAGATTTTGCAATTACCCATTTTGATTAATTTATTTAAAATCAGCCAAGGAAAGAGCTATAGTTCCTAGTCTACATTTTTATCAAGAGTAAGGCAATAAAATAATAAGAGTATATGGATGGTAAATAGGGATTTAAATGGGGAGATGGAATTAATCAAAGTAAGAAAATTAGAATAGCCACTTGCTTATAGCTATTAATCAAATGTTAGTGTCAAGCACTACTGCGAAATAGGCTTGAAACTCTTCCTCCACGGATGCTCTTCAGAAATAACGTGTTTGTGTCTCAAAATGAACAGGGAAGTGCTACTGCTAAAAGCTAGAAGAAATGAAGAAGCTGGGTTTATAATAGGGGAAGTTAAGAATATCTGAGTGTTAGGTACAAGTTTGTTTTTGTTTTTTTTTTTTTGAGAAGGAAATGGCATCCCACTCCAGTATTCTTGCCTGGAGAACACTGTGGACGGAGGAGCCTAGTGGGCTGCTCTCCATGGGGTCGCACAGAGTTGGACACAACTGAAGAAACTTAGCATGCGTGCATTTTTCTGTGCCCTTGAGCATTAGTAGAGATGGCATCTTTCGCTGACCTAAAGTGACAAGACAGCCACAGAAGTATTCCAAAATTCCTCGGTAGAGATGTAGAACTTTTTGCTATTTTGTGCCAGAGAGGAGCAGAACCAGAACAGCCTTACCGACACTCAGAAAAGATCACTGTGTCGGACTTGTGATCTCCAAAGATTTAGCTTTGGGACCAGGGACCCAAAGCTCTTGATCACACAAGAGATTTTGTGTAGCAGAGTTTTATTAAAGTGAAAAAGGACAGAGAACGCTTCTGACATAGACATCAGAAGGGGATGGAGAGTGCCCCCTCAGCTAGTCTAAGCAAGGGAGTTATATACTTATTTAAATTAGTTATTACAATAAATCAAAAGAATGTCTCAGGTTGTAAAGATCTTACTAGACCCACTCCCATAATTTACATTTTAAGATAACAGGATTAGCCAGGTTTTCAGGAAAGAGAAACTGTCCTCAAGCAGGACACGTTGTTATTATAAAATCCTTAGTACAGGGTTTAAACTGAGTTGTTTGTTGTGTAATCATCAATTCCTGGCTTAAAGACAAAAATGTTTTATGTGACTAAGACTAAGGAATACAGAAAAAGAAAAACAAGTTTGGCCTTTCCTCCTCCTTGAGAACCCCAGACCCCTTTCTCCTCCTCGGGACCTCAGACTTCTTATCAACCTGCCTAGAAATTGACTCTCTCACTAGTGGTTCTCATTCAGGGTCAGGATACTGCAAAACTCTGAAAACCCAGATGCTAAGCTTGAAAAATCACTAGTTATGTGTTAGTGCCATCTTACAAAATCAACCTACAGATATATACAGGGTTCGTAATATATACCAGCACTATGTTAAGTATTGTGAGAAATATAGTTATATGTCAGGTGCAATTACTATAATGTAAAGGAGCACATGATTTAATGAATTAATTTCTATTAATACCAAATAATGGCATTCTACAAAAGTGAGGGGCTTCCCACATGGTGCTACTGGTAAAAAAAAAAAAAAAACTGGCCTGCCATTGCAAGAGACATAAGAGACACAGGTTCAATCCTTGGGTCATGAAGATCCCCTGGAGAAGGAAATGCAACCCACGCCAGTATTCTTGCCTGGAAAATTCCATGGACAGAGGAGCCTAGCAGGCTACGGTGCGTAGGTTACAAAGAGTTGGACATGACTGAGGTGACTTAGCACTATAAAAGTAGAAGTTATACAAAAATAAGAGATGCTGTAGATAAAGGGGCTACTAAAGCACAGATAAGATGGAACTCTTCAGTGATCACCAACATGGTTGCTGTGTTAGAAATTCAGAGACTCAGGCTCTACTCCAAACATATTGCACCAGAATCTTCATTTTAGCAGATGCCCAGATCTTGTGATTTATATGCACATTCAAATTTGAGAAGCCCATCTTGGACATTTCATAAGAACGACAGTACTTCAATTCATTGTAAACTAGTGAGTTGACCAAGCACCGAGAAGAAAACACAGGCAAGGAGATTTCAGGCAAATGGTCAAAGGAGAAAAAAGCTTAGCATGAGAGACCTGAGGCATGTTCCCAGAAGACTTTAGCTAGCCAAGTTAGCTCTATCTGCCTGATGCCTCTTTGTGACTTCGGGAATTGTAGCCCACCAGCATCCTCTGTCCATGAGGTTTTCCAGGTAGGAATACTTGAGTGGGTTGCCATGACCTCCCCTAGGGGATCTTCCAACCTTGGGATTGAATTCGAGTCTCCTTTGTCTCCTGTTGTAGCAGGCAAATTCTTTACCACTGAGTCATCTGGGAAGCCCCATTATTTAAGGTACTATGTTAAATATATTTCAGTCAGTGTCCTAAGAGATAATATAAAAATAAAAAGGTGGACACAGTCCTTACTCTCTAGTACCTCTACAGTAGAGTTGGAGAGATTGACAAAGTTTCCATTAATAAAACATTCACACAAATACATATAAAATAATAACCAGTAATTACAAATAAAAGGAAATGATATGAGACATATAACAGAAGGATTCAGTTTAGTTAAAAAAAAGTCAGGAAGGCTTCTCTAAGGAAGTGTGAAACTGAAATGTAAGGATGAGTAGTCCATCCTAAAGGAAATCAACCCTGAATATTCATTCTGGAAGAACTGATGCTGAAGCTAAAGTTCCAATACTTTGGCCACCTGATGGGAAGAGCTGACTCATTGGAAAAGACCCCAATGCTGGGAAAGACTGAGGGAAAGAGGAGAAGGGGACGACAGAATGAAATGGTTGGATATCATCACGGGCTCAAAGGGCATGAGTTTGAGCTAACTCTGTTTGCTCAAAGAGTCGGACACAACTGAGTGACTGAACAGCAATAACAGCAAAACTTCAACTACCAAAAAGGGAAGGGATAAACCAATTTAGCTCAGGGAGGAGGAGGAGATTTTAGTCAGAGTGCCAGGGAATGAGTCTTGATGTAGAATGGGTCTATGTCAGAGGTGGCCAGAAAGTTAGGTTGAGGGAACCACTGAGAGTGTTTATGCAGACCGGTGCTTTTACAATAAACGTGATTCTCTGTTCAAACCCCATCCTGCAGAACTGAAGACTCATTCCCTCAACTGCCTTGAGCATCAGCTGCTGGTGCCTCAAAGTTGAGAACTTCCTTGAGGGCTGTCCTCAACCAAAGGGCGCTGCTTTACTCAGGTCTACACCCTCTTCTTGGAGGCAGTTCACATCTAGTACTGGCTATACAGGTAACAGAGAGCTAGCCCCATGACCTAAATCAGGGACCCCTCGAAGGGCTGGCCCAATGTCAGAGTTTCCCGTGGAGGGGAATGAGTTACCTGACACAGACACACCTCGCTTTCATCTCTCCCTCTACTCTGTCCTGCTTTTCTTTCCTCATTCCTTCATAAGCGTTGCTCATAAGAGAGCTGCCCTGTAAATTTTCTGCACATAATTCTCTATATCAATGTTTGTTTTAAAAAAAACATGATCTAATAGCACTTTCCCCAAAAATGGTCATCATCTCTCAAAAAAAAAATAAATAATTAGTTCATCTATGTAATTTGATTCTGATATCATTCTTTGGTTATTTTTTTATTATGCTCTAAGTATCCAAAAGACTCTAAAACCTACATTTTTTAAAGACAGGAAATGTATTTTATTCTTTATAACATATGCACTAAGACTTGGCTACATATTAATAATAAATATTTAACTTTCATTTTTATGAATTTAAAATTTTCTTTTTAAAGATTTTTTAATGTGGACCATTTTTAAGTCTTTAATAAATTTGGTACAATATTGCTTCTCTTTTGTGTTTTGGTAATGTGGCCCTGAGACATGTGGGATTGGCAACCCACATTCTTGCTTGGAGAATACCATGGACAGAGGAGCCTGGCAAGCTACAGTCCATGGGGTTGCAAAGGCCTGGACAAGACTGAAGTGACATAGCACACACACACAGCTCCATGATAAAGGATGGAACCCACAATCTCTGCTTTGGAAGGCAAAGTCTTAACCACTGGACTGCCAGGGAAATCTCTAAAAATCATTTGTCTAAAGTTATTTAATGCTCAAATTTCTGTCATATGTATATGACAAGCAAATGAATTATTTTCTTTTTTATTAAATTTATTTTTAATTGGAGGATAATTGCTTTGCAATATTGTGTTGGTTTTTGCCATACATCAATATGAATCAGCCATGGACATACATATATCCCTCCTCTTGAACCTCCCTCCCACATCCTACCCTATCCCACCCCACTAGGTTGTGACAGAGCACCAGGTTTGAGTTCCCTTTGTCATACAGCAAATTCCCACTGGCTGTCTATTTTACATGTGATGATGTATATGTTCTAATGCTACCCCTCAATTTGTTCCACCCACTCCTTCCCCCATTGTGTCTACAAATTTGTTCCCTGCGTCTATGCCTCCATTGCTGCCCTGAGAATAGGTTCATCATTAGTACCATCTTTCTAGCTTCCACATATACACATTAATAAATGATATTTGTTTTTCTCTTATTGACTTATTTCACTCTGTATAATAGGCTCTAGGTTCATCCTCATTAGAATTGACTCAAATGCATTCCTTTTTATGGCTGAGTAATATTCCATTGTATATAGGTACCACAGCTTCTTTATCCAGTCATCTGTCAATGGACATGTAGGTTGCTTCCTTGTCATAGCTATTGTAAACAGTGCTGCAGTGAACATTGGGGTACATGTGTCTTTTTCAATTTTGGTTTCCTCAGGGATATGCCCAGTAATGGGGTTGTAGGATCTTATGGCAGTTTTATTCCTCGTTTTTCAAAGAATCTCCATACAGTTCTCCATAATGGCTGTATCAATTTACATTTCCACCAAAAATGTAAGAGGGCTCCCTTTCTCCACACCCTCTCCAGTATTTATTTCCAAGCTGATTTTAACCCTGTGTGTTACTCACATCAACTCGTTTATGCATCTCTGTTACAGGACTTGAGATGTACGAGGTAATCAGGAAATATGAGTTAACTTCATGAAAAAAGGAGCAACAGTTAAATAAGTGTTTTTATTTAATCCTCCAGGTAACATCCAGGTAAGAGCCTCTATTACAACAGGAAACTAAGCGCCACAGAAACATTTGTTTTAAAGAACACGGATTCCCAGACTCATCCTAGATTTTCTGAATTAGAATCTCTACGGGTTTTCATTGCTTCTCCAACTGAAATGTGTGTTAATTTGTAACAAGCTCCCAAGTGATGCTGATGGCCAGTTGCCCATGTTTCTAGGAAGAAGGTTCAAGTCAGACTAGTGACTGTTGTTATTACAAAGCTCAGGAGACTCTGAGGTCTGGTTCCTCAGATTCCTTTCTCAGGTTATGCTTGGTCTGTATTCCCAAAGATTCTGCTTCAACTAGTCCAAGATGGAGTTTGGTACTGACTGACTTTTTCTTCTAAAATGCAGCCAAGATGAGGACCACAGCTATAGCTTTTGCTCAAAACTCCATGAAGTGACAGAAATAAGACTACATGTGGGTCTCAATCCAACATCCATCCATTTTCCAAAACCCTACCCTACGTCCCTATAGAGACTATATAGAATTTCTGAATTTCCTCCATTCACACTGAGATTAAACTCTGCTAAGTATCTGATTTACATACCAACCATCATTACATAGGTTTCTAAAAGTTGCACAGTAAAGAATAGATACATTATCAGAAAATAGAAGTGGGTATATAAGATTTAATTCCTCCCAGAATTCATTAATAATCTCCTTGAATCATTAATAAATTCATCCCCTAGAGATTCTGGAAGGTAGTTTTATGTATTCTCTGAGCAACCATTTCATCATCTGGAAATGAAAACTTTCCAACTTCCCTCTATGTTTGGAAAAAACACGTGTCTTTATACTCCCCAATCCCCTTGCAAAATTCTAATAAGAGTATTAGCAAACTAACTTTCTTTTTGCTTACATTTTCACCTTTTTTTTTTGCAGGCAATCCACAAATATTTTTCTGAAAAATTATAGTCACCCATCATGATGAGTGAAAATTACAGGCATAGTTAGGCACATGTGCAGACCATCAGTTTTCAACATAACACAGCAGGCGGTAAAGCGCAAATATTTCAGCAGAGGTCTCACCACTAGATGCCGCTGATGTGTCTGGAGGCCTAGGAAGTGGATTCTACAGAACTATAAAGGCTTGCATCTTGGAAAATAAAATGCTGTTACTATGGTGACCAGCTGAGATTATGGATAATGAGAGTACCATGCTTTCCACTCTCTAAGGAGCTATTGTTCTCCACATATTGCTCTATGCTGAACATTACTGACCTTCAAAATGTATCAAAATCATCAGTACTTTCCCTTTTTAGAAAAAAGAATATTTCATTCAGTACTTCTATGTTAGAAACTGAGCACCTCAGTTATTCATACACACACACAGACACACACACATACAATATGGAAAGGAATCAACATGCTTTCTCTATCAGAGGAGTGATCAATGGTCTTCACAGGACATGACACCATAGTTTATACAACTTTATATGTTTTCAGATTCTTTCAAATTTTCCATCTACAAAGGTAGAGGAATTGAAGCAGTAGCTCTTTATCATTTGCAATAGCATTAAGCATCTAGAATAGAAATATCTAGCTAGAAATAATTGTAGACAGGAACATGTTAGTGGTGGGCACAAGAAATTTCTAGTTTAGTTATAGAAAATATTGAAATAGACAGTTTTCTTTTTCTTCTAAAACTAGCAGTGAATAGGGAAACAGTCACAGGGAAAAAGAAATCTTGTCCATAAAACAGGATGAGACAGGTATTTAAAAATGTTAAAAAGATAAATGATATTTATTGCTTATTAACAGTTGTTGACTATTGACATTGTTGTTTAGTCACCAAATTGTGTCCAATTCTTTTGCAATACCAGGGATTGTGATCTTCCAGGCAAGACTACTGGAGTGCATAGCCATTTCCTTTCTCCAGGGATCTTCCTTACCAGGGACTGAACCTGCATCTCCTGCATTACAGGCAGATTCTTTACCGATGAGCCACCAGTGAAGCCCAAATCTATACTATTTCTAACTCCAATAGAAAGTCTGTAAAAGTAAGGTTTATATTTAGATATCATTAGAAAATGAAACATAAGGGAAATATTCAATGGATATTCTGATGGTCAATAGAAATATCTTACTAAAAAAAATTCCTAAAAAACAATTACTTGAAGTTGTATGCCTCAAAGAAATAAAAATTAATAAATATATCTCAAAATACAAGCAAGAAAATAATTAATGATTAAGTTTTTCATGTCAAAAGACTTTATTTAATAACTAAAGAGTATGAAGAGTAATAAATATGTCACTTTTTCATAATACATGATGGGTTTCCATTACTTCAGAAAAATCCATGCAGTCATTTCTTTCAAAAACTATCATCAAGCTGCTTAAACCAAAAGTAAATTAAATATGCCACCTTCTTGGGCCTAGCCTCCATTGCACTAAATGATTCATAGAAATTATAACTTGGATATGTAGTTCTTAACAGTTGTTTCACCTTTTAAAAACAAATAGAAGATAAAACTAATAAAGCATATCTGGAATAAATGTCAAAAGACATTGTTAGAATCTTAGTATGGCATTTGATTCATATTGTCCCAAAATATAGGAAACTCTGAATGTACAAGTATGTGGCCACTCATATGCAGCTGTCACCTCCTTGAAAATGAAATGGAAACAATTAAAGGATGAAAAACAAGGGTGTGACATACCCTACAATGTATTTAGCTCTTTGTATTAATTCCCCAAGGCTCTCCTAAAAAGGCACCACAAAGCAGTTGACTTAAATATAAGTCAGAACAGAAATATATTATCTCACAGTTTTAAGGACTAGGGGCTTCCCAGATGACTCCGTGGGCCCCACTCCAATGTGTCCTCATTTTAGCAGACTATGTCTGCAGCAAACCTATTTCCATACAAGAGTGCATTCTGAAGTACTGATGGTGAGGACTTCAACATGTCTTTTTGGGAGGAGAGACACAATTCAACCCACAATACTCTCACAATAAAAAGTATTAGTATAGCATAGCATTAGATCTTATAAATTACTGCCATTTCCTTGTTTTGATTTGCAATCACGTTTTACTTTTCCTTTAAAGCATACGCTTTTTTTTTTTTAAGATTTTTTTATGTGGGTCATTTTTTTAAAGTCTTTACCGATTTGTTATGATGCTGTTTCTCTGTTATGTCTTGGTTTTTTGGCCACAGGTATGTAGACTCTTAGCCCCCTGATCAGGGATCAAACCCCTACTCTGCATTGGAAGGTGAAGTCTTAACCATTGGGCAACCAGGGAAATCTCACAACTGCTTTTTAGATTATGAGATTACTATTAGATTTATGATGCTATAGTCAAGCATTAAAAATGGATTCCAGTGACCAAAAAGCAGGATGGACTAGAGACCCAAAGAATACAAAGGATTGACTACAGTCTCTTCTGACAATCTCCTGTAATCAGACAGAAATGCATTAAATCATATACTCCAAAAACATGTTGGCAGTGTTTCCAGCTGTCATTGGCAAACAGCAATTACCCTATACAGATGGACATGAATGACATCAACAATTATCTTTAGGAAATTCCTAATTCTAATAGCAATAATTATAACTTCGTATTTTACTAAGAAATGTTAATACCATTTTCCCCCTATGTTTCAAATAGTTTTAAAGATTATTGCTTCATGAGTGTGCAGATAGCCATAAACATCTTGCACAATTCAATCTGTCCAACCAAAGGCATTTTAGTTATATTTAAGCAATGTAACTTTTTCCCCAAAACTTTCCTCATGTATCCCCATCAGATTTTTCTACGACACTGTACCAAAAGAGAAAGCACAAATAACTTCCAGCCTATCATAAAATAAAAAATGTGCTCATTGATCCATTGGTCCTTTCATTCTCATCCATGAAGATCTCCCAAATTCCAGGCATTGTGATAGGCCCTGAATTTAAACAGTCTCCAAGCCTGGCAATAAAACTAGGCTATGGTGGTACATACGCTAGATCCTAACTAGACCATCAAGCTTCCCATATATTTATTGAATATACAGTGAGTCCTTTGTATTAGAATTTAGAGAAGTATGCAAAGGACATTGCAAAATACATATTTTGCAAATTACATTTTGATTAGGTTTCCCAACAGTGATGGTAATGTAATTTTCTTTTGGATTTCAAGGGAAGCTTTGGATTGCTTTTGCAAGTGTTCATTTGAAGAAACAAATATGCAGTCATATTTCCAATAGCCTAATGGCAATCACCTGTATGTCCTGCCAATACTACAAATTAAACAACTGAATGCATCATCTTCATTCTGTGACTATACTTATTTATATTTGCTGCTGATTTTTCTTGTTAACATCATCAGTTTTCCATCACCCAGGCTCAAAAATCAATTTTTTCTTCTTTTATAAAAAAATTCCCTTTATGAAGCCTCTCATTCACTTTCTCATTTTAATGCCACAATATTTTTCCCTCGAGGATTTAGTAATAGTTTTGTTTGACTAAGTTATAGCAATATAGAAAAAAGGTATGTTCTATATGTGACATTATAGAATGAGAAAATAAGGATTTTTCACTGAAAAAAAACTTCGGGACATCTACTCAAAGGGGCAGATAATTGTACTTTAACATATGCCGCATGTCCCAAATAAATAGTGAAAGGGAAAGTGAAGTTGCTTAGTCGTGTCCGACTCTTTGCGACCTCAATGACTGTAGCCTACCAGGCTTCTCTGTCCATGGGATTCTCCCAGCAAGAATACTGGAGTGGGTTGCCGTTTCCTTTTCCAAGGGATCTTCCCCACCCAGGGATCGAACCAGAGTCTCCCGCATTGCAGGTAGATGCTTTACCCTCTGAGCTACCAGGTCAGGTAATAATACATAGCGATAATTGATAAATTTTTGAAAACATTTGCTTGGCCTCAAAACCAAGATCACATGTCTATAAACCAGAGTCTCAAGAGGAATCAGGACAGAAGCCCAAGGCAGCTGAACTCCTGGATGGAACAGACACAGTGATAGTTTCTGTTCAGGCTATTGGTTCAAGCAATAGTCCAGAAACAAATGGGAAGCTCAGAAACAGAGCCAGCCATATAGAGGAATAGGGTACGTAATATGATGACCACACTTGTCGTTTGGTTCAGAAATGAATGTCCCAGCTTACAGTTGTTATCCTGGTGTTTCATCTGGCTTAGGAAAAATCTTGTTTATTTGCTTTTTTCATGTTTTAATAATGCCCAATATTTTCAGTAAATTAAGTAAGGATGTGATATCTGTTTTCCTTTCAGAATCTTCCACAGTCAGTCTAGTGTTGTGTGAGGTGCATGTGTAATGAATTGAGTTAAGTAGCTTTGCCTAATTCTTCCCAGATACCGTGTAACTGATAACACATATTCTAGGAAAACACAAAGGGGATTTACTAATAAGTGTGCTCTGAGTAGCTAAAGGCTCTTCACAACCTCTAGAAGTGACAAGAGAATTATTTGCAAGCCATGTATATACCAGCCTGCTTTGTCATATCTTATGTTTGCCCTAGAAGATAGATCACACTATCAGACTGCCAGTTGGTGAACTGTGCTTTGGCCTGAAAGATGTGCAGTGTTGCCAGTTGATGTGGTCCCTGTGTGTTTTGGGAAATTATAGCATATATTTGCAGGACACAAAGGCATGTATCCCATACTTGGAATGCATTGTAATTTATTGTGTGATGGCAGTACATAACTTTTATTTTTTGTAAATAATCCCTTTTGATGGCAATGAGCTCAAAACTATGAATGTTTATGCTTAAGGAAATATTAAATATAGAATTTATGTATCCCAAAAGGTTGATGATAAATATACAACTTCCACAAAATATTTGTGGCTGTATGTTGAATATCATAACTACATGTAAACCAAAACACACAAATTTGCCATAGAACCAGCAGCATTTTTTTCCAAGTTAGAAGTTATATTAAGAAGACCATGCTGAAGACTACAGTTTAATGAAGAAGCCACAAGAAGTTATGTTTTTCAACCTCCTTGTGAAACATGACTTTTCATTTAGATCAAATGGTTGTTCTTTTACATTAAGTTCACTCATCTTCAAGTTTTCTTCCATGCAATTGAAAAGTCACTCAATTTCTATTAGCGTTAGTTCTAATATTAAAATAATTTTACAGTTTAATGTTCTTATTTGTATATGTGCTATTAAATACTTCAAATAAAAGATACATTACTTCCAAAATTGATTGGATTTTTTTCAACAAATTCATGTAATAAAATTAGAAATGTCAGAAGTTCATTAGGCTATACCTTAAGCATGTAAAATTGTTATGAATTCTGTTATAATTTGAGATGGTTGGATGATATCACTGATTCAATGGACATGAACTTGGGCGAACAATGGTGAGGGACAGAGAGGCCTGGCATGTTGAGTCCATGAGGTCACAGAATCATAAACAACTTAGCAACTGAACAACAGTATAAATGTGGTTTAAAAGTTCAAAAGGAATGATCAACGTTTTTTAGTGTTAGTACAAATTTTGGTGGAGAATATTTACATGGAAATGTGTAGAATTTATGTAGAAATTTTACACACAATTTGAAAATACTTGTAGACCAATATGAAGAACACATTAGACCATATTTTTCTCATCTTTATAGCATAATTCAAAAATAATAAATGTTGAAAATTTCAACAAATAGGGAACACAGAAAAGGAAGGTCTATAAGATACTCAACCTCTCTTTAAACAAAATAAAACAATGAGGAAATCACAGAATCATATTGGTTTCATCACTTTGTGAAAATGAATCTCTAGAACCATGAACTAAAGAAAGAAATCATGACCCAATACTTCTTTCTGAAAGTACAATCATGTGTTACTTTTATTTAAAAAGTGAACAAGATAAAAAGCATTGCATTGATTCCAAATTTTCATTTGGAAGTTGTAAAATAATTATAATGCTCCCCATTAAAAAAAATGAAAGCCAGCTAGTAAATCATGCCTACAAAGGAAATAAAAACTATAATTTAATATTTCAAAATCACCTTAGAGAAAGAATGTAGAAACTACAAAATAAAATACTATTATAGGTTAGAAAATCTGATAGAAGTTAATGGAGTAACACATTTTAAATGCTGAAGAAAATAAAATAGAGTCTGCACATTTTATAACCAAGCCAAGCTGGTCTTTAAGTATAACCTCAGACAGCTTGTTATGAAATGCAAGAGTTTGTGGACTATTGTTCCCATGAGTCCTTCCCAGGGAATACAAAGAGAATGAGCTACAAACAACCAGAAAATCTAGGGATCATCAACATAAAGGCTAGTGGAAAAAAACAAAAACAAAAAAGATCAATAGAACCTTAAAGCTGGTCCTACCATTAGTATGGTCATTCAAATGCCACCATCAATTCCAACACTGAGCTCATCATCACCTGGATTTTAGAATGTCATCAAATAGTCAAAATCTTTTGAAAGACATAAAAAGTTAAACTGTAAAAATATACATAATTATTTTTAAAATGAAAATAACTGAACAAAACAGGTACTCACACAAGCCTCACCTGTCTTGTCTATTGCCAACTGAAAGTATCATCATAAACATATGTCTAAAACTGATAATAAATTCTCAATAATGTTTTCACTTTCCTAGAACTAAAATACTTCCAATAGGAAACATTCCGTTAGTATTAGATATTATCTGTTAAATTAGCTTGCAAAAAAATATTGCTGAAATTTAGAAAATATTTGAGAACTAGATGATATATACTAACATAGATACTTTTAAATAAATATAAATGTTTCCTTGTAGAATGATATACTCTTCAATTTTAAAATGCAGGAATAAAGTGCCTGATCCTAGAGAAGGAATCAAAGGCTGTGTGGTCACACAGACTTAGACTCAGACCACTTCCCTCACTTACTGGATCAAGCACAGGGCATGCAAGCTATTATTTAATCATTCTTATCTTCATCATTTGTAAAATGGGTAAATCAATTATTACCAAGTAGAGTTATTATGAAGATTAAAATAACTAATATGTGAAAAGGGTTTAACCAATCCTGAACTTGTGACAGGCACTCCGTAAAATTTAGTCATTTTGCTTTCTTTTTAACCCTAAAATGTTTACCAAAATATAATTTCCAAAAAATTACAAACATAACTCTCATGTAAATAATAAATGAACATGTGCCAAAAATTTTTGTCTGCCTAGTAAGTAACAAAGGCTTCAGTAAGATATTAAAAAGACTAGCTCAAAAAAGAATTTGAAAAACAGATGTATATATAGGCAGCCAAGAATATTGAAATGAATTTAATTTGTGAATGAACGCAAAACTTGTTAAAATAAAATTTCTTAAATGTGATGTTGCTAATGTTAAATAACAAAATATAATATTTAGAGTTTTAGAGGCTGATAATCATTTCTCTACCAGATTAAATGTGTTTGCATTACCATGGACAAAAATTCTTTCCATCTTGTTAGTTATCTTCTCTATCCCTACTGTGTTATAGAATAGCTTAGGCAATAGATGATTTATCAAATGTACACATCTCTTTACAATAAAATAGTCCCCATAATGTACCGTTAGACAGTGCCTAGTTCTCCACTGAAAAGACACTCAATAAATAATCTCTTTAGCAAATTCCCAAATCTGGGCATCCTCTAAACTATAAAGCTTTGGTTTATAATCCTCTAACTCACTTTTTTGAACAAGTAATTCCTCAGCTACCATTCTCTCTACAATAATCAAAACAGGCTTTTAATATTTTAGGTTAACTATATATATTTATTTCTTAAAGTGTTTTCTCATACATTTATATTTTCCTCTTTCTATGTCTTGCTTGTCTGTTTGGATGGTGCATCTCCTGCAGAGATTAAGAAAACTTGCTCCAGATGTAATTCTGGCTCCTCACCAACTAGCTATATGATCCTAGGCAAGTCCTCACTGCTAAGCTTCAGTTTTCTCTTCCAAAAAATGCAGAAAGTAATGTCCCTACTCAATAAACAGTTGTTGTAAGAGTTCAATAAGGAGATATGCAAAATTTTATAATCAGTCTTGGTACACAGTAACCATTCAGTAAATGCTGGATTTGTTTCATTTGTATTTCCTAGAGAGATGGGGACAGCATTCACTGAGGCTTTGTTTGTAGAGCTGCCACCAAAAGAAAATGGGAAGATAAACAAGTACAAATAGCTCCTGAACATTGATAATAATGATACATGTGACAACAATGTAAACTTTAAGGAATGGGTCAAGATTTGGGTTCAAAAATTTAAAAAGGCACATTTATTCTTTTTAGGGTAGTGATTTTCTTTCCTCAAGTAAATGGCTCCATACATTTCCACTTGAAAGATTCAGTTGTAAAACAGAGGTAGAGTTACACAAAGCAAAGGTTTTGCCTCACAAATAATAGCTCACAAAATTTAGCCACATCAGTTATATTTACAGTTTATTGATTTATGGAATGAAAAAATAATTCTTACTCAAGTACGTGACTCAAGTACTTTCATTCTGGTTTTAAAGAAAATCATTTTAAATATCTCACTGCTGTACAAGTTAGATGTTCAAGCATGGAACAGACTGATTTAGAAGATAATGAGGCTCCAGTCCTTCAAGTGACAATTGGTACAGAATGAATTTGCTAAGACACTATAAAGTTATTTCTGTTTCTGTGATCTGAAACATACTCTGCTATAGCATAGAAGCCCTGGATAATATAGATCGAACTCAGACCACTGGGTTTTCATTTCTTTTGGTATTTTTGTTTGGTATTATTCTATTTCCTTTTACCTTTCTAAAGTTAGAATTAGAAAAAAAAAATAGTCTGATGCAATTTGATGTCTTTGAGAAAAACAGTTAGATTTATATCCTATGAAATCTTATTAGGCTTGGATTTCAACTAAAATATTTTATGATTATTAAAGTTGAATGTTTCCAAAACAATGTTTTTTATCCTTAAAAAAAAAATACAAAACTTTGACAAAAACACATTCAGGCTGAAAGATGACTCATATACTTAACAAGAGTCTCTATTTATCCTCTAACTAGGAAATGTACAAATATAGAACACATCTTATGTGGGGGACTAAATTTCTATGTTTGAAGCCATGAAATTACCAACCAATAGCCAAAATTTAGGGTCTCATAAATTAACTGAGCCATACCATACACTGTTTGAATTACAGTTCTCTAATATTTTACTACATAATTAAGCTGAAAATATGTAGTATTTATATAATTCTATGGTTTGGAATTTAACTACAAGCTAAGAAAGATTTTACACTATATATTATTTAAGCAACCACATTTATTTTGGAAAATAGTTGTGTTTTAGACAAAAAAGGAAAAGAAACACAGAGCAAGCTAACATAGGGCAAAGGGTGACTTATTTTGAACACTCCATATAATAGAAGATTAAAATAAATTATGAACAAAATTTGTTAGACATTGAAAAAGTAGAAATTACAAAAAAATACATTTCATTGTGCTGTCATTTAACCAGGAAAGCTTCTGAAACTCTTAATTCATTACCATAATCCTCAACTTTTTGCACTCAGAAAAGCAATACAGTGTGAAAGCTGGCTCATAATTTGAATTGAATGGATATTCAAGTATCAGATTGGGACAACTTGATGATCCAAGTATGGCCTTACAAATCTAAAAGAAGGAAAATTAGAATGAAGATAGATCTTACCGGTCTTTAAATGTAGATTTCTAAAGCTACATTTTCCAACTCTTTGTCTTCTCTGAGATTCCATAAAAAGATTTCAAAAGCCATTGTGGGCTAACATAAAAAATGTACCACTGTGCTTGAGGTTTCTTAAGAATATTATCTGCTTAGAAGATAGAATCAGATACTAGTTCGGTGAATCCACACCTAGTCACTTTCTAAAACAGCAGACTTTTGGCTTTGTACTACCTGACAATTTCTTTGTCCAAGCCACACTAAAAATAGGTCTTTATATAATGGAAATGTTGAGGCATTAACTATAGCAATGTGAATAAGCATGGCTATAATAAGGATTTCTCATCAACTCTTGGTTTATGTTGTATTAACATATGAAAAAGCGATTTAAACGTTAAAATTAATACATCATGAAACAATGGTAATGCTTCATACAAAATATAGTTTTATTTGAATCACAACTACTCACAATAGCTATGAATATCCCCATTCAAATTGCTATCATGAATATTGTATAAAATGAGAAGAATAAACTAAAAGTAAAATTAGAATACTGCTTTATAAATTATACTATGTCAAGCTAACAAATGGTAGGCTTGTCATATTGAGCAACTAAATGTCTAAATGATCATTCAGCACTTATAGTGTAGGAAGAAAAAAACATTGGCTTTGTTGCTTCTAAGGCAGTTGCTCGATTTTTCATACTGTCATTCTGCTCTATTAGCAAAGCCTAACACAATTAGGTATGAATATGCAGTAATAACATGCAAATTGTTCCCCCACAATTGCCCTAAGGCAGCAGTCTCAGCCTTCCTAAGCTTGATTCCTTCTACATCATTACAGGCTTGGCATAATTCATCAGAATAAAAAATACCTCCGCCTTATTGCATGTGGCCAGCTAGTAAAATCATCAGTAGTTCTTAACCACTCTGCCTCGATGGGTTTGTTAGGGATGCTGTCCCCAGCTCCCTGCCACTCCTGCACTTGTACATGCTTCCCTTGGGTAATGTTAGACACTACATTTGAGCCTGCCAGAACAATTAACCCTACTGTTAATTAGAATGAAATGTCAGGCGCACAGATGGTACAAGCTGGCACCCTGCCATCCCGCCAACTGCTGCTGAAAACAGCTACCCCACTGCTGACAGCTGCTCAGCCATATCCCAAACCAGCAGATGTCAAAACTTTCCAGCTGAGGGAGGTTAAAAAAAAGCAAAGAGGAGGGGTTTCTCATCCCAGCAGTGATGATGACTGTTTTACTGCTATTGTATCTATTACCTGTTGTCATACTGTACCAATCAAGAGGAAGCCTGCAAGCAGCAAGGCACAAATTTAAAATAATGATACTAATAATCATAACATAAATAAACACAATATGGCTATAATTCAATGCAAGTATAAAATAGACACAGACAACAAACATAATCTAGGAAATTTTCACTAAGCTGAGAGGCATGTTTTCATGTATGTCTTCTAGAGAAAAAAATCTTTGAGCATTCCCAAATCAGATCATTAAAAAGGCCACAAAACGTTGCTTATCTAATCTTCAGCCAAATTTCACTTTGTTTTTAGAACTCATGCCTAGAGATGATATTATTACTTTTTCCTGGTGCCTTTCGTTGCTCATAGTCTATAAACATAACTACAAGATGATCATTTATGTTTCCCTTTCTCCTCATACATATGCAGGTCATTGCCAAAGAGAGACAACAAAATGTTATCCATGAAAAATATCAAAAGCTAAAATAAAGTCTAATTGGACAATGAAATACAACTGGATATCATTTTGGTTGGAAAAAGTCTTCAGAATTCTGACTTAAATACTGTGTTGATTTTGTGGCTAAAAAAATAGTGTAGTGATCTTATTATGAATTAGTTGGAAATTGAAGTAATTTCTAAACCCAAGAGGAATGAATCATAAATCCCCTACTACTAAGATATGACTTTAGAACACAACAATTTTGTCCCTGACTATTATTAAATATGGAAAGTGTAGAAGTGTGAATGTAATCTCCCTTCAGTTGTGCTATTTTGAGTCATTCTCTTTAACAGCATGAATGCAAGTAGATATTATAACTTAAATGCCAGAGGAAATATGTCATAAAATTTAAAGTTCATGTTTCTGCTATTTCCACTTCAATCAGACATCACTTATTCATAAATTATTCATTCTGTATTACCTAAGTACACACATATAAAAAAGAAAACGCAATGTAAAAGTCTTTTGAGTATTCAAAAGGAGTTAAAAATCATACACATGCCAACCATTCCTTTTAATTAGGCAGTAACAATCATAATACTAACAGCTATATGGACCAAGCATCAGGGTTTTTCTCTCACAAATAATCAAAATTAACTTATATCAAGGGGAGATTTGTCAGAAAAGTATGTACTCGTTCAGGTACATTAAAAAGACTTCTTAAAAAGCTGAAGAACTGACTTGGAAACTACAGAGACAGCTTAGGGAACTAGGTGGCAGAAATAATTGACAATCTAAGATATTAAGATGAATCCTCTCAAGTCCGGTTTTTATTTTTCTCTTATTCTAATAATTTAAAGTTCAATTGGTCTATTTGCTTCATGTGTCTAAGCCAAGTACGTGCAGTGCAATTTAATTAATGATTCCAACAACACTGAAACAAATTTTTAGTTGGTTGCTTCCCAGACAGCTGAATGGTAAAGAACCTGCCTGCCAATGCAGGAGGCATAGGAGATGCATGTTCAATCCCTGGGTCGGGAAGATCCCCTAGAGGGGGAAATGGCAACCCACTCCAATATTCTTGCCAGGAGAACCCCATGGACAGAGGAGCCTGGCAGGCTACTGTGCATGTAGCTGCAAAGAATCAAACACAACTGAACAACTGAGAACACACATACACACACCAAAAACAAGCAAGTAGATTCAATGTGTATCAAACACAATAATGACAAAGAGTGATCATAATATTGTGTGAAGTCACTGCTAAACGATTCCATGAAAGGATTTGGAGCAAGCTTGTTGTTTAGTAGCTAAGTTGTAGCCAATTCTTTTGAGATTTCATGGACTGAAAGCTGCCAGGCTCCTTCTGTCCCTGGGATTTCCCAGGCAAGAATGAAGCAGTGGGTTGCTATTTCATTCTCCAGGGATCGTCCTCTACCCAGGGACTAAACCCTCACCTCCTGCTTGGCAGGTAGATTCTTTACCAATGAGCCATCTTGGAAGCCCCCAGACTAAAGACTTAAGTATAAGCAAGGAAATGAATAGGTATTCCAAGTATGAGTCTGAGAATAAATAAGAAGCCTGGATGATTTTAGCACTGAATGTCTTGCTCGAACAAATCATTCATAATGAGAGTTACAACTATATCTGTTCTTACTTCTAATTTCTTCTATGAAGCACTACATTGTAAAGTATTTTCTATTTTATAAAATACTTTCTCAGCTAGATTCTTGTGTAAGAGTCCTGTGGCATGGTATATAGATGTATTAATGTCAATATATGAAAAGACTTTGTTGCTAACCCATATGAAGAATTTTATATTCATCAGACACAGAGTTTGGGAAAGTTAGAATTCCTTATTCAGCTGGTGTTTTTTTAACAGCAATATAAATGAAGTCTTTTAAATATAATTTCCTACTTTATCATTTTATTCCAAAAACATTATTCGAGCAACTACCAATGAGATATACCGCACCCTCAAACAACTCAAACTCTATTAACAAAATGGAGAGAAAATCATGTGTACAGATGTAAAAATTGTTGATAACTGTTAGAACAGAGGTGGGATAAAGTATAATACAGACAGAAGAATGTAGTGGTGAGATCCTTAGGGGAGAGCCATAAAAAAAAACCTCTTGAGATGATGTGTCCAGTGAGACACTGTATTTGAAAATATCTGTTTAAGAAATTCACAAAATATCACTTAACATGCAAAAGAAAACCACAAAAATATTTATGAATTAAAATAAATATAAAATCTCATTAGAAACAAATCTGCTCCTAAAATGCACAAATATATATTCAGTTCAGTTCAGTTCAGTCATTCAGTCATGTCTGAATCTTTGCGACCCCATGAATCGCAGCACACCAGGCCTCCCTGTCCATCACCAACTCCCTGAGTCCACTCAAACCCATGTCCATCGAGTCAGTGATGCCATCCAGCCATCTCATCCTCTGTTGTCCCCTTCTCCTCTTGCCCTCAATCCTTCCCAGCATCAGGGTTTTTTCAAATGAGTCAGCTCTTCGCATCAGGTGGCCAAAGTATTGGAGTTTTGCTTCAACATCAGTTCTTCCAATGAACATCCAGGACTGATTTCCTTTAGGATGGACTGGTTGGATCTTGCAGTCTAAGGGACTCTAAAGAGTGTTCTCCAACATCACAGTTGAAAAGCATCAATTCTTCTGTGCTCAGCTTTCTTTATAGTCCAACTCTCACATCCATACATGGAAAAACCATAGCCTTGACTAGATGGACCTTTGTTGATAAAGTAATGCCTCTGCTTTTTAATATACAGTCTAGGTTGGTCATAACTTTCCTGCCAAGGAGTAAGCGTCTTTTGATTTCATGGTTGCAATCACCATCTGCAGTGATCTTGGAGCCCAGAAAAATAAAGTCTGCCACTGTTTACACTGTTTCCCCATCTATTTCCCATGAAGTGAAATAGTTTTCTTAATGTTGAGCTTTAAGCCAGCATTTTCACACTCCTTTTTCATTTTCCTCAAGAGGTTCTTTGGTTCCTCTTCACTTTCTGCCATAAGGGTGGTGTCATCTGCATATCTGAGGTTACTGATATTTCTCCCGGCAATCTTGATTTCAGCCTGTGCTTCCTCCAGCCCAGCATTTCTCATGATGTACTCTGCATATAAGTTAAATAAGCAGGGTGACACTATACGGCCTTGAGGTACTCCTTTTCCTATTTGGAACCCGTCTGTTGTTCCATGTCCAGTTCTAATTGTTGCTCCCTGACCTGTATACAGCAAAACCATAAAGTGTTTATGGCTCCTTTTTGTAAACTGTCTCTCTGAAAGTAGCATATTAAAATTAACATCTACTAAATTCAGTGTAGGTGTTCACTGGAAAATGTCTCAATTTCAGTTACATTTTGAGTTTTAGAATGACAAATTAAAGATATACATTATGCAGGATCCTGCTAATCGCAACAACACAGATGGACCTTGGGGGTATTAATGCTTAGTGAAATGTTAGATGGAGAAAGATAAATACCATATGATTTGAATCCTATGTAGAATATAATAAAACAAAGAAACAAAAAAATGAATAATACACAATACATAATATTAAAATGTTCTTTAACTTGTGGAAGTTCTTCTGTGGAGAAGTTTCAGTACTGGAAAATGAGATATATATTAACCTGAAATTCTTGTTATTGTTGTTGTTCAGTCGCTAAGTGGTGTCTGATCCTTTGCAACCCCATGAACTGCAGCATGCTAGGCTTTCCTATCCTTCACTATATCCTGGAGTTTGCTCAAACTTATGTCCATTGAGTCAGTGATGCTATCTAAACATCACATCCTCTGTCATCCCCTTTTCTTCTTGTGTCCATAACTGTTTTAAATATTTTCTTGTCAAAAAATGACAATAACATTTGTCCCATTCACAATTAAAGAATATGTAGTTATATAAAAAATTACATAATTTTACTTTGCTTATTAAACTGTTAAATAAAGTTAATAATATTCTGTCTATATATATTTAACTATCTAGAAAGTCATATAATTACAATGTGGCAATTCTTTGTTTTGTGCCACTGATTTAAAATAATTCACAAAAGTTGACTTTGAACATCAGTATTATTAGATAAGATGATGTTGAACATTCACAAGCAGAGAGTAAATTCAAGTCATATCATTCAATCTCAATCATAATAAGATAAAATATTTTTTTAGAGTTCTTATTTTGGTCCTTTTTCTATTATTTAGCTCTGTTTTACAGATATGGGTTTCTTCTTATTATCTACACACAGATTGCAATTTTAAATTTTCATCTTCCATATGCTACTAATATGAAATTTGTGTTTTTACCAAGATTTAAATATGCAAATAAAATTTATTATTTATAAGAATTAATAATAAAACCTTAAATTTGTACAATGTTTTAGAGTTTGTCCATTGCTTTCACATATGCCGTGCAATGTAAGTGTTAAATGCTACAATACAATAGATGCTATCATCACTTTTCAGTGAGTTTCTCTGGATTAGCAACTAATCAATAGCAGAGCTAAAACCAACCCAAGGTCACAACCCATGCCTATTGCTGTTTCCAACTCGACGCCATCTACATGGCCTCCACCTACATAGCCTTCCCCTGCATAGTCACATGACACGATAATCCACCATGGTAGTGCAGCAACATTACTGCTCTCCCTGAGCGCAGTTAGTAGAGAATCCGCCTGCAAATCAGGAGACCTCGGTTTGATTCCCGGCTAGCGAAGATCCTCTGGAGAAGAGATAAGCTACCCACTCCAGTATTCTTGGGCTTCTCTTATGGTTCACCTGGTAAAGAATCTACCTGCAGTGTGGGAGACCTGGGTTCGAATCCTGGATTGGGAAGATCCCCTGGAGAAGGGAAAGGCTACCCCCTCCAGTATTCTGGTCTAGAGAATTCCATGGACTGTATAGTCCACAGGGTCACAAAGAGTGGGACAGGACTGAGTGACTTTCACTTTCATACTTTCACTTAAGGCCAGGTAGCTACTGAGATATGAACAGGGATTCCGAACCCCATCCTTCGGCTCCAAAGTTCCTTGGATCAAACCACCAACCAGAGTGGGACACAACTGAGCGACTTCCACTTTTCACTTTTTTTTTGTCAATTGAGCCTTGTTTCGTCTATTAGACTCAAATAATAGAGACTAGCTCCAGAGAAGCAAAACATCCTTTCATCTATTTTATTCAGCAACTGTGATTGAAAGTCAAAGACTTCAAGACGGCCTGGAAAAATGAACCAGGGATGCTTAGAGAACAGTTGTGAAAAGATCATAGGGCAGGCCTTAAATATTTAAGCATAAATAAGCTTCTGCTCCTTGAAGACTTAATAGTACAAAATGACAAATTCTCCATCAGGATAAATACATTTAGATAGACAGAGATATCTGTTTTAAAAAAATAAGAATTAACAGATAAAATAAAACATCTTGCTTACACAAATCTTTCCTCTCCAGACTAGGAATCATTGGTTGAGAGACAGGAGAAGAGCAAGAGAGGCTGAAATAAAAAAGAAAACAGATGTAGACATATGAGGATGGGGAGAGGAAATTTAGGAAACTGGTGGAGGTTATTAAGTAGCATAAAAAAAAAAAAGAATGCGGTAAGTACACTAGTTCTGACTCTAAGAACAGGCTCAGGCAGCTCCTATGGACATGACTATCTCTCTACCCAAAACATTATTCCCCCAATCCACCTAAATTTCATTTTCATTTATTTCATAAATACAGTATTTTATTTTGGGGGCATTGTTTTAATTCCATTAGAGGATTACCCTCTTTAAAAAGTGTTTTTCAGCAAGTTGAATATCCCTCTTTTAACAGGATTAAAATACTATCAATAGTGAAATCACAGAAGAACATAACTGGAAATAAATTTTAGAACTTTATTGTTTAACTCAAAACCTAAATTTTAAACATGATTTACTGACTTTGGAAGTTGAAACTATATACTTAAAAATCACAATGCTCAACAAAATCACAACAGAATACTCCAAATTTTCTCCTGAGTTTCTATGTAAGGATGCAGGCGTGCATGCTAAGTCCTTCAGACGTGTCCATCTTTGTGGCCCTATGGACGGTAGCCCACCAGGCTCCTCTGTCCATGGGATTCTCCAGGCAAGAATACTGGAGTGGCTTGCCTCGCCCTCCTTAAAGGGATGGTCCCCACCCAAGGATCAAAGCTGAGTCTCCTGCAACTCCTGTTTAAAGCTGATTCTTTACTACTGAGCAAACAGGGAAGCCCTCATGTAAGAATAACAACCATAATCACAATAACATTTTTGAGTGTCACCTGGAGCTGCCAGATCATGAACTCAGATCATGATCATGAACTCCTTATTGCCAAATTCAGACTTAAATTGAAGAAAGTGGAGAAAACCACTAGACCATTTAGGTATGACCTAAATCAAATCCCTTATGACTATACAATGGAAGTGAGAAATAGATTTAAAAGGCTAGATCTGATAGATAGAATGCCTGATGAACTATGGATGGAGGTTCGTGACATTGTACAGGAGACAGGAATCAAGACCATCCTCAAGAAAAAGAAATGCAAAAAAGTAAAATGGCTGTCTCAGGAGGCCTGACAAATAGCTGTGAAAAGATGGGAAATGAAAAGCAAAGGAGAAAAGGAAAGATATATCCATTTCAATGCAGAGTTCCAAAGAATAGCAAAGAGAGATAAGAAAGCCTTCCTCAGCGATCAGTGCAAAGAAATAGATGAAAACAATAGAATGGGAAAGACTAGAGATCTCTTCAAGAAAATTAGAGATACCAAGGGAGCATTTCATGCAAAGATGGGCTCAATAAAGGACAGAAATGGTAAGGATCTAACAGAAGCAGAAGATATTAAGAAGAGGTGGCAAGAATACAAAGAAGAATTCCACAAAAAAGTTCTTCATGAACCAGATAATCATGATGGTGTGATCACTCATCTAGAGCCAGACATCCTGGTGAAGTCAAGTGGGCCTTGGAAAGCCTCACTACAAACAAAGCTAGTGGAGGTAATGGAATTCCAGTTGAGCTATTTCAAATCCTAAAAGTGCAGACGCTGTGAAAGTGCTGCACTCAATATGTCAGCAAATATGGAAAACTCAGCAGTGGCCACAGGACTGGAAAAGGTCAGTTTTCATTCCAATCCCAAAGAAAGGCAATGCCAAAGAGTGCTCAAACTACCACACAATTGCACTCATCTCACACGCTAATAAAATTCTCCAAGCCAGGCTTCAGCAATACGTGAAGCGTGAACTTCCAGATGTTCAAGCTGGTTTTAGAAAAGGCAGAGGAACCAGAGATCAAATTGCCAACATCCGCTGGCAATCATCAAAAAAGCAAGAGAGTTCCAGAAAAACATCTGTTTCTGCTTTATTGACTATTCCAAAGCCTTTGACTGTGTGGATCACAATAAACTGTGGAAAATTCTGAAAGAGATGGGAATACCAGACCACCTGACCTGCCTCTTGAGAAACCTGTATGCAGGTCAGGGAGCAACAGTTAGCACTGGACATGGAACAACAGACTGATTCCAAATAGGATAAGGAATACGTCAAGGCTGTATATTGTCATTCTGCTTATTTAACTTATGCAGAGTACATCATGAGAAATGCTGGGCTGGAGGAAGTACAAGCTGGAATCAACATTGCTGGGAGAAATATCAATAACCTCAGATATGCAGATGACACCACCCTTATGGCAGAAAGTGAAGAAGAACTAAAGAATCTCTTGATGAGAGGAAAAGAGGCGAGTGAAAGAGATGGCTTAAAGCTCAATATTCAGAAAACTAAGATCACGGCATCTGGTCCCATCACTTCATGGCAGATAGATGGAAAACAATGGAAACGGTGGCTGATTTTATGTTGGGGGGCTCCCAAATCACTGCAGATGGTGATTGCAGCCATGAAATTAAAAGATGATTACTCCTTGGAAGAAAAGTTGTTACCAACCTAGACAGCATATTTAAAAGCAGAGGCATTACTTTGTCAACAAAGGTCCGTCTAGTCAAGGCTATGGTTTTTCCAGTGGTCATGTATGATGTGAGAGTTGGACTATAAAGAAAGCTGAGTGCAGAATTATTTATGCTTTTGAACTGTGGTGTTGGAAAAGACTCTTAAGAGTCCCTTGGACTGCAAGGAGATCCAGCAAGTCCATCCTAAAGGAGATCAGTCCTGGGTGTTCATTGGAAGGACTGATGTTGAAGCTGAAACTGCAATATTTTGGCCACCTGATGCGAAGAGCTGACTCATTGGGAAAGACCCTGATGCTGGAAAAGATTAAGGGCAGGAGGAGAAGGGGATGACAGAGGATGAGATGGCTGGATGGCATCACCAACTCGATGGACATGGGTTTAGGTGGACTCAGGTAGCTGGTGATGGACAGGGAGGCCTGGCGTGCTTTGATTCATGGGGTCGCAAAGAGTCGGACACGACTGAGCAACTGCACTGAACTGGAGCTGCCAATGCTCTGAGCTAATTCCATACATCATAACATTAATAAGTACAACCTGTGCAAGTTTTCTTATCCTGTGTTGGGCATAGGCATGAGGAGACTTTAGACTCTGTTTCAGGAAATAAACAGACAAACCAAAGAATGGATTGATTCTAGCTTTAACGAGAGGAGGTCCACACTTATTTTTGTTAGATATTCGAATTTTGCCTAAGGTTTACGAGCATTTCTTACAAGCTTTCTTTTAATGTATCTGTCGATACTATTTATCCCTACCCTCTACCACCAAGGATATCTAGTGAACTTCACTTTTATTGTGTGATAAAATATTATTAGATTCTGTGGCTTGAAATCAGTGTTTCATAAAGGTTCTCATTATGTTAGAAGTTCTCAACAAACTGTAATATTAAACACAAATTTAATTTTTTAAAAATTACTGCAAACCTCTACTAGATATTACTTTATAAAATCCACAATGATTTCAAGTATTTGAAAGCAATAGAACGAAGTCATCTATAATGCATATTTGTGCCAATTTAGACCACTGCTTCCATCCACCTAGTTACTGCAGATTTAGTAGTCCACCTTCTTCTAGAACAGGCAGATTGATGATGATTTTCATCCTCTCCAATGTGTTCACTTTCCATGCCCACCTGACAAAATTCTTTCTAGCCACTGAAGTTCAGTTTGAATGCCACCTCCCTTATAAAACCTTCCTAAATTACCCTGCTGGTGAAGGCAATGGCACCCCACTCCAGTACTCTTGCCTGGAAAATCCCATGGTCAGAAGAGCTTGGTGAGCTGCAGTCCATGGGATCGCTAAGAGTCGGACACGACTGAGCAACTTCACTTTCACTTTTCACTTTCATGCATTGAAGAAGGAAATGGCAACCCACTCCAGTGTTCTTGCCTGGAGAATCCCAGGGACGGGGGAGCCTGGTGGGCTGTCGTCTATGGGGTTGCACAGAGTCAGACAAGACTGAAGCAACTTAGCAGCAGCAGCAGCAGCAGCAGAAGCTCTTGGAGCTTCCCTGGTGGCTCAGACAGTAAAGAAATCACCTGTCAATGAAGGAAACGTTGGTTCGATCCCTGGCTGGGGAATATCCCCTGGAATAGGAAATGAAAACTCACTCCAGTATTCTTGCCCGAAGAATTCTATGACCAGAAGAGCCTGGTGGGCTAGAGTCCATGAGGTCTCAAAGAGTCAGACACAGCTGAGAATCTAAGAATACAAACACACATACACACACACACATAAGCGCTTTTATTGAGTGAGAGGAAAAAAAACAACCATCAATCTGGCATCTAATGCGTGCATTGGCAGGCAAATTCTTTACCACAGAGCCACCTGGAAAGCCCCTGGCATCCAATGAATAAGCCCAAAGTTCTATGTTCCAATTCAGCTTCCTTTATGGCCTGCAACTTCCACTGGCTCTGAAGGGAAATTAGCATGGAAGACATAGACCAGATTCTGTGAAGAAAATATGGCTATCCAATCTTTTTTTCTGATCCAGAAGGGAAGTGTTTTTATTTGTTTATTTGTTGTTTTATTAAAATATAGTTGATTTATAATGTTGTGTTAGTTTCTTGTGTAGAGAAAAGTGATTCAATTATATATATATATATATATATAAAATTTTTTGGATCATTTTCCATTAAAGTTCATTATAGAATATTGAATACAGTTCCCTATGTTATAGGCTATCTGATTTTAATTGTTTTTTAAATTTGTTTTCAGCTACCTACTGACTATTGCAGTATTTAATATCTAGCTCCCATCTGGATAATCTAAAATTTACTTAAACTTGAGAAATAGCAAAGAAACTTAAATATATTTAAAAGGAAATTAAATAGATTTTGCTTTCTGTGAGCAAGGCACTGTCTAGGTAAGAATCAGATATGTGTCCTTCTGGAGGTTACAGCACAGAAATTCAATCTTCACTAGTTAATCAATCCTACAATTGAAAATTTGGTAAATAATAACAACAACAACAAAAAGTGAGGGGTAAGCTACAGTCTTGAGAGTCAGGGAGATATCCTCAGAAAATGACATAGGAGTTTAGTTTTGAATAATTTATCTATGGGTTCTCTAAAATTATCATTTAAAATCACCATAGATTTCTGAATGAATAAAGAAAATTGTATATACACTGATTTTTATTTTAACCTTGGCTTCGGAATACATTTCCTTCACTCTAACATAAATAAATCAGTTGTTGAAACATTTATCAAACTGAATACGCATATTTTCATTATATTGTAGACTGTTACCTAATTGAAATGCTTGAATTTTTTAAATGTTATTTCTGAACAAGGGAAGAGGAATCGCCTGGTGTTTAAACCAAATAATTTTGCTGGGATGTTCTGATATATTAAGAAGAGGTTTAAGGTGTCATATAACTACATGTGTAAATACACCCTTATTGTTGACCTTACAATGCACTTAGTATCTTATACTCCACTAATGCTGTCTCTCCTACCACAAGCAATTTATTCTGCCTCATGTTCCTCAAGTGCTCATAAATCAGCATTAGATCCTTTTTACTGAGTTGCTGATTTTAAGCCAGCAGAGTAAGAAAGAACATTTGGACTCAAAGTATAATATTGGCACACATATTGATTTTAATTAGTCTAATTAGTTCATTACACTAAAAATCACACAGATCATTTATTACATCAGACCTAATGGCATATGATCAGGGATTTAATATGATAATGAAGTAGATCAATTATCACTTATAAAGGAAGTCATTAACAAGCGTAAACATTGCCAAGCTGAATACCATTACAAATTATGAAGTTGTAGCTGACAATTTACATATACACACTAAAACTATTTTACAGTCAATCTTCTCTTTTGAAAGTGAATATATGTTTGTTGTTAATTTCACTTCCATTGGTCTGCTTTTACCATTTCAAGCTACGTACGAGCTGGTTAACATAGGTTGTGACTCTATTTGGAGCGTTCCAGTGGTAATAAAAGAGCAAAAACATAATATCATTGGCTGAAACTGAAGTCCACTTAGACTTTTCCTTTTTCTCCACCTTGAAAACTCAATGTGCTCACTTTGGCAGTTGTGTGGTCCTGACTTGTATAAAAATAAACAAACAGTCAGACAGTTCTTGAGGTATTTGTGATTCTTAAGATATCATATAAGCTAATTAGTTTTTGTTATCTTTCATTAAATAACAATAGCAACAAATAATTACAATGAGAAAGATCAAGATCACTGTAAAAGATTTCTGATTACAACACTACACACTCATTTATTAATGCTTTTTGCAGCCTTAACATTACCAAGACATCTTAAATAAAAGCAGCCAACTGTGCCCCCTGTTCCTAACCCAATGCATTGCCATTTATCATTATTATTGCTATCATTACCCTTTGCTTAGGGTCCCTTCACTCTGTTTTAAATCCATTTGAGAGTAGTGCACATTTAAGCCATTCAGAATTTATTTTTCTGGAGAGAACTTGTAAGGTAGTGTATAAAATATTTCCCTGATACCCAGATCTAATATGATCTAACTGTCATTCCTCAAATGTTAAAATTCTCCAAGAAAGTACAGTCCCCTGAATTCTCCTACATCTCTTCAGAGAGTTCCCCCAACAAAACAGGACACCTTGTTATTGACAATGATAGATATGAAATCTAAATTTGCATTGTAAATGTTGCTGGGTGGTAAAGTACAGTTGCTAATACAGAAAAGGAAATAAGCATATCTATCTAAAATGTCATCTTATTTTGTTGTGAAGATAGCAAATCTGTAAACCACCCTCCATGGATTCATCACCTGGTTCCTCCACTTCCTTTTGTGTATTCATAGGTTTATTGTGAGGATTAATGAGATAATACCTGTAAAGAACTTAAAACAGTGTCTGGCATGTGCTAGGCACTCAGATGCTAGCTATTACTACTAAGAGGCAAGTGCTTATATGTTAAGTTGTCAGCCATTTTCCAAGTTGAGCAGCTTTCTAAAGCAGATTGTAATAAAATGAGTATACACTTTTCTACCTTTGTGCTTTGCTTTATGCATCCAAGGCAAATTTGTCAACGGTTCAACTCCATAATTGTATTCCCTTACCGGACACTCTCACCTCAATTCATCCTCTTTATTGCCATTATCTTTTTTTTTTGAAAGAAACTTTTATTTCATATTATAGCTATTAATAACATTGTGTTAGTTTCAGGTGAACAGCAAAGTGATTCAGTTACTCATGTATCCTTTTTCAAATTCTTTTCCCATTTAGGTTATTCCAGGGTATTGAACAAAATTCCCTGTATATTATATCCTTGTTAGTTATCTATTTTGTTTATTTATTATTTATTTGTTACCTCCCTAATACTAATGTGATCGTGTCTTTTCACTTGTTATTCTTTGTGAGAAGAGTAAAGTCAAGTTCAGACTTTTTATCATGGTATTTTCAATTCAACCTCTTGCTGCCTCTCTGCTCAACATATGCGTATTCCAGTGGTACCAGGTTTTATGTGTGTGTGTGTGTGTGTGTGTGTGTGTGTGTGTGCACGCACGTATGTTAGTTGCTCAGTTGTGTCTGACTCTGCAACTCCATAGACTGTAGCCTGCCAGGCTCCTCTATCCATAGAATTCTCCAGGCAAGAGTAATGGAGTGGGTTGCCATTTCCTTCTCCAGGGGATCTTCCTAACCCAGGGATCACACCCGGGTCTCCTGCCTTGCAGACAGATTCTTTACCATCTGATCTACCATAGCTTCCTAATAAGCATTGTGCCTATTGAGTCGTGCCTGTGTAAGGCATTGTGCCTCTGAGTTGCCTCCATCCTAGGCTTGTTTCCTTCTGGTTTCCCCCTTTCCTCTGTAATAAATTCCTATTGAATCTTCCGTATCCATCTTCACCAAATATATTCCACTCTTCCTTATGAGCTATACAACTCTGAGCAAGTTAACCACTCTCTTTAAACTTTAACTTTAGTAAAATGGACTAATAAAGATAATATAAAATTATGTTTCATAATAAAAGCTCAATTGTAGTTACTATTATTATTAACACTGCTACAATATTATTCTATCTAAAAGAGATGGAAACCTGTAGTTTTTATCCATGATACAATGAGGTTTAATCTGAGGTCAAAGCGTTGGAGTCCTTGGGTAACAGGTCCCTAAATCCTAAGCAAGGTGGTAACAGGTAGAACACTACCCATGAGTAACATGGAGACAATAGCTTAAAACTCTGTAACAGAGAGACACACTGATTAGAAAACCAGCCTAACTGATGCGAAAGAGGCAACTATTATCGAAGTGAAACAGTTTAAAGGACAGCAACCTTGTTGACAAGGTCATTCTTGGAAAAAAAATTATAGGAAACATTTAAATACTGTTAGTGCCATTGTGGAGAAGAGTATGGTGATTCCTTTAAAAACTAAAAATAGATCTATCATATGATCCTGCAGTCCCACTCCTGAGCATATATCTGGAGAAATACATAATTTGAAAAGATACATGCACCCCAGTGTTCACTGCAGCACTATTTACAATAGCCAAGACATGGAAGCAAACTAAATATCCATTGTCAGAGGAATGGATAAAGAAGAGTGGTATGTATACATATCCAGTGGAATATTAGCCACAAAAAAGAATGAAATAATGCCATTTGCAGCAATACAGATGGACATAGAGATCATCACACTAAATGAAGTAAGCTAGACAAAGACAGATATCATATGAGATCACTTTTATGTGGAACCTAAAAAAATAAATGATACATATGAACTTATATACATAATAGAAATAGACCCACAGACATAGGAAACAAACTTATGGTTACCAAAGGAAGTGAGAAGTACAATAAATTAGGAGGTTGGGATTAACACATACACACTATTACATTTACAGCTGATAAACAACAAAGACCTACTTTATAACACAAGGATCTATACTCAATATTTTGTAGTAACATGTAAAGGAAAAGAATCTGAAAAAGAAAACACACACACACACACACACACACACACACATACACACATATAACTGAATCACTTTGCTGTACACCTGAAATAAATAGCACTGTAAATCAACTAGTCTTCACTTTCTTTATAAAAATTTAAATAAAGTGAGAATAAATATTGCAAAATTCTATACTCTTCAAAGCTAAGAAGCATAACCAATGTGTCACTGTTTGATGACACATAAGCAATAGATTAAGCCACTCCACAAGAGTGAAGAGAAAATGGACACCTCCTCCACCTCCTCTCAAGACCTGTCAAGTAAGCACTGTACTTTCTCTGTCAAGATCACGAGCTTTGGTGAATTAGTCATGGGGTTGTTTGGTTTTAATTCAGATAAGCTG
Source organism: Antilocapra americana (assembly GCA_007570785.1). Taxonomy (NCBI): domain Eukaryota; kingdom Metazoa; phylum Chordata; class Mammalia; order Artiodactyla; family Antilocapridae; genus Antilocapra; species Antilocapra americana. Next base: position 18,851,984 of record ML661885.1, on the reverse strand, counting down.
ACTGTTTGCTTTTGAAGAGGAATGTACAGACCTGTTGTCAAGTAGAGAGGAAGACCCCAAGGAGTACACAGAAGCTTGCCTCAAAAGCCCCTCCAGAAGCAGCACACAGACAGCTCTCCAGATTCCAGTGCCTGCATACACAGCAGTTTAATTAATCCATCGCTAACGTCAGAGCGCAGCACTCTGCTCACCACACCTGGCTTGACAGCTGGATTGAAAGAACAGTCGACAGCTCTTGCTTGAAGTGCAGGGGCTGATGATGGGCTTGCCTATGGAGCGAGAGTACTGCCGAGAGGTTACTTGTTGGGTGACGGTAATAGTTAATGAGAATATTTTGTGCCAGGGTTTGGGGATTGGTGTTAACTGCCTTCCAATAAGCATTACGATAAAATGAACGTCTCTGGCAGTTCAATACCTAACTCCACTAAACACTGTCAGTTCAGTTCAGTCACTCAGTCATGTCCTACTCTTTGAGACCCCATGGACTGCGGCACGCCAGGCCTCCCTGTCCAACACCAGCTACCAGAGTTTACACAAACTCATGTCTATTAAGTCGGTGATGCCATCCAACCATCTCATCTCTGCCATCCCCTTCTCCCGCCTTCAATCATTCCAGCATCAAGGTCTTTTCAAATGACTCAGTTCTTCACATCAGGTGGCCAAATCATTGGAGTTTCAGCTTCAGCATCAGTCCTTCTAGTGAATATTCAGGACTGCCTTCCTTTAGGATGGACTGGTTGGATCTCTTTGCTGTCCAAGGGACTCTCAAGAGTCTTCTCCAACACCACAGTTCAAATACTAAACACTGTAAAGTTGGGTAGATATTTGAAAGAAAAAAAAAAAACAGTCTCATGTGTTAAGAAATAAGAAATACTGCTCCAACAGAGCAGTATTTTTAACTTTAAATAGTGAAATAGAATTACTGCAGGCCTGGAGGTGGGGCAGGTGCTGATTGATTACCTCATGAACATCAAGGCAATTCACTTCTAATCCCTGGCCATGCCCCACCAGCCCATTACTGAGCTACTGAAGTAGAGTTTTTAGCTTAATCCCAAAGCCTTGTCTTTTCCCTAACTTAGTGGTCAGCATTTCTATTTTAAGGACTTTCAGGTATCTGTAGCCTCCAACAACTAAAGATGAGGGAAACACTTTGTATAGAGGGATGATTCCTTCTATTGTTTTTAAGTTCAAAGCATTTCTCTTTACTTGTTAATATAACACAGAAGGATGGGGTCAGTTTTGTTTCCAGGATGGACAGGCTTAAGTGTGATTTTTCTCTAAATGTCCTGCTCTTGCCCAGCTTTGCCCAATGGCAAATAGACAGCCAATGTACTGTATAGCACAGGGAACTGTACTCAATATTTTATAATAATCTATAAGGGAAAATAATCTTAATATATATACATATCTTTATATATACATACATACATGTGTGTGTGTGTGTGTGTGTGTGTGTGTGTGTGTGTGTGTGTGTGTGTATGGGATTTCCCTGGTGGTTCAGATGGAAAGAGTCTGTCTTCAATGCAAGAGACCCAGATTTGACCCCTGTATCAGGAAGATCCCCTGGAGAAGGAAATGGCAACCCATTCCAGTATTCTTGCCTGGAGAATTCCATGGACAAGAGGAGTCTGGCAGGCCACAGTCCATCAGGTTGCAAAGAGTCATACGTGACTGAAGGACGAACATGCACACAAATACCCACACACGTATGTATAACTGAATCACTTTGCTGTTTACCTGAAATTAACACATTATAAATCAACTATACTCCAATATATTTTTTAAAAAATCCTTAATAGCTTTGCAGGACATATGGAACTAAGATTAAGCCTTTAATGCATTTAGATGCTACCCTTCATGCTTCCCCAATCAACCCAACCTATTCCTCAGACTCTATGTTTTCTCAAAACACACTAAGTTGTTTTCTAATCTCTATATCTTTGTTCATGGTGTCCTAACCCATCTTTCATGACTTAGGTCAAATGTGACCACCTGATCACTCTAACTTCCTCTGGACTGCACAGGAGAATGCAAGTGACTTGAGACACTACTGTGACTTTGCAAAAGGCAAGGGATCCTTCCATATTTATCTTTTGCCAAGCACTGGTCAGTCAATATACTTTGTATATTGTATAAATAATACATATGTATTTGTACAATAAGTTGATTAATGACAAAGTCAAGAAGAGAACCAGGTCTTGATCTCTGGTAAGTTTTCCTTTCTCTCCATGCCCCACCCCATCCCTGTTGCATTAGTCTACCAGCTGTGAATCAGAGAAAGAAATCTAAAAGGTAAAAAGAAGAAAGCCAAATTTATCCTTTGAATTATATATAGTATATATCCTTTTATTAATAATAACAGCTGCCAGTTTTGAGTCTTTATTAAGCATATTCTTTATGCTTTTAATTGATGACTCACATCAATTAATGAGATATTACTCCCACTTTATAAGTAAGGAAAATGTGACTCAGAAAGGAAGTTAAGTTTTTTTTTAAGGTCACAATGGTAAAAAGTAATAAAAGTTCCATTTTATGGAGCTAACATTTTTTCAACAGATAGCATGTTTTAGAAACTATTCTTGGCTCTTTTCCTTGGTAAATGATTCAATCCTCCCAAGTGCCTTTTGCACACATGCTCAATTGCTTCTTTCATGATGGATTCTTTTCGACCCCATGGACTGTAGCCTGCATGGCTCCTCTCTCCATGGGATTCCCCAACAAGAATACTGAAGTGGGATGCATTACCTCCTCCAGGGGATCTTCCAGACCCAGGGGTCACACCCCTGGCTCCTTCCTCCATTGCAGGCAGATTCTTTACCAGTGAGCCACCAGGGAAGCCCTGGTGAGGTAGGGGGTAATAGAAATTTCACCAGGAAGGGCTGAAGACAGGGAAGGTAAATACTGTTTGTGAGATGCTGATGGGTAGGACTTGGATTTAATCTCAGATAGTTCCACCTCAGCTGTTATCTACTGTGCTATAGGGATTCTAGCATCTCTGTTCAAGGGCTAACATTGTTAAATTCTCTGTGAATTGTCTCAGACAGAGTACTTACACCACTGTGCTTTAAATTATGCATGTACACACATCCCTTAACTCCTTAAGGTTATGAAACATGGCTTCTCTACCGCTGTGTATCATTCAGTGCCAAATACTAAGTTTTACAGAGTAGATTCTCAATAAACACTGGAGGCTTTGTATGTATGTACTTTGCCTAATTCAAGAGAAAGCTATGGAGAGACCGTTTTTCAGGAGTGTCTCATGTTTCTACATATATTGGAAAGGTAGTGACTACCATTTATTCCAGGGAAAGCCTGATGGGCTGTAGTCCATGGGGTCACACAGAGTCTGACACGACTGAGCAACTGAATGACTCTTCACAGCAACGTTCGTATAGCAGACACCCTTGAAAGACAAAGGTAGTATCTTCCTCTAAAGTATCTTACTCTAGAGGAGAGAGACAGTCTCCTCCAGAGCAAAGAACAGAGATGTGTGCTGACCACCAGAAAACATCCAGTCTCCCCCTCCTGTAACACAGTTCATTGCAAACATCCATCAGGACACTATATGGGACTTGGGGCTAAAGAGAACAGATAGAAATAGGTCACACTGCTCAAGGTGATTAGATATGAAGTCCTTTATCTCTAACTAAGGATTTTTGGGTCTTCTTACCAGCATCATAAGAATTGTGTCAGGCTAACCTGTTTGCTACCCAGAAGGATAAGATTTCAGAACTTTCAACTATAACATCAGTTCAGTTCTCTTTGCGACACCATGGACTGCAGCACATCAGGCTTTCCTATCTGTCACCCACTCCCTGAGCTTCCTCAAACTCAATTTCATTGAGTTGGTGATGCCATCCAACCATCTCATCCTCTGCCGTCCCCTTCTCCTCCTGCCTTCAATCTTTCCCAGTATCAGGGTCTTTTCCAATGAGTCAGTTCTCCACATCAGGTAGCAAAAGTATTGAAGCACTCAGCTTACTTTATGGTCCAAATCTCACATCCATACATGACTACTAGAAAAACCATAACTTTGACTAGATGGACTTTATTGGCAAAGTAATATCTCTGGTTTTTAATATGCCATCTAGGTTGCTTATAGCTTTTCAACCAAGGAGCAAGCATCTTTTAATTTCGTGGCTGCAGTCACCATCTACAGTGATTTGGGAACCCAAGAAAATAATGTCTGTCTCTGTGTCCATTGTTTCCCCATCTATTTGCCAGGAAGTGATGGGATTGGATGCCATGACCTTAGTTTATTGAATGTTCAGTTTTAAGCCAGCCTTTTCATTCTCCTCTTTCACTTTCATCAAGAGGCTTTTAAGTTTCTCTTAACTTTCCGTCATGAGGATGGTGTCATCTACATAGCTCAGGATGTTGATATTTCTCCCAGCAATCTTGATTTCAGCTTGTGCATCATCCAGTCCAGAATTTTGCATGATATACTCTGTGTATAAGTTAAATTAGCAGGGTGACAATATATAGAAATGACTTACACCTTTCCCAATTTGGAACCAGTCTATTGTTCCATGTCTGGCTTTAACTGTTGCTTCTTGACCTGCATACAGTTTTCTCAGGAAGCAGGTAAGGTGGTCTGGTATTCCCACCTCTTTAAGAATTTTCCACAGTTTGTTGTAATTCACACAGTCAAAGACTTTAGCATAGTCAATGAAGCAGAAGTAGATGTTTTTCCAGAACTCTTGCTTTTTCAATGATTCAACAGATATTGGGAATTTAATCTCTGGTTCCTTTGTCTTTTCAAAATCCAGCTTGTATATCTAGAAATTCTCACTTTGCTCACTATTAAGGCCTAGCTTGGAGAATTTTGAGCATTACTTTGCCAGCATGTGAGATGAGTGCAATTGTATGGTAGTTTGAACATTCTTTGACATTGCTTTTCTCTGGGACTGGCATGAAATCACTGTTTCCAGTCCTGTGGCCACTATTGATTTTCCAAATTTGCTGGCATATTGAGTGTAGCACTTTAACAGCAACATCTTTTAAGATGTGAAACAGCTCAGCTAGATTTCCATCACCTCCACTGGCTTTGTTTGTAGTGATGTTTCCTAAGGCACACTTGACTTTGCTTTCAAGAATGTCTAGCTCTAGGTGAGTGATCACACCATCATGGTCATCTGGGTAATTAAGATCTTGTCTGTATAGTTCTATATATTCTTGCCACCTCTTCTTAATATCTTCTGCTTCTGTTAAGTCCATACTATTTCTGTCCTTTATTGTGTCCATCCCTGCATGAAATGTTCCCTTAGTATCTCTAATTTTCTTGAAGAAATCTCTAGTCTTTCTCATTTTATTGCTTCCCTCTGTTTCTTTGCATTGATCATTTAGGAAGGCTTCGTTATCTCTCTTCCCTATTCTTCGGAACTCTGGATTCAGATGGATATATTTTTCCATTTCTTCTTTGCTTTTCAGTTCTCTGTTCTCAGCTACTTGTAACGCCTCCTTGCACAACTGTTTTGCCTTTTTGCATTTCTTTTACTTAGGGATGGTTTTGATCACAGCCTCCTGCACAATGCTCCAAACCTCTGTCCATAGTTCTTCAGGCACTGTCTATCAGATCTAACCCCTTGAATCCATTTGCCACTTCCACTGTAAGAGATTAGATTTAGGTCATACCTGAATGTCCACTTTCTTCAATTTAAGCCTGAATTTTGTAATAAGGAGTTCATGATCTGAGCCACAGTCAGCTTCTGGTTTTGTTTTCTCTGACTGAATAGAGCTCCTCCATCTTTGGCTGCAAAGAATATAATCAATCTGATTTTGGTATTGACTATCTGTTGATGTCCATGTGTAGAATCATCTCTTGTGTTGTTGAAAGAGAGTGTTTGCTATGACCAGTGCATTCTCTTGGCAAAACACTGTTACCTTTTCCCCTGCTTCATTCTGTATTCCAAGGCCAAACTTGCCTGTTATTCCAGGTATCTCTTGACTTACTACTTTTGCATTCCAGTCCCCTGTGATGAAAAGGACATCTTCTGTGTGTGTTAGTTCTAGAAAGTCTTGTAGGTCTTCACAGAATTATTCAACTTCAGTTTCTTTGGCAATAGTGGTTTGGGCATAGACTAGGATTACTGTGATATTGAATGGTTTGCCTTGGAAACAGAGATCATTCTGTCATTTTTGAGAATGCACCCAAGTACTGCATTTTGGACTCTTTTGTTGACTATGAGGGCTACTCCATTTCTTCTAAGGGGTTCTTGACCACAGTAGTAGATGTAATGGTCATCTGAATTAAATCCGCCCATTCTGTTATCAAATAAATAAGGAAAAAAGTTTCCATTGGTTTCTATTGACACTAAAATGTTATTTCTAAAGTGGAAATCAGAAATGTAAAAAATTTAAAATTATAGATTCAAGTGTATTTTTCTCTTAGTGAATATATTTCCATTCCAAAAAAATCTGCATAATATTTCTTTTAAAAAAAACTTTGGGAACTTTTAAGCTATCAATTTATAAAAAATTCAATGAAAGTTGGAAAACAAAATTTCAATTTTCATCAGTTAATAACTATAGCTGGTTAAAGTAATGTTTTAAATCATATCATTATTTTTCTTGAAGGCTCTGATTCAGTTGATAGATGTCTGTCTAAATTCTCTGTTCTGTTCAAATGTAGAGTGAAAACCCTGGTTTTCTTATTTCTGGCCTACAGGAACTGTAACATAATATCAAAATATTTGTGTTAGTAACAAATCAATTTTGAGACCGTGTCTTCTCTCTTTTTTTTTTTCCTTCCTTTCTTCTTTCTTCCTTCCTTCTTGCCTTCTTGCTTTCATTTTTCTTTCATTCATTCAACAAGTAGAGTTGAGTGCCAAGCACTTGCAAGGCACTGCTGCTGCTGCTAAGTCACTTCAGTTGTGTCTGACTCTGTGAGACCCCATAGAGGCTCCCCCGTCCCTGGGATTCTCGAGGCAAGAACACTGGAATGGGTTGTCATTTCCTTCTCTAATGCATGAAAGTGATAAGTGAAAGTGAAGACAGTCAGTTGTGTCCAACTCCTAGCAACCCCGTGGACTGCAGCCCACCAGGTTCCTTCGTCCATGGGATTTTCCAGGAAAGAGTACTGGCGTGAGTTGCCATTGCCTTCTCCGTGGCAAAGCACTAGCAGTCAAAATTAATAAGACTCCCTTTTGTAGAAAAATCAAGATGCATGTCTTCAGCCAAGCCTCTCAAATTCTATGAACCTTAAATTCCTTATCTATAAATGCATTTAGTTATATTTTATAATCTTCCCACCTTTAAAATTATATAATTGTTCTATAAATTTTGAAAGATTGTCTTAGAATTATGGAGTCCAAGCCTTCATTGTAGACCATGGAGCACAACTCTTGAACCCAAAATATTACTTGTTCATATATATACAGGTTTTTGGAACAAGAATCCCTTAGGCATTACCTCAAGGATCTGAGGACTATGAACAGACATACTGTGAGGTAACGTAAGGGAGATACATTGCCCTCTCCTTCTCAAGATTTTTAAAAGATATAAATATTTTATTTCATGTCTAATGGAGAAGGGGTGACTTTACTAATTAATGAATTGAATTTAGAAGTAACTGATTCTATCCCTTCTAGGTTTATCCCCTTCTGGGAACCTGTTCTCAAGTTGCTCTCATATCTGCTCTCTACCTTGATCTACAGTGGCAGGATTTAATCCTAGGGTATTTGCAGTAAAAGAGAGACCTTTGATTTTGAGAGGGTATGTGCAAAAGAGGAAGTATTAGGAAACCTAATTGGATGCAGATTTAAGCCATATTCTCTTGACAACTTGAGTAATAAAACTGATGTACTGATCTTCATTTATAAGATTCTTATGTCTTATTTTTAGATTGTTCAACAACTCCCACAAAGGTAAAGAGTGGGAAAAGCCCAACAGAAATGTGTTTTTGTGAAATATACACTGTGGAAAAAAATATGAGTTTAGAAACAATTGTTACCAACTCTCCAAGTGCCTCAAAGAACATCTCTACTGCAACTTTACCAAAAAGTTATCTTTTGCATTTTATCTTAACACTTGCATTTCCATAATCATTGCTTAATAATTGTTTAACTGTAATTCAAAGTAGATTTTAGGACTGATCATTCGATTGAATTTGAGCCTCTATCGAGTACATGGAAGATAAATACTGGATGAAAAAAAAAGTGACTTTTGAATTAAAAATTCAGTCAATGGATGATGAGTCACCTATGGAATTGTACATTTCCAGAAAATAAGAACCCATCTGTCCCAGAATATCTTGTATTCTACATATGACTCAGTACAGAATATTTTATACACAAAGAGAAGTGTTCAATAAATGTTTGTTGAATATGGATTGAAGTAGGTAAAATATTGCATAAGCTCATTCTCTCCTTACTGTTTTCTTTGTGTGTGTGTTAGTCACTCAGTCATGTCTGATTCTTTGTGACCCCATGGGCTGTAGCCCACCAGGTTTTTTTCTCCATGTAATTCTCCAGGCAAGAATACTGGGGTGGATGCCATTTCCCTCAGAGGACCTTCCCAACCAAGGGATTGAACCCTAATCTCCCACTTTGCAGGCAGATTATTTACCATCTGAGCCACGAGGGAAGCCTTGTTTTCCCTAATGGGTCATTTTTAAATGGCACTTACTATAAGTTTTGGACAACTTGACTTTAAGTCTATATATTCCACGTGTCTCTCTTTAAAATATATATTAAGAGAACAATAAACATGTACATGTGACATGCATAATGGATGATAGTCGACCATTTTATAATTTTGTAATGAACGCAACACAAATAAGACTAGATTATGTTGCTATTCAATAGCAGTACTCAATAGTGTTCAGTATTTCACTGTAAGGTGAAAACAATCTCATACTATTTAAACTCTGAGAAGTGTCTATTTGACAGATGAAGAAACTGAGGTTCAGTGAGATTAAATGCATGCTCACTTATATTCCACTGGTTGATGCTTAAGTCTCATTCATTTCATGTTAGATTCTAAGTATTCTGCACTAATTATTCAACACAGAGACTACCTAGTAATGGATTTGTAATTAAGAAACTTCTATAATTGCAAATAATTATCTATCAGCTGCTTGCCACATTCTAAATTGTGCATTTGCTGAGCTTTCATGCTAGAGCAAGAGAGGAAGGGTCACTGACAGTGAGGTCTCTGTGCAGTGAAATAAAAATAAAAAACAAGAAGAATCCTCCTGACAAGAAGTCAATAAAAATAAAATGGGACTGATTCAGAAAAATAAAATATTTATTTACAATACTTTAAAAAATAATAAACCACCCTTGAAGATGTCATTTGATCTTTAGGACTAAAGTTTTCAACAATTTGTGAAAACTATTTTTAGAATGCAATTAGCATGTCATCAGGATGTTTAGATTATAACCCCATGAATTCATTGTAAACTATACAAAGAACAGATAAGAGAAATTTGGATCTTGCTTTTTTCAACAAAATCATGGATCATCTATTTGATTAAAAGTTTGAAACAACAACAATACAAAAATCTTTAGAAAATAAATAGAATACATCCCAAATTAATTAAAACAATGCCTCATCTAGTTTACCATAAATATGGTTTCCATCAGTACACCAACATCTCATTCACTGGGTATTTAAGTATACAATAAATTAACTGGGCTCCCAGGTGGCTCAGAAGGTAAAGAATCTGCCTGCAATACAGGAGATGGAAGTTCGATCCCTGGGTCAAGAAGATCCCTTAGAGAAGGCAATGGCTACTCACTTCAGTATTCTTGCCTGGAGAATTTCCTGGACTGAGAAGCCTGACAGGGTACAGTGTATGCTGTCACAAAGAGAATACTGAAGTGAGTACCAGTATTGAGAAAGTACCTATTTAGGAAAATCACCAAAAAAAATGACATTTGAGTTAGATCTTAATGACCAGGTATGAGCTGACCAGGCAGGAAACAGGGATAGAGAAATCACAGGCAGAGGAAGACCCTATATAAAGGCACAAGGCAGGTTGAGGGAAGGAGTAGTAAATCGGTGTTGATATATATACTGCATTTAGAGTGAGGGAGAATGGAAGTAGGTAAAGATGGAAAGAGACATCTACATAAAGAGCCTCATGTATATCTGCCTACTCTATCCAGCTGAAAATCAATGGATATTTTTGGAGTAAAGTAACAGCAAATCCATACTGTGTTCTAGGAAAATCACTCTAACGGCAGTGTGGATGGAGATTGTAGCAGAGACAAAATCCCAAAATCTCAAACACCAGTTAGAAAGGTATTAGTTTCTGTCTGATGATAAAGGATGGGGCCCAAACTAACATTGTAACCTAAAACTGGACATACTTTGAGATGTGTTTGAAAGGAGATTAGAGTTGGAATGTGATAGGCTATGGATGTGAGGATTAGAGAAGGATGTAGAGAATGCCAAACTTTTGAATTTAGATGGCTACATGGTACCACTGGTCTTCCCCAGTGGCTCAGCAGTAAAGAATCTGCCAGCAAGTCAGGAGCTGCAAGAGACATGGATTCTATCCATGGGTTGGGAAGATCCCCTGGAGGAGAACATGACAACCCACTTCAGTATCTTTGCCTGGAGAATCCCATGGACAGAGGAGCCTCATGGGCCACAGTCCATCAGTTGCAGAGTCAGACACGACTGAAGCAACTTAGCACACAGCATGTGGTACCATTTTCAACATCAGGAAATATGGAGAGCTAAAGAAGTGTGCTCAACTGGCAGTGAATTCCATCTGAGGTGTGTTAAATTTAAGATGCCCTTGGAATATGCAGAAGGACTTATGAAGAAGGAAGACAGGAATACGGGATTCAGGGAACATGGGAGAACTGATCTAGGGCTATGTATTTTCAGAACATCCTGTAATTGGAATTGATGACTGTCTATAAGATCAGTTAGAGCAAGTATCCAGAAGGACGCATATATAACCAAGGGGCATCTCAGTTTTTAAGGCATATGTGGAAGAAGCACCAGTGAGAAAAACAGAAAGAATCTCAAAGGAAGCAGAATCCAAGGTAGAAGTTTAAGCAGATAATGGTAAAGAGTGTCCAATGTTGCAAGACAGTGAAGAGGATAAAGACTGAAGAGCATCCAAGTAATCCACATCCCCCCACCCCCTAAAAAATGCAATTGATGAAAATTTGGGAGTAGGAGGAGGGAAATTTGCCTACAGTTAAAATATCCTACAGATAATTAAACATAAGAGATAATTAGCACATATTTTTACTCTATTAAAATATTCAAAACTGCCCAAAGAAGTATTTTATCTTAATTTATTCTTAAGCAGAGCAAGTTTGTGAGTCACAAAAGATCTCTCTCTAAATGAAATCTTCTATCATCATTTATGCATATGGACTCCAAAGTGGTCTTGAAAATATAGACAAGACACAGAGAATCTCCAGATATACAGAAAGAAATTCTTCCAACATCTTTCATTTCTTTTATATTCCTTGACTGTTCAGCATGGTTTCTGATAAGCCAAATAAATAAGAACCATATTTTTATAATGTTGACCATATTTTGTGTTGACCCTTTGAACTCTTTCCTCGTAGTCTTAACATAATTTTGCATCATTTCTCAATAGAAGGGATATTGTTTATCCTAAAATCAATTTTAAAAACTTTTTTCTAAAATCAATAAGAATATATAATTTCCTCCATACAGCACAAAAAATATTAATAATAATGAAAACTTTACTTTTATAAGATATCATAAATTGCAAAAGCTTTTCATGAACAGGCTCACCTAATATCCTCAATAACTTAAGAAAGCAAATAAGGTAGATATATTTACCTTGCAGGTAATAAATATACCTTTAATGCTTAAGTTACCTGTCAAAAAAATCACATGGACTCTTGCTCTGTTACACTACTTCAGAGTTACCCTTAGCCAGAAAAATTAAGCTCTTCAGCAGATGATCACTTTTGAATTTTTAGTGTATTCTTAATTTTATATTCTCAAAGAGAAAAATATATTGATTGATTTTCTCTTTAATAGTCAATATATTAAACTATATTTAATAAGGTGTTAGGTATACAAAAAGTATAATACTGTTTACATGAACTTATTTTATTACAAGAAATCACATGGCTTAGAAATTAAGAGTTTGGACTCTACAGTCACACTGACCAGCTTCAAATTCTAGCTGTGCTACTTATTAACCGAATAACTTTAGTCATGCCATTTAACCCCTTGTGCTTCAGTTTCCTCATTTGTAAAAACAAATATGACAATAATAATAACAGTACCTACTTCATAGGTTTGACGTATGAGTTACTATATCTAAGTACTATATGCCTGTGCTCAGTCACTGTCATGTCTGACCCTGTGACCACAAGGACTGTAGTCTGCATGCTCCTCCATCCATGAGACTTTCCAGGCAAGAATATGGAAGTGGATTGCCATTTCCCTCCCCAGAGGCTCTTCCTGACGAAGGGATCAAACTCATGTCTGAATTGCATGCAGATTCTTTACCACTGAGCCACCAGTGAAGCCCCAAACATTGGCTATACTGTTATTTTTCTAAAATGTAGTCACACCTTTCCTAATGAAACAGAAGAAATTAATAAACAGAACATTTTTTTGGCCTAATGATAATTTTTAGCTCTAACAGGATTGTAAATATCTACTGAGCAGACCTAAGGAAATGAGAGAATCAGGATAAGTTTCCACCATCTTAGTCACCATATTTGAAAGGATTTGAATGTACATGGTTTTGTATGACTTGAAGATAAAAATCTAAATCCCAAATTTTTGTTTGTCTGTTCTTTTAAATAAATTTTTAAAGGCAAATATAAACTTTACATGAACAAAAGACATGACTAAACATGGTAAAGAATTTTTAAAAAGAATAGAATAGCTAATGAAATAATGTTGAACCTCAGCTAAAGCTTTGGGGACCAGGGCAACCCAAGCAAGCCTTTGGATCTTGGCAGAATGATCCCATGTACCTTTCCATTTAGTGTTGTTCTTAATAATATTCTGCTGCCAACAACGCCAGTCACCATGTCCCTTACTTCAATATTACAAATCTTTGGGAAATCTCTGATCCAGTTTTCATTAGATGCCCACCTTGGGAAACTAACCTACATAGGAGAGGCAAGGTGATGCAGAGATTTTCAGAATGCTGGAAACTGTCCTGTAAGCATAATGGACAAATCTAAATAAAGAGAGGCAGAATGGAAAGGTCTGAAGAGACAACTCTCTCCAAAATTCACTATAATTTGTTAACCAGAAATTTGACACCATCAGCTTACTTCCATAGAATGTAGATTAGTAGCATAACATTACTTCATCAGAGAATGTTTTTTTATGAAGCCTCTTTGAATTATTGCCAATTTGCTTTGCAGAAAACCCATTCTATGAGTACTTCTCTCTCAACCCAACATTCATTGAGGTTACTTCTTTTCCCATACACTTGCTAATGTTAACTGTTATAATTTGGGGAAAGGGACAATTTCAGCTTGACAGGTTAAAAAGTGATAGCCATTATTTTAGCTTTAATTCTGTGACTCTTAGATATCACACAATCCTTCAGTAAATTCTTCTACCACTCTCCTTCTTTGGCCTTAGGCAAGCTCAAGATGGTTTCTCATACTTGCAAATAAAATTTGAAAAAGAAAGCTAAAAAAATAAAGATGTCAATCTCAATGTTATTTTAACTCATGGACATTTGGAAATAATAAATATGCATCAATAGGAAACTAGTTAAAAATAGCTAAAATTTAAATAATAAATATAAATTTTTAATAATATTTAGTGGTATGAAATATGCTTATGGTACTATTTTAGGAGCAAAAAATATGTTTCAAAAGATTTTGTATACATCACCATAAAAATGTACGAAATTAGTAAATAGAAAAAATAAGAAAGTAATTGATTAAAATGCTATAATAATAGTCATTCCTACAGAGTAGGATAATTGATTTTGTATATTCTCTTCTTTATACCTTATTTCCTATTTTCTAAGTATTTATTATCAACATAATCCACCAAGATCCAAGGCCTACCTGGATTCCCTGGTCCCCAAAACATAACTGACGTTCAACATTATTTTATTTATATAATTGTTTGTATTTTTTCTTGTTATTCCTCTTTACAATGTTTATTCATGTTCTTTGCTCATTTAGAAACAATGTATCTGCCTTTAAAACAAATGTGTTTAGTTTTCAAATATTGAAGCAAAGTCATACATAGCCATGTACTTTCCAGTTGTTTCCAATATGGTGACCCTGATAGTAGAAACTTGTTATCCTGATTCTTCGTTTCCATAGGTCTTCTCATAGCTGTTACAGTTCTGTCCAGAATCCTCATGAAGTCAACAAGTGTTCTCTTTGTTAATTCCTTGTGTTTTATTAGGAGAGGTGTGACTATATTATAGAATAAACAGTGAGAGATAATGCCTGCACGGTGCTTTAGATGTAATAAACTCATACAACAAACTTATGAAGAGGTACTATTATCATCATCTATTTTACAAAAGAGAAAACCAAGGCATAGAGAGGCTAAGAGATGTGATTAAACCTGTACAGTTAATTGGTATTAATAGCACAGCTAGGACTTGAACCTAGTCAGTGTGGCTCCAGAGTCCCAGTATAGCACCATATATGTGACTGCCTCTCCACTGAAAGTCTTGAACTGCCTTCCTCAGCCAAGCCAAAGCACTCCTGTGGGCACTGATGATGCACACGGAGAATTTTAGATACAGATCTTGGTACAGAAGCCCAAACAAGCACAGGACAAAGAGTGCTAATATTTGGGAGGCAATTTGGAGAGTAGCAGATCCTGAGTAGTAGATAGCATGGCTCTTGGAGATCTGTGACTGCCTAGAGGCAAGGCAACAGGCACCCTGTGAAATGGTTTTCAGGACACCAGATCACAAAAGCAGACTGAGAACCAAATGGATGTACTGATGTTTCCTTTCCTCCAATACTGGGAGAGCCTCTGGTGCCTTGGCATGGGACAGGGGGAGGGGCTGATGTCATCAACCACAGACGTCTCTGCCATGCATGGTAAACTATAACACTGGGAACTGTATTTTGAAATATGGTGTATTAATAGCAAATCTGAAGTATGGAAGGCTAGAAGAGCAGGAGATCATTGACTTTTTTTTTTTTTTTTGCTACATCATGCAGTTTGTGGGATCTTGAGATCTTAGCTCCCTGATCAGGGTTTGAACTCAGATCCCCAGCAGCAGAAGCGTGACATCTCAAACACTGGACCCCCAGGAAATTCCCAGGAGATAACTGATATAGGTACTACTTACAGTTCCCAAGAGGAAAGGGCACCCCATCCCTTCCCAGGATGAAGGATCTGCACAGGAGACCGAAGGAGAGAAGACTATGGGCAGGTACCTTTGTTATAGTTTTCTTAGGAAGGAACTAATAAAATAGGTTAAGCAGCCTTAAAATTGCCTGGTTTAAGTAATTTCAGTCTCAAAACCAGGGCTCTGAGGCTCCTGGGTGTCAAATACCTGGCCCTGGGGTGATTAGGACAAGTGTGTCAGGGTCCAGGGTCTGAGAGCTGATAACAGAGACTCTGGGCTGCTTGGTTTGTATTTGAAAATCATGCCTGGATAAATCAGGAGCTTGGATTAATGAACACACATTACTGTATACAAGATATATTACCAACAAGGGCCTACTGGATGGTCCAGGGAACTCCACTAAATATTCTGTGATAACCTATATGCGAAAAGACTCTGAAAAAGAGGATGTATATGCATAACTGAATCACTTTGCTGTACACATGAAACTAACACAACATTGTATAATAATAAATCAACTATACTCCAATATAATTGAAGAGAAAAAGAAAGGAAAGAAAAGCACGCCTGGAAGTAGGACCTCTCCCAAGGAGAAGGGGTGACAAGAGAGGCAGGAGGCCAAGACAAAGTGACTCAGGCACATTGTCAAGTTGTCCAGAACAAGGCACGTCTGGTTTAGGCGTGTGGGGCAGATGTTAAAACATCAAGTTTACAGAAGCTGGAAACGTGGTTGATACAACTTGAGCATTGGGAAGCCAAAAAATAAAAATAGCAATTCATCTAAGGGGCCCAGCAACTGAAGAGAAAAAAACAATCAGAACACATACCCAGTGAAACAGAAACGATGGCAGATTTTAGGAAAACGCTCAAATAAAAATACTTTAAAATATTTTATATTTTTTTAAATTAGATAATTATTTTAAACTGTTAATCAAAACAAATATTAATTAAATTTATTTAATTTAAATAAGTTTATTTAAAGTATTTCCTTCAAAGAAAGACTGGAAGTAGGAAAGAATGTTTACTTATGAGTCCTCATATATGACAAACTTCCCAGTACTTGGAGGAAAATTACAAAGGGAGGGAAATCATAAGGGAAAAGAGCTAAGACCTGAAACATAGATCTGGGAGGCCTACAATGTAAAGGCCTGACATTGAACTTTCTGATTGTTAAGGCATTCATTCCAAAGTCACATCTCAAATCAACAAACCAGCTTTATGGTGCAGCTACTAGTTACACAAATATATAAGCCAGGCTTCCCCACCCATGAAGTTCCCCTTGTAGAAAGCTCTGAATAACCTATATTACTGACCATTAGTTTCTGCAACCTAACTCTTGTGCTCTTATGTTCAAAATTCACCAATAAAGAATCCTCCTGCCAATGCAGGAGCCGCAAGAGATGCGGACTCAATCCTGGGGGTGGGAAGATACCCTGGAGTAGGAAATGACAACATATTCCAGTATTCTAGTCTGAGAAATTCCATGGACAGAGGAGCCTGCCGGGTGACAGTCCATGGGGTCACAAAGAGTAGTACTCGACTGAGTGACTGAGCCTGAGTATACCCAGATAAAGATAGAACCTCAACACCCTAGGTGCCCCACCCTCCTACCCCAATAAAGATAAAACCTCAGGTGCACTTTCTTCCTCTTTCTCTCCCCACATCTTCCCTATGTGGCTGTTGGGCATCAGAACTTGGGAGTGATACATTTTTTTTTCAAGATTTCTTGATGCTTGCTGCTGACGTGTGTCTTGCAATCCCGGTAAATATCACAGGGACCAGTCCATCCACACCACTGAGTAGTGCTTAGCAGGAGTCACAGGAGTTCAGGTGAGTGCCCTAGGCAATCCTGGACAACAGCACAACTATTGATAGGTTACTGTTGTTCAGTCACTCAGTCCTGTCCAACTCTTTAAGACCTACTCTAAACAAGCCCATCCATTAGAACAACAGGAATTCAAAAGCAGGAAAGGAAAAGATAACAGAAAGTCAATAGCCTAAAATAGTCTTTTAAGCAAATTTCCTTAAGATAAAGAATTTCCTGAGTCTTCAGACTAATTAGCTAGCTGGCTTTCAGGTGTTAAGGAAAATAGGTGACCTCCTAGGCATATCGTCTCAACATTTCCAAACCCTAAGGATTAAGAGAAGATCTTACAATATGCCAAGGAAAACAAGATGCACACAATTGAAAAAAATAGGTATCTGAGTAATTCCAGGCTTTTTATATGGTATTTTGGAGGAAACGAGACAGTAGAACAGCAATGACAGAAACTTCCAACAGAAAAGTCCACAGGTGACACTAATCAACACACACCACTCATCTTTTGGGGTGAAAGTAAAATGTTTGAGGATATGCAAGAATTCAGAGTATACATCTACAAATTCTGTATAAAGAAAATGCATGCAAAAAAAAAAAACAACCTAACTAATTTACAAGAGAACCCAAGGAGAGACATCGATGTAATGGATAATGAAACATAAAGGATATAGCAGTGAAAAAACAAAATTATAAACATTTTTATAATTATATATTTATTATATACATGATTAACACTTTATATTTATATCAAATATAAAATGTAACTGGATAAGGATATTATTGAAAATGTATACTACAAATACTAAAAAAGCATTCTTCCCTGGTGGTCCAGTGGTTAAAACAGTGCTTCTGATTCAGGGGCATGGATTTGATCTCTGACATGGGAACTAAGATCCCACATGCCCTGTGGGCCAGAAATAAAAATAATAAAAATATTCTGAAACATTTAAAGATCTTCTGAAAAATAAAAATAAATAAGTGTTTTTAATGATAAAGCATATGGAATTCAAAGTTCTAATCCACCTCCAGCAAAGATAACAATTATGGGTGGTAAGAAGGAGGGAAAGTAAGTTTCCTAGAGAGCTTTCCTTGTTGGTGTGGTTAGGTAATAACAGAGAAATAAAACATGTGGAAAACAAGTGTGAATTGAACTATATTTCCCCAAATTTCATTTGTTGAAGTCCTACCCCTGTGACGTGACTATAGTCATACTTAGAGAGTAAATATTGACACAGAGATGTACACAGAGAGAAGGTCACGTGAAGAAGGCAGAGACCAGAGTGATGTCTCAACAAGGCAAGGAATGCCAAAGATTGCCAGCGAGTGCCAGAAACTAGTCCAGAAATGGAATGGATTCTCCCTCGCAGTTTCAGAAGAAATGAATACTTGCCAGCACCTTGGTTTCAGATTTCTAACTTCCAAAACTGTGAGATAATTAATTTCTCTTGTTTAAGCCTCCTTATTTGTGATACTTTGTTAGAGGAGCCCCAACCAACACAGCAGGTAAAAAACTTTGTGGAAGTTAGTATCTTGTTTTTAGGTATTAGCAGAAATATGTTTCTGATTATATATAAAAACAGAGAAAGGGAAAAATAAAGATGAGTGAAATGGAAGGAAACAAAATGAAGAAAAAAGGATCAAAAGGAAAGAAAAATAGTAATTTGGCCCACAACAAATAATAAGGAAAAAGGAATAAAGAATGCCTTATAAAATCAAGCTTATCATTCACTTTACCAAGTGTAAACAGTGAATTTCTTGCATAAAAGGTGGAGATTCTATTTAACTTTTTTTTAAAAGCTGTACTTTATTTGAAAGTAACACATTTACATTAAAAGCATTAAGCATTATTAAGTTCTCTTTTTTTGAGTGAGAAGACCACATTCCCAAACCTCTAGCCAGTCAGTGAGTCACATGACTAGTTTTAGTCAATGAACTGTGAGCCAGATAGTTGGATAAGGAAGCATGGGCACGAACTCTCTCTTCTGCTGCAGTGAACACACATTGAGAAGGCAGAACAACTAGATGGAAACAACCCGGGTTATGGCAACAACAGACACAGGGCAACCAAGACAGAAAGTTTAAAAAAAAAAAAAAGGTAAAGAATCTTTATTGGATTTAGTGTGAGATAAAAATGAACTTTGCTTCTGCTTTTTTTTTTAAGTCTCTGAAATGTCAGGTTTAATTTGTTGGTGAAATATAGTATTTTCCTATCTAAACTGATACACATAAGTAAAATTCAGCAATTCAAAAAAGATTGAAAATTAAAAAATGGACAAAGAGATACCAGGCAAATATGAAATTAAAGAAAACTAGAACGCATATATGAGGTGGATTATAAGGCTATAAGCAGCAAAAAAGGATAAAAAGTGACAATGTCTAATGATAAATACTGCAATTCATAAAGGAGATAAAGATAAAAGCAGCCTTAAATGCACACACATATCAATAAAATGCTCATGTCAGATATCAGAAATATGATAGTCTAAAAATATAAAGCAAAAGTTATTGAAAGTGAAATAAAACATTGAATAAATTAGACTGAAATTTTAGTATATCTCAGAATTTGGCAGGTCTAATAGAAAAAATTCAGGTCATAGAAAAACTGAATAATAACTGGCTTAATAAATAAATCCTTTGAATAGAGAGTACATATTTCCTTTATATGTTTAATTTGGCCTCAACATAAAGTTCAATATAATCTTTAAAATTACTTTGTGTTATAATTCAATACAATTAGAAACTAATAAAATGATAACTGATATCATATAAAGAATTCGTTAAAGCAAATCCCGGGAGGAAAAAAATGGCTTGCCATAGCTCTTCAGAAACTCTTATCCTATTATCAGTATCAAGAGAACACTAGCCCATGGATTGAAGATAACACTGCAATATATCCCATACTCAAATTATCTTCTACAGCATCTAAGATAGGTAATGACTTATATTTCTTTCATAATGGGGGAAAAATAGTTTGTTTCCCTACAAAACTTTGAGAAAACAGAACTTAATCATAGGCAACACAAGGTGCTCTAGCTCAAAAATAAACTCAAACCAAGTTACATTCTAGGCTTCAAATATCCCATTCATACATCATTGTGCTGCCTTTATATAAGAGAACCACCATACGTCCTGGTTTGCCCAGGAAGCGTGTGGTTTATGCCTGTTGTCCAGGTGTAATTATTAATAGCACTCTCTTTCATTTTCAAAAGTGTCTCCGTTTGGACAATAAATTTTGTAGTCACCCTACCATGTTACATGATACAGCCCATTGCTTAAGAGGATAGGGGTCTCTGGGTCTTTTCTGTTCCAAGATTTGTGAGGGTACTAGGCACCTTTTAACTGTCCTGAATGAAAGCACTGGAAGGAGTATTTACGACTCTGACCCAGTTAAAAAATATGTGTATTAAAAAGATGGTGAGGAAATGCCATGTTTTACTACATAGAATTATACTAGAGAAAATGAATAATGTATTAGGAAAATATAATGTATCCTCATTAAATATATAAAACATCTTTTTCTAAACAACAAAAATTCATCCATTCAAAATCAACTAGGTATGAACTCGAATATCATTCATACCATAGAAAAAATCAACATCAATTTGGTTTCCTTATGTATATTAAAAAATATATATTAGATAAGCTATTGATAATATTATGGATAATAGGGTACCTTCTTGAATCTATTTTGTCCCACATGGGCCGTCATTTTTTTGTACATGTACTCCTACAATTTATTTCTCTGAGTAAACCCCAGTTGATAGATTTATATTGCAATCAGCCTTGTGCTGTCAAAGTTCATATGTTAATGTAACATAAATTTATTCATTATTCTATTCATAATACAGAGATGACAGACCACAACCTTAAAACACAATTCGTATCTTTCTGTTTACTTCTTTTTGATAAAGAAGCTATGACTTTGGTGATGCCTGGACTATGCTTGTATATCTAATATTTTTATTTCTTGACATCCCTGTGTGTGTATGTGTTAGTTACTCAGTCATGTCCACCTCTTTGCCACCCCATGAGCTATAGCCCACCAGGCTCCTCAGTCCATGGAATTCTCCAGGCAAGAATACTGGAGTGAATAGCCATTCCCTTCTCCACTGGATTTTCCTGACCCAGGGTGAACCCGGGTCTCCTGCATTGCAGGCAGATTCTTTTACTTCCTGAACCACCAGAAAAGCCCGTTGACATACCTACTTTCTGCTTTTTATTTCACTTTTGCACTGCCTACTACTAGCAATGTCTTAACTTGTTTATTCATTTTCAGTCTCAATGAGGTTGAAAATATCTCTATTTATGATAAAATGAATGCAATTACTTTCCTTCCTGGCCATTAGACAGTCAATAGTATTGGCATTGTAGTTGATAGCCATCTGCCATTTTCACATTCTTCTTTACCAGGAATGCATTGATTGGATAGCTTTAGATACTTGTCAATCTGTATAGATAGATGAATTTGTCTTGAATCTCTGTCAAATCAATGCTTAGTAATAGAATCTCACTTTATTTATTTGTCATGGAAATCTATATAACATTTCTCCTCAGAGATTTAGTTAATTAGTTAGCATGGCAATAATTATTAAATATTGAACTTGAAGTCTCTCCTTCCTCCTTGCCTCCTCCTGGAGGCATAATTGATCATCAGAGTTATCATGATAGCAATAGAAGTGATAAATACAGATTCCCCTCAGAGGAATAATAGAGTTTTCAAAGAATATAAGAAATTTTATAAATTTTTTAAATTTGTAGCTTCTTGAATTCCAAAGTAGGACTTAGAATCTGTTCCTGAAAATAGAATACAATAAATTTTAGAAAGATCAAGTAATCTTTAATGATTAGGAAGTTATATACAAGATTGAATTTAATTATTCATTAAAAATTATTCAAAAATTTCTAAAACTTAGATTTTAAAAGATCAGTATCTAGTAATTGAAAAAGTGACTAGATTTAAAGCACCTGTTGCCAATATACAAAGTACACTTAAATAAATAAATAAATACAGTTGGAAATCAATATCCATGGGTTCTGTATCCTTGGATTCAACTAACCACAGGTTAGGGTTTCCCAGGTGGCACTAGTGATAAAGAACATTCCTGCCAATGCAGATAGATGTAACAGATTAGGATTCAATCCCTGGATTGGAAAGATTCCCTGGAGGAGGGCATGGAAACCCCCTCCAGTATTCTTGCCTGGAGAATCACATGGACAGAGGAACCTGGTGGGATATGGCCCATGGAGTTGCTAACCCCTAACCTCCAACTCCACTGCTTCCCTGGCCCCCTTCCTCTGGGCAATCACCGGCCATTTGCAGCAACACAGATGCGACTAGAGATTGTCATACCGAGTGAAGTAAGTCAAGAAAAGACAAATACCTTGTGATATCATTCACATGTGGAATCTAAAATATGACACAAATGAACCTATCTATGAATCAGAAACAACATTACAAACATAGAGAACAGACTGGCGGTTGTCTTGTATTTGCTTTGTTTTTGTTTTTAACTCGGGTTACCATCAGCATAGCTTAAGAATGGTTTACTCTGTGAATGTGAAGTAGAAGCATCAGGGAGTTGGACAATCCACAGACAGGTTATATTAAAGACAAAAGTTTGGGAAATGACTAAAGTATACTGAATTATATCCTAAGTGTAAAACTTTAAAAAGCACTATGTACAATTTCTATTGCAAAACAGAAAGAAATAGTTAATAGGAATTCAAGAAAAGTAACTCCAAAACTGCTATTTAAAGGTCCTAGAAACGAATATAAATAGGATAAAAGCAATAATACATTGCAATAATTTAAATTTAAAGGGAAAAAGATAAATCAGGATAAAGTACTAGCCATAAGAACACAGCAGCAAGATGGAATTTTATAAATACTCTATGTAGAGGAAAAAATAATTGAGGAAAAATAGACCTAATAAACCAGGAGGGGCATGAAATCCTTTATAAATAGAAAATGGCTAGGATATTGAAAAGCTTTTCATATCAGTCTTTAGGTAGAAAAATTGAAGAAATTAAATCTGTAGAGTTACAAAGTTCTGAAAAACTAGCCCAAAAAAGCTATAATGTTAGTGAAATATTTTAAAATTTTAAGAACACATAAATTACCCAGCTATCATATATTACCAGGGGGATGACATGCAATATGATGTCATCCTTTCCTTTCCTATGATAAAGGAAAATGTAATAATGTTTCTATGGAACTAAATTTTTATTTTTATAATCCTTAATCATATGTCTAAACATCAACAATACATTAGGATTGTACTTATGGTAGAAATAACCACTTCAGTATGAATTTATAATTCAAGCTGAAAGGCAAAACACAAGAGAAGAATAAAATACATTCAGGGGAAAATCCAGAAATCATTTTCTCCACAAAATATTAGAATATGCTACATATGAGTATTATTGTTCTATTAATCCTTAGGAAAGATAATGATAAATGAAAGCTTATGTTTCTAGAAAAGCCAGACTGAAATAATTCTAATCAAATAGAATCAGTTCCGTGCTATTTAGTCTAGATCAAAATATTTTCTTACTCCTGAATTACCCATCATAACATAGGGAAACCACCCATTAGTAACCCAGAGGAGTAAATGAAACACTTTAGAAGTGAGCTACCTTTCAGATCACCAACGCTCTATTGGTTTAATTGCACCCCATCGTACTAAGTGGTACTTTAGTGGGAGGAAGGATATGATGCAACTACAGGGCACTTGACTCAACAGGGAATATTTTAGTCATCTGAGAGGATACTTACAGACACTGTGATGATAACACTCGACTAGTACCACTTCACACAAACACCTCGCTATATTTCTATGTATAAATTCACTTTAAATTTGTCACTTGAAGAAAGGGTGATTTTTGCACACTTCAAAAACATTCAGACAGCAAATGGTATTCTAAAATAAAATTCAACTTTAAACTCTAAGAGTTCTTCTAACTGCTTGAAAGCAACCACATCTTCAGTAGGCACCATCCTAGCCAATGTGAAGAGCTGTGTGCCTGTACAGGACTGTGCACATTTGGAGATAGGGTGGAAGAAGCAATATATGTGTCTGTGAGAATTTATATACATTGTGGGTAGACATGCATGAAAAAATGCGTTGTCCCTGTCCCTAGGTCATCCACAAACAGGATTCACGTTGAAGTTCTAACCTCTTTTTGACCACAATAAATAACTCTTAGCTCAGCTTCACTCTGCCAGGACCGCATCGGAGCCCCTTTCTGCTTAGAGGACACGGCCCCATTAAACACAAGGTGGGTTATCTCTGGCTGGGTTGCCTGAAAAGGCTTTAACAACACTAGTCAAGGCAGCAACAAATATCCTTTAATATAGCTATCTCACTTCTAGGAATTTATCTTCAAAAATCATTGTGGATCTATGTGGAGCAAAGGTATATATTTGAGAATGCATTTCAAAGTGTTGTTTATATTAGCAAAAATTAGAAACAAACATACATGTGTAATAGTAGAGAACCAGTGAACTATGCTCTATTCTTGTATTCAGTTAAATACTAAGTAGTCATTATAAATAATGATGTAAGAAGATATGTAATGGCCTTGAAAAATATTTGTTAAATGTAAGTGGATAAAACAAATTATAAGTTAATTTGCTAAGTATGATATTATTTTGTTATGTCTGAATATATAGATGGGCAAAATAAATCAGAAAAAAGAATAAAACAGGCAGTCAGGTTAAAATGCTATAATCTGAGAATAGTAAAATCAGAGATTATACTTATTCTCCCTGTTTTTCTTTATTTTTTTGTATTTTGCAAAAGAAATACATATAATCCATCAAAATGTTATATATATGTCATATATATAATTCTTCAAAGTATTACATATATATATCTTAACACTTGATATTATAATTTATCTTAGGAAGGCGATGTTTTTAAGAAAATTACTTGATGAAATAATTAAAGCAGAGGGTGGAAGCTGAAAACATGGGAAAGAGTGTCATCAGTATTCAAGACAAGAAAAGCAAATGTAGCTTACAAGGAGAGGGGTTTGTTTTGTTCTTGAGAGGAAGGAGGAGAACAGAGAAGAAGGGCCAACAGAATAACGTGGAGATGGGGACAGTGCCAGAAATCAGCCAGTGGAAACCCACCTGAATTGCATGGGCAAAAGGACATTTAAAGAATAAAATGACTAGTGTTCAATTTAATATTTTTACATTTGTTGCATGAGTTCCTTAAAACCTTCTCCAAAAATCTTCACTGAAGTACAGCATGCTTGTGAATGTTATGTGCTAGAGTCAGTTTCTTAGCTTAACTTCAGAAAGAGCCAAGGCTCTTGACTTCAAGAGCCTCTCTGAATATAAATGCTAACCAAAGCTGCTTCACCCAGGAGTGAAAGCTCACAGGTCTAGAAAACTATGAGAGCTTAAGCCTGAGAGATTCCCAAATATCTTGGAGAGGACTCAACATTTCCATAGGACATGGAAATGGAGCGGAGCAGGTGAAAAATTTAATCTTGCTGGTTACAGTGAACCATCACTACAGGGCTCAAAGAGGCAGAGCCTGAAACCAGAGGATTATTCTTAAACTTAAAAATTTGATAAAATTTGACTTGCAAGTTTTCGGACTTAGAGCTCATCATTTTTTTCTTCCTTTCCTATTTCTCCTTTTTGGAATGGGACTGTCTTTCCCACCATTATATTTTGGAAGTGTGTAACTTGTCCTGTTTTACAGATTCACAGCTGGAGAAAAATTCTGCCTCGAGATGAATCATACCTCATCCCATTCATATCTGATTTAGATGATAAGTAGATGTGACTTCAGACTTTAGATTCTTGAGTTGATGCTGGAATGAATGAAGACTTTAGGGAATATTGGGATGAAATGAAAGCAGTTTGCATACGAGAAGGACATGAATTTTGGAGGTGCAGGGGTAAAACACTATGGAATTAATTGTGCAAACCCCCATGCCCACAGTTCATATGTTGAAACTCTAACCTCCACTGTGATGGTATTTGGAGAAGGGACCTTTGGAAGGTAGGTAGACTTAATGAGATTTTGAGAATGGGGCCCTTATGATGAGATTAAGCCTTACCAAAAGAGACACCAGAGAATTGTCTCTCTGTCTCTCTGTCTCATTCTCTGTAACATGTGAGGATATAGAGAAGGCAGCAATCTGCAGACCAGTAAGAGAGCTTCCATGGACAACCTGAATCAGCTGATCAGCCAATACCTTGACCTTGAATTTTCCAGTCTCCAGAACTATGAGAAAACAAATTTATGTTTTTTAAGCACCCAATCTATGGTATTTTGTAATAGCAGCCTAAGTGGACTAATACACTGGTACTAAGAAACTAGAGTATAACTGAAGCTGACATGTGGGTCACAATTTTAAGCCAAATAACACTTTGAAAGTGTACTCTGTAGCAAGCCTGATTTATGCTTCTTGCCTTTCAGAGAGAAATTCCAATTGTTGCTATTGACCTCAGCCTAACATTTTGCCATCTTCTTTAGTTTCTCCACTTATTGTGGACTTGTTATTTTAAGTTAGACCCTCTATTTGGTTTTAATTGCTGTCTACTGGTTTGTTGCCAGCTCAATATTCAAAATGATGTAAGCCAAGCTCAGATTTCTGTTTCCACCCTCAACTTACTTTAAAAACTATTCAAAGACCCCACACTAGTTTTTAGGACTTAATACTATTTTTGCTTTTAAAGATTAGTCCTCAACACCTGTCGGCAAGTAGGGATCCCTCGGTTTCCTGCTTTGATTTTTCTTGCCTATATTTTTTCATCTACATAACTGGATCCTGCCTTCCTGCTCATATGAATGTCAAAGTATGGGATTTAAAACAATTTCTTGAAAGGCAGCTGCCCCCTCTCCCATCACTCACCGCACATTCATGGGGAACCTGGTGGTAAACCATTTGTAGACAACCTGCTTTTAGGTCAGAGTTTCATATGTAGCAGAGCAGCTCCCTCACTACGATCTATTGAAAGTCAATCCTGGACACAGGGTTTGTAAAAAAAAAAAAAAAAGGATTTAAAAGAAGACAATTTTTTTTTAACTTACATAAAAAAATAAAAACAAAACATTTCTTTCAAGAGGAAATGATGGCCTTCTGCCAACCTAGACCAGCAATTGTTATGATAGTCCTCACATCTAGAATCAATCAGGCTTAGAAAAAGGTACTGAAATTGCTGCAAGTTTAAGTTATAGTAGATGCATAGAAATAATGGCAGAAAACGGGGAGGAACACATTGACAAGCATGCTAGTGAATGAGAGTTTCAAACAGAACAAAAAGAAGAAGAAATCAACCCTAATCTCAAAGGGCAGAGGTCCATGAGAGCAGTTGTCAGGAGTATTTTGTTACTGTTGAATCTCCTAGACCGACTATAGTCCCTGGCATCAAGTAAGAACCCATCAAATTTGTACAACAAATGAGTAAGGATGTGATGGCCACATCTATACCCTGATTACTGAGCCTATTCTCTAAGCAAGTACAGAGGGTATTACTTCTTTATTAGCAGTGGATGTTTTAACTCAACTTTATATAAATTACTCCAGGTAACTTATCTTTAATTATGACATCTCTAACCTAGTCTCTAAGGGTTTAATATTCTTTAATTAACAAGAAAGTTAGTCTTAGGTACAGTTGTAAAGTAGAAGATGTGATTTCTTGGCTTCATGTCTTCCAGTGATTTCCCCATTCAATTCCTGCTCTAGATTCTCTGAACTCAGAAACTTACCTCTCAGATCAGTTTTTCAAGTCATCATTCTTGCAAACATAGCCAGCAATTTTTTCTTTTTCTTTTGCCTCTTATTTGGGCTAGGCTTTCAGTAACTTTTGAAGTGACACATTATCTGGCTGATGAAATTTATGCAACCAACCACTCTTATTTGGCAAGTGAAGGAAGGTTTCTTCATAGAGTCTCACTACTCCCCTCTGTTGTAATCTTTATGCATTTTAGAGACAGCAGACCTCCTTCTTCCTATTCCCTCTATAGGATGCCACTCAGTACCTCAAATGATGAGCTCAGTGTGGTAAGAGGAGCAGGTGACAAAAAGACTGTCTTAAAAGAGAACTCAATACTCTCTCAGAATTTACCATAGATCACTTAGGTCTATTTCAAAAATGATACTATTTCACTGTTAGATTTTTGTAGTATATGCCTTCATGGGCATGGCAAGGTTGTCAAGAGGGTTTTGAGTTGAAGAGAATCTTTAATTTTGACATTCTAGTCACTAGATGCTACTTATTATTTCTGAAATAATTCAACTTCCTAACAGTATAATGGAGATACTACAGATGATTTGTAGATGACCAGCTAGCTAGATAATAAATAGTTACATAGATAGATGACAGATAGCTAAACAGATAATAGATATGTGATAAAGCAGACACATACATAAAGAGATATAGACAAATAATAGACAGGTGATAGATAGATATTGGTATGGCCTATAAACATTTAGTCCAAGTCATATTCTTATTGAATAAAAATCTGTGAAATCTGATGAAGACTTCCATTTGTCCTGAAATTTTGGCTGGTGACACGAAGTGAAGAGGTACCTCTAAGACAAACAATCATCAACTGCACTTGCACAGTTGATTAAACTTTCAGACACTTTTTATATTCAAAATAAGCCTGTGTATTAAAACATACTCTTTTGGTTAGTCGTGCCCTCTTACACAAGCATGCAACAGCAGAAATACAGCTAGACAAGATTTGTAACAGCTAGAAGTTGGGCAAAATTGAGTGACACTCCTCTCCATGAGTCCACTGTTGTTCACTCAGCTGTGTTCAACTCTTGTGACCTCATAAACTGCAGCACACCAGGCTTCCCTGTACTCCACTATCTCCTGGAGTTTGCTCAAACTCATGCCCATTGAGTCGAAAATGCCATCCAATCATCTCATCCTCTGCCAGCCCCTTCTCCTCCTGCTCAATATCTTTCCCAGCATCAGGGTCTTTTCCAATGAGTCCCCTCTTCACATCAGATGGCCAAAGTATCAGAGCTATAGCTTCAGTATCAGTCCTTCCAATGAATATTCAGAGTTGATTTCCTTTAGGATTGACTGGTTTGATCTCGTTGCAGTCCTAGGGACTCTCAAGAATCTTCTTTAGCCCCACAGTTCAAAAGCAGCAATTCTTCAGCATCATGATCCAACTATCACACCCATGCATGACTACTGGAAAAACCATAGCTTTGACTATACATACAGACCTTTGTCAGCAAAGTGATGAGTATTCATATACAAAATTCAATTAAAAATGAGTAGAGTGAATTCCAATAAGATGGTTTTCCTGGTCAAGATTTATTTAAGAAAACACAAAGTCCAGAATTAAGGATGAAAGAAATTTAATAAGAATTTCAGTAACAGTACCATTTATAGTTGTAAGGTAATACTTTGCTAAGTTCCTGGGAGTGGAAATGATTTGCAATAACTCTTTCTTTTTTTTTTAATATGGTTGATTTTCCATGTTATGTTAGTTTCTGGAATAAAACAAAGTGATTCAGTTATATATATGCAGATAATATATATATTTCATATTCATTTCCATTATTGTTTATTACAGAATATTGAATATAGTTCCCTGTATTATATGTTAGGATTTTGTTATTTATCTATTTTATAACTAGTTGTTTATATCTGCTAATCCCAAACTCCTAATTTATCCCTCCCCAACTCCTTTTCCCCTTTGGTAACCATAAGCTTGTTTTTTATGTCCATGAAACTGTTTCTGCTTCATAAATAAATTCATTTGTGACATATTTTATATTCTACATATAAGTGAGATTATATGATGTTTGTCTTTATCTGACTTAATTCACTTACTATAATAATCTCTAGATCCATCCATGTTACTGCAGATTGGCATCCTTAATTATGACTGAGTAGTATTCCATTGTGTGTGGGCATATATATCTATATGCATTTTCTTTATGCATTCATCAATCACATGTAGGTCAATGTCTTAGCTGTTACAAATAGTGTAGCTATAAACATTGAGGTGCATGTATCTTTTTGAATTAGAGGTTTCTCTGGTGTGCTTTACTGACTATGCAAAAGCTTTTGACTGTGTGAATCACAACAAACTGTGGAAAATTCTTAGAGATGAGAATACCAGACCACCTTATCTGCCTCCTGAGAAGTCTGTATGCAGGTCAAAAAGCAACAGTTAGAATCGGACATGGAACAATGCACTGGTTCAAAATTGGGAAGAAGTACATCAAGGCTGTATATTGTCACTCTGCTTATTTAACTTATATGCAGAGTACATCATGAGAAATGCCAGGCTGGATGAAGCACAAGCTAGAATCAAGATTGCCAGGAGAAACATAAATAACCTCAGATATGCAGATGACACCACGTTTATGACAGAAAGTGAAGAGATGCTAAAGAGTCTCTTAATGAAAGTGAAAGAGGAAAGTGAAAAAGATGACTTAAAACTCAGCATTCAAAAAACTACGATCATGGCATCTGGTCCCATCACTTGATGGCAAATAGATGGAGAAATAATGGAAACAGTGACAGACTTGATTTTCTTGGGCTCCAAAATCATTGAAGATGGTGATTACAGCCATCAGATTAAAAGACACTTGCTCCTTGGAAGAAAATCTCTGACAACCTAGACAGCATATTAAACAGCAGAGACATTTCCTTGCCAACAAAGGTCCGCCTGGTCAAAGCTATGGCTTTTCCAGTAGTCATATATGGATGTGAGAGTTGGATCATAAAGAAAGCTGAGTGCTGAAGAACTGATCCTTTTTAACTGTGGAGTTGGAGAAGACTCATGAGAGTCCCTTGCACTGCATAGAGATCAAACCAGTCAATCTTAAAGGAAATCAGCCCTTGGTAGTCATTGGAAGAACTAATGCTAAAGCTGAAACTCCAATACTTTGGCCACCTGATGTGAAGAACTGACTCATTGGAAAACACCCTGATGCTGGGAAGGATTGAAGGCAGGAGGAAAAGGGGACAACAGAGAATGAGATGGTTGGATGGCATCATCGACTTGATGGGCCTGAGTCTGAGCAAGCTCCAAGAGTTGGTGATGGACAGGGAAGCCTGGCACGCTGCAATCCATGGGGTCACAAACAGTTGTATACAACTGAGCAACTGAACTGGACTGGTATGCAACAGTGCTTCCCAGGTGGCTCAGTGGGTAAAGAATCCACCTGCAATGCAGGAGACCCAAGAGACACAGATTCCATCCCTGGGTCAGGAAGAACCCCTGAAGGAGGAAATGGCAGCCCACTTCAGTATTCTTGCCTGGGCAATCCCATGGACAAAGGAGCCTGGCGGACTACAGTCCATGGGGTCACAGAGTCAGAGACACCTGAAGCAACTCAGCACACATACACACACAATCTGGTGCGCAACAGCTCTTACCAAATAAAAAGCATGCCCAAGTAACATGGCAGCCATGAATCACTTTATAATTCTGACTTGTTGTTTGAGTAAGAAATGCAGTTCTACTCAGGTGGACGGAACTGGAGCCTATTATCCAGAGTGAAGTAAGCCAGAAGGAAAAACAACAATACAGTATACTAACGCATATATATAGAATTTAGAAAGATGGTAACGAGAACCCTGAATGCGAGACAGCAAAAGAAACGCAGATGTATAGAACAGACTCGTGGACTCTGTGGAAGAGGGCAAGGGTGGGATGATATGAGAGAATGGCATTGAAACATGTTAATTATCATATGTGAAATCAATCGCCAGCCCAGGGCTGATGCTCGGGGCTGGTGCACCGGGATGACCCAGGGGGAGGGAATCGGGAGGGAGGAGGGAATCGGGAGGGAGGAGGGAGGGGGGTTCTTGAGGGGGAACATATGTAAACCCATGGCGGTTTCATGTCAGTGTATGGCAAAACCAACACAATAAAGTAAAGAAAATTTAAAAATAATAATAATAAATAAATAAATAAAGTGAGTTGTTTGCAGACAAAAAAGAAAAAAAAAAGAAACGCAATTCATCCAGAGCTAAAAATAAAAAGGGGAGATAAAAGAAAAAGTGTTGAATACTGCTACAGAGGATCTTCTGTCTAGATTTCTCCTTACAGGATGCATTCCTTCAGTATTTTGTTCAGCATTTCTTATGAACAAATGTTGAACAGTTATTTAAAAACATTAGTTTGGCTATGTCCCCCTGCCTGCCCACTTGTCTCAGTCCATCCTTCAACATTATCTGGTGACTTGCCCATCCCAGGCAAGTCTACAGGTGTCAGAAACTGTAACCAAATATGAGCTTGGGTACCAGAGAAGTAGCAAGCCAAACACTGATGGTGGGTTTGTAGCAAAGTAATGGTTTATCGTAGGGCACCAAGCAGAGACTGGAAGATAAGCCTCAGAACAACTCCCACCTGGTCTTCGAGTTAGGGGGGCTTATTAACAGGGAAGAACAAAGAGGCTGTGACTAGTCATCATCTTATGACACTTCTGACATTTCTTAATCATAGTTTCAGGTGTCAGGCTGTCTCTGGTTTATGATTCTCAGCCAGGTAGTCTGTGACGTGAAGATATGTTACCTCCTCTCGCCTTGGAGAAATAACCTGAGTTTGTACAGTAATGATGATATGCTTCATAGCAAATTTAGTACATTAATCATGTTATCGATAACAGCAATTTTAGTCATCTGACTCTGGTTGATTAGAGTTCAGGTAGCACAGGATTAAGGTCAGAGAGAACAAGATAGTGAATAAAGTTTTGGAGAGAGAGATTAACCATAAACTCAGCAAATGAACTTGGTTTTGGGGGGATGTGCTTTCAAAGCTAACTGTAGAGCAACTAATAACTTGTTGCAATTAATTATGATTGAAGCGAAGTGAAAGTCTCTTACTCATGTCCAACTCTTTGTGACCCCATGGACCATAAAGTCCATGGAGTTCTCCAGGCCAGAATACTGGAGTGGGTAGCCTTTCCCTTCTCCAGGGGATCTTCCCAACCCTGGGATCAAACCCAGGTCTCCCACATTGCAGGTGGAATCTTTACCAGCTGAGCCATAAGGGAAGCCCAAGAATATTGAAGTGGGTAGCCTATCCCTTCTCCAGAGGATCTTCCTGACCCAGGAATCAAACCAGGGTCTCCTTCATTGCAGGCCTATTCTTTACCTACTGAACTACCAGGGAAGCCCATTAATTATAATTAGATCTTTTTTTTTTAGATCTTTTTAACTCATCTATGGCATCTGTCATACTACAAAAAAGTCCTTGATCTCAGTTATAAATTATTCCCTCTAAACCTGAGAAGAAAGTTCCTCTCACCCTCTTCCCCAAAATAATAACTTTTTGAGTGTAGGGAGCATATTTTCTTTAGTTTTCTACACACTATGATACCTAGAATTGTGTTTTACAAAAATGAGTTTGCATTGAATAATTATTAAATATATACATATATATCTTATACACACACACACACACACACACACACACATATATATATATATGAGTCTCCTATAAGGTAGGAGACCCTGGTTCCATCCCTGTGTTAGGAAGATCCCCTGGAGAAAAGAATGGTTACCCACTCCACCAGTATCCTTGCCTGGAGAATCCCATGGACAGAGGAGCCTGGTGGGCTATAGTCAGTGGGGTCCCAAAGAGTTGGAAATCACTGAATGACTAACACTTTCACTTTCATATATATATATATATATATATATATATATATATATATGCTATATTTGCAGCTAGCCACCAGATCTACAAGTTGAACTTATGAATGTTATATCTGTATCTCCTCCAGCCTCTGGTTTTCTAAATATTTTGTCAAGGTGACTAATAAATTGACATTGTGTTCTTTGTGCTTCCTAAAACATAATGAGAACATACCTACTGTCTTTGAATTTTAAATAAATATTTATTAAATATTACCATTCCTAAGTAGTCAGAAAACCTAGCATATTATGAAAAATGCCTCTAATATAATCCTTACTCAGCTTTTATCCAGTCAAATCTTATCTCTTCATTTGATTTCTATTTCCTAAATAGATTTGGTTGTTCAAAAACTGTGCCATTATTCCTGAATGAATTGTTTTGACCAATGTCTAGGAAAGTGTCCTCAAGCACTCTTCTCAAGCAAATATTTTTTATCCAAGACCCTTTAGATGCAAACATGTTTTTGTTTAAAAAAAATAAAGTCTAGCTAGAGATTAGAATATGTTAGCTGGATAAAAGCCAGAATAATGAGGTACTAACTAGTCAAGAGGTCTTCAGAAATGCAAATGTTCTATTTGAAAGAAAAGACATGTCTAATCTGCCTTCATTACCTCTTCAAAGGAGGGGGGGGAAAGTCAAAGATAAAAAGAGCAAAGATAAAAAATACCACCCTTAATATTACAAAAGTGGATAGCAGAAGGCATGAGTTTCCATTACTGGATCAGCTTGGAAGTCAAATGTTGTAGGTAAAGAGTCCTCATTTACTGAATAATCAATTTATTCATTGAACAAACTATCATCTAACAAACGTGGCATTTTGCTAGGTTCTGGACTGACAAAAATAATTATTATACTGTCTTTATTGTCAAAGGCTTGAACTTAAGTAATGAAAGACTTAAAATAAATAATGTTTCAAAAATATTTTACATGTGACCATAGAAGTTATCTATACAGGGTTCATTGAGAGCATCCTCTCAGTCTACCAGAGGCAGAGGTGGCAGTTTATCAATGAAAGCATAATGGAAGGAGTTGGGCTTAATTCAAAGATTGCCATTCTGATAAGAGAAGAGCATAGGTGAAAGTGTAGTAAGGAGTGCAATAGCAGCAAATGAACTGCCAGGGTGGGAAGGACTGCACAGTGTGAGACTGGGACCAGCAGGGATAAGCCTGGAAAGAAGAGTTTACTCATTCATTCAACAAATATTGAATGCCTACCACGTGTCCTGGGAAAATGTTTGTCCTCGTGGACACAGTTTAGAAGTAAGAGAGATAGAGATAGATAAACCCTTGAAAGAGGAAATGGCAACCCTCTCCAGTATTCTTGTCTGGGAAATCCCATGGTCAGAGGAGCCTGGTGGGTTATAGTCCATGGGCTCACAAAAAGTCAGACATGACTGAGCACACGCACACACACATAGACCCTGCCACTGGGAAAGATTGAAGGCAAAAGGAGAAGAGGGCAGCAGAGGATGAGATGGTTAGATAGCATCACCAACTCAAGGGACATGAGTCTGAGTAAACTCCGAGAGTTGGTGATGATAGGGAGGCTTGGCGTGCTGCAGTCCATGGGGTCACAAAGAGTCAGACACAACTGAGCAACTGAACTGAACTGAAATGAAGGATGAGAAAGTATGAATACAGGGAAAACTTTGACCAGAAACTGTGGTATATGCAACAGCACCATAAGCGATGAGCAGTACTAGGGTAGAAAGAGAAGTAGGGATAAGATGATGGGCAAGCTTTTTTGGCTAGGGTGTTTGGACTGAGAAGAAATGGAGAGCCTTTGAAAGATTCTTACACAGGAAGAACTTTATCTGATATCTGCCACTTTGCCATTACCTTCTTTGAATGTAGTTCATCTCAGTTGCTTTCTCCACAGTGATTATTATTAAAATACTCCAACAGAAAAGCATCCTAGCTTTTGTTTCCCAAAGTAGCTAAGAAGAGAAAAGTAAGGGAGATGACTTTACATTCTGCAATTAGGCTTGTATTAAAAAAAAAAAGTGTCAGGAGATGAAATGGGCTGGACAAGCCCACAGGAACATAAAAAGGAAGAAAGCATGCCGACAGTCTGGAGTAGAGTAAACGACAGACCCTCGGGGCTCCTACAACCTTCCCAGTTTCAAAACTGAAAGTTCTAGCAAGGCTTGGTTACTACTCAGTTTGAGAGAGTAATAGAAACCTCAGTTTATATGCAAGAAACTTGGTGATCTTAAAACTTTTCATTTTGGTTAATACTGGAGTGAGAAATGTCTTAGTTCTTTTTTTAAGAAACTTTATAGAATATTTTGAGTTTTTCATGTCACTCCTGATGTGTAATTAAATGACACACCAGTGTAAAATGAGTCTTTTCATACAATTTTCCAAGGGTAATTATATGTAATTGAAGAAAATAAGAGCTCCTCCTGCTTTAAGGTGGTGAGCCTATCATACCATCATTTATGATTCATATGATAATCATACCCACAGCCTAATAAGATCAAAATGCATTTTCCTAAGCTAGGATGCTGACTAACTGGCATAGTGTACTGAGCAATTAAAATGGAAACAGCTCCCAGCAAAATGTCCAACTTCGCAAAGAAAGATGAATTTTTAGAGCCTGTTGAAAGATAATTCTCCAGGAGTTTCCCACATTTCTGCCCATCTTGTGAACTGAGACATTGACCTTCGTTTCAAGTCACTAACTACCCTCTGTTCCAGCTTATTTTTTCAAGGCAAGCAGCCTTGGAAAATATAGTGTCTCCCTTCAAAACAAAAGACAACTTTGCTTGCAATCTGGATAGGCAGAGAGGTGTCTCCTCCAGAGGGCCCATTTGACTTCCCATTATAAAGATTCAGGTTCCCTAAACTCAGGGTACCTCTCTGAGTCCAGTAGCATATACCGTACGTACAGGCATCCATCTGGGCCCATTCACATTGCACAATAGAATTAGAAGCCAAGGAAAACAGATGCAAATATGCCAGTGTCCATTCTGCTCACTGATGTGCCAAGAATAATTATGGTCTTTTTCTCTGACCTTGGAGTTTGTGTCTTCTCCTAGCCTGCTTAACAGTGTTGCAAGCTACGTTCTTACTTTCCAAGCAGAATAAAATCTCAGATCCTTCACACTTCCTGCAGAATCAAATGGTCAAAAGAAACTGACTGGTTTGAATGACATTTTAATTGAGTGGGTCTCTTAACATGACAACTTACCAATAATCACATCAAAATATATTACAGATCATATGTTCTAAGGAAAGGGGGTCTGTAGTATTAAAAGGGGGTCTGTGCCCTGACTCAAGTTCTTCTATTATAAAAGAATGTACTAGAAAACTGATATTAAAATATTTCTCTAGAAGGACAATATTTTTTCCTGATTTAGGCACCAATCAGAAAAGATACCTGTTCCTTTAGCATATTTCATGAGACTTATGAATATAGAATTTTCATGGAAGAGTGGGAGTTTTGGTCTATTTCTGCTTCGCCACTTTCAAGTTCTATGGCTTTAAACAAGGTACATATTCTTTTTGCAACTTCAATGTTCCACATGTGTATACACACACACACACACACACACACACATACATATGCACATAAGTGCACACAGGGTTGGTACTTAGAAAAATAAACGACCCAATCAAAAAGTGGGCCAAAGAACTTAACAGACATTTCTCCAAAGAAGACATAAAAATGGCTAACAAACACATGAAAAGATGCTCAACATCACTCATTATCAGAGAAATGCAAATCAAAACCACAATGAGGTATCACTTTACACCACTCAGAATGGCTGCAATCCAAAAATCTACAAGCAATAAATGCTGGAGAGGATGTGGAGAAAAGGGAACCCTCTTACACTGTTGGTGGGAATGCAAACTAGTACAGCCACTATGGAAAACAGTGTGGAGATTCCTTAAAAAACTGCAAATAGACCTGCCATATGACCCAGTAATCCCACTGCTGGGCATACACACCAAGGAAACCAGAATTGAAAGAGACACGTGTATCCCAATGTTCATCACCGCATTGTTTACAATAGCCAGGACATGGAAGCAACCTAGATGCCCATCAATGGATAAGAAAGCTGACGAATGGATAAGAAAGCTATGGTACATATACACAATGGAATATTACTCAGCATTAAAAAAAATTCATTTGAATCAGTTCTATTCAGGTGGACGGAACTGGAGCCTATTATCCAGAGTAAAGTAAGCCAGAAGGAAAAACAACAATACAGTATACTAACGCATATATATGGAATTTAGACAGATGGTAACGAGAACCCTGCATGCAAGACAGCAAAAGGAACGCAGATGAATAGAACAGACTCGTGGACTCTGTGGAAGAGGGCAAGGGTGGGATGATATGGGAGAATGGCATTGAAACATGTTAATTATCATATGTGAAATCAATTGCCAGCCCAGGACTGATGCTCAGGGCTGGTGCACCGAGATGTCCCAGGGGGAAGGAATCAGGAGGGAGGAGGGAGGGAGGTTCTGGAGGGGGAGCATATGTAAACCCATGGCGGTTTCATGTCATTGTATGGCAAAACCAACACAATGAAGTAAAGAAAATTTTTTAAAAAAATAGTGGTTATTTCATTATTACTTTTATTAATTAATACAAATCATGTCTACAAGAATTAGCATTCAGTATCAGGGGTTGATCAGTCTATACTCTTGTTTGCATTTTCATATGGTAATACTAAGAGCAAGCACTAAGTTTCAGCTGATGATGGTTACTCAGAGTCCGTCTGTGGGTTTCCTAGAAATCACTTATATATCTATCAGATTTCTCATTGTGCTCACTACATTGCCACTTGAAAAATAATTTAGCTCATTTATCCAGTACACATTTAACAACTGAGGAAACAATTGTGACAAAGAGCTCTACTGTCAACTATTTGTCAGACAGAGGCAAGCAATTACAACATAATGTGGTGATTTTAATCCATCTGCCTCTGTATTAGGTCTTCCCGGGTGGCACTAGTGGTAAAGAATCCACCTGCCAATGCACGAGACATAAGAGACCCAGGTTCAATCCCTGAATTGGGAAAATCCCCTGGAGGAGGGCATGGCAACCGACTCCAGTGTTCTTGTCTGAAGAAGCCCATGGACAGAGGAGCCTGGCGAGTTATAGTCCATAGGATCACAAAGAGTCAGACACGACTGAAGCAACTTAGCACACACTCCTCTTTATCAGCATAAGGCAGGGATATAAATAAATATATAATTTGCAAAGGTCAAAATTGATGATTAATTGATATCTATGAGGTAGGTTCAGATGTCTTTTGAAGTACAGAGAAAGAACTGTCTCTGATTAGAATAGCGACCAGACTGATAACAGGTTTAGGGAATTCCATAAAGAAACTATGCTCTTTTGATTGGAAAAAACTTCAAATCATTCTCTCATCTTTCCACTGAGAGAGTGGATTTAGAATCTTGCTGAACTATTCAGAAAGTCAATGTGCATGCACACACACACTCACAAAGTCAGTGTATGTAAAGTAAGAGCCACCCCTTTATTGTCTTCAAAAGCACTTAATGTTAAAAGAAGATAATTATAGTAACTCCATCAGTTTCAAGACATGCCTCATCTTTGTTCTTGAAATCATTCTTTCTGTCTCAAAAACATTGGTCCCTCATTAATTTTTCCTATCTTTGGTGCAAAAGATCTTAACCTAGAACCAATTAGCCTGTCAGAACACCAGTAAGTCCCTCAGTTCAGTCAGTCAGTTCAGTTGCTCAGTCGTGTCTGACTCTTTGCGACCCCATGAACTGCAGCACGCCAGGCCTCTCTGTCTATCACCAACTCCTGAAGTCCACCCAAACCCATGTCCATTGAGTCGATGATGCCATCCAGCCATCTCATCCTCTGTCTTCCCCTTCTCCTCCTGCCCCCAATCCTTCCCAGAATCAGGGTCTTTTCCAATAAGTCAATTCTTTTCATGAGGTGGTCAAAGTATTGGAGTTTCAGCCTCAACATCATTCCTTCCAATGAACACCCAGGACAGATCTCCTTTAGGATGGACTTGTTGGATCTCCTTGCAGTCCAAGGAACTCTCAAGAGTCTTCTCCAACATCACAGTTCAAAAGCATCAATTCTTCAGTGCTCAGCCTTTTTCATTGTCCAACTATCACATTCATACATGACTACTGGAAAAGCCATAGCCTTGACTAGATGGACCTTTGTTGGCAAAGTAATGTCTCTGCTTTTCAATATGCTATCCATGTTGGCCATAACTTTCCTTCCAAAGAGTAAACGTCTTTTAATTTCGTGGCTGCAATCACCATCTGCAGTGATTTTGGAGCCCCCCACAAATAAAGTCTGCCACTGTTTACACTGTTTCCCCATCTATTTCCCATGAAGTGATGGGACCAGATGCCATGATCTTAGTTTTCTTAATGTTGAGCCTTAAGCCAACTTTTTCACTCTCTTCTTTCACTTTCATGAAGAGACTTTTTAGTTCCTCTTCACTTTCTGCCATAAGAGTGATGTCATCTGCATATCTGAGGTTACTGATATTTCTCCCAGCAATCTTGATTCCACCTTGTGCTTCCTCCAGCCCAGCATTTCTCATGATGTACTCTGCATATAAGTTACATAAGCAGGGTGACAATACACAGCCTTGATGTACTCCTTTTCCTATTTTGAACCAGTCTGTTGTTCCATGTCCAGTTCTAACTGTTGCTTCCTGACCTGCATACAGGTTTCTCAAGAGACAGGTCAGATGGTCTGGTCTTCCCATCTTTTTCAGAATTTTCCACAGTTTATTGTGATCCACACTCCAAGGCTTTGGAATAGTCAATAAAGCAGAAAAAGCTATTTTTCTGGAACTTTCTTGCTTTTTTTTTTTCTTTTCCAGCAGATGTTGGCAATTTGATCTCTGGTTCCTCTGCCTTTTCTAAAACCAGCCTGAACATCTGGAAGCCCATGGTTCATGTATTTCTGAAGCCTCACTTGGAGAATTTTGAGCATTACTTTACTAGCGTGTGAAATGAGTGCAATTGTGCGGTAATTTGAACATTCTTTGGCATTGCCTTTCTTTGGGATAGGAATGTAAACTGACCTTTTCCAGTCCTGTGGCCATTACTGAGTTTTCCAAATTTGCTGACATATTGTGTACAGCACTTTCACAGCATCATCTTTTAGGATTTGAAAGAGCTCAACTGGAATTCCATCACCTCCACCAACTTTGTTTGTAGTGAGGCTTTCTAAGGCCCACTTGACTTCACTTTCCAGGATGTCTGGCTCTAACTGAGTGTGAGTGATCACACCATCATGATTATATGAGTTGTGGAAATCTTTTTTGTAAAGTTCTTCTGTGTATTCTTGCCACCTCTTCTTAACATCTTCTGCTTCTGTTAGGTCCATACCATTTCTGTCCTTTATCGAGCCCATCTTGGCATGAAATGTTCCCCTGGTATCTCTAATTTTCTTGAAGAGATCTCTAGTCTTTCTCATTCTGTTGTTTTCCTCTGTTTCTTTGAGGAAGGCTTTCTTATCTCTCCTAGCTATTCTTTGGAATTCTGCATTCAGATGGGAATATCTTTCCTTTTCTCCTTTGATTTTCCCTTCTCTTCTTTTCACAGCTATTTATAAGGTCTCCTCAGACAGTCATTTTGCTTTTTTACCTTTCTTTTTCTTGGGGATGGTCTTAATCCCTGTCTCCTGTACACTGTCACGAACCTCTGTCCATAGTTCATCAGGCACTCTGTCTATCAGATCTAGTCCCTTAAATCTATTTCTCACTTCCACTGTATAATTACAAGGGATTTGATTCAAGTCATACCTGAATGATGTAGTGGTTTTCCCTACTTTCTTCAATTTCAGTCTGAATTTGGCAATAAGGAGTTCATGATCTGAGCCACAGTCAGCTCTCAGTCTTATTTTTGCTGACTGTATAGAGCTTCTCCATCTTTGGCTGCAAAGAATATAATCAATCTGATTTCGGTGATGACCATCTGGTGA
Source organism: Antilocapra americana (assembly GCA_007570785.1). Classification (NCBI taxonomy): domain Eukaryota; kingdom Metazoa; phylum Chordata; class Mammalia; order Artiodactyla; family Antilocapridae; genus Antilocapra; species Antilocapra americana. The sequence goes on along the minus strand of ML661885.1, from coordinate 18,810,315 downwards.
TGTCCATGTGTAGAGTCTTCTCTTGTGTTGTTGGAAGAGGGTGTTTGCTATGACCAGTGCATTCTCTTGGCAAAACTCTATTAGCCTTTGACCTGCTTCATTCTATACTCCAAGGCCAAATTTGCTTGTTACTCCAGGTGTTACCTGACTTAACTATGCAATAAGTGATATTAAATTAGAAACTCTTGGATATTTCCATTTCAAAAGTGTTAGTCACTCAGTTGTTTCCAACTCTGTGAACCCATGGACTGTATGCCACCAGGCTCCTCTCTGCATAGAATTCTCCATGCAAGAATACTCTAAGTAAATGGCAAGTGGTTTGCCATTTCCTTCTCCAGGGGATCTTCCCAACCCAGGGATCAAAGCTAGATCTCCCACACTGCAGGCAGATTCTTTACCACCTGAGCCACCAGGAATTTCCATTTTAAAGCTCAACAAAAATACCTTTTTTGCATATGTCCTTCCCTACTTTTATCTTACTTTTAGTTTTCAAACAATGTATGTTTTAATTGTCTCCTGTGATTCTCCAGCATTCAAGATTCTAACAATTTCAAATAGTATGCTAAAAAATTAGTCAAAATCAAGAAAATAAGCTAACAAAGGTAACAAAGATATTTATTGTCCAATAAGAAGAATAACTCAAAAAAACAACAGTTATCAAGCAATGCATTGATTCACTTTAACTAGTGCATTTGCAATAAATGCACTAGAATTCAAAACATACATTTTATATATAATCTTCTAAAGCACAAATGTGGTTGCACAAAGGAAAGAAGTGAAATCTCTTTATGGAATCAAGGGCAATACTCTTTAATTTCTTTTTTTTATGATGGTATTGTTTATCTCCTGAGATTTTGGCAGGGCCTTGAAATTGGTGTCATTTTTGATTAATTCTTTTTGTTCTCTGATGACAGTTAATGGAATGATTTGAAAGCTATTTGCTTTACAAAAAAGATCCAATATAACTGCCTTTTGTGCCCATTCTTAAATCTTTTACTTCTTTTTCTTGAAATAATTAATAAAAGAGAAGAAAGATTGCTGTAATTACTAAGCATTCTAAACTATATCTGGGTGCCTGACATTCACAGGAACTGTCATTAAAATTAGATCACTTGTCTCACTTTAAGGAAATGTTACTTTTGACTATGTTGATGATATAATCTGAAAAATATCTTGACAGTATACTACTTCTGAAAACAGAATACAGACCCTTCAATATATACTTATTTTTCCTTATTCAGAAATCTATAAGGTAATTAAACTTTTTACTTCAAGTATATCAAATCCTTATGATTGCCATTGTAAAACTGTGCCAAGGTCATCAATTATTTCATAAGAACCAGCAAAGTTCAAGGATTATAAGTATAAATCAATTTTAAAGATAGATCAAAAGTAAAAGGTAAAAATATCCTTTCACTCCTGTTCAGCTAATCAGCTGACTTGCTTTCTGAATAAAAGGCTTTTAATATGCACAATGATTTCAAGTCTTTTTCCTTGTTAAAATTAATATGTGTCTATTCCAAGATTTTTGTCATCAGTCCCTTGTTTGATGATATTATAGTACATACAATCATATAAGAATCATTTTTTTCCTGATCACAGAGCAATTTTCTTATATTGCCAATAAAATGCATGAATCTTTGTTAACAAATGTGAAAATATATTGTCATATGCAAATAACAGAAATATTTTAGAGACAAAGGGAAAAATAAGTAGCATTAGAAATAAAGCCCTAAGTCAAAACATTATCATTGGAAATCCAGACTATTCCTCTAGACATAGAAATATATAACTACATAAATTATATCCTAAAAGGACCAAAGATCTTAAATTACCTTAATTAAACATTCCACAGTGGCAAGAAAATTCAAAAGCTGTATAAATATAAATGTTTTTAATTTGTTGAACAATTAAATGGTCTTTAACAACAAAATTTTATGTTATGAGCCTTCTATTTCCATGCTATGGAGGGTACCTAATTATGGTAACTGTGAAAACCAACAATAAAAACATTTGAAATTAATGGTACCTAAAGTTATGCTTGGAAATTAATGCTTTTTCCCTCCCTGAAACAACAAAGTTGATTCTATTAAATGTGATAAATGAAATGTAAATTAAAATTTTAATAAGGTGCTTGTTAATCCATTTGTTCACAGCTAACTTGAACTCAGTTAAATTAGCTCCTTATTATGAGCACTAGAGATATGATTTCTTCTAAATCTCAAGGGCAAATAAGTGTTAGAGGACTGCTTGTCCCATGATAGCTCCATAAATTGTTATTAAAATTATTCACTAGACGCTCTTTCTGTGATGCATTTCATTTAGAAAATCAATTCTGTGTTGCTAAAGAGAGAAAAGCTCTCCAGCAGCAATCACAACACCAGATACAAAGGCAAAACAAAACCACATATGAGCTGTTCTGGGATTTTTATCATTGCCTTGGTCATTTTATCTCCATGAATTGCAGAAAATAGTTTTCAAATAATTGTAAAATATCACATGGTTTCTGAGGCACAGGATGATTCCTGGAAAGTTCGACAACGTTACAGTATTTTTTAAATGTTCTCTTCAATCTCCAGGTTCAAATTTCTCAATTTTGGGCACTTGCAGACAGACTATCTAATTAACGCAGTGTGTCTACTACAAATAGCAATGTTAGATAAAAATTTTTAATTCATCATTAAAAGCAATGCTTAAACAAACGATTAAAATTCACAATAATGATTAATTCTCCATAAGAGAGGATAGAGAGATTCTGTTTTTAGTGTTTTACTAAGGCTAGTCTGAGGCTGGACAATTACAAAGACTGTCACTGAGTCTAACCTGTTGATTTTACTTCTTACCCTTTATTTCTACAGCATGGAGAAGCCTATGTCATAATTGCAGATGTTCTAAGAGCAGTATGTGCTTGGGGTTTCCCCTAGGCAAATCTTAACACTCAAATCAAGCACAGACATGAGCTCTCCAACAATACAGGGCCAATATTGTGTTTCATGAGATGCCAAGTTAACAATTATTCTATCCACATATGTGGAAAACATATGAGTTTCTAGCACTGCTAGGAGTAAGGTGCTAAAAGCTACAGAAAAAGCAAGTTTCAAAAAAAAAACACAAGCCACAGTTTACAATGATAGTAATTGACTGCTACTTAAGAACTAATGGTTTTTAAGCATATTTACCATATTTGAAAATAATTATGGAACCTGGAAGAGGCAAAGCAAACTTGACAAAGAATAAAGTTAGAAGATTTGCCATCATTTAAAAAGTTATTACAAAACTACAGTAATCCACAGTGTATTAGCATAAGGATAGATATACAGATCAGTCAAATAGCATTGAATCCAGAACTAAACCCATACAACTATAATCAATTGCTTTCAAACAAGGGTATCAGGGCAATTCAATGAGCATAGAAGAATTTTTCAACAAACAGTGCTGGGACACTGGATATCTACATAGCAAAAAGAGAAAAGACCAAAGGTGGAAATTAATCTCATACTATATACAAAAATTAACTCAGAATGTATATTAGATTTCACATAAGAAAACTCCTAAAAGAAATCAAAGATGTAAATATATGTAAATAGATTAAGCATAGCATTCCTAGAAATAATATCAAAAGCCCAAAGGACAAAAGAAAAAATAGATAACCTGGAATCTATCAAATTTAGAAAAATCTGTGCTTTAAAGGGCGTCATAAGACAATGAAATACCAATCATAGAATGGAACAAAATAGTTACAATTATATATCAGACAAGCAACTTGTATCTAGAATATATAAAGAACTCTTACAACTTAATAAAAGACAACCTAGGTTGAAAACTGGGCACAGGACTTGAATAGATATTTCTACAGGGAAGTTATGCAAATATCCAAGAACTATATAAAAAATCTTCAATGTCGTTACTCGTTAGGGAAATATGGATCAAAATCACAATGAGATATCACTTCTAGGATGACAAAAATGAAAATAAATGACAGATAATATTAAATTCTGATGAGGACAAGGAAAAATTTGGATCTTCTTTCATTGTTGGTTGAATTATAAAATGTTACAATCACTTCAAAAAGGATTTTGACAGTTTCTAAAAATGTCAAACACAGAGTTATATGACCCAGGAGTTCTATTCCTAGCTATATGTCCAAGAGAAATAAAAATATATGTCCCCACAAAAATCTGTACACAAATGTTGAGAGCAACATTAGCCAGTCACCAAAAAAGTATAAACAACCTAAATGTCTAATCACGGATGAATGAATAAACAAATGTGCTATATTCACACAATGGAATATTATTCAAGTGTTAAAAGAAATGAAGTACAGAAATATGCTATAACATGGTGAACTTTGAAAGCATATAATAAATGAAAAACAGTTACAAAAGACCATGTTTCAGGATTCATTTTTATGAAACCTCCAGAATAAGCAAATTAGTTGAAACACAAAATATATGAGTGGTCATCAGATGCTGAGGGGGGAGGAAAGAATGGAGAATAATTTCTCATGTGGATAAAATTTCTTTGGGGAGTAAGGAAACATTCCAAAATTAGTATTAAACGTGGATCAGTTTTGAAAATATACTAAAAATATCAGAAGTATATATTCCAAAGGAGTGAATTTTATAGGTAAATTATATCTCAATAAAGCTATTTTACAAAGCAATTGGTAAATATGATGGAATTGTGTGTAAATCATAATAAATCTAGTATACATTCCCTTTGTATTTTATCTAAAAGTAAGTACTTTAAGTGGAAGGAATCATCTGTTTTCAAATCCACATTTTATACATGAAAACATCAAGGCAAGGTGATATAAATTATTTACTTGAGGACTAATAATCCACATTTCATTAGAGTTGTAGACTAAACGAAAAATGATTTTAAATAACATAAGACACTTTCAAGTTATAGTAGATTGGGGGGAAGAATTCAAAGAAAATTAGTGGCAAACTAAAAGAAATCTGTAAATAGATTTACAGCATTTCATGACTGTAAATAATGATACAGTAGAATTGAACAAGAAGGCAGTCAGCAGCTTCAAAATCCATATGAAATGGAATGAAAAAGTTAGATGGTTTCATCAACTCTGGAATCATAAAATTATAATTGCGGAATATGTATAAAAACAGTGACACAAAAGCAATACGGTGTTATAAAGGCTGGAGTCATATCAAAGCTCATTTTTTCAGAGATTAGCTGATATGATGAAAATAGCCCCTAAATAATTTGGAGAAAGAGGCTATGGTAAAAGACTAATGAAAGTGGAAAAGGAATGACAATGTTAGAAAGTATTCAGTGATTCATACAAAAGAAAAGGACAACGGATTCAAAAATAATACTTACAATCCCTGATGATAATGAAATATACTGAGTTTAAATTGTCTGGCATTATATTGTTTTATTCCAGAAAAGGTAATAGACATTTCTCCTAAATTTCCCTAATATATATAGATGTAAGATTCAAAATCGAAAGTGATGAATGAAAAGATTCTCCCTGGAAAAATAAAATGAAGCAAAATAAAAAAATGTAACTCTAGATAAGCATGTGAAATGAGGAAGGAAAGGAACCTAATATTTTGAGGATAGTAATTTGAGTTTTTATTAACAATCTTGGTAGTAGATTTGGAGAGACTATTAAGAAGAGAGAATAAAAAGATATGACTGTGAGAGTGTAGCATCATTTTCTGTAGCCAAAGAGATGCAATGAAATGGTACATCTCTGATGACTTTACAAAGCTCACAGAGGCAAGGTGGCAAAATACAGTCAAAATATAGGGATATGAAAGATTTCAACTTCTTAGTCATTAACTGGAATTTCTATTGGTTGTCAGTGAAGCAACTTAAAACTTTACTTGCCTTGATAACATTTCATCTGCCCAAAGATAAACATAAGACCAGTGGGATGGAAGGTACCCTTTGGCAAGTATTTTTACCAAAATAAGGAAACTGGGTAGAAAGGGGGAAGGAGTGAAACCTGGAGAGAAGGTTAACATGTCCTCTCAAAGAAGGGTTTTGAGCAGAATCATGTGACGCTGCCTCTAGTGACACTGAAGACAGAAATTCTCTCTTTTTTTAATCTATGTATCATCTCTCTCACTGTTTTGTTATCTTTCAGGAATGAGAGTTGGAAAATAATTCTTTGAATAGAAGTTCCATCTGTGAGTAAGCACGGAGAAAAGGAAAAAGGGAAAGACAAAAGCTAAAATAATTATGTTTATCTAAGAAGATAATTTAAAACCAACAAAAATTTAATGAACAAAAGTCAAAAATTTATTTCTTAAAACAACAGATATAAGTGCTCAAATAATAGCTGATTAAATTGTTTTCAAAAATTGACATACAGTTTTTAATAGTTAAAAAAATTCTTTCTCTTAGACTTAATGAGAAGTTGATTAATAAAAATAAACTAGACTAAAACACTTTAAAATAGGATGTTACTAAGTGCCATATGAATGGTTGAGACATTCATGTGATTCTGAAACAGCATGTCTTACCTGATTCCTCCATTCTCAAATTCTCTGAGAAATTACTTTTACTCCATTGTTATTAAAAAAAAAAATAAGCTCCATATTCTCAAATTCTCATTTTCATCTTCTTCACTTTCATGACAATTCTATTGTTTCTTTACCATTTTCATGCTGTGAAATAAAAGGGTCAATAATGTGGAAGTGTTCCAAAATACTTCATAACTTTTAAAAAGTATTCAGGTATTTGCCATCCAAACCATGGTCTGGAGGAATTAATGAATAATGAATCATTAATATTGTATAGGTATTATTAAATGGAAAATTTCTCATAAATAAAAACACACTAAACATTTGTAACAAATAATTTTTTCCAGTTTTGTTAGAGTTTGAGGTAGAGGACAAATGAAATAAGAACTATTTAGGAACATTTATTTCTCATGAGTAGGGTGTCCATTTGAGAAACAGATAAACATAGGGTCTGGGTCTAGATTAGAACTTGAGTTCTTTCTGTTCAAACCACTGAGATGTGCTATCATAATATATTCACTGCCAAGAGAGACACTACAGTGCAAATGATAGAATCTATCATATACAGAAAAATTGACTTCCTATCAACTGCATAATATGAAAAGAAAAATTGTAATGAGAAGCAGTGTCAAAATGTGAAATAGAACGAAATATATTCATCATTCACATATGAAAAAGAAAGAGTATCACCTGCCCATTGCAGACACTTAACGGTAAATGAACAATGAGTACAAGGGTGGTAGGGCTTCCATTTTGGATGATAACGTTCATATTTACCCTGTGCTATATTTATTGCCTATTTTTTAACCTTAATAAGAGTAGAAAAAAGGTTGCACTGAGTCCATTAGGTATAGAGTAGTCTTGGCCAAAAAGCAGTAATTATAATACAGCATAGGTCAAGAAGCCACAGGCTATTACAGTTCAAATTACTATCCACCCAATCCTGGTTAAATCTAGCATTACAACTAGAAAGAAGAAAGAAGAATCTAAGTATTTATAAATATTTATGCTTTTGTATTGACAGTTCAAACATTTTTCTTCTTTTCTGAAGACCGAAAAATAGAAATCTTCAAAACGCCTTCACAGCAATGGAGACATATATTTACTCTTTATCCATTTACCACAATGGAATATAAACCTAATGTTTTAATTATTAACAAACTATACACCAAAGTCAATAAAGTCCTTATTAGAAAAGTCAATGAATACTTCAAATGAGCTCATCCATAGCCATAAGGTTATAGAAACTATTTCCAAGAAGAAAAAAAAAATAGAACTTTGGAGTATCACAGTTTTTCTGATTTTGTACATATCTGTGTTAAAATATAAGCAGATGATAAATTTAAGATTTTAACATCTACTGTGAAGGACAGAATAAAAGTGTGAGGTACTTCTAGTAAACAGAAACCACATTCACGTATATTTTTGCTTCTCATGGTCTTAACCAAATGGGAAAACCACTTTCCATACTAAATTGCAGACAGATTATCCTCAGATTATCTTTTAATATTTTGCTTCTTCAAAACTGTACCTCATTTCATTTAAATGTATCTAGACTACATATAAAAACTACCAAACTTCTAAAACCTATTAGCAACACAGAGCAAAGGAATAAATTAGTTTGTTAAATAGAGTTTGAGGTGATTTATCAAACAACAATCCACAAAAATTGAATGTTATAATTTTTTAATTATGCTAGAAAGTTTCTAGAAACAAGTAACTAATGGGATACACAACAAATGTTTTCTCACATATAAAGACCTCTAGTGTGGAAGAAGTAGTGGAAAAAAGGTTCCATTCCCTCAGAAAAATGTCTGACCAATTCAGTAGAATTCCAAAAGTGTAGATTTTCACCCACAACAAGAAAAGTTTTTTTTTTTTTCTGTTGGATCATTTATTTTATTTTTTTAATTGTTTTTGCCATACAATGCCATGATATCACCATGGGTTTACATATGCTCCCCCTCCAGAACCCCCCTCCCTCCTCCCTCCCCCCCGGGAAATCTCGATGCACCAGCTCCGAGCATCAATCCTGGGCTGGCGATTGATTAGACATATGATAATTAGCATGTTTCAATGCCATTCTCCCATATCATCCCACCCTTACCCTCATCCACAGAGTCCACAAGTCTGTTCTATACATCTGCATTCCTTTTGCTGTCTTGCATGTTGGGTTCTCGTTACCGTCTTTCTAAATTCCATATGTATGTGTTAATATACTGTATTGTTGGTTTTGCTTCTGGCTTACTTCACTCTGGATAATGGGCTCCAGTTTCGTCCATCTGAGTAGAACTGCTTCAAATGAATTTTTTTTTAATGCTGAGTAATATTCCATTGTGTATATGTACCACAGCTTTCTTATCAACAAGAAAAGTTTTAACAGTTTAAAATATCTAATTATGTATTTGCCTGAGATTAGTCATGTTCTCTTTCAATTGACGTAGTCATTATAAATATGACAGCTGTCTTTCAGGGTTTCTTATTAACAGTTGAGGTAAAAAAAAAGAACCACTAATGTCCCTTAAAATTCTGAATAACATGGTCTAAAGATAACATCTGTAGAAAAATTGTTGCCTGTCTGCCTTTTCTTTTTCTTTCTTTTTTGGAATTAAGAAAAATTGAGTAGCTGAGTATCCTTAATAACTAGGAATAGACTATAAATGGTTAAGATACATTTGAAATGGTTTAAAAATTTAAAGGAAAAAAAACTGTGTTATCCAGGGTATAGGGAATTGAGATTTTCATATAACATTGATAGGAAAGCAAGTTATTCTAAAGATTCTAAAGGATTTTAGGATTGTGTGTGAGCACTTCTTGATCTAACAATACCATTCCCAGGAATTCGATCCTGAAGAGATATCACACAAATTTATCTCAAAGTTATGCACCAGAGAATGTTCATGTTGGTCTTATTTATAATGGATGTAAGTTTTAACTTAATGTTAACTGATAAATAAATTATACTATATTAAATACATAGTACATAGAATATAAGGCAGTTCTTAAATTTAATGATGTAAAACCAGCTTATTTACACGAAAATATGAGAATGTCCATCTGTGTAAAACAAATGTCTTTCAGTGATCAAATAAATATCAGTTTACATACAACCACAGACATGCTTAGCTGTTGTTGTTCAGTTGCTCAGTCATGTCTGATTCTTTGCAACCCCGTGGACTGCAGCATGCCAGGCTTCCCTGTCCTTCACCATCTCCCGGAGCTTGCTCAAACTCAGGTCCATTGAGTTGGTGATGCCATCCAACCATCTCATCCTCAGTCATCCCCTTCTCTTCCTATCTTCAATCTTTCCCAGCATCAGGGTCTTTTCTAAGGAATTGGCTTCCCTCATCAGGTGGCCAAAGTACTGCAGCTTTAGCTACAGCATCAATCCTTCCAATGAATATTTAGGATTGATTTCCTTTAAGATTGGTCTGATCTCTTTGCAATCCAAGGGATTCTGAAGAGTTTTCTCCAACACCACATTTCAAAAGTGTCAGTTCTTCAGTGTTCAGCCTTCTCTATGGTCCAGCTCTCACATCCATACATGACTACTGGGAATGGCAAACCACTTCAGCATACTTGCCTTGAGATCCCTATGATCAGACATGCTTAGACTCACTGTTAAATAGGGATGCTGATTTTTATGTTTTTCCTTACAGTTTTCTATATTGGTAAGTCTGTTAAGGGGCATATATCAATATTATTTTTAATAAATAATTTTTGAATTATTTATATGAATTATTTTAAAATTTCATGATAGCTTATCTTATGGGGAGAGGATCTAGAAAAAACACAGAAAATAGCTTTTATTGATATTATGAGAATAAGCATTTAAGATTAATACACAAAAATGAGTTGTATTGCTATATATGAGCAATGTACAACCTGAAAATGAAATTAGGACAACTTAATCATCCATCAATTGATTGATAATAGTATCACAAAGAACAAAATCCTTGAGAATATATTCTAAAAATTAAATAAATATTTAGTGAGTGCCTACTGTGTCCTTGGCCCTGATACACAAAACAGATCAAACAGATGAAGTCCCTGTCCTCAAGGAGCTTCTATGCAGGTGATTTACATCATTTTTTAATATTTCAGATAATGTTGCAATGCATTTTTAAAAGTAATTGGTATACTTAAACAAATATTCTGTTAGATGGTTTTCTAGAATTGCTATATTATAGAGAATGTAAGTTTTAAAGTTATCATCAATATGGCTAACTGCCCTGTGAAATCATAGGACCAATGACACTCCTACTCGGTCTTTGAGAGAACAGTAACATTTCAAACAATAAAGAACTGACCTATAACACTACTTAAGTCTAATTATTCTTCAATAGGTCAAATTTTGGAGTAAAGTTAATATCAAAGGGAATCATGTATCATTTTAAAGACAGAAATTGAAAAAAAAAAACTGAACTACAACTAGTATTCAAATAAAGTAGTCCAAGAGGTAAAGATTTTTCTTGTTGAGAGTTAGAAATTATTGCATTTGCTACTGAATTTTACAGGAATCATTCTTCATGTATAAAATGAGAAAGGTTGAGTCATATTTCTTTTCAAAACTGAATCAAGTTAAAAACTAAATCAGATCTTTAAAAGAAAACCGCCCACCAAAAAGGAAATTGCCTTCTCTCACTTGAAAATATAGCAGTATGTTACCTCATTAAAATGCCAATATGTAACCTATATGTGGTTGGTAAAAAAGAAATAAAAAATTTGTCAACCCTGATGTTAGTAGGCTTTGTAAAGTGATGTAATATAGAAGTAGAGGATTATTTAGTGCATTAAATGTAAAAGGAAGGCCATCAAAAATAAAACCTCCCTGTTAAGCATGAATCAAATTCCCAACTTAACATATACATTCACAATCAAGTAAGCTTCAAAACATGCAAGAAAAAAATCAAAGTCCAATACAGAAAAGTCTGTAAACACTTATTCCAACATTGAGTATACAACACATAATATTACTTAAGTCCCCAAAGATTTGGTTTAATATATTTTCCTATATTAGTGCTTGTAAATATAGAGGAAAGTAATGTGTTTTTATATTGCTTTTGGAATTAGTCCCAATTACTACACAGTGATTTTTTTGTTCTAAGAACTATCTTTAAAATATATGTACCCTGGAGTCATTATTTCAACAATTATTCTTACAAGATTTCTGTAAAATTATGAAGAAATTTGAAAGCATTTTGTGTAGATAGTCTACAAAAAATAACTGACGTTACTATTAACAACTATTTAAAAAACAAACCAAACAACAGACTTCTCCCCACCACCTATTCATCTACTATCTCCATAAGAGTAAAAGGTGTGGTTAAATATTTTCAAACTTATGGTTACCAGGGGATAAGGAAGAGGAGGGATAAATTGGGAGATTGGAATGGATGTAAACACACTGTGCTGTGCTGTGCTTAGGTGCTCAGTCATGTTCAACTCTTTGCGACCCCATGGACTGTAGCCCACCAGGCTCTTCTGTCCATGGAGATTCTCCACACAAGAATACTAGAGTGGGTTGCCATGCCCTCCTCCAGGGTATCTTCCCAACCCAGAGGTCAAACCCAGGTCTCCTGCATTGCAGGCAGATTCTTTAACAATTGAGCCACCGGGGAAGCCCATATATACACACTACTACACGTAAAATAGATAACTAATAAGGACCTGGGGCTTCCCTGATGGCTCAGCTGGTAAAGAATCCACCTGCAACGCAGGAGACCTGGGTTTGATCCCAGGGTTGGGAAGATCCCCAGGAGAAGGTAAAGGCTACCCACTCCAGTATTCTGCCCTGGAGATTCCACGGACTGTATAGTCCAGGGGGTCACAAAGAGTTGGACACGACTGAGTGACTTTCACTTTCACTTTCAATAAGGACCTACTGTATAGCACAGGGAACTCTACTCAATACCCTGTAGTGATAAATATGAGAAAAGAATCTAGAAGCTGGATACATGTATATGTATAACTGATTAACTTCGCTCTACACCTGAAACTGACACAACATTGTAAATCAACTTTATGCCAATATTTTTTAAAAAGGAGGAGTTAATTATCATATGTGAAATCAATCGCCAGCCCAGGGTTGATGCTTGGGGCTGGTGCACCGAGATGTCCCAGGGGGAGGGAATCGGGAGGGAGGAGGGAGGAGGGTTCTGGAGGGGGAGCATATGTAAACCCATGGTGGTTTCATGTCATTGTATGGCAAAACCAACACAATAAAGTAAAGAAAATTTTAAAAATTAATTAATTAATTAATTTTTTTAAAAAGGAGGAGTTAACACAGAGAACACAAAATAGCCTAGTGATCCTGTCATTTTCTTTTTCAAAAAAAATGCAGACCAAACTGTATGGATGTGAGAGTTGCACCATAAAGAAAGTTGAGTGCCGAAAAATTGATGCTTTTGAACAGTGATGTTGGAAAAGACTCTTGAGAATCCCTTGGACTGCAAGGAGATCAAACCAGTCAATCCTAAAGGAAATCAGTCCTGAATATTCATTGGAAGGACTGATGTTGAAGCTGAAGCTCCAATACTTTGGCCACCTGATGTGAAGAACTAACTCATTGGAAAAGACCCTGATGATGGGAAAGATTGAAGGCAAGAGGAGAAGGAGATAATAGAGGATGAGATGGTTGGATGGCATCCCATTCAATGGACATGAGTTTGAGCAAGTTCTGGGAGTTGGTGATGGACAGGCAAGCCTGGCATGCTGCAGTCCATGGGGTCACAAACAGTTGGACACAACTGAGCGACTGAACCAAACTGAACTCCTGCATTGGCAAGAGGATTCTTTATCACTGAGCCACCAAGGAAGCCCATGCTAGATGTACATTTGTTGAAACCACATTAAACTATACACTTAAATTGAGTGCATTTTTGGTATATAAAATAGGCCTTAATAACTTTGATTTTAAAAGTAAGAAGAGTAAATTTAAAAATGGATTAGAATAAATTAAGGAATAGATTAGAATAAATTAGGAAGATATCTTCACACATGACAAAGAGTCACCATTTTGCTACATATTAAATATGTACTAAATGCATTTACTGCATAGTTATCTGGAAATTAAGCAAAACAAACACCATTTCTCACATTTTACAGATGGGGTTGAAAATATTTTGATTTGGAGAGTCACAAAATTAGTCGAAGTGAACACTTTCATGGGTCACAAGGCTAATAAGTTCTATTTATATCAGAATCCAAGTAATTCTTAATATAATGATGTTTCCACATAAATTATCTGCACATTTCAAATCCAGTTATAAGTAATTAACTTCATAGAGTTACCAAAATACTTACATAGATATTTTCTTAAAAAGGGTATTGTTTGAATAAGTCAGGTCTGGTCCTTGGAAATCTTTCATTACGAGAAACAAGTTTAAGAGAATGGTATTTGAGAAATTTCAATTTTTAACTACAGGCTCATACTGTGAATGGTCATTGAATATTTAAAATATTTAAGAGAATTTCCCATTATAAAAATTGGAATGAACTTACTCTCATCCTCAGGCAACACTAGAAACCCTTCCATATTTAGTTTTATGTAATAGAAAGTGAGAACAAAGATGTTTCTGCTGTGATAAAGGAGCTTACAGTCTAAAAGAGAATAAAAGGCATGTATATGGCTCAGCTGGTAAAGAATCTGCCTGCAATGAGGGAGACCTCGGTTTGATCCCTGGGTTAGGAAGATCCCCTGGAGAAGGGAAAGGCTGCCCATTCTAGTACTCTGGCCTGGAGAATTCCATGGACTGCATAGTCCATAGGGTCTCTAAGACTTGGACGTGACTTTCACTTTCTTTTTATTTCACACCAAAAGTGTTGTGTGTGACTTATCAAACATTCTGGACTTTGAGGGGCACAAGTGGAAAGCAACTTTATTTTTCCCCACCTGTGTGTATGCATACCAACTTTCCTGACTTGTTTTGCTAACAACTAGATAAAATTTGGAACAGTTTCGTAGCTGATTCATTTATGTCCAGGTAAATAAAAGGCAGTTTAGTCTGATTATGACATAAAGTTACGAAATAACCCATAAAGTTTGATGGTGAAATTAGATGCATGTGAATACCTATGTCACCTCATCTCAAGATTTAGTAGTAATTTCAAGGAGATACACAATCACAAGACACAAAGCAGAGAGAAACCTGCAGACTGAGTGTGTCTCCCCATGTCCTTTCCTGTGTCGAAAATATACCTCTGGCCTAGAAGAATTGAAGAGGTCTCAAACATACAGCCAGGTGTACTTAAATCATGAAATATCATCATTTCATACCCCAGAGTGCTGTATAGCTTACTTGACATTCTTTATGGAGACATGCCTCACAAATTCATAGATTCCTGGTTTATTTATTAAAAACAAACAACTCTGTGGACTTATTCTTTTCTTGCCCCTGCTGACACCTGAAGCAAATCCTATTGCTTTTGGTCTTGGATAAATTAATAGCCCTTTCATCACTGTATTCATTTTAACAGTCTCATTTTGGCAATTTAAATGTCCAATCTAGTGTAATAATCAAAATTCTGAACCATCGACAATTGAGTTCTTTCCTCAGCTAGCTTAGTGCTACCACAAGTTGGAAAAGTTAGCAGAGGGAGAGGTCTTTCCTTAACAACCGCTCCACTGAGCCTTGCTGTCAAGTCACAGTATCCAGTCCTCCCAAGATGGGGCCCAGGGGAGAGAGACAAGTGGAATCAATCGCTCCTCCTCAGGTTTGTGTGGCTGGTTGGCACTGTCGTTGTAAAGCACCCATGAACTTTGGGTTTTATATGCCCAATTCTGACCCTTTTTTTTCTGGACTGTTACTCTGTTTCTCAGAGTTTACGCCATTAGATAACTCCAATGGCAACTTTCATGATGCAGACAACAACTCTTTTCCTTCCAGCAACTTGAACTTCGAATCTTCCCAGTGGCCTTTGTGGGCTGAAGACATTGAAGGATTCCTCTCACTCTCTCTCTCCCATGGGTCTACTCCGTCCAAGGAAAAAGTTACGCAAACTTTCTCCAAATATGAAGGTGCAGTTGGCTTACAAGGCAGTTGGCTTTCCCTTTGTCTTTGCTACCAAGCAGATGTTTTGCCTACCTTCACTTTGCCTTTAGAATTCTCTTGTCAAGAAGCAAACACCAGTTCCCTAAACTCAAAGGATACAAAAAAACTTTAAAGTCCTACACACTATCTTCAGGTAAGAGGAAAGTAGCTTACGAGCCTCTCCTGCTGAAGAATAATTTTTCTCTAAAAGCATCCTCTTTCAATTCTTTTTATTGTTGTTGGTGGTAGTGTTGTTTAGTCACTAAGTCATGTCTGAATCTTTTGCAATCCCATGGACTGTAACCCACCAGGCTCCTCTATCCATGAGATTTCCAGGTAAGAATACTGGAATGGGTTGTCATTTCCTTCTCCAGGGGATCTTCCTAACCCAGGGATCAAACCTGTGTCCCCTACATTGGTAGGCAGGTTCTTTACCACTGTGCCACCAGGGAAGCCCCATCAATCCTTTAAGCCCATATAACAAATTAAAGTGGCTAATTACTAACAGAACTGCTGCTTTCCCAAAGTCTTAGCTCCTCTAGAACACGTATGGAGGTGAGTCTACTTGGCAAGGATTATTGGACCACAAGGAGACCAAATCTGTCAGTTCTAAAGGAAATAAACCCTGCATATTCATTGGAAGGGCTGATGCTAAATCTAAATCTCCAATACTGTAGCCACCTGATGCAAAGAGCCGACTCATTGGAAAAGATCCTGATGCTGCAAAAGAATGAAGGCAGAAGGAGAAGGGGGTGACAGAGGATGAAATGATTAGATAGCATCACCAACTCAATGGACATGAATCTGAGCAAACTCTGAGAGATAGTGGAAGACAGAGGAACCTGCCATGCTGCAAATCATGGGGTTGCAAAAAGTTGGATATAACTCAGCTACTGGACAACAACAATATGGTTTTTCACCTCTGGAGACCCAGTTAATACTAAAAAAGAATGAATTTTGAAATAACATGAATATACACACACACATATACATGTGTGTTACTTGTAATATTTTATTTCACTATTTAGCTAGATATAAAGGGATAAGTGCCATAAAAGAAGTACAATTTAAGTGTAAGGAAAACATGAACAATGATAAAGAAACAATTATTTTTTAATATTTTCCACAACACAGAAATATCTATACATCATGTAACAGTTCATCTCATGCTTCAGACCCTCCAATACAATATGATTTTTGATACTGGGCTAAAACACATGCCTCTATAACTCTCACTGTTACTGGTTCTGCCTTTGGAAAACATGCAAAACAAGCTACACTGTAAACATAAGGCAGGAGGAGAAGGGGATGACAGATGATGAGATGGTAGGATGACATCACTGACTCAATGGACGTGAGTTTAAGCAAGCTCTGGGGGGTGGTGAAGGACAGGGAAGCCTGGTGTGCTGCAGTCCATGCGGTCACAAAGAGTCGGACACAACTGAATGACTGAACAACAAGCTCTTCAAAATATGTATCATATTTCTAGGAATATTTCTCTTTTTTAGCTAAACACTATTCTCAGTGCTTTATTTCTCAAAAGTTATGGCTTTTTACACCCCTCAGCATAAAGTGTGCTAACCTCTAAACCTCTCATGTTCTGTCAATATTCCTACAAGTGAAGTGTCTCATTCTGGAAATGTGTTTAAAGTGATTGAATTGTTCTAGATATACACTTCTTCAAATGCAATTTAAAAATGTGCTTTCATTTTTCATTATATATACCATACAGTTTACTTTCTGAGCTCTCTGTTGACAAAAAATCCTCAATTTATTTTATAAAATTGTGCTTATTAAGTAAAATATTTCCAAAATACCAATTTTATTTAATAAAGATAATGTTAAAATAAACAGTACTAAATGTCCATGTAACTTTGAGTTTCACCTCTCCAATCTAGAGTTTTGTGCTGATAAAACCATAGAATAAAACCCCTTAATATAGATTCTTAAAAATATTTTTTGATGTGGACTATTTTTAAGGTCTTTATTGAATTCATTCCAATATTGCTTCTGTTTTATGTTTTGTTTTTTTTTGCTTTTTGCCCCCAGACATGTGGGATATTAGCTTCCCAACCAGGGACTGAACCCTCATCCTCTGTATTTATTGGAAGGTGATGTCTTAGCCACTTGACCCCCAGGAGAGTACCCCCAATATAGGTCTTTAAAATAAAAAACTGAGGAAGGACACATGCTTCACTGGTTGATCTCTCCCTACATGGACACTCCTGCACCCAATCCTGAACTAGTGTGTAGTACTTCAGAAAACAGAAATCAAATTTTTGAAAAATAATGTTTGACTAAAATACAACAGCAGATTTATTCATTACATCAAAATAAACTATGCAAATTAATGTAGACAACAGGAATATGAAACTCCCAAGACACTTCACCTAAGGAATTTACTTTATTTTGAAAAGAAGGAATATATGCCTCTAAGATAGTATATATTAGCATTGTGTGTTAACAATTATGCCAAATGAATGAAAGGAGTTCTTTAGAGGTTCAAAAAAAATCATTTGTCCTGACTTAGAGAACAAACTTGTGGTTACCAGAGGGGAAGGGTTGGGGGAGGGGATACTTAGCGAGTTTGAAATCGACATGTACAGGCTGCTGTACTTAAAATGGATAACCAACATGGGCCTGTATGGCACAGGGAATTTTGCTCAATGTTATGTGGCAGCCTGGAGGGGAGGAGGACTTGGGGGAGAATGGATACCTGTATATGGATGGCTGACTTGCTCTGCTGCACACTTGGAATTATCACAACATTGTTGTGATAAATATAAAATAAAAAGTTTAAAAAAAACGACCTGTCAGAAATTTCAGGAAGGAGGGGTAACTTTGGTTGGACTAATGATTGATTAAAGTGAAAGTGAAAGTTGCTCAGTCATGTCCGACTCTGGCCAGAATATTAGAGTGGGTAGCCTTTCCCTTCTCCAGGGGATCTTCCCAACCCAGGGACCAAACCCAGATCTCCCGCATTGCAGGTGGATTTTTTTACCAACTGAGCCACAAGGAAAACAAAGAATGATTAAAGAATGACCAAAATTCATAGCAATGATGATAAGGATGCAGATCTTATGTGCAAGTGTGTAAAAATAACGTGTGAGGCATATTGTAGCATTACAAATAAATTGTGCTTGAAAAGAGGGAGTCATGTATGATATGCGGGAAAAGTTGGGATGGGACCAAAATATAGGAGATTTTAAATGATGTGTTAAGGGTGTGGACTCCAATTCATTGGGCAGAAGCTTTGATCCAGACAGTGATAAACATAGAGTGATGTTTTAGGAGGAGTGATATAACTGAATTACCTGGACCTGAGAACAGAAGAGAGGCTTCATTTGGTAAATTGTTGGTGAATTAGAATTAACAGTCAATGGATGAGGTCAATGGAGAAGGCAATGGCACCCCACTCCAGTACTCTTGCCTGGAAAATCCCATGGATGGAGGAGCCTGGTAGGCCGCAGTTCATGGGGTCGCTAGGAGTCGGATGGGTCTGAGCAACTTCACTTTCACTTTTCCCTTTCATGCACTGGAGAAGGAAATGGCAACCCACTCCAGTGTTCTTGCCTGGAGAATCCCAGAATCCCAGGGGAGTCTGGTGGGCTGCCATCTATGGGGTTGCACAGAGTCAAACACAACTGAAGCGACTTAGCAGCAGTAGCAGCAGCAGGATGAGGCCAAAAGAGGGAGAATTAAGAAACATCACATCTAAGAGACGTAATAAAAAGAGTACTCTAGTAACAGTCCTAATGTGGAATAAGAAAGAGAACACCTTTGTAATCTTTGTAAGAGATATCACAAAGCTGGTGCTATTGCTACTGACTGTGATACAGAAGAACAGAAGGGAAGGGAAATTTGTTAATTTGGGGTGAGAAAAAAACACCCTCAAAATATCTAAGTGATTTTAAATGTGGGGTGGAAGCTCAGGAGATAGACCAAAGCTGATATGGATTTAGTTGCAAACAGGCACCAGAGGCTGTGAGCAATGGTGATGTGATGAAGGAAAAAAATAAATAAGTTCATTAGTCAAACTTATGCAAGAGGAGAAAGAGGTGACAGAGGATGAGGTGGTTGGATGGCATCAACGACTCAATGGACATGAGTTTGAACAAACTCCAGGAGATAGTGAAGGACAAGGAAGCCTGGCATGCTGCAGTTTGTGAAGTTACAAAGAGTTAGACACAACTTAGCAACTGAACAAAAACAATGAAATAGGAAGTAGAGTCAGTAGAGACAGCAGGGCACCAAAAGAAGACATAAAACCAGAGGACATGTAGTATCTTGGACCCTCTGGAGCTACAACATGAGGTGAGAAAGGGCTTGTCCTGCTAAATAACAGGCACCATAACAAAACTTCTGAGAGCGATGTAGAAGTCACTTACTGCATGATCAAACTGCAAAAGTCATAACCAAGGAGATGAACGAGTGGATGTGAGATGCCATTAGACCGTCTTGAGGCTTGGTTGTGTGTATGCCCTCTGAGAGGCAAGAGTGGATTTTTAGTGCTGCAGATAACAACATGGTGCCATAGAGTCCAGAAGAGTTGAATGCTTAAGAAAGAGAAGGCTTTAATGATGTTAATGACTTAATGAAGGAAGATAATCCAGTGATCATCCTTCTAAGCAAAAGTATTATATGTAGAAAAGTGCTTTCAAATTATTCCAAATTTGTCCTATTAAAATTCTATCATGATGCAATTTCTACTATTCACAAACCCTTTGCTAACCTCATCCAAGTCCTGGTCAAATACTCAAAAATACTGATTTGGTAACGTGGAAATTAATAATAATTTTCTCAAACAGAAATACAGCATAACTTCAGAGGAGTTTTAATTGAGTAACAATTTCAATATTTAGACAGTTTAAAGGTAGAAATACATCTATTAACATGCTACCTTTCAATTTTTTTGGAAAATTTAATATACATCTTAATAAATGGGTGTCAGAATATATCAACTATGGGATGAAATATGCTATCAAATACCATCAAGTAAAAACTGAATGACATGCTTCCTAATTGCTTTTATAATTCCATAAAGTGTCAAATATTGAAGAGAGGGGAAAGAAAGTATTGCTTTTCCCCCGGAAGAGGAATCTTGAGAATCTTGAGGCGTCTATCTTGAGGAGTCAGAAAATATAGACGCTTTCATATTTTGTTATGCATGAATGACCACAGCAAATCTTTGTTATTGTTTTATTTCCTCTTATAATTGTCATGATATTATTTTTCTTCTGTACTCAAATCATTTGGGTTACTTCAGAATATCTGTGTATTCTTAGAAGACTTAAGGCAAACTCAAGACCTAAGGGAAGGAACTACTATCAAATACCCTGAACTAATATGAATATAACAAGAATTCAAAACATAACAAAATAACGTTAACCAAATTGACAGACAAGGTACTTAAGCAATTGTTGTTGTTGTTGTTTAGTCACTAAGTCATGTTCAACTCTTTTGCAAGCCCATGGACTATAGCCTGCCAGGCTCCTCTGTCCATGGAAATTCCCAGACAAGAATACTGGAGCTGGTTGCCATTTCCTTCTCCAGAGGATCTTCCTGACCCAGGGATTGAATCCACGCCTCCTGCTTGGCAGGTATATTTTTGACCTCTGAGCCACTTGAGAAGCCCAACTTAAGCAATAAATTATCATAAAACAGAAAGCCTCAGCAATGTTATACAAGTATTATATGTGGGGGAAAGAACACGTTAGAATACTATGTAGAAAATTTACTTTAAACATATGAAAAACTGAATTTTCATGTATGAAGAATGAGTGAATGTTGATATTGGAGAATATATGCAGATCTTAAAAATCTATACAAGTGTATCTTGGAGATATTGTGGGTTTAATTCCAAACCACTGCAATGAAATAAATATTACAATAAAGTGAGTCACACAAATTTTTTGGTTTCCCAGTGCATGTGAAAGTTATATTTACACTAGACTGTAGTCTATTATATGTGAAACAGCACTGATCTTAAAAAAAAAAAACACAGTTGAGGTACATGCATTAATTTAAAAACTACTTTATTGCTAAAAAATTCTAACCATCATCTGAGCCATCAGCAAGTCCTCATCATTTTGCCAGTCGAGGGATTGAAATATTTTGAGAATTACCAAAACATGACACAGAGACATGAAGTGAGAAAATGCTGCAGGAAAAGTGACGCTAGTAGACTTGCTCCATGGAAGGTGGCCACAAACCTTCGATTTGTTTAAAAAAAAAATCTGCAAAGCTTGATAAAGTGAAATGCAGTAAAACTAGGTACGCTTGTACTTGGGAATCAGTGATAAAACGTATTTTACCTAGTGTGATGATTAATTTGATGTATCACCTTAACTGAGCCATGGGGTGCCCAGATGTTAGGTTAAACGTTATTCCGTGTGTATTCATGAGCATATTTCCAAATGAGATTAACATTTTAATTTCTAGACTTTATAAAACAGTCTGTTTTCCTCAATATGGGTGGTCCTCATCCCATACACTGAAGACTGAATATTCAGAGTAAATTGCTCTCTCTGCCTGATGATCTTGGAGCTGGGACCTGAGTTTTCTCTTGCCTTCAGGCTCAAACTTGGACAAAAAGTTAACAAGATAGGCTCTCCTGGTTCTCAGGCCCCCAGACTCAAACTGAGGTTATACCATCGCAACTCCTGGGATTCCAACTTTTTTTGCCTCCATGAGCACAGAAGCCAATTCTTTATAATAGGTCTCTCCAGATAG
This sequence comes from Antilocapra americana, assembly GCA_007570785.1. Lineage (NCBI taxonomy): Eukaryota > Metazoa > Chordata > Mammalia > Artiodactyla > Antilocapridae > Antilocapra > Antilocapra americana. The sequence goes on along the minus strand of ML661885.1, from coordinate 18,788,057 downwards.
ATTGCTAGATAGATAGGTAGAGAGCTAGCTAGATAGCTGGACAGATAGATAGATAGGGCTACATATCTCCTATTGGATCTCTGTAGAATCTAAACTAATACATTTAATAATACTATTTCCCCCTTCATTTCCTTTTTATCAGTTCTTTAAAACAAATTTTAGAAATATTTCTTTTTAATTAACAGACGGTTCTTTTTAATTAGTGCATGGTTTAAGAAAAAATTGTAGACATCTCAATTCCTGAAGCTATTTAATTAAAGTGAAAACTAAAGTACCACTGAGAATGAAATAGTGGAAATATCATATAACTCCGAGTCAGAATTTTGCTGACCTGAATTCCAGTCCTGACTGCTTCATTATTAATTTTCCTGAGTTTTAACCACTGCATCTGTAAATTAATGACTTTGGATTGAGTAGATGTTTTTCAAGCTTCTCTTAGCGACACAACTCTTTCTTCAGATGAAAATCCATGTGGAAAAGCAATATATTTTACACTTTACATAAACATAGTAGAGAGAGTGTCCATCCAATAATCAAGCACCATGGGAGGCAAATTGGAAAGCACTGAGCCAGCTGGTGCCACCCAGGTTTACCATTGGGGCATCCTCCAACTGGTCATGTTTTATTAATCATAAAAACAACATTTATTGACATCTGGGCTGCACACTTTATATATTCTATTTCATTTATTCATCTAGCAGTAGTTGAAATGAGGCCCAGTTTATTAATTTGCACAGTCATCATATGACTAGTAAATGATTGAGCCAGAATTCAGACCCAGTACAGTTTGACTCCAGGGCCCATATTGATTCTCAGAAATATTATTATTTATTAAATATTTGCTAGGTAATAGGCACAGTACTTGATTAATACTCATAATTATTATATATGCTGAGTAGTATTATCCTCATTTTGTAGGTATGGAAACTAAGACAAATAAGTTAGGGAACCTCCTTGTGTTCACATTTTCCAAAGTTATTTATGTCCCTCTTTTCTTTGGCATCAGTGAGCAATTTAGAATTCCCCAGCAATTTAGAATTTCTCAATCCCACCTAAATTTTATCATGATAGTAGTAAATGTTTATTGTTCCCAGAAGTTGGATATGGGTTGTGAAAATGTGGTTTTGTGGTGGGGGAGGGGAAGGTGTGTTTCAAAGTCAGCCACTGTGATGCTCTGTAGGGCTAAAAATGTAGAGAAAACACAGTTCTCTTTCAGAAATACATGATCTCATTCTTTTGTAATAGCATTTATAGACTGTTCAAGAGCTTAAAAATAATCACTAATGTTACTAAGTCCATAAATAAATTAATTCCACTAAGAATACAAAATGATCACCTAGTGAATGGAAACATGTTACCATTCTTAAATTAGTAGATATTTAAACTTTATTCCACATTTTCTATAAATACTGCAAGAAAAATAACCTCCATCTTTTCAGTTTTCTAAACATTCAATATTAACATTCTAAACATATGTCTATAAATAGCCTGAAGAGAGAATATTTGAACCTCCAAGAGTAAACAGTCAGGGAAATTAAGTTTAAAATCCATAAATTAAAGAATATTTGTTTCAGATTTTTCCTATATTAAAGCCTCTTCAATTTCTTACAAATAGAACATTAACAGAAAATGATTTTAAAGAGATACCAAACTTCAGAATTAATTCAAGATGGTGGGGTAGAAAGATGTGCTCATTCCTCCTGTGAGAACACCGAAAGCAACTAGCTATTGAAAAACCATTGGTGAGAGGATGCTGTAACCCACCAAATAGGATACCCCACATTCAAAAACAAAGAAGTGTCAACAAGACAACTGGAGGAGTGCAATCATGACAAAATCAAAACCAATACCCACCCAGTGGGTGATCCAAAAACTAGAGAATAATAATACCAAAGAAGTTCTCCTACTGCTTTGAAGTTTCCAAATACCACATCAGACTTCCTAGACTGGGAATTTGGCAAAGGTACTAGGTATCCTGAAGGAATCTGACTTTACAGGCCAGCAATATGTGATTACAGGTCTTCAACAGGCCTGGGGGAAAGAGATTCCACTCTTGGAGGACACAAACAAAATCTTGCATGCACCATGACCCAGGGGAAAGGAGCAGTCTCCCACAGGAGACTGAACAAGACTTACCTGAGACACGTAGTAATCAAACTGGAAAAAAAATTAAAAACAAAGATAAAATATTAAAAGCAACAAGGGGGAAATGACAAATAACAAGGGAACTCTCAGGGTTATCACCTGATTTGTCAACAGAAACTCTACACACCAGAAGGGAAACAGCACGATATATTTAAAGTAATGAACAGGAAGAACGTACAACCAAGAAAACTCTACCCACCAAGACTATCATTCAGATTTGATGGAGAAATCAAAAGCTTTACAGACAAGCAAAAGTTAAGAGAATTCAGCATCATTGAACCAGCATTATGACAGATGCTAAAGAAAAATACTAAAAGCAAAAAGCAAGAGAGTTCCAGAAAAACATCTATTTCTGCTTTATTGACTATGCCAAAGCCTTTGACTGTGTGGATCACAATAAACTGTGGAAAATTCTGAAAGAGATGGGAAGACCAGACCATCTGACCTGTCTCTTGAGACACCTGTATGCAGGTCGGGAAGCAACAGTTAGAACTGGACATGGAACAACAGACTGGTTCTAAATAGGAAAAGGAGTATGTCAAGGCTGTATATTGTCACCCTGCTTATTTAACTTATGTGCAGGATACATCATGAGAAACCCTGGGCTGGAAGAAGCACAAGTTGGAGTCAAGATTGCCGGGAGAAATATCAATAACCTCAGATATGCAGATGACATCACTCTTATGGCAGAAAGTGAAGAGGAACTAAAAAGCCTCTTCATGAAAGTGAAAGAAGAGAGTGAAAAAGTTGGCTTAAGGCTCAACATTAAAAAAAACTAAGATCATGGCATCTGGTCCCATCACTTCATGGGAAATAGATGGGGAAACAGTGGCAGACTCTATTTGTGGGGGGCTCCAAAATCACTGCAGATGGTGATTGCAGCCACGAAATTAAAAGACGCTTACTCCTTAGAAGGAAAGTTATGGCCAACATGGATAGCATATTGAAAAGCAGAGACATTACTTTGCCAACAAAGGTTTGTCTATTCAAGGCTATGGCTTTTCCAGTAGTCATGTATGGATGTGAGACTTGGACAGTGAAAAAGGCTGAGCACCAAAGAATTGATGCTTCTGTACTGTGGTGTTGGAGAAGACGCTTGAGAGTCCCTTGGACTGCAAGGAGATCCAACAAGTCCATCCTAAAGGAGATCAGTCCTGGGTGTTCATTAGAAGGACTGATGTTGAAGCTGAAACTCCAATACTTTGGCCACCTCATGAGAAGAGTTGACTCATTGGAAAAGACCCTGATTCTGGGAAGGATTGGGGGCAGTAGGAGAAGGAGAAGACAGAGGATGAGATGGCTGGATGGCATCACTGACTCAATGGACATGGGTTTGGGTGGACTTCGGGAGTTGGTGATGGACAGGGAGGCCTGTGTGCTGCAGTTCATGGGGTCGCAGAGAGTCAGACACGTATGAACGACTGAACTAACTGACTGAAAGGAACCTCTCTAAGCAGGCAACACAAGAGAAGGGAAAGACCTGCAAAAAATAAACCAAAACAATTAAGAAAATGATAGTAGGATCAAACTTATTGATAAATACTTAAAATGTATATGATTAAATGCTCCAACCAAAAAACATAGACTGAGTGAATGGATAACAATACATGCATGGATGCACTCCCACTTCCCACATCACTCTACTTAGCCAATCAGATTGTATGTAATTACTTTATATTGTTACACATTATCTTGTTTCCATTATGGCTTGCAATTGTAATTACCTTTTATCATTTGTCTGGCTATTGATTGTGAAATCTGATAAACATCTTTCACTATTGTGATTATTTTTTTAATTGTGATTATTCATTTTTTAAATATTTTGTGATTATTCATTTTAATATCATGATTGGTCATTAGAAAATAATAGGGTTTATATTATTAGATAATATAAGTATGTAATATATGTTAAAGTGCTGCACTCAACATGCCAGCAAATTTGGAACACTCAGCAGCGGCCACCGGACTGGAAAAGGTCAGTTTTCATTCCAATCCCAAAGAACGGCAATGCTAAAGAATGTTCAAACTACTGCACAGTTGCACTCATCTCACATGCTAGTAAAGTAATGTTCAAATTCCCCAAGCCAGCCTTCAACAATACGTAAAACATGAATTTCCAGATGTTTAAGCTGGATTTAGAAAAGACAGAGGAACCAGAGATCAAATTGCCAGCATCCGTTGGATCATCAAAAAAGCAAGAGAGTTCCAGAAAAAAATCTACTCCTGTTTTATTGACTATGCCAAAGCCTTTGACTGTGTAGATCACAACAAACTGTGGAACATTCTTTAAGAAATGGGACTACCAGATCACCTTATCTGCCTTCTGAGAAATCTGCAGGCGGTCAAGAAGCAACAGTTAGAAAGGGACATGGAACAACAGACTGGTTCCAAATCAGGAAAGGGATACATCAAGGCTGTATACTGCCACCTTGGTCATTTAATTTATGTGCAGAGTACATGTGAAACGCTGGGCTGGATGAGGCACAAGCTGGAATCAAGACTGCCTGGGGAAATATCAATAACCTCAGATATGCAGATAATACCACCCTTATGGCAGAGAGCGAAGAAGAAATAAAAAACCTCTTAATGAAAGTGAAAAAGGAGCATGGAAAAGTTGGCTTAAAACTCAACATTCAGAAAACTAAGATCATGGCATCTGGTCCCATCACTTCATGGCAAATAAATGGGCAAACAATTGAAACAGTGATAGATTTTATTTTGGGGGGCTCCAAAATCACTGCAGATGATGACTGCAGCCATGAAATTAAAAGACACTTTCTCCTTGAAAGAAAAGCTATGACCAACCTAGATAGCATATTAAAAAGCAGAGACATTACTTTGTCAACAAAGGTCTGTCTGGTCAAAGCTATGGTTTTTCCAGTGGTCATGTATGGATGCGACAGTTGGACTATAAAGAAAGCTGAGTGCCAAAGAACTGATGCTTCTGAATTGTGTTTGAGATGACTCTTGAGAGTCCCTTGGACAGCAAGGAGATCCAACCAGTCAATCCTACAGAAAATCAATTGTGAATATTCATTGGAAGAACTGATGCTGAAGATGAAACTCCAATACTTTGGCCACCTGATGTGAAGCACCGACTCATCTGAAAAGACCCTGATGCTGGGAAAGATTGAAGGTAGGAGGAGAAAGGGACAACAGAGGATGAAATGGTTGGGTGGCATCATGAACTCGAGGGACATGAGTTTGAGTAAACTCCGGAAGTTGGTGATAGACAGAGAGGCCTGGCATGCTGCAGTCCACGAGGTCACAGAGAGTTGGATAGAACTGAGCCACTGAACTGAATTGATATTATTACAACTTCCATTTAATAGAAAAGCCTCCAATCACTTTTTAAAATCCAAATGTACATTAGAATTATCTTGGAATTTCTTGAAAAACACTAATGCCCAGGTATTTTTTTCTCCAAATTTCCAGACGTGATTCTCATGAGCAGCCATTTTTAAAAACAACTAAACTGTATGATAATCTCTTGCTTTTATCTTGTTTGCTTCATTTTTTGTATTTCATATTCAGTGCTCCCATTTCATTTAGTTTATGTTTTCTAGTTTCTGAGTCTCTTTTTTTGTTATTGTTCTTTCTCAAGCCTTTACCAAGTGTAGTAGAAAATATACATGTATATATACATACTATATATTATATATTTATAGATATATAGTATGTATAATATATATATTAGAAACTTATGTGATGAATGGATAAGAATGGAATATTACATATACACAATGGAATATTACTCAGCATTAAAAAAAAATTCATTTGAATCAGTTCTACTCAGGTGGACGGAACTGGAGCCTATTATCCAGAGTGAAGTAAGCCAGAAGGAAAAACAACAATACAGTATACTAACGCATATATATGGAATTTAGAAAGATGGTAATGAGAACCCTGCATGCAAGACAGCAAAAGGAACACAGATGTATAGAACAGACTCGTGGACTCTGTGGAAGAGGGCAAGGGTGGGAGGATATGGGAGAATGGCATTGAAACATGTTAATTATCATATGTGAAATCAATCGCCAGCCCAGGGCTGATGCTCGGGCTGGTGCACCGAGATTTCCCAGGGGGAGGGAGTCGGGAGGGAGGAGGGAGGGGGGTTCTGGAGGGGGAACATATGTATATCCATGGCGGATTCATGTCAATGTATGGTGAAACCAACACAATAAAGTAAAGAAAATTTAAAAAAAAAAAACCCAAAAAATAAATAAATGCAAAAAAAAAGAAAGAAAGAAACTTATGGAGTTTTTGCTTAGCTAAAAAATTTATGACATTTTGGTTCCATTTGTTTGACTAAGTATGAACAGAATGCTAGATTTCTAATTTATATTCACTTAAAACTTTCATGTAGTTCCATTTACTCTGGCATCTAGTATTACTGCTTAAAGTCTAGAGAGCTTATTATTTTAGTAATGTTTTTAAAAAAATTGAATGGGGCTTGAAACTTCTAATCCAATTCTGAGAATATAAAGAAATATTATGTTCTTAAAAAAAAGGCAAACGATGTTTTGGTTTCAGAAATAATCTATAGATAAATATGTAGGTGCCTATATTGTTGCCATTTTCAGTGCAGTTTTTATATTTTTTTAAATAAATTAAGAATGTAGTTCAAAAAATGTAATTTACTAACTGGGAAATGTTCACTCCTTTCATAGTATAATGGTTTCCATATTCTAAGAGAGATCTCTAAAATTAACCATCTAATAAACAGCATTTCTTTAAAAAATAAATTCCTGCACACTAAAAAAAAAGAGATTGAGCTTCAAATACTAAGAAATAAAGTGCTGGATTCCATCCAGAAGTAAACCGGTAATTGTGTTAAAATGTGGATGCTGAAATCTTTCCCTGAGCTGCCTCTTGAAGTTGACCAGGTCATGCTAGCGACTGCCAAAAATCCAAAATTGGCACTTCTTCTCAAGTCAGTGTATGGGGGTTGGCCAGCTGGAAAGTTGCCTGAGGAGTTCCAATAATTTGAAAATCATCAACATAAATTTTCTCCCTAAAAAGAATGCTTCTTCTGGGGGAAATTGAGCCACTCTTCCAGAGGGCTGTTGACACATAGGTACCTTGCAGACAGCACATCCAGGAATTGGCCCGAATTTATGCTTACAAGTCCAAAATTGACACCCACTTGGAAAGAATGGAAATGCGCACAGTCCAATTTCCTAGGAAATAAGGAGCCTTGGTTAAAATAAATCCATATTAATGTTGGACATAAGACTTAATTTTGGGTAAGAGTTCTCCATCCATGCTAGAATCTTTCACCAGTGATTCTTTAAATAGCTTTTGGTGGAAAATCAGCGATTTCTGGTATAATTGAGAGCGGGATTGAGAAATTAACGAGTTTTTCCTAACAAAGTTGCCATTAACGCTGCCAAAAAAACCTTACCAAAAGTAACTTCATGTTACCTGACTAAATTGCCCTGTACAGTATATTAAACACTAAACCAACAGTACATTTAAAAGGGCTATTGAGGGTAGCCAAGATCCTTATCACTCAACTTCTGGAATGTTCTATCTATAAAATCAAGTTATGTAAGCTATTTACAGAACAGTATTTTAGGGTGCTCTTTGATCAGCTTATCCCCTCCCATCAGGGAATTCTTCACACAAAGATAGGCTTTGTTTCTTTTCTATTTGCTTTTCTTTGCTTTGTAATCTTTTCAACCCCAAGAATTCATATTCATGAAGTGGATGATAATCATCAAAATTTCCTAAAACACTTCCATGAAAGATACAGCCAGACAAAGTGATGATAATCAGCTGAGGGGACAAAAATGTGAGAATTATCATTCGTATTCATTCACACATTGTTTTAAAGAAGTATTTTTATTTTCTTCCCTATGAAGGAAACAGTGGAGAAGGTCAACAACATATCCATTTAATAAGTGATGGCGCTGATGCATTAAAATGGTCTATAAGCCTAGAAAATATAAAATAATGTTTTATGATAACATAGTATTTTCACATAAATCATGACAATCGATTATTACTAGCCCTCTGAGATACTAGATAGGAATTATTCGTCCAAATTTATAGATGAGGAGACAGGTATAGCTGTTTAATTGCCAGCATGGTGAGGAGCTACATGGATAAAATAACCAAGAATAATGACACTAACAATGTTGGAAAGAAAGAGAACAGGGCAAGTGTGGAAGCAGAGATGGGGGAGAGTGGTTAAAAGTGAAACCATAACACTTACATCTGTGTAATGTAGCTAATTTTAAGTGCTACATTTCTTCCAAAATTCTATTTCCTTTTAAAATGTCTAGTTCGTTTAAAATATGTGAAATCTAGAAAAACGGTACTGATGAACCTATTTGCAGGGCAGAAATGGAAATGTAGATGTAGAGTATGGACATGTGGATATGGGGGGGAGGGGGGATGAATTGCAAGAGTAGCACTGACGAATACCCTCTATTATGCGTAAAATAGGTAACTATTAGGAAGCGGCTATAAAGCACTGGGAGCTCAACTTGGTGCAGGGCAGTGACCTAGAGGGATGGGATGATGGGGGTGGGGGAGGTTCAAGAGGGAGGGGACATATGTAAACACACAGATGATTCACTTTGTTACACAGAAGAAACTAAAACAATTGTAAAGCAACTATATCTCATTTTTTTTTTAAGCTGACAGTTTGAACTATTATCCTGCTTAATGTCCAAACACATAACTTCATTAGGCCAGGAAAAGCATTTGTATGCAGATGTAGAGTTCTTTAAGCTGCTAAAAATATTTTACTTGATGGTGTAAAATTAATTTAAAGAGGAACCAAAAATAAATAGACAAATGCATTCATTCAGCAAACATTTGTTGAGTGTATTTTTTTGTAAAACTTGCCTCCCTCATGATATCCCAAGCGCTGCCTTCTGAAGTACACCATGCCTACCTAGCTCTAGGGCTTCCCTTGTGGCTCAGCAGGTAAAGAATCTGTTGACAATGCAGGAGACCTGGGTTCCATTCCTGGGTTGAGAAGATCCCCCGGAGAAGGGAAAGGCTACCCACCCCAGTATTCTGGCCTGGAGAATTCCATGGACAGTCCATGGAGTCTCAATGAGCAGATCACGACTGAGCGACTTTCACTTTCACTTCCACGCAGCTCTATGGTTAATTCTTGCTCCCCTCTAGCCTCCAGCTCATTAGGCTGTTTAATGTCACTCGGAACACATCACTATTTGAAATGATCTTTTCTACTTGTTTATATATTCATTTCATGTCCCCTGCTTGCAATCCACCTTAAACTAGAAGCTCTTTGAAAGCAGGAAGTGGGTCCATTTTCATCAAGGCCACCATCCTTCGTTTCTTGAACAGGGTCAGGGTGCTGTAAGTGCTCAGTTTATAATGAGGAAAGAATAAAGATCTAAAAGAGCTACCATATTGTACATTTCTTTTTGTTTTTGTTGTTTAGCTGCTAAGTTATGTCCAACTCTTTTGCCACCTCTTGTACTGTAGCCCTCCGGGTTCCTCTGTCTATAGGATTTCCCAGGCAAGGATACTGGAGTGGGTTGCTAATTCCTTCTCTAGAGGATCTTCTGAAACCAAGGATAGAACCCACCACTCCTGCACTGGCAGGCAGATTCTTTATCTCTGAGCCACCAGGAAAGCCTATATTTCTTACATAAAACAGTACTTTTGCACATATCATTGTAATTGATCTTCATGAAAATAATTTGAAATGGCTACGCTTAGAAAATGTTTCAGTAACATCCTTATATGATTTTCCAAGCTCATAGCTCACACAACATAAAATCAGTGTTCACAGACTGTAATAATTGTTGAAAGACACCCATGTTCTCAAGATGTCTTCAGTACTACACGTTTGCCAGACTGAGTCCCATCTGCTTTGTTCATTCTATGTTCCAGATGTAGGAGCAAGCACAAAGCCCACACAAATTTTCAATGAAGTTTTGTTTCCTAAACAGTAGGAAGCACTGAGAACTACAAGAAAATCCACCCACTTAGCTTCTCCAATTAGCCCAGCTGTACACAAATGATAAAGCATGTTTCTACACACTAGAAGGCTAAAAACAATTAATTTCTCTTTGCAAGATAGCATTGTTTGGGGTTTCCCTGGTGGCTCAGTGACAAAGAGCCTGCCAATGCAGGAGACACGGGTTTGATCCCAGATTCAGGAGACTCCCACATACCCTTGGAGCAGTTAAGCCTGTACTCCACAACTACTGAGCCTGTGCTCTAGAGCCCAAGAGTCACAGCTACTGGGCATGCATGCCAGACCTACCAAAGCCTGTGTGCCCTAGAGCCTGTGCTCTGCAACAGCAGAAGCCACCACAGTGGGAGGCCCGTATACCACAAGTAGAAAGCCCCTGATCTCTGCAACTAGAAGCCCAGGCAGCAATTAATAAATGAATAAAATTTTTAAAAATGATATATGATTCAATCTAAGAGGGAAAATCTCTATTTTAAAAAGCACTGATACCCTTAGTTACTTGGACCGTCAATATTTCTTTAGGACAGACACAATAATACACATTATGTATTTTAGAATCTGCTTTTTGGTTTCTGATTATAAAAGAAACCAGATTGCTCTGTCTTATTCAAAATATATTTTATTATCTTCCAGTATAAACAGCTAGATTTCATTTCTTAGCTCCACAAACAATTAAGACTATATGTCTGAGATCTGGCCAAGAAGACATGTACACTTATGGGCAAAAACATCAAGAAGCAACTCTTGTGTCCTTGCCCAGTCTCTCTGCCCTGAGAGCTTCCTCCAAAATCCTCAGATGGCTGCCTCCGACACGCTCAGCCTCTGGCTCTTCAGAGAGGTCTTCCCAGACTCGGAGCTCCCGCAGAAGCTCCCTCAGCTTCTACCCCTACTCCGTCACCCTCTTGTCCTTTCTCTTCTATAAAGCTGTATCAGTCACTTTCTGGAATCATCCTCCTATGTCTTTACCGAGCACCCTCTTCTTCCTGGGCCCTTGCAGGCAGTAAGGCTCACTAAAGCAGGGCTCTTCCGTCTCACTCACTCTCACCACCCAGCATTTTGAACAGCATCTCATCAGTTCAGTTCAGTCTCTCAGTCGTGTCCGACTCTTTGCAACCCCATGGACTGCAGCAAGCCAGGCTTCCCTGTCCATCACTAGCTCCTGGAGCCTGCTCAAACTCATGTCCATTGAGCGGATGATGCCATTCAACCATCTCATCCTCTGTCGCCCCCTTCTCCTCCTGTCTTCAGTCTTTCCCAGCATCGGGGTCTTTTCCAATGAGTCAACTCTCCCCGTCAGGTGGCCAAAGTATTGGAGCTGCAGCTTCAGCTTCAGCATCAGTCCTTCCAATTCAGGACTAATCTCCAGACGGACTGGATCTCCTTGCAGTCCAAGGAACTCTCAAGAGTCTTCCCCAACACCACAGTTCAAAGGCATGAATTCTTTGGCATTCAGCTTTTTTATGGTCCAACTCTTACATCCATACATGACTACTGGAAAAACCAACAGCAGCACCACAGAAGGCCAAGGAGGGTGCGGAGGAACAAGCCAGCGGCAGAGGAAGGGCGATGAAGTCACGGACACGAGACAGGCCGGGCCGAGCGGCTGAAACGACGACGGGCCCTGACAGGCTGCGCCCTGACTGCCATCTACACACATGACAGAAAGGCGCTTTTCATTAACAGGAGCCCAAGAAGCTGCTGCTGATTGATTATTGTTGGAACAGCTGATTGGTTACACTGTATTCCCAGCAAAAGCAAATTGTTCTCCTGAGACAAATAATGAAAAAGATATCTGTCCCCCTGGAAGAGGTAATTTACCTAATATAAGCTCTTTGTTTTGTTGGAGGCCAAATGGATTCCTTCCGCTCCGTCCTGCAGCCAGACTGCCTTGCAAGGCAGCGCCTCCTCCCGCTGCTCCTCCGACTACCTGACCTGGGAGCCGGTCAGACCCTTGTACCACCTGACTCTTGCCTGCCTGTCGAACACCCCTCTCAACAAGGGCACCTTCCTTTGCCTCCCGGGGTACAGACAAACGGGTTTGACACTTCTGAACACACGCCGTACCATGTCTGTGTCTGCTCCTACCATCTACGCTCTGCCTCCAGCTCATGCTCCTAAAACGCCAGCCTGAGCCATATTCTACCTGAGAAACTTCCCAAACTACAGCCTGCGCTACTGATCTTCATCTCTCCCCGTCTCTGCCATGTCCTCGCAGTGAGCTGTATCTTTACAGCATTGTTTAGAATGTCGGTTCTCCTCATCTGCTCACACATCTTCAGGACACAGATTTTGAGCATAGAAATCTTTGCATCCCGAGCCTCTAGGAACGAGGCTTGACACAGAGGAGGTATCCAATGAACGGCTAAAGTAAATGAACGTCCCTGACTCGGATCAGAGGTGTCTACTCTTTGAAGCCATGCTTCACACCCCAAGGGGAAATGAACCTGCTCAGCTGTGTGCTCTCTTTGTGCTTTTCACATTCTTTCATTTTTATGTCTACACCAACCTACAAATATTACTATGAGTGGGAATGTATTCTACTGATATCAATATTCACAGGATGTGAGAAAGATAGTTGGTACATAATAAAAGTCTGTTGATTATATAAAAAAAAAAAAAGAAGCAACTCTTAAGAGGTAGAACCCAAAAGACTTAAACAAAGGTGGAGCAACAAGATAACAGAAGCTTGGACCCATGAACAATAACAAAGAGGTACCTCCAACAAGGCAAACTCCACTGACTGATTTAAATGACATATAAATTCCTATTCCATTAAGTCAGTGAGAGCTTAGGAATATTCTGCTGCTTAACTAATGCTATTTCCCATCATATTATTTATTATAGAAGTTTGAATAATACTAAAAGATATTGCCTATTCTTATATATTTATTATTAGAAGTGAATTTCAGAGTTATTCTGTTGGAATTTTAATTAGAATTACAATGGATATATACATTAATTAGAATAACTATTTCATTGTTTAATATTGCATATTGCTATCAAGGGTATATGTGTTCATTTATTCAAATATCATTCTTCATTTAGCATCTATATATTTCTTGTTATACTTATTCTGAGGTGTTTAGCTTGTTATTACTTTGTTATCATTTGTAGTTATAACTGGAATATCATTTTCTTCCTTATGGTTGTATCAAACCCATTCTATATATTAATATTTTGTGGTCACATTATAGGATTCCTCCATTCACTTTAATAGTACATTTTCCTATTGATGCTCTTGAGTTTTTCAAATATATAAAATCATATTATTTGTAAATAATAACAATCTTGCCTCTTCTCTTCCAATGTTTATCATCATTTCACCCATATGTCTAATTTCATTGTCTAGAACATTTCCAGATAATTAGTAAATAATAATGGGAAAGCAACAGACACCTGACTTATTTCTGACTTCAGGGAGGAAGCTTGAAGTGTTTCATCACCAAGAACAATTCTAGAAATGGGCTTGAGATATGCATATCATTTTATTTAAAGAAGTATTATTCTCCTACTAGTTTTTTTTTCAATTTTCTTTATTTTATTGTGTTGGTTTTGCCATACAATGACATGAAACTGCCATGGATTTACATATGCTCCCCCTGCAGAACCCCCCTCCCTCCTCCCTCCCGATTCCCTCCCCCTGGGAAATCTCGGTGCACCAGGCCCGAGCATCAACCATGGGCTGTCGATTGACTTCACATATGATAATTAACATGTTTCAATGCCATTCTCCTATATCATCCCACCCTTGCCCTCATCCACAGAGTCCACGAGTCTGTTCTATACATCTGCGTTCCTTTTGCTGTCTCGCATGTTGGGTTCTCGCTGCCATCTTTCTAAATTCCATATATATGCATTAGTATACTGTATTGTTGTTTTTCCTTCTGGCTTACTTCACTCTGGATAATAGGCTCCAGTTCCGTCCACCTGAGTAGAACTGATTCAAATGAATTTTTTTTTAATGCTGAGTAATATTCCATTGTGTATATGTACTTTTCTTATCCATTCGTCAGTTGATGGGCATCTAGGTTGCTTCCATGTCCTGGCTATTGTAAACAATGCAGCGATGAACATTGGGGTACACGTGTCTCTTTAAATTCTGGTTTCCTCGGTGTGTATGCCCAGCAGTGGGATTGCTGGGTCATATGGCAGGTCTATTTGCAGTTTTTTAAGGAATCTCCACACTGTTTTCCATAGTGGCTGTACAAGTTTGCACAAAAATTCCTGGCATTCCTATACACTAACAATGAGAAAACAGAAAGAGAAATTAAGGAAACAATTCCATTCACCATCGAAACAAAAAGAATAAAATACTTATGAATATTTCTACCTAAAGAAACAAAACACTTATATATAGAAAACTATAAAACACTGATGAAAGAAATCAAAGAGGACACAAATAGATGGAGAAATGTGCCGTGTTTGTGGATTGGAAGAATCAATATAGTGAAAATGAGTATACTACCCAAAGCAATCTATAGATTCAGTGCAATTCCTATCAAGCTACCAGAGGTCTTTTTCAGAGAATTAGAACAAATAATTTCACAATTTGTATGGAAATACAAAAAACCTCATATAGCTAAAGCAATCTTGAGAAAGAAGAATGGAACTGGAGGAATCAACCTACCTGACTTTAGGCTATACTACAAATCCTACTAGTTTTTGAAAGATTTTTCTTCTTTGACCTGTAATCAATTATTCTAGAAGATTTCATATTGTTAAACAGTCTTGCATTCCTGAAATAATCCCCACTTGGTCATGGCATATTACTCTTTTAATGTAGTGCTGAATTTTATTTTCTGGATTTTATTTACTGTCTTTCATTAATATTCATAAGTATGATGGTTTATCACTTTCTTTTTTGTGGTGTTTGTCAGATTTTGGAGTCAGCAAAAAAAAAAAAGTTTGGGCTTTTTTTTTTTAATGAATTGGAATGCTTTATTTTCTATGCCTGAAACAATTTAAATTGCATAGGAATTATCTGTTCTTTGAAAGTTTGAAAACATTCATCCATGAAATTCTTTGGTATTTTTACAGGCCAGGCCTTAATTTAACAACATAATGAATTCCTTCCATGATCATTGTTTGGTTTAGTGTATCTATATCTCTTGAGTCAATTTTTGTTATTTCCAATTTCTAGAAAATTGAGCAACTTGTTTCTGAAGTTACCTGGGTATTGTATAATATTGATTTAAAAAAAAGTGGAAATTCAATATTTTTCAAAAAGATTTTGTAAAGATATTGCCAAAAGTATGTTTCATGGACGTTAGTAGAATGGTTGCTGATAAATTTAAGGCTCTCGCTTCATTGCAAAAGAATTCAAAGAGGAAGTGATAACAAGAAATGGATTTATTTGGAAGGAAACACATTCCACAGACAAGAGTATTGGCCATCTCAGAAGATTAGAGAGAGAGGAAGAGAGAGAGGGTGGGGCTTCAAAATATCATGGGGTTAGGTTCTATGGGCTAGGTAATCTCATTGGCTAATGAGTGGGAGGATTATTCCAATTATTTGGAGGATGGGGCAGAGGTTTCCCTGAATTGGGTCTTGGCCCACTTTTGCTCTTTGATGATCAGCCTCAGAATTGTCATGACACTGGTGGATGTGTCACTCAGCTTATGTTAATGCATTACAATGAACTGTATGACACATCTCAAGGTTCACTGGAAGTTGAATATTCCCCCATCTTGGACCTATTTGGTTCTAACCAGTTTTTGTCAATATCTTATGGCTATATCATTCTTTTAAAGACAGTGTCATTCTCCTTCCATTCCCTCCTCCCCGTTTCAAGATAACATAAAAAGAGGGTCTAGGATCAATATAATTGGGAGATGAGTTAGAGTAAATATGATTTCTTTCTCTGCAGCACTTCTCAAAGTCCTTAATATTTTTACATATATCTTGTCTCTTTAAAGGGAGTCAGTGAATATAACCATTTTCATACTTGACTGTAAAATTTCCTCTATTTTTTTTTTTTAAGGACCATCCCATGGGACTTGTGTGCCCTAGTACACGATTTGGGAAAGAGATCTGAAGGGCAAGGTTATTATTGCAGAAATATTTTCAGGATTGATGAAACCAGAGTGTTCTGGAAGACAATCCTTTCTAGAAAACTCATAAAAATACATTAAAACGATATGAACTTCAATGTCTCAGAAAGACATTTGGTTTTATTTGATTCAGACATTTTCACACTCATACTTTGGCCAGCACATCACCCTTAAAAATCCCAAAGACAATAAGTAATATGTAAAAGACAAAGCTGTAACCATTTGAATATTAAAAACAAACATTTGACCAAGTTTTGTTTTAAGTAACTAGTGTAAAGTTTTTACTTATATTACCTAAAATATCACTTATTTAAGCAGGGAGTATTTTCTACACAATAGACAGTGACCATGGGCTTCCCTTGTGACTCAGCTGATAAAGAATCTAACTGCAATGCTGGAGACATGGGTTCAATCCCAGGGTTGGGAAGATCCCCTGGAGAATGGAAAGGCTACCCACTCCAGTATTCTGGCCTGGAGAATTCCATGGACAGAGGAGCCTGGTGGGCAATAGTCCACGGAGTTGCAAAGAGTTGGACACTACTGAGTAACTTTCACTCACTCACTCAGACAGTGACCATAAAATTGAACTTGTTTTCCTCAAGTTATGCTGTTTCCAACTTACAGTTAAAGAGATTTCATATCCTTGCTATGTAAACCCTCTTTAGAGACCTAATCTTTAACAACTAACGCATAATGGTATCTGGAAAAGTTTCAAAAACTGAAGAAAGAAAAGTGAATGCCAATGTGTAAATACATCTCATCAATTATAGATATAACATTCAAATAGAATATGCTTGAAAGCTGATATTTCCTCATTTTCGGAGACCTATCAACAACAGACTCTGGGCCCCAATTTAAGAGCAACATTCAAGTAGCTCAGACAAGAGAATGAATGGGTAAAGCTTTCCTGCATTTGAAATTTTCAATACAATTCTTAGAAAATTATCACCCCAGGCTTACTTAGGAAAAAAAAAAACACAACACTTGAACTCTATTGCCTTTAATTGTTTGAAGGAATTCAGAGAAACAAAAGGAATTCTTGAGTACAGCTCTTCCAAGTATCTGTCTCATTGGTATGGCTTTCTTTATCATTTAGTTAAACATGTATCTACAAGAAACAGTGAGCTTCTACCAGAGACCTACAGAAGAGCTTGGCACTGGTGTGCTGGAGCTGGCTTGTACACCTCAGGAGAGTGAATTGTGTGCTTTTCTTGGTAACTCTGTGTTAGGTAACCTCATGTTGGTGGCTTTAAGGTGGTTGCAGTAGGAGAATTTATACCATGGAAATTGGCAAACATTGCAAATCAGGGCTTTGTTTCCTCAGAGAATAGTTGTTAAACATACACCAGCAGACCTCTGCTAATTATGCAAAACATGACAATGTCAAGATCGATAATCATAACTTTATGATCTGTTTGATAAATGAATTGCATAATAAACCATGAACTCAGTCATTCCAAAAGTTCCTCCCAAATTACATGTACACACATTTTATTAGTTTAAGATAGTGACTGCAAATTCTACTACAGTGATGTGCGTTCTAAGTTGCTTCAGTCATGTCTGACTCTTTGGAGACCCTATAGACTGTAGCCCTCCAGGCTCCTCTGTCTGTGGGATTCTCCAGGCAAGAATACTGGGGTGGGTTACCATTTCCTGTTCCGGGCATCTTCCTAACCCAGGGATGGTACCCACGTCTCTAAGCTCTCCTGCAATGGCAAGTGGGTTCTTCTCCTCTGGTGCCACTTGGGAACACATATCTTAACTGCAATGTTAGATTATGCATTCCAATATTTGACATAATTAACTAAATGCCTTTGGTGTGAAAACCAGTTTACCAAACTTGAGGACTTTTTTGAGCAGTTTGGCATGCGCTTTTCTAGTTCTTCTTTTACACAATAATGAATTTATATATCTCAATGTTTTCCCCTATATTTCTCAAATCTAGATAACAAACTTTAGACTTCAGTGTTCAGCACAATATCATTTATGGATTTGATCTTAACATTTGGCTAGATATTTTCAGGAGCCATAGATAATGTTTGTGTCAAGAAAATTATTTGAAATTTACAGATTTAAGTGGTAGATTTATTCAAGATATTCACATTTCTGTGCATTGATTATAAATTTCAAAAAGGGGAGATTACTCTTGGTGCTGGAATATAATTTTCTCCAGGAAAAACATTCATCTTATTTATTTGACAGCAAGTTGAAAAATTCTGTTAATCTGGTGTACATATAAGTATCAAAGGAAAGTGTCAAGGAAAATACTGCTATTTTCTGAAATAGAACTTGTTGAAATTATTTATTTACCCACCTTCTGCACACAGAGGCACACACACACATCATTTACTTTTTTAAATCACGTAATCTGAAGTTACTCATGTGAAACTTTACATAAAGCAAAAGAAAGTATTAAAATACACAAAAAATGAGGGTTAACATAGCTAATAATTTTTGTTCACACACTTTACCCCGTACTTCCCAAAAGCTGCAAAGAAAGGCAGGGAGAGTTGTATGTGCCTTAGTAGTGGAAAAATAAAAACTTTAATTTTTCCAGGGAGACAGTATTTCCCCTTGCTTAATTCATTTAATAAACTCATCCAATAAATAGTTATTAATAGCCTACTACATGTGAGGCACTACACTGATCCTGAACATACAGAAATTAAGCAGCCATGGAAGGTGGATATAAAAATCAAATAAGTGCAAATGAGTAGAACATGTGTCTTTCTGTATGGATACAGAACACTGTGTGGCACCAAATGGGAGAGTAATAGATTTAACCTAGGATGGGTGATCACAAAAATCTTTATAGAGATTTTTTTCCCAGAAAGACTTTAAAATTAAATGTATCTTTGTATGACAGGTATTTCAAGTAGAGAGTGGTACAAGCAAAGGAACAAAAACCCGTAACAGCAGGGCACATTTAAGGAACTTCCAGTACTTTTAGTTCTGCTGGAGTATAGAGTTAGGGGAGATGGAAAGAGATTGAAGGTCACAGTGCACAGAGAGTAACAGATAATAGGAGAAGAGAATTGGGTATATTGACAGTGTCTACTCTCATTGAAAATAAGCCTAAAGCATTGGCAGTAGGCAAGGAAGCTAATAGGGAGAGAGAAGAGATTTCTAGACCCGGAGTTCTCAATGTGTGTGTTAGGAAAGTAAGAGATGGCAGTGACAATGAAATATTATTAGGTAGCCTTTCAGAGGTAGAGAAATTCAAAATTTGCCCAGGCTCAGAGAATTTCTGTGGTGTGGGATGACCATGATGAAGTAAGAGTGAAAATAACTAGAAATAAGGAACTCAAGGAATTGAAAGTCTAAATCTGGCTACAACACTCAACTTAATGGGAGGACCTGGGGTAAAAGAGAACTAGGAAGCCATAACTTATCTATATTTCTCTTGATTTTTAACACAGGAATCATTTACTAACTTTATTTACCTCGAAAAGTCTTGAATCAGACAAACCCAAGTGTTATTTGACAAGCATGTTTAGATCCTATTTTTTTCTCACCATTTTTCCAGTGAGGAAACTAAGGGTTAGCAAAGGCAAGTAAACTAGTAAGAAGCAAAGCTAGAACTAAAACCCATAGGATCTGACAAAACCACTACTCTTAATATTATACTGGGCTAATTACTTAATCATTGAAATAGGAATAACATCTTCTTCACAAAAGTGGAATTACAAATCAGTAAAGTCTAGAAGTGGTTGAGTGTTGTTAATCCCCTTTGCCTTGAGGTCAGGTGTTTATAAATGTGTGAGTTTGTGTTTATAAATAGTCATTTATTAGCTAATTCATTCTAGAGAGAATTTCCTAAGTGTTGAATGAATATGTGTGTTGTGTGAGTCTGAGCACACTGAATTACGGTGACTGAATTTGATAATGCACAGGCATAGAAATAGTTATATTCAGAAGGATAAACTTTCAAAAAGCTTTAATTTGTCTAAAAACCAAAACCTTATAGCACTTTCTCTGCATGTAGCAACGTCCTAAGTAAATTACTCATTCCTCGTTAACTCATTAGTTTTCATTGCAATGTAATAAGCATAAGGAGTATCAAAGAATCAAAATAATAAGAACAATAATTTATGAACAATATTGAACAATTATGAATATATTATGAGCAATAATATGAACAAGAACTCCTAAATGCTTTTTTCATAAGAATTTTCTCTACCCAAAAAAAAAAAAGAATTTTTTCTGATGTCTACCTGGAGTTTTACAGTTGACAATAAAAGAGATAAAGAGAGAATGTAAAGGTGGGGTTTGCTAATTATTAGTGGTTAGGTTTGCATCATGGGGGGAATCTTCCCATGGGAAAAGGGAAGGTTATGGAAAAAAGAGAGTGAACTATGCTGATAAAAATGATTCATTGTTTGCAATAAGCTCTAATAGAGCAAACAATATCCTAATCAATATCTCCAACTTTCTTCAATATTCCAAAAATATAAAATTAGGTTTCAACTCTGTTTCCTTTTAATTATGCGGCATTTTAAATCCTTTCAGATTTGTTTCTAACGTAGTGGGCTGTGAAGCCATCGCTTTTGTCTGTCCAGACTATTTTCCTAGCACTGCCCTTATTTTGGTAGAAGGTGAGCTTCTCTGACCACAGACAGTGGACATGTGAGCCACGTCGGGCCAGTCACGATCCCCCACATTTTGGGGGTCGGTGACTGTCACGGTGGTGCCCACACGAAACAAGCAGAGGTGGTCAGGATCCTGAATGATGTTCAAATAATAGGGATGGATTTCTTTTCATGTTTTCCACTAAGTCAGTAAGCCAGGAACACTTTATCCTGTGGCTACTTGTGGACATCTTTACCAGTAGCATGGATGAAGCCTGTCCCCACTAGAAGGAACTGAGTCCGTCAAAGACAGAAGCTGATTCTGGAGTTGGGGAATGAATGGAACTAAAACAGCTGGAACACTTAGCTCAAGCCATGACTGCAAAGAACTCACCTCTCAAATGCATGACCAACAATTCCCCAAGTTAGTTTGTTTTCTGGTTCTCACCATTCAGAGAGTCATGATTAATACTTCAGGCTTGGATCAAAAGCTGGTTTCTGATTCCAACTGGTAGGGCAGTCATGGGCAAACCACTCCTTCTTCCTGGGTCTGAGCCTCCACACCTGTAAAATGATTGAAATAAAATTGATGTTTGGATCTTATCTATTCTAACATTCCATGATTCTATAATTTGATTATATAAAATGGCTATTTCACACTATATCCTAGTTTTGCTCAAAGATCATTTCTTTTGTAACCATTTTCCTGATTCTGTGTCTGTATTATTCCTACACAATGGAATCAACAGAGAAGAAAAGAAATGGTGTACAAAAGGGAAGCACAAGCTGTGATATTTTGAAGAATTTAGTTTTTGACTTGGCACTGTTTTCATAACAATATGAACTGTAGGTAAGTAACTTAAATAAAACATATGCATTCTCTATAGAAACAATACAAGTATGTTTTTTATGACTAAAGTTTATTTTAAAATTTTTATCTAAACGTAAAACCATAATAAAGTATATATCAATTAGATTTTCATTGAGGTGAGTTTATTAAACACTTATCCTGATGGAAAGATAATTTTACATATCCTACAAACTGGGTCCCTTCAGGTCTCATGCTTAGCGGTTTGCTCTGCACATTAAACACTCAATAAATGTTTGTTAAATTAAATTAAAGGAGTTGCTTTAACTGCAGCTCACATACCCTTCCATGATTAATGAATCATCACTAAGTGAGAAATTAATGAGTGTGCCCTGCACATCAGGAAAAAAAAAAATGTGTTCTGTTTTGGAGAGGGACAAAATTTCACAGCAGGGGAAGAAGAGTGGCAACTGCAGGAATTAACTAGAAAAGAAGCTTGCAATTACCGTTACTGACATGTGGATAAACTCAAAATAGCTGCCAAAATCACTACCTGTGAGCTGTCGCACACTGTAGTTTCAGATTAATCAAGACTTCACAAAAGCCTTCTCTGTATAATGAGAAAGGAACAAAGGATGGAAAATTTTATCCAAGAGAGCAGCAAGGCAGAGACAACCCTGAGGTTGAGATTATTCACTGCTGCCATGTTTCTAGGCCCTCTGCCCACATTTTTCTTCCTGTTTCCCATAATCAGAGAACCAGAGCACACAGAGCATATCAGACCAACCAGGCTGACCTGAATGAAAAAGGGAGGCAAATGAAGATGGATGCCAAAGTAGAAAAGGGAGTAATTCTGATTCCACATGTAGTGTGTCAGGGAATTAACAGCAAATCTAAGTGATCAGGCAAGATCTTCCATGGCAGGAAGATCCCAACAGCTAAATGTGGGGCGTGATTATTAGTGGGAAGCACATATGGGTGATTAGAAGTCTGAATAAGCAAGCAAATGGGAAAGGATGCAGAGAGATCCAGAAGCCTGGTATTAGGTAGAATTAGGTAAGATTCAGGGAGAAGAACATGTTATGGAGAAATTAAGCAGGAGACTGGGAAAGGTCACATTTGTGTTCAAAGGCTTTACAACACCCCTTATTGCAACTGGGCCACAAGCAAGGGGCCAGGTCTTCCACGTGGGATGGCCTGACACTAAGTCAGCAAGTTACTGTTGCAAGCCTCATTAATATTTCTTAACTATGAACAGAATTGGTCTTGGGCCTGGATCAGTGTAAGCATGATGAAGACGGCGGGTGCCAAGTGTCTATCAGAAAGGGAACATTTCACTAGTGCCATTTCCCTTTTTATGTTCTTCAGTTATTTGATTTGGGAGCCAGATGGGGAAAAAATCACACAACTGAAACAGCTGCTGTACTTCGGCACCATATAGCCATTCCCTCCCATTTGACCACTTGGCTTTGTAGCCTAGCTTTTCCATTATTTGTTTGGCTCCTAATGATAGCACTAGGCTCTGATGAAATATTAAGTGTTGTGAATAGATACTACACACAGAATTGGCAGCCTTGGGAAATAATGAGTAGATTAATGAAAGGAAGAAATAGGCAAAAAAAAAAAAAAAAACCCACCCTGGATTTCAGAATTCTGGCAAAGCAACCCCAGGGCCCTCTCACCTCTCACTGCACTTAAGTAGCTCCACATATAGGAAGAAGGCCATTCCTCCTTCTTATGAACACCAAGGATGCTGCTGAATTTGGTCACTCAAGATGAAAGATTGGTTTCCATTCAGAATAATTATCTGATTACTGGTTAGAAAAATTAAACCAATGATTCCTCTCTTAGCTTTATAGTCCCCAATTTTTCACTAATATCCTCTGACCCTCCTTCCCTTTTAAATCTGATGAAATACAGTACTCAATAATTTCCTCTGGAAGACTGTCCTTCCTTGGTATCAGTAACCAACAACCACACACAGCTGCACTGTTTTGGTCAAAGGATGAATGGGGGTAGAATATAGTTTTCAGATTTGACATTGACTACCATTGACAGTACAATATAATAGCAATTAAATATCATTGGAAAATAGAATAATGATCAACTGAGCCAAATTCCTCCTACCTCTGTCAATTAATCATAGTCTAAGAAGTTTCTCCTTTGCTACAAAGTTGCACACACCCACAGAAACCTTCACATAGTCAGGGACTTTTTAGTATTGACAGTTTAAAACTATGTGAACTAGTTTTCTTCCACTATAATGGGATTTGCTTATTCTTTGTTGTAAGATACAGCCATCTTAACATTTTTAAAGGTTATAATTTTTATTGTTCCCTGATTAGCACATGATACTATCGTGAGGATTTGATTAAAATGATTATGACATACGTTAATTTTATGACTCTTAACTCTAAAAAGTGATTGTGGAAATTTACATCCACAATTTAAAGAAAAATACAGACTTGATATGGGATGAAAGAAAACTTGTTAAATTTTACATCAAAATAACTGCTAAAGAGAAATGATGAACACATAATATAGGACGTTGTAACAATTAGGGTTCACTCTTGCCAAAAGGTTATTTTCCCCATTTATGATTTTAGGTTTTACAATGTAATCATCAGACCAGTAATAGCTAATCAGGGCATAAAATAAAGTTAAAATGTTTTACCAGCCTTATAAATATTTGCACTGCTAGATTTTTCACTAGTTGAAAGCAACAGCCTGTTAGGTAGCTGAATCTAGAGTATATGAGAATTGCACCATATGCTGTTTCAAAGAAACATCTGACTTAGCTAAGAACATGCTTTTGATTTATTAGTTGACTTCTGTGCAGACATATGTGATTTCTTGATTCCTTTATTCGTGACACACTTTTGATGCAATCAACCCTCATGTTCTTTTCTTTTCTTTGAGTCCTGGGAGAAAATACAATCAATCATTGAAGAAATGTAGTAGGGTAACAGCCCTCTCTTGAACATGATTTTCTTTTTTTATCCTGCTGTTTTAAAAAAATTTATATATTTTGAAAAGAGAAAATAGGTGAAGTGATTTAATGGTGAACTTCTCTGCACATTTTCAAACATGGGCTCCATCGATTCATAAATTTTGATATTGGAAATGAGAGAGTGATAAATTCCTCTTACTTGTATACTAGTTTGTTTTTTAAATAAAAACAGAGTTTTGTCATATCTTCCTGTACCTGGAATTCCAAAGTAAAAATGGAGTTTGAAAGATCAGGCAGGCAATTGATCTATGTTTCAAATGAAAGTGGCAAGCCCAACAGTAACAGTAAAGGAAATGTCTTTTGAGTTAATACTTATTAAATATACGCTACATGCATTTTACCTGGATTATCACAGGTAATATTCCAAATAATCTATAATTCAAATTTTAGCCTTAACTCATTTTGCAGTTAAAGTAACTAAGTTTAAAATTTAGGTCACTGCCCAACATCACAGAGTTAGTGAACTACAGAGCTTTGATTCAAGCATAGGCCACTTTGCTTCATGATTTGCAATAGTAAGTAATTATCTTTCTTTTGTCAACTTCAAAACATGCTAAATCATCTAGACCTCTTAACTTTTGTTTCCTAATCCCTAAAACTTAAATAATATTATCTACCTCTTCAGACATTGGGGAAAAATAAGTCAATTTAAAAATAAAAATGTGGGATTTCCTTGGTGGTCCAGTGGTTAAGAATCTGCCAGTAACGCAGGGGACACAGATTCAATCCTTGGTTGGGGACATGCCTAGGGACATCTAAGCCCATGGCTCGTGAGCCTCCCACTCTGGAGTCTGAAAAGTCCACACACCTCAACAGAGACTCAACACAGCCAAAGAAAAGTGTTAACAGCTGAGAGCAGTAAGGCATGCATAGACTTATATGGATCTGAGGAAACCATAAAGACCTCTCTTTTCCGAAATGAAGTTTTCTGAATGATTTGCCTAGATAGTTTTACAACTATCCTGCATCACCCAGTTATTTTAGAATGAGGGCTAGAACCCGGGGCCTAATCAACGGTTCTCTTCTTCCAGCTATCTTGAAATGGGGCCTAATGATGGTCATCATCGCTGGCCTGCGTCTCTCCCCAGTACATACCTGGTGGCTTTAACATACGGTCAGTCCTCTCTCAGCTCTTTCATGGGATATAATCTCATGATGGGTTTTGTGGGTTTTCCTTAATATACCCACTGCAACGTGCCCACTTCTCTCAAGCATAATTTTTCCCTTCATCCACCATCAGCCAGGTCAACTCAGGCATTCCTAACTTACAAGGAGTTGGCCACTGTTTTTCTAGGTTTCCAAATTCCACCACAGCAGCATATGTGCCCCATGACCAGAGTCTTTGCTAGGGTGTTAATCCTTATTTCCCAAGAAAGTGCCCCCAGGTTAATACATTCTTGCTTATTCAGGCTTACATGTTGGTCTGTTGACCAAGCAGTCTTAAAAATCCAATCTGTAGTTATTGGCTTGGCAGCCAGAAGAGATGAATGAGGGCTGAATCTGACCAGGGTACCAATCTGACCTGTGGGTAGAGGAGTCCGTAGCATCTTCCAGCACAGCTGCAGTGCCAGCTCTTTGTGTAGAAGGGCAGGGTGGCCACCTTTGCACATCTGGAGGCTTCAGAGGGGATGTAGAGTCAATATCCTCAGGGACACCCAGAGATCCCTGTCTCACTTCTCAGAAGTCCTAGTTTCTCCTTCTAGGACTCTGAAATTTGCAGGGCAGATCTGCCTCGGCCCCGAGTCCAATCATCTCAGCAACCCTCCTAATTAATTCTCCTCTCTACCATTTGACTATATCTTTCTTTTAACTGTACTGAAACCACCCAGGCTCTCCAGTTTTTACACTTAGTATGTAACCATTTGTTAATGGTTGGCCATCTTTCATCATCATTCAGTGGGGCTTCATTTCAATAGAGCTGTAGTCAGCCAACCCCACTCTGCCTTTGTAGGCACGGTGGCCTGTTTTGATCACTTGTGACTATACTTAACAGTCCCAGGCCAATCTCTTACATTTAAAAATATATATTATTATTTATTATTACTTATTTATTTATTGGGGGTATAGCTGCTTTAACAATGTTGGGTTAGTTTCTGCTGTACCGTGAAATGAATCAGCTATATGTATACATATACCCCCTCCCTCCCACATCCTACCCCTCTAGGTCACCACAGAGCACTGAGCTGAGCCCCCTGTGCCATACAGCAGATTCACACTAGCCATCTATTTCACACATGACAGTGCACATACATCTACCCCAATCTATAGCATGGTCTTTGGGATGTTTGGGGTTAACTTGAAAAAGTGGTTTTAGTTCAACTCAGCTTCCATCTCATCTAATAGCCCAAAGCTAGGCTTACTTCAGGCATACAACCTGTGCAGAGCCTTGCCCTCATAAAAACTCTGCTATTGCCATCATGAAATTATCCAAAATCTCCTATTTGCACTTGTGTTTTTCAAGCAAAGTCCCATGGAACACACACATGAGCAGAAGAGATACAAGCAAACTGCATGTCAGTTTGCACTGTCCCTTACCTGCCAATTCATACATCGTGTTTGTGTGTCCATGTGCGCTGGATTCCAGGGGACCCACAATGAGTGAAAGTTGAGAGAGATGCAAATCAAGTACATAGTAAGTGTGTTGCTTCTACAACTGAACCCAAAGAGGCTATGCTTTCTATTTGAAACAGAATTGCTTCTAAAAGAAAGAAAAGCAATGGTGTTATAAGAAACATGAACAACCAAGGAATTTTATCACATCCTTTCTTACTCATATTAGTTTCAGTTATTACTGAACTTGGACTTCCCTGGTAGCTCAGCTGGAAAAGAATTCACCTGCAATGCAGGAGACCCCGGTTCCATTCCTGGATCGGGAAGATCCTTTGGAGAAGGGCTAGGCTACCACTTCAGTATTCTTGCCTAGAGAATTCCATGGACAGAGGAGCCTGATGGGATCACAGAGTTGGACACGACCAAGCAACCCACTTCCTTCCTATTAATGAACTATTTTACACTGAAAATTATAACAGAAGGAATGGGAAAAAAAAACAGGACAGCTCAAATTCCCTTCAGTCCTTCCTATTTACCAGTAAGCCAGAAGGAGAAAGTGTTGGTGAAATGTGCATGTCAAACAGTGAAATAAAAACAGTTGAATTAGTTTTATGCAGAGTTTCCACTGTTCTGGTAAGAAAGAAAAAAAAAATATTCAGGTACAAGTTACAAAAAAAATCATTGTACGATTTTGGTGATTCCACATAAAAATTAAACAGTTTTCTATTTGCCCTGAAATTAGACATTGCACAACACAAAGATGAATGGCAAATTCATGCTAATAACTTCAATTTTTAATTTTTCTTTACTTAGAACAACATTCAACGGCAGATGAAAAATTCCATGACAAGAGGGAAACCATGAAAGAAGGGAAAGGCTTTATATTTTAGTATCGTTAATCCTATTTTTTTCCTACTTTTTGAACAAGAGGCCCCACATTTTCATTTTGGACTGAGTTCTATGAATTATGGAGCCAGAGCTGGCTGCAAGCTAGTTCTTCCCATCTCACTCATTTATTGTTGAGTGATTAAGTGAAAAACAGGATTTGGCTACAGTTGCTCAAGTCCCAAACTGTGGCTCCAGGCCTCAAAATTAAGGCCTGCTGAGGTGCAGGCTGACTTGTGGAGAGGAAGTACAGCATGGTAATAAAGAGCACTGATGCCAGAGTCAGGAGTCAGGGTGCCTGAGTGCAAATTCAGAACTGGTGCCTTTATGATCTGGGACAATTTACTTAATCACTTTGCCTCATTTTCTTCATCTGTAAAATGAGACTGTGATCATCACAATGCCTACTACATACATGGTGTTGTTGTGGACATGAAGTGGACCAATACCTATAAAACACTTAGTGTCTGGCAAATAGTGGGTACTATATAAGCTATTGATATTATTTCATAAAATAGTGGGAAATGGTCTAACCTTAATCAAAAATAAAATCACCAATACTTTATTATAAAGTAGTACTTTATTATAGATGTGCTTTGCTTGCTTGCTCAGTCGTTCAGCTGTGTCCAAATCTTTGTGACCTTGTGGACTGTAGCACACCACACTCCTCTGTCCAGGAAATTTTCTGGGCAAGAATGCTGGAGTGGGTTGCCATTTCCTTTTCTAGAGGATCTTCCTGACCCAGGGATCAAGCCCATGTCTCACGTCTCCTGCATCATCAGACGAATTCTTTACCACTGACCCACCTAAAAAGCCCTTATGACAGATCAGCATTATTTAAAAAAAATTATACATGACAAGACAGAAATATTTACCTTCACTAAACATACATGGTTATAGTATAAGATTTTGATAGGTGAGCAGGGATCCATCCAAATTTAGCATTTTCTGGTCATCTGAAGCTCATGAATAACACGCCCAGACACTGCTTCAGGTAGTCAGCCCATGATAGCCAAGTTGTATTACTGCTATATTGGGTTTGAGCTACAATTACTGGGGATAAGAAGGACATTATAAAATTGTATTTCCTAAATGATATGTTTATTTGATAATTCACAAACAAAACCACATAGAAAAAAATAGCTCAGGACAAAGCTAGCTGAAACTAATTTGCCTTAGTGTGTTTTAGAAACTCAGCAGTGTTTGGATGTTCCAGGCACACAGATCAGACATTATATTGGTGTAACACAACTTGGAAGGTTCAGTACTACAGAGAACAGAGTCTGAACTGAGATAGAACTGGAAAGTAATGTCTATAATTATAAAGGCCTTAATTCTCATTTCTCTAAACAGCTATGAAACTCTCTCATGTTCCAAATCCCTTTGGAAGCACGTGAGTGTAAGAAGGAAATAAGTATCCAACCTCAATAATTAAAAATACTATGACAACCTTTATCTTTAAAGAAAGCTTTGCATGCTGGGAAGAGAAAGATTTCAACCTGCTTCTAAGTATAATAATCTTTAATTTAACAAAGTGCTCACAAAATTATTTTATTAGAAAACCAAAGCATACATTTTCCCTTTTTGGTTAAATCCATTCTCCCACAGAATGTCCTGGGTTTTTTATTCTTTCACTCCTGTTCATATGTTTGTTTCTTAATGGTTTTTCTCTTCTCCTAGCACCTAAAGGCAAGTGCTTTGTCATAGGTGTTTTTATCCTTCCAGACTGACTAACAGAACATTGTATATACAGTAAAAATCTTGTGTCGCTGATTGTCACTGGACTAGGGAAACTTGGTAGGATTTTACTAAAGATAATAAAGATAATTTTTAAATGATAGAATTTAAAAGGAGTAAATATAAAAATCATATATTTTATATTGTTGTTCTGTAACAATGGCTAAAAAGAACACCTCAAAGTTATTAAATTCAAGTTTACTACAACAAGAGCAAGCTCTATATTTACTCTGGGCTACTTTTCCCTGCAGCAGTTCTTGGACTCAAAGTAGATAAACCTAAGCTTCTACAATTCTGGATAATGTCAAAGCCCAGCTAAGTAGCACTAACCTTTGACATGTATTTGCCTTGGTATTTGAGTCTAAACCAAAATATCTACAGGCATGTGGAAATTTACTCTGAGAACTGCAGAAATTTAGAACTAAAATAGTCCTCAAAAGTTATCTTACCCCTACTCTTCAACATCACTGAGACCATCAAGAATACTGCCATCTGCCTAAGAGCACTCAGTTCAATATATATGGTGGACAGAAGAAATCTTGTCTCCTTAACACAAAATTCAGTTCTTGTAATTTTACAACTCACCTTTACCCAACTTATAGGGGATTCCTATGACCCAGAGATAATCAGGAGAAGTGTTTAATTATTAGCTCCTTCAAAAACGAGTCACAGAAAGAACAATGACCTAATCCAGAAATTCAAGGAAAATTGGGACTTTGGGATGCTTTGCAGACTTCTTAGAAACTATGTGAAATTTCAACTCACCTATATAAACCTTTACTCCCTACATTTTTGAGGAATACAAGAATATTGCCTGCAGGCCAGTCCAAACTTCTCATGTAATGAGTACATAGCTCTTGTCCAGAACAGCTTATCATGGTTTCAGAGACTTCTTTTGGAAGAAATTGCCCTCCTCTCAGACTCACTGCAGTCCTCTTGGGTTGGAAGCTGGAGGGCTGGATGGATGCTGAGCTTGCTAAGGTGAATGGTGGCAGGGTAAATTATTGCCATATATTTTTTTCTCTTTTCCTCACCGACTTCCCCTGTTATAACAGTAAGATCGTGCACGCTAAGTTGCTTCAGTCATGTCTGACTCTTTGCGACCTTATGGACCATAGCCCTCCAGGATCCTCTGTCCATGGGATTCTCCAGGCAAGAATATTGGAGCGGGTTGCCATTCCGTTCTCCAGGGAATCTTTCCAGCCCTGGGATCAAAGCTTACATCTCTCTTAGATCTCTGGCAGTGGCAGGAGGGTTCTTTACCACTAGCACCATCTGGGAAGCCAAGATATACACTACAAATACATACATACATATAGAAAAGAGAGATATTTTACAAGGAAATGACTTCCAACTTGTTTCTGTAGCACTGGTAGAGAATCTATCAGCCCTCGAGATGGAAGGAGTACCATCTCCTAAATTATGAGATCAAAAATAACCAGAAGAGGAGACAAATTTAGGACTTAGCCTCTCTTACGCATGTAATTATGTTACTGCAGAAAACTTGCAGACACAGAAAAGATGACTTCAAAAATATATGGAGACAACGTGGAAATCCAAGTGTTTAAATGTAGCACTGGGTTGAAACTGCAGTCATGCAAAATTGGCCTTTAGAATCTTAATCCACTAAAACCAAAAGGAATCTTTGAGGATATGTCAAACAGATGAGAGAATAAGAAATCAAGGCTCATGACAGTTAAGAGACCTTCCAAAGGTTATACAGAGACCTTCCAAACATTATACGATTGTCAGACAAACTAGAGTCAGACCTCTGTAGGTATATCATATTTGTAATCGCCTGCTTAATACTGTTGTGAAGCAGAAGTTCAACCCCTAAATTTGAGAATCAACATAGACATTGCTTGAATGTATGGACTGGAGAGTTTTGAGACAAGTCAAGGGCACGAGAGGCTACGGGAAAGGGGATTACATATTTTCCTTTTGTCATTATTCAATGAGCTCTCCATTCCTCCATGGCCATGGCTTTTGGCTAGGTACGAGCTGTGGAAACATTTTTCCTGGATTCATCTATTCCCTGGAAAGGAAACTCAATCTGGCTTAAGAGAAAAAGTTCCTCTCCAAGTAATGATAAATTGTCTAAATTGAAAGCTCACACCATAAACAAATTTGAACAGCACAGAAATCTTACAAAATTAAATTTCCATCTAGTGCACTTGAATGATATTTTGAGTAAAAGAAAGGATAATATTTTAAGCCCTGCTTCATATGAATGCCTTACATAGTACTGTTTTCAAGGTCCACTCCCAGGTAACTAAAAACACAATCATAACTTTTTTTAATTTCTCTAGGCTCTGTTTTTAGTGAAACACTTAATGTGCTTTGAATGTAACCACCAATAGTATTGTTTTTACAAGGAAATAAAAAGGTCTACAAATTTTGATATCCTTGAAGTTTTACTGAAACTAAATACAAACTGAACACATCTTTGAATGTGTTAAGAAATAACCACATGAAATGTTTTGTGTGTATTTCTATTTTTCTTTTGTACTTGATGGTAATTAAATTTCATATTTTCACACAACCCATACAATCAGATTCTCTATTTCAAATTCACCAGAATAACCTCTCTCTAACAGTTTTGCAGTATAGTTTAAACTAAGAGGTAGTTGATTTAAACTTCTATCAATAAAAACAAAAACTCAAGAGCTAATTATTTTTATTAAAAATATTCAAAATCTTTCACATAACTATAACCAAGTTCCAAACTCCATAGGTTTATCTCCCACTAGCTGAACTCCAGACACACTGTGAGGTGGTATTTTCTTGTCTGTGTCTCATGCTTTTCCAACTTTTTGCTCAGCTGATAGACTCCTTCCTCGAAGAGCCACACACCTAAATTCCACCCAGCATTTGAGAGTCAGATCAGATGCCTCCCTGGTACCCCAGCATTTCCTAGATCAGGATTAAGCTCATTTTCCTGTGAACTCTTGGAGTGCTGCCCTTTCTTCCGGCTGCACCTATCACCTTCACCTTAGAGCATGGATCTTTAGGAACAATTTATTATAGTGGTTCAGAGGGAAAACTCTAGTCACAGAGCCTGGGTTCAAATCTTGCCCATATGCTGTTACCCAACTGGGGATCTAGGGCATGTCCTTTATTTAATCTCTCTTAGCTCTAATTCCAATACTTATATAATGAAGATAATTATAATTAATACCTATCTTATGGGGTTTCCCTGGTGACTCAGCAGTAAAGAATCCACCTACAGTACAGGAGACACAAGAGGAGCCGTGGGTGGGTCGAGAAGATCCCCTGGGTAAGGAAATGGCAACTCACTCCAGTATTCATCCCTGGGAAGTCCCACAAACAGAGGAACCTGGCAGGCTACAGCCCATGAGGTCACAAGAATCAGAGACAACTTAGCAATTAAACAACAACAAACAACAATCTTACAGAGTTGTTGCATTAAAAAAACTCAGCAGTGGCCACAGGACTGGAAAAGGTCACTTTTCATTCCAATCCCAAAGAAAGACAATGCCAAAGAATGCTCAAACTACCGCACAATTGCACTCATCTCACATGCTATTTAAGTAATGCTCAAAATTCTGCAAGCCAGCCTGCAACAGTACATGAACCATGAACTTCCAGATGTTCAAGCTGGATTTAGAAAAGGCAGAGGAACCAGAGATCAAATTGCCAACATCCACTGTCAATCATCGAAAAAGCAAAAGAGTTCCAGAAAAATATCTACTTTTGTTTTATTGACTATGCCAAAGCCTTTGAGTGTGTGGACCACAACAAACTGGAAAATTCTTCAAGAGATGGGACTACCAGACCACCTTACTTGCCTCTTGAGAAATCTGTATGGAGGTCAGGAAACAACAGCTAGAATGGGACATGAAACAACAGACTGGTTCCAAATCAGGAAAAGAGTATGTCAAGGATGTATTTTGTCACCCTGCTTATTTAACTTATATGCAGAGTACATCATGAGAAATAGTGGGCTGGATGAAGCACAAGCTGGAATCAAGATTGCCGGGAGAAATACCAATAACCTCAGATATGCAGATGACACCACCCTTATGGCAGAAAGTGAAGAAGAACTAAAAAGCCTCTTGATGAAAGTGAAAAAGTTGGCTTAAAACTCAACATTCAGAAAATTAAGATCATGGCATCTGGTCCCATCACTTCATGGGAAATAGATGGGGAAACAGTGTTTCAGTCACAGACTTTATTTTGGGGGACTCCAAAATCACTGCAGATGGTGACTGCAGTCATGAAATAAAAAGACACTTGCTACTTAAAGAAAAGTTATGACCAACCTAGACAGCATATTAAAAAGCAGAGATATTACTTTGCCAACAAAGGTCCATCTGGTCAAAGCTATGGTTTTTCCAGTAGTCATGTATGGATGTGAGTTGGACTATGAAGAAAGCTGAGTGCCGAAGAATTGATGTTTTTGCACTGTGGTGTTGGAGAAGACTCTTGAGAGTCCCTTGGACTGCAAGGAGATCCAACCAGTCCATCCTAAAGGAAATCGGTCCTGAATATTCACCAGAAGGACTGATGCTGAAGCTGAAACTCCAATACTTTGGCCACCTGGGGTGAAGAACTGACTCATTTGAAAAGACCGTAACGCTGGGAAAGATTGAAGGTGGGAGGAGGAGGGGAGGACAGAGGATGAGATGGTTGGATGGCATCATCAACTCAAAGGACATGAATTTAAGTAAACTCTGGGAGTTAATGATGGACAGGGAGGCCAGGCATGCTGCAGTCCATGGGGTCACAAAGAGTCCAACATGACTGAACTACTGAACTGAACTAAACTGATATATATATATATAAAATTTGGAAAGGTGCCTTATATCCTAGTAGGCATTCAAAAAATGTAAATTACTACAAATATTCTAACTTTATTATTATCATCATCATTGTTTTCAGTAGAAAGAGTGTTGACTAGTAACTGGGAAACCTACAAAGTTGCCTTTTCCTTTCAAGTGTTTTTTGTTACACATCTGTACTGAAATAGCATTAATATATTAGTCCCTGGTAGCTCAGACGGTAAAGAATCTGCCTGCAATGCAGGAGACCCCAGTTTGATCCCTGAGTCAGGAAGATCCCCTGGAGAAGGGAATGGCAACCCACTCCAGTACTCTTGCCTGGAGAATTCCATGAACACAGGAGCCTGGTGGGCTACAGTCTATGGGGTCACAAAGATTCAGACACAACTGAGTACACACACAGACACACATTAGCTATCTACTGCTGTGTAACAAATTACCCCCAAATATACTGGCTTTAAAAATTATTTCATAATTCCATATATCAGGAATCTGGGTGAGGCTTAGCAGTATCCTTTGGCTCAGGATCTCTCACAAGGCTGTGATCAAGGTGGTCACTGGGGCTGCAGGCATCTCAAAGCTCAACCAGAGAGAAGTCCACTTCTAAGTACATGATCTGGTCCTTGGTAGGACTCAGTTCCTAGCAAGCTACTGGACTCAGGACCTTGGTTCCTTTCTGGCTTTTGGCTGGGTGCTTCCCTCAGTTCCTTGGCCTCTTTACAGGGTAACATACAACATCACAACTTTATTCATCAAAATATATTTTATATATTTTTAAGATATCAAAAATCATTGAAAAGTTAAAAATTTCTAGTTAAATATCACAATTACAAAACACTGGAGTATTTTTTATCACTGTATTATAAGGACATTAGCTACTATCAGGGCTTCCATTGTAGCTCAGTTGGTAAAGAATCTACCTGCAATGCAGGAGACCGAGGTTTGATTCCTGGATTGAGAAGATTCCCTAGAGAAGGAAATGGCAACCCACTCAAGGATTCTAGCTTGGAGAATCCCATGGACAGAGGAGCCTAGTGGGCTACAGAGTAATAAGCACATAAACTATCATATTTTTACTTAACCAATACTTACAAAATATTTACTATATGGTAGATGTTATTGTAAACACTTCGTAAACATGAACTCATTTGGCTCTATTAACCCAAAGAGATAGTTATACTATTATCATCCCTGTTTTACAAAGAATAGACTCAAGGTTCATGGTGCACAGGTAGTAAGTGGCAGATTCAGAATTCAAAGCCAAGCACTCTGACTCCAGAGTCCATGCTCTTAACCACCAGTTATGTGGCTTCTGAGATCAGGACCTTATATAGTCTCAATAAACACATTTGGGGATTTA
Organism: Antilocapra americana; assembly: GCA_007570785.1. Lineage (NCBI taxonomy): Eukaryota > Metazoa > Chordata > Mammalia > Artiodactyla > Antilocapridae > Antilocapra > Antilocapra americana. The sequence continues at coordinate 18,752,179 of ML661885.1, read as the reverse complement.
AGCAGCATTTTTTCAATTGTATGTATGTGGGGTTATTTTTCTTTATTCATTCATTCAACAGTGACTAAGCACCTTCTACTTCTTGGGCACAGAGGTAAAGAGAAATAATACCACAAGCCTCCCCTTAAAGAGTTCACAGCTCAGAGACAACAGATGGGTATGTACATAGGCAGTAACAAAATAATGTAATAAATTCATGCAGGCAAAAACATCTCTTAATCCCTATCAATGTGTTCATGGTTTAGAAGGCAAGAAGAAAGTTCTTAAATAAGCATACCTTGAATGCAACAGTAGAAGCACTTAATCAGTGTTAAGAGACATAAGGAAAGGAATAATATTTGCAGGAATGGGGTCTGGAAAAGACAATGAAGGGTTTGAAGGAGGACAGTAATGTGGAGTTTTGTATTTCAGAAAGACTATTCTAGTGAACAGGGAGGAGAGTAAAAGTTTGAAGGGTGGCAGGACTGGAGGCCATGAATTTGTTGGGATGACTTAGAGTGCAGAGAGCATGAGAGTTTGAATTGAAGCAATAGCAGCAAAGATTATTGGAAGCGAGGGTAGGTTTGGAGTGGTATATTAGCGCTATGTCTTCTCCAGGAACAATAATTGCAAAAGAAAATCAAAGCTAGAAATGGGGGCTGTGTAAACACCGGGCAGCACAAGGTACTTGGAGTTTGAGTCCTGGTGCCTTTCTAAACAATTTGAACGTTAACCTGGGGCAACTAGAGTCTGGACAAAGTGCCTAAAGTGTACAATAGCATAACACCTGATTGGAGAAAGTAACTGCCAGAAAGACGGCAGCTGGGTTGGAGCAGAGAGTAATTAGAGGGTGGGGAAGGAGAAAACATTGTGGTCTTTGAAAAGGAAAAAGATTAACTTTCAGTTTTTATCTCATAAAGCGACTGAGTTTTCATAAAGGAAACATTCCTTTTTACAATAAATTGCTGTTTTTAGAAGCTGAATTGTCATCAATAATTATAGCTAGCAATAGCTCATGCAGAGGCACTGTTCTAAGTACGTACTTTATATATAGTGTCTCATTTAATCCTCAAGTGTTACTATGAATTCAGTTCATTGTTAATTGAGACCCAGGGAGGTTAGGCAACTTGCCCACATCATCGAGTAACTGGTAAAGATAGAATATAAATCCACACATTATGATACCAGAGCCTGAACTCATAGTCACTGTATCACTAAAGCATGTTTAGTAAATCCAAACGTTCAAAATTATTTCTTCTATGTTGTGAGTCAGAGCTTGCAAAGGCCCTGCAATCAGACAGACCATGTAGATTCAAATCCTCATTGGACCACTTAACAGCTGTGAGAAGTAGGCAAGTCACTTACCCACTCTGAACCTTTTTGCTTATCTTTAAGTGGGGACAACAACAGCGCTTGTCTCCTGGGGCATTTCTGAGGAATAAGAGTAAATGCAGAAAAAGGTTTATAATAGTGCCTGGAATATATCATACACCCAATAAAATTTGCTGTTGTTGTTTAGTCACTGTCATGTCTAACTCTTTGTGACCCCATAACTGCAGCACTCCAGGCTTCCCTGTCCTTCACTATCTCCTGGAGTTTGCTCATACTCATGTCCATTGAGTCAGTGATGCCATCCAACCATCTCATCCTTTATTGCCCCCTTCTCCTCCTGCCCTCAATCTTTCCCAACACTAGGGTCTTTTCCAGTGAGTCAGCTCTTCACATCAGGTGGCCAAAGTATTAGAGCTTCAGCTTCAGCATCAGTCTACTGTTATTATAAACATTGTTACTCTATCCTAAAGTACTGAGAGTATTGATAAGAAATCATGGCTATACTGCATGAACCCAATTAAGATCTGTGGTAGGCAGAATAACAACCCCTAAAAATGTCTATGCCTTAATCCCTGGAACCCGTGAATATGTCACTCCACTACAGCAAGCGGGACTTGAAGGATGTGGTTAAGGTTACGGACCTTGACATGGAGAGATTATCCTGGATTTTCTAGGTAGGCTCAACCTAACAGGAGGTTTAAAAGACTGAAATTAAAGAAAAAGTAAGAGAAATAAGAAGGATGAGAGGATCTCAACCTACCATGGGTGAGCAGGAGGGCCACAACCCAAGGAATGTGAATGGCTTCTAGAAGCTGGGAACATCTCTCAGCTAACAGCTGGCAAGGAACCAGGGACCTCAATACTACCACAGCAAGCAACTGAATCTGGTCAACAATCTGAATAAACAAAAAAAAAACCACCCGATTCTTCCCCAGATGCTCTAGAAAGGAACACAGACCCATGGACACTTTGATTTTAGACCAGGGAGACCCCAGCTGGACTTGGGACCACAGAACTGAAAGATAATACACTGGTGTTGTTTTGAGCCACTAACTTTGCAATAATTTGTTACAGCAGCAGTAGTAAACTAACATAAGATTTATGTTTACCTTTTTCCTAAAACACTCAAATATATTGATTTAAGAACTTTGTAATATGCTAAAATAAATTTAGCTTTTTTAAGTCAGCAATTTTAAACTATGTTAGGGGCATAAATCAATGTCTCTTTTACATTTCTATTATTAAATTCCTTAGAACCTAAAAGTTGCTGAAAGGCTAAAAGAAGGTATCATAAATAAGATGCTATTTTAATTTTTTCATCTTTTCTATTTAAAGGTGAATACCCAAATCTAATTTTTTTTTCTTCTTTAAGTTCTGACAATTAACAGATGACTTAAGTATACTTTGATTTTTTACCAACATATTTTAAGCCCATATCTAGTCCTTGTGTTCAGTTTCAGTTCAGTCGCTCAGTCATGTCCGAGTCTTTGCTACCCCCATGAACTGCAGCACACCAGGCCTCCCTGTCCATCACCAACTCCCAGAGTCCACCCAAACCCATGTCCATTGAGTAGGTGATGCCATCCAACCATCTCATCCTCTGTTGTCCCCTTCTCCTCCTGCCCTCAATCTTTCCCAGCATCAGGGTCTTTTCAAATGAGTCAGCTCTTCCCATCAGGTAGCCAAAGTATTGGAGTTGTAAGACTCTTCATTAACACAGGAGCAGTAATATATAAATTCTGGGTTGAAGACAATTAACATGTTGAATTGACTGAGGTAAAGCACTTACTCAAAGACAAAAGACATTATGCCTTGGTTATTACATACTTTTTCACTGTTTCTTAATTGATACTGGTTAGTTATGAGAGAGTAAGGGCTATGTCTGAGTGTTCACCTTTATAACACTGCCTTGTAATACCCAGAGCCCTCAGTAGGCTTTTGTTAACTAAACAATGAAAAATAAATGTATTGGAAAAGCTTACCTGAAACCTCACTTGAAAACTGAAAAAAGTTCACCAATCTAGAGGTTAAATGATAAAACCTAGAAGCTATTTGAAACATTTTCAATAGAAATCTTAAATGTTCTACATGCTTTGCCCTCATAATCAGACTCGTTAAAACATAATTCAAATTTATTGATAGCTTGGTATCTTTTTATTATCAACTTTGATTTGGGGGGCTCCAAAATCACTGTAGATGGTGACTGCAGCCATGAAATCAAAAGACGCTTAGTCCTTGGAACGAAAGTTATGGCCAACATGGATAGCATATTGAAAAGTAGAGACATTACTTTGCTAACAAAAGTCCGTCTAGTCAAGGCTATGGTTTTTCCAGTAGTCATGTATGGATGTGAGAGTTGGACAGTGAAAAAGGCTGAGTGCCGAAGAAATGATGCTTTTGAACTGTGGTGTTGGAGAAGACTCTTGAGAGTCCCTTGGACTACAAGGAGATCCAACAAGTCCATCCTAAAGGAGATCAGTCCTGGGTGGTCATTGGAAGGACTGATGGTGAAGCTGAAACTCCAATACTTTGGCCACCTCATGCAAAGAGTTGACTCATTGGAAAAGACCCTGATGCTGGGAAAGATTAGGGGCAGGAGGAGAAGGGGAAGACAGAGGATGAGATGGCTGGATGGCATCACCGACTCAATGGACATGGGTTTGGGTAGACTCTGGGAGTTGGTGATGGACAGGGAGGCCTGGCATGCTGCAGTTCATGGGGTCACAGAGTCAGACACAACTGAGCGACTGAACTGAACTGAAATGATATCACAATATTTTCATGTGACATTCGTAAGGCTCCATGAATTAGAACTTGCATTCTGAAAATGTCCCCTATGTTAGTCTTTTTTTTTGGGGGGGGGTCCTATTTTCTCCTTTGCATAAAAATTAAGTGAAGCACAGATGTAGCCTCAACATAGTTGCCTTCCTTTACAATTGCTACATGAAAGACTTGGTCTTCTTCAAAGAGGTTTTTTTACCCTCTAGAATAGCCCTACCCAACATAAATGTAACAGGAGCCATATATGTAATTTCACATTTTCTGAAACATTCTCATGTTGACATGTAGCCAATGCAACAAATGAGGTAGTTTTCACTCTTTTCTTTTCATACCTTTTATCTTAGAAATACAGTGCACATTTCACACTTAGAGCAGACATCAATCCAGCCTACCCACACTTTGGGTGGCTAGTGGCTACTGGCTGGCCAACTGGAGCTCTGGAGACACGTTCCCTCCTGTACCTAAGTGAACTACATATCCTTACAACGTGGAGCTCCTTTGCTGTTTAGTCACCAGGTGTCGGACTTTTTTGTGACCTCATGGACTGTCCATCAGGCTCCTTCTGTCAATGGGATTTCGCAAGCAAGAATACTGGAGTGGGTTGCCATGCCCTCCTCCAGAGGATCTTTCCCATATAGGAATGGAAACTGCATCGCCTGCAGTAACAGGCACATTCTGAACCATGGGGGAAGCCAATCTCATTTATACTTTTGGTTCCTGTAGTGGGAATTTTATTAATTCGAGAAACCATCACTATCTTCTCTTAGGCCTGATCTTTCTGAGATCTCCTTAATATATGGAAGAGGACAAAATTCCAGGTATAAGTGATGCTAATTGTGTACCTTCAACGTAAAATCAAATTTGAACAATGTAAGACTTCATTGATAAATGTTCTTTTATGTTCTCCATGTTTCAAAGTCTTAGTAACAACTGTTCCACGGGATAATTAACCAAACACTGCTTCTACAGCATGAGCTCTCCAGTGTCTGTCAACACAGTTATTGCAAGTCTGTGTGCGCCTGGGTTCTGAGAAGGTGCAGCGGGGGAGACAATATGCTCCAACGTTTTTAAGACCTACTGAGTGCAGAGAGCTTGTACCCACACGACTTCATTCAAACCTTTGAGCAAACAAGCCAGACAGGTAAGGCCATCCCTTTATTATAGGCAGAGGCGATTTTCAACGCCGGCTCCACACAATTGCCTGATGAATGCTCAAAAAACACCTTCCCTCGGGCCCTTAGTAGTGGAAATCGTGCCTCAGCTCCCCACGTCTGGGCGACCCTACGGCCCGCGTTTCTAAGGGTCTGGGATGATTCACACCGACCCCGCGTCAAGGAGCTCACGGCCCTGATTTGTGCGAGCGAGAGAGGGTCCAATCCCTACGGCAAGGCCTCGCCGGCCGCGGCTTTGAAGGCCAACTGCCCCCTTGAGCCCGCAGAGGCCAACCAGCCACCCGCCCGCTCCCCCAACTGCAGCCATGCGCCGCAAAAACTGCCCCAGCCCGGATGCTGCAGCCCTAGCCGGAGGCTCCCAGCGCCACCCGGCCATCTCGCAGTGGGCCCTCCAACCTGGCGAGGGAAGAGGCCCCAGTACGCGGAGGCGCCCCGTCGCCACTCGGCGGCACTCGTTCAGAGGCCGGCTGCAGCTGTCCGAAGGCAGGGAAAGCCCGGCCCTCCAGAGCCCTGGCTTCCCCGTGGCCTCTTGACCCGGTAGCCTCTCCACGCGCGGCCCCCGAACCCGGGCTGCAGGGTTCGCGACTTTCCTGCCAATCAGATGCGGATTTCCCCCACGGCCAGCAGACCAATCAGCGCGCGGGTGTCCTCTTCGGCCCTTCGGCTCCTCGGCTCTTCGGCTCTTCGGCCCTTCGGCTCGTCGGCTCTTCGGCCTTTCGTGCTCGTCGGCTCTTCGGCCCTTCGGCTCGTCGGAGTTCGGCGTTTCGCAGAGCGCTAAAGCGCGGTTCTCGTTGGTTTAGTTTCACGTTTGTTTTTTTTTTTTTCTTCAGGCACTTCCGGGTGCTGCGTCACTCCGCAAACCCACGAGTTCCGGAAGCTTGTGGAGCGCAGGTTCGGCTTGGAAAAGCCAAGCCTCCCAGAGATGTTTCAGAAACAGTTACTTGGAGCGGGGCGTTTCGCAGACTCCTAAGGTCAGTGTCGCCCGAGAGTCGGAGTGTGGACCTGCGGTCCTGCTTACAACTGGGAGGGCGTGGAGTTTCACGACCTTGTAATTGTCGCCCTTTGCTTGTTTCCCTGTTTAATTGGCTTCCTGTCTTCCTGGAAGAGGCAAAGTCTGATTTTGGGAAAGGCAGTGGAGCAAACCTAAACGCCTAAAAATAGTCTTAGGACGCACCATTAAAAAAGAAAAAAAGGACAGCTAGATTTGAGCTTCTTTTGCGTTCTGGGAAGTAATTTTCTCGAACATACTTGGAGATCGTTTCCTGTCACTTGGCGGTGGTGAGATTTAACCCTTTCGAACGGCTTAAGAATTACTGAGGGTCCAAAGTTTTCTTAATATCTGATGCTTCGTGTATAGTGCTTTTTGGTACCAAAAAGTTGAGTAGGCTTAAGTTTCCAATATTTTTAAAAGCCTGTAAACTCAAAAGCAGTTTTAATTTTCTTAGGGAGAAAAAGCTACTGAGAATTTTCTTAGAAAATTGCTTACGATGAGTCAGTTACATTTAACATTGATACCTGATAAATAGAATATAAAAATCATTTTTCTTGTGAGGCCTTAAAACTCACTGTTTACTTATATCTTTAGGTCCCATTTTCCAAAAATACTACGTTTAGTGAAAGGGCTGTTCACAGAATGAGACTAACTTGTAGACTGTTCACATCTAACAGTATTGGTATTCTTTGATGTCCCTGGAACACTATATCTGAACAGTAGAAATTACAGGTAGGCTGCGGTTGCATCCACACCAGTTTGCAGTCTGAACGCCTTCCCCTAATGACTTAACTTTAGTTAAGCCTTGGCAGAATAACCTCAGGATGACCGACTCTTTCTTTTCCACTGTATCTTCTCCCTCATCTTGCCCATATTATCCATTTCTTGTATCCAGAAACATTAAAGTTGAATAGTCTTGAGCCAGAAAGAGGTGTGGAAGAAAAGAAAGAGTGGAGTTAGGAATACTTTATTGACAATACAAGTGAAAAAGAACTTATTTTATTTTCCTTAGAAATGGGGGGGGGGGGGATAGAAGTAAGAGGACATAGCAAAGAACATGCTAGACTGAGTCAAGAGAGTTGAGTTTCTACTCCTGACCAGCTCTACCTCTTGGCCTTATTCTCCTCATTTTTAGAAATTAGGAGGAGCACTCAATCTGTGGTTTTAGAACTTTTCTGTAGAAGAACTCTTGTAGAAATCTCCTGGAGTCATGCAGAGGAGAGACGAAGTAAGCTGACCCTCAGCAGTATTTTACAAGAACAGCTATTCTTTTTTGTTCTGCTTGAAAAACAGTAGTCCTGTTAAGAAAATTAAATTTGTATTTTAGACTAGATGATATATTTCCTACTAGCCTTAAATTTTTATCTCGTAGATTAATTATTCATTTGTATTCCACTTGCATTCATTTGTTACAGGTTTTTAAACAATAAAATGCATATGTGCACAGTTAATTCATTACCAAAGGCCGCAAACCTGTCCATACTCAACCTTATCTAATAGATACAAATTTTAAGTTTAATTCTTTGTTTTTGATCACAAATTTTCTTTTTCTCTTTTCCCTCTACTTTTTTAATTTTAGCCATAGAAGTTTTGCTTATTTTTGAAGCTCATAGCAGTCTTTGCAATAGGGAGGGCAGATATTTTCCATTTTTGGCAGCTGAACCTTAAAGATATTAGCAGTTTTACCTAACATCCTTTTACTAGTAAAGTTCCAAGTCCTAGCTTCACGTTTTCCTTAAAGCATAAAGTAAAGTTTTAGTCTCTTTGCCTTTTGCACTCCACCGTGCTCTGGTTCCTGTAGCAAAAGACAAAGCAGGCTTTATTCACGGACAGAAGTTCTGCTCTGAGTCAGGGGCCTCTTTCTTTCTTCACTTTATTATCTGAGTTGAACAACCTAGAAGCAAGTTGGACGTTCTCTTTTCTCTTTGCTGTGAAATGACAGCGTTTTCACACATTCCATGTTCCTCTTCAATTCCTTTGGAATGTGGAAGAAACCTCAGGAGAAAAGCCCTGACTGTCCCACTTGCCCCCCATTTGTAATCCTGGCATTAATGTCTGCACGTGGGAGCAGGAAAGAGGGTGTCTAGCAACCTCTGTCCTTCCGTGTGTGTGTGTGTGTGTGTGTGTGTGTGTTCAGTTCATAAGTCGTGTTGACTCCCTGCAACCCCCTCGGCTGTGGCCCTTCAGGCTCCTCTGTGAGACTCTCCAGGCAAGAATACTGGAATGGGTTGTTATTTCCTTCTCCAGGATATCTTCCCAACCCAGGGATCTGACCTATGTCTCTTGCATTGGCAGGTGGATTCTTTACCACTTGAGCCCCCCGAGAAGACTTACCATTGTGTACTCTAAATTTCTCACATCTTTTCTCATCTCTGGAATCAAAATGCCCTTTTCTAGATTGCTTTTTATCTATTTTCTTTTTGCTTTATTGCAGAGCTCTTCCTTTTTACCTGTTTGTCAATAACATGAGATAAAATTTCATCCCAGTTATCTTTTCTTTCTTTTTTAACTATTAAAACCTAAAAGAGCTCTAGAGTAATTCCATTTTGATTATGCTCACCTGTTCCTTTCCAGAGTCATGTGAGTTGCCGTTGCTTTTACTTCCCATATTACGTGTGTTCATAATATTTGTTTGCACCTCCTTTTCTCACCCCCATATTCCTTTGGTTCATTTTTGACGTTAAGCTTCTTCTAATGGTTTTCTGACCACATGGGAAGGCAGGGAAAGTAGATAAGGTGAATTCCAGGCAACATGGGCAACTTTACCAGCTTCCTTGAATTTCTTCCTCCTATCTACAGTCCTGAGAGCTTGACTGGCAGGCTGGTCTTCAGAATCATCTTAAGAGAAAAATTTTGTTTTGAGCTCTGTGGTGTTGAATTTGATCCAAGCTTAGCAAATATCCATACTGACTACTTTTTGTATGTTCCACCATTTTTCTAGCATTTACTAATCACCACCTTGACCTTAAGCACGTCATTAGTCCCCTCTTAATTTTTAACTCCTTAAAGTGGACATGACATTGACTGTGTCATGAAACTGTGAAGAAAGCATCTAGTGCCTTCTTCATAGTATATATCCTGTGGTACTTCCTCCTCTTCCATTGCTGATAGCTCTGTTCCCTTGTGACTGTTTTCATAGTCTCTCGTGTTCCATAAAATGTGCAATTAAACGTGTGTTCCAGTAATCTTGAAGTCATTTAGAATTCTCTTCTTAGGCAGTTAGGTCCTGACCTCTATTCCCAAATTTATAGAGTACTTGAAGGTCTAATTGCTCTCTGAGTTTCCTGTGTCTTTTGTTTGTTCACCCCCGGATTGCAATTTTTGCTGAAGTTCATACTTCATGAAGGTAGTCTTCATCACTTCGTTCTTAGCCTCTTAAACAGCCCCATCTGCGCGTGCTGCAGCGCCATCCTAAGGTGTGTATGTTCATCTATTAGGTCTGCTGGTGCAGAGCATGGCCCCACCACTCCTGCTTGTGTTATTTCACACAGGTCATCTCCCTGTGCTTCAGTTTCCTTGCTTTAAAACAAAATACCAAAAGAACCTCTTTCATAATATTGTAAGGATTAAATAATTTAATATTTGATTTTTTTGCAAAGGGCCCTTCTCTGTGGTGGTTGCTTATTAGCACTCTGTATCCAGGAAGTAAGTGGTATAGGTTGACTGCAGTTGTAAACTCCCAAATCGTTTGGGTTTGTCTCCCATCAGGCTTCGCTGTTTTCTTCTGTGAAGACTGAGTCTGTCTCATGGGTGCTACTGTTCTGATTTCTCTACTTTCTCTAGCCTTTTCTTTACTCATATTTGACATTAACCCTTACTACAATTGGAAATGACTGTACTTTTATTTTTTCTCTTCTCTTCCAGGATTTTCTAAAATAATTCCCAGGATGATTCTAGAGAGGTAGATTTTTTATAGGACTTGTGTTGTTAACTGCCGAAGAGTATAGTGTGGTAAAATGACTTGTGCAGAGTCACACAGCCTGTTGGTGAACCTGGGCTAGAATATAGAACTAATCAGAACCAGTTTAAGTCTCCTGCTCCGTGTTCACTCAGACATTTGCTCTTTATTTCCACAGTATGCTTTCTCCCTCAAAGACTCAGAGGTATCAGTTTTCTGAGAGAAAAGATGAGTGCCATGCTTAAAATGTATTTGTGAAGCAAGGCCAAGGTAATGGGAGATTCTGTCCCCAGGTTTAAAAAAAAAGTAGTTTGTGTTACTTTTAGATACTTAGTAAATATATCCTAAGTGAAATAGGTAAGGTGCTCAATTGTGTAAGACTGGTTATAGTGGTGAAGATTTTAGTCTGAGTTGAATTCCCAATTCTATCCAAATAAAAAGAATAATATCATTGTTCATGTGTTTGAAAAATGTGTGCTATTTGGAAGTTTATCCTTCAGATATATTGTAGAGGCAAAAAGAAAAATTCCATTTGCATTTTGATGAGGATTGCATTTAAATTATGAGTAATTTAGTGTTCATAAGGGAATTTTTAAATTCCTCATGTCTTGCTGTATCCAAATGAGCACAGTTGGGGTTTATATCATCAGATACCGATAAACTATTGGGACTTCGTTTATATTTGATGAAAGAGAGGAACAAAACAGCAATGACATGTCACTTAGCAAGGCTGTGGCAGAAGTGGGATTTGAACTTACAGTTGTTGATTTCTAGGCCTGTTTACAGTGCCAGAGGTCACAAGGGTCTAATGGGTCCCAGCCATAGCTTTTTTTCCTCTTTTGCTCATGTTTGCAGTGCGTTCTGGAAATCAACGTCCTGTTAAAATCTCTCTTTGATGCATGTCCCATTTATTAGTATTGATTTCAATACAATGGACAGTAAATCTATCTGACTGCACAAAGGAAATAAAATAGTAGGGTAGAGGTTCAAAGCTTAAGATCTCAGGTTGTAGAACTTTATTCATATAACCTCCTAATGTGAAATGCCAGTTAAGATTAAAAAAAAAAAAAAAAGCTAAACGGCAGAAATGGTCTCATCCATTTATATCACCAGAACTCTTAAGACAGTGTGGCAGCAACATTGTCGTACTGAAAATCAGTCGATGATTATGGGTCTGGAAAAGAATAGCCTGGCAGAGAGTGTGTGGATGGATTTGAAACCTTAGCGATTGCTTGGGAATCACATGTTTCTGCTGACAAAGTTTGCAAAGACTGTAAATTTAAATGTCGAATTTTTGTCGGCAGTATGCATTGACAAACATGCCTAATGGTAATACATCTAGCACTGAGCATCTTGAAACAGGTCAATAATAATGTGTTTATTGATAGCAGTAATGCAGGAGATGTTACTTGGTATTATAGCTAAAAATCCATGTTATGCCCTTAATCATAATTACATTAATATTGACAGGCCCTTGACAATATCCACATTATTATTGATAGGTTTCTGTCAATAATGTGTTTTTAAATAAAATATATTCATTCATAATTTGTACGATACTCAATAAAAGCGCTAGAACATCCTGAGAAATTCTTCCCACTGTAGGGAGATAAAAAGTCCTTCATTTTGGTTTTGGAATGCAGTATAGATGACAAAGTTTTATTTGGGGAATGAAAAGCTTAAAAGGAAAGCATGAGTTATTTAAGGGATAAGGTTATATATCGCCACTCTCAGTAAACGAATTTTCAGTTGTTTTTTCCCTGTGAAAGAAAAGCAGTGTGACATGTCTAGTGATAAAATGTCAGCAGGAGACCTTTTTAATAGTTTTTTAGTGCTCGATCATTTTGTCTTAAACATATTTATGTGACAAGTTAATCACACTAACCCTCATAGATGCTATACTTTTTATCTGGTCTTGATTTTGCCTTAAGCATCTTCTTCATATGTCCTTAACATAGTAGTATCCTTCACTGAACATGAATTTACTTAGTGCCAATTATACTTTTAATTGTTTTTATAAGTCTCTTTGCATGGCCATAAATGTTTTCCCCAGGTTAGCTTCTCAGAATCTTAGTATAGTTTGGAAAACAGGGGATGGAGAGGGAAAGGTTGATAGAATTGTTCATTAAAAGAAGGAGATCTCATTGCAGAGCAGGAAAAAGCATCACCAGATTTTGTCTTTCTGGAAAAAGCAATTTGAATTAAATCTGAGGGTATTTGTTTCAATTCAAAACAATCCCAACTTAAAAAAAAAAATAGTTTGTATTTTTTTTAAAACCATTTAAATTTGAGCTGCTTTTGAGAAACTAGATACCAACCTACAAGAACCAATAATAATAGAATTTTTAATATTTAAATTTTTGAAAGTAGAAGTAGACCGACCAGTAGTAGGCCTTGGATAGCACTAAGTGTAGCAGAGTCAGGAAAGCTCTGGTTTCCAGAAGAGTTGGGGATTTTTGATTCAAAAATGTGAGGATGTTGTAATCTTTTTTATTTTCATAGTTGTCAGTGAAGCAGGTCAACTTACTAAGACTTGTTCAGAAAGTTATTAATCAACACCTCAGTTAAGGTCCTTGAAAGGTCTCAGGAGTCATATGACTCAGGAGTCCCCAACCCCCAGGCCACCAACTGGTACCAGTCTGTGGCCTGTTAGGAACCCAGCCGCACAGCAGGAGGTGAGCGGCTGGGTGAACAGTGAGGCTTCATCTGCCGCTGCTCCCCATCCTTCCCACTTGCATTACTACCTGAACCATCCCCACTCCCATCCGTGGAAAAACTCTCTTCTACATAACTGGTCCTTTGCGCCAAAAAGTTTGGGGGCCAGCTGCTGGGAACTGGTCCTTCAGAATTGCAGTTTTCCTCTTCTTAAACTCTGCAATCAGGTTAATCTTTTAAAATTTATATCCTATTAAGTCCCTTCTGTTCAGTGATTACTCATGGCTACAAAATCAATGCAATTTCCTTAAAACAGAGTCTTTTTTGCAGGGGGTTAACTCTTCAGTCTCTTCTGCCAAGCCATTCTGCTCTGGTCACAGCAGACAACTTCTTTCTTTACTTCCAAACAAGTGCAACCACGTTAGTGGGGATTCATAGAGACGCAGCTCCCTTTGAAACCCATCTCCCAGTGTTTCCCAGGTGGACCATGGCTGGGGTCAGTGCTTGCATATTTCTGCAGTTTGCACAGTATTAAATCCAAGTTTTCTCTTTTCTGCCCCAGGGAGTTTTGTGATCCTTCATAGTGTTTTGAAATCCATTCATTTCTTCAGAGATCAGTGACTAGTCTTGATTATTTTAATGTCCTATTTCTTTAGAAATGCCTTACTAAAAGGAAGTTAACTAAGAGTTAACTATTTGGATCGAAACCCTGAAAGGTAGGAGAATGCCTGGCATTTTGTGGGCACTCAATAAATATTAAATTGAGTAGCGATTTGTCAGAGATTTCGAATTCACCAAAACACAAACTTCTTCCATTAGATTGAGATAACTTTATGTGATCTAAAGGCACTTATGGCATTTTTTCTATGTCCTACACCTACTTCAGCCAAATATTATTGTCCAGCAGTGGAGGGAAGAAGTTCCATAATCAGATGAATTAAACTTGTAGTTACTTCCATCTCATCAGTTTCTTCTACTCCTGAGCAGTGCCCTTCTCTAAAGCCAATATCCTAGAATAGCTGTACCTGCCAGAAAGAGGAGAGGAAGGAGGAGGAACTGAACAGAGCCTGTTGATGGTAAACTAAGGTTGGATGCTTGTCTCAGGCTGCCTGTACCAGGCCCTGTTCAGTGAAGCACCCTCGAGTTAGATGCTATCAGTGTGCATTCCAGAGAGGTTTCTTTGCTTCCGGATAAAAAGGCACAGCCATGTGTATGGAGGTGAGACAACCCAGAGAGCAGGTCACGCTGGGATGCCCCCATCCTCTCAGGATTCCCACCCCAGCATCTCCTCTGATATGATGCATGAGTTCTGCTGGACCGCCTTTCTACCCCTTTCCATCTGACCCCCGCACGTGCCCACATCAGGGAATATAATGTTCACTGTGTAACTGCCACAATTTGTATTTTAATGGTGTAGTCAGTATTTCCGGAGGGGGCGGGGAATCCTTTTACCACAGGTTGGTTGAGGCATTAGATGAGTAATAATGAAGATTTCAGTCTTTTGAGATGAGATTTGGCAAAATCAACTGAGTGTTTTTCTTCTAAAGCTCATCCCTAGCCAAAGTAGCAGTATTGTGATAGTAATGTTGCCTGCCTGTTTCCACACCACTCACACGACATTGTCTGCTTTGATCTCAGCAACATCTTGAGGTAGCCATTCATTTCCAACTCTTAGAAGAATCTGCTGCTAGTGATTTTTTTTATTGTCACCCTGCTTATTTATTTATTTATTTTTATTTATTTATTTATTTTTATTGTTTTTGCCATACAATGTCATGATATCACCATGGGTTTACATATGCTCCCCCTCCAGAACCCCCCTCCCTCCTCCCTCCCCCCGGAAAATCTCGCTGCACCAGCCCGGAGCATCAATCCTGGGCTGGCGATTGATTAGACTTATGATAATGCTAGTGATTTTTTTAAGATGACTTAGCAGCCAAGAGACCATGCTGGAGCTTGAGCCCGAGTCTGTCTGATTTTAAACCTGGTCTTTCTACTCTGTCCAGTCACCTGAACAGGATTACAGAGCAATAGGAAAGCTATGCTCCTACTTTAACACACTGTGATGCGTAATAGACAATGCCTGTTCTATGTTTACAATGAAAAGTCACAAAAATGACTAAAATGTTGGATACTGAAACCTAAAACAAAACAAAACAAAAAACAAATTATTCATCTGGAAGAACAGTTTAATAATAGTCTTTTGCTCTAGTAAAGAGTCTTCTGTAGAGAGGAGATCGTGCCCAGCTGTTCTTAATCTACACCGAGGCCAGGCCTGAGGTGAAGAAGAGGAAAGGAAAAAAAAAAAAGTTAAACTGTAACAGAAGGTATAAGAAAGAATTTTCTGATGATAAGGATTGTTAAATATTGGATTGGTTAGAGAGTGTGTTAAGTCTTCTTTCCTGGCAGCCATTAAAAATTCCTGTCTTTACTAACTGTACTTAAGTATGATTCCTCCAAAAATAAGGGATTTGAAATCAGTGATTGCTCTCAGAAGCCAGTCGCTCTGACCAGTTTCCTCCTACGTATAAGTAAAGAACCTGAGAAGAGAGAGCTGCCGTCAGACTCCAGTTTATCAGCAGTGTTCAATCTGAACATTGATTCACTACCAAACTACTCACTCCACCACGTATGAGTTCAGCAGACCTTTGCTGAGCGACCACTACAGCTGGCCCATCTTTACCAAGAACTGATCATGACTCTAATATCTGAAGACACACAAGTTGGCACAACTGGCCCTCTTAACACATGCCATTAATTTCATCTGCTACTCAACTGAAACAGAGACGGAAATGGCAACCCACTGCAGTATTCTTGCCTGGAAAATTCCACAGAAGAGCCTGATGGGAGTCCATGGGCTCGCAAAAAGTCAAACACTACTGAGAAACTGAGCACATAACTGAAAAAAATTACCAATCCATCTGGTTCACTACTCGGGGCAGGGATGGGGTGACGGGAGAAGGCTGAAGTGTTGGAGTTGATGTCCAGTACAGCCTGAGCTTTTCAAGAGTACTTTGACAAATAAGAGAACTTCCTTTATCTTGTTGACCACAGGATACAAAACCTGGGAAACATGCCGAGTTGTCCAGACTGGCAGAGTAGAGGAGTTGTATATATCTTATTTTCACCTATCCTGAGCAATTATAGAATTTTGCATTGAGGAAAAGTGAGTTAGGTATCAGAGTCTCTGTGGATGGCAGGTACCTTGAGAAGCAGCTATGAGGCAGTTTCCCTTTACTAGTTTATGATTAAGTTAGGGAAAGGTGTATCAGACGACTGGAGTGAGGACTCAAGCTCAGGGCACAGACAGCTGCTGTTACAGTTGAAAATGATGACACTGGGAACTGGAGAGGGAATTGCGAAGGGGAATGTTGAGATAGGGTTGCAGTGTACTTGAGGGTGGCAGCAGGAGATGGTAGAGAAAGGAAGTGTTCCGGGTACGTGAGAAAAGGCGTAGAGGCAGGACCAAAAGAGAGTCAGTTAAAATTTCTTTGGTTTTCCCTGGTGATCCAGTGGTTAAAACTTTGCCTTCCTCCAGCCCGGGGAATGCAGTTCCATCCTTGGTCAGGAAGCTAAGATCCCACAGGCCTCTCAGCCAAAAAAAAAAAGAAAAACCAAAACATAAAACAGAAGCAATAATGTAACGAACTCAATAAAGACTTTTAAAAATTGTCCACATCAAAAAAAATTTTTTAAGTAAAATAGAGACTCTTCAGGGAATAATTGGTTGTATGGTTACAAAAAAGGATACAGAATTGGGTTAGATTAGATCTAAGAAGTTTGTACTTTATCCTGGGGGCAGTGAGGTAAGAGATGATTTGGTAAATCTGAACAAATAACGTTATATAGAGTTTGGTTTGCCTATGAGGTTTTTAAAGTACTGTTTTAGTTTTGTTGCTTTTGTTTTTCTTAATTAGGTTTCTTAAATACATCAGGGTCTCTTCCAGTGAGTTGACTCTTTGCATCAGGTTGCCAAAGTACTGGAACTTCAGCTTCAGCATCAGTTCTTCCGATGAATATTCTGGGTTGATTTCCTTTAGAATTGACTGGTTTAATCTCCTTGCTGTTCAAGGGACTCTCAAGAGTCTTCTCCAGCACCACAGTTCGAAAGTGTCAGTTCTTTGGTGCTCAGCCTTTATTATGATCCAGCTCTCACATCTGAAGATTTTAAATTTCATAAAATGTGAGAAAAATAATCACTAATTATTTTTTTGCATAAATATTGAAAGTCTTTTTCTGTTGAGATAGCTCTGAAATTTTATGCAGTGTCTTTGAGAATCTTGCAATACCATGTAATTCTGCTGCTACCCAACTTGTCCATCGATTTGCCTGCTTCCTTGTGCAGACCCAGGTTGGCATCTTCACCTTTGCATCCCAAGCACCTGCAGAGTTAGGGTACATTGATGCTCATAGACTTTGTGAAATCTGTGAATGATCTCAGTCTCACAAGGGCTACATGGTAGCAGAAAGAGAAAATTGAATCAGGGTGAGATCTGTAAGAGCCTCTGTAGATCTGTGGATGATAACCAAACAAAAATGGGTAGGACTGGCATGCAGCACTGAGCTGTGTGGGTGATAGATATGCCCACAAAATCATGAATTTTGCCTGGAAATAGACTATCCCAGTAAATCGCAACATCACCAGGGAACTTGCTAGAAATGCAAATTATTGGTGCCCATTCCAGAGGACATCAGAAACTCTGGAACTGACCGGCACAGTCTAACAAGTCCTGCATGTGATGGTGGTTAGTGCTCAGGTGTGAAGGCCACTAGACTACAAGCAAAGAGAGACAACAGGACTGTGATACACAGACGCCAGCAGAGAAAGATTGAAAGGTCAAAGGTTGGTGATGGCAGTGAACATGACCCATGAAATGCCACAGTGACTGGAGAAGGAAACCAAGGGAATAAGTTTATATTGTACAGAGAAAGTTGGATGTGCTATGAATGGGCAGGACCTACCCATCTTTAGACGACTGTCTTCCTGATCTTAGCATTTAAATAGATCAAGTAGATTTAAAATAGATCAGTCCCATCAGAGGGGCTCACACAAAATCTCCCCAAACCTCTCTCCCATGTATCCTCAGAACTTCCTACTGAGCTTTTCCACTTAGCTGTCTCATAGGGGCCTCAGCTCTCTAAAACTGCCCAGATTTATTATCTTTCCTTCAAACCTACATCTCTGCATATGTTTCCTATTTCAGAGAATTGGACTACCATCCACTCCATTACTCAAGTCAGTTATTCTTGGCTTCTCACTGAGTCGTGTCCATCCTTCCACCTCGTAGCTTTCAAAGGTACCTATTTTTCTCCATCCCCAATGATACCCTTCTAATTTAGACCATCATTAGTTTCTCACTAAATCATGTTAACAGTCATCTTAATTGGTCTCTCTGCCTCCAGTCTTTCAGCCTCTAATCCATTCTCCATGTGGCCAGAACATGCTGTGTAAAAATGCAGAGTTGATCAGTTCTTTCCTTACAGCTATGCAGTGTCTCCCTATTACCTTCTTGATAAAATACAGCCTCCTCAAGTTGGCTCTTAGTGCCTTTAGCATCAGTCTTTCACTTTCCTTTCCAGCCTGATCTTTTGTCCTGGCTCCTCCGATCCTTAGCACCCACTGTTCCCTCTGTAGGAGTGGTTTTCTTACGTATCTTTACCTTCCTGACACTGCCAGTCCTTCAGGTGGCTACCTTCAGGAGATCTTGCCTCTTCCATGAAGCCTTCTTGGACCTTCTGAGGTCTAGTTGTAAACACAATGTTCTTAAGTTCCCTTGCACATCACTTTCACACCTCCTTGTAATTGCCTGTTTATTATTTTCTGCAGTACACTCTTGCTTCATCTCTCTTCCCAGTCACTTGATTATGATCTCCCCAATTGCTTCATCTCTCTTCCCAGTCACTTGATTATGATCTCCCCAAGGCCTGGGACTGTGTTCTCCCGTTTTATCATGGGCTTCTGACACATTCGTTGGGAAAAAGCCAGTGAGCAACAAACATACGTTGAAAGATGTGACGATCAGCAGTCGAGATACGGTAACTCAAAATCGTTTGAAAGGTAATTGGGTGGGAATTTGTATTTTCTACCACTCAACCACTCCAGACTTTCATCCTGTTCCTTGTTCCACTCATCTCAAATTTGTGGGAAGCATTCTCTATACCAAGCACTGGGCTATTTGCTAAGAATCAGCTGTAAAAAGACTCAATCTTTGCCGTAAGGTTTATCCTTCAGTAGAGGAAATAGACAATTGAAAAGTAGTTTAGATACAGTATAGACATAAAATCATGAAAGAGGAAGGACAGAGAGCTAAAGAAACAGCTAGAGAGGCAACTAAATTAGAAGAAGTGGTCCCTAAGCTAGTACTTAAAAACTTAGTTGTTGAGTCACTAAGTCACATCCGCCTCTCTTACAACCCCATGGACTAGCCCACCAGACTCCTCTGTCTCTGAGGTTTCCAGGCAACGTGAGTTTTCCAGTTAGAGAATGGGAGCAGACTGTTCCAGGTGAAAGGAACAGACAACAAATGTCCAGTAGTGAACAAAAGAAGGAAGCGGTTTATAACTAGAGGGTGAAATACGAGGAAAGCAGCCTTGGGGGTCCACTTGGGAAGGCTTGTGTTCTCAGAGTATTGCAGTGTGGGACAGGCACTGAAGGAGGCAGAAGGGAAGACAGACCCGTTAGATATCATCCAGTGGGGAGCTCAGAGCGGCCAGAATGAGGAAAGGCTGGGAGGGGATAGAGTCATGAATGGATTAAAAAAAGAAGGGGAACTCTGTCCTGACCCATTTCTTTTTTTTCCTACAGCTCTTAGCTAGTGTGAGGCAAGGATTTCACAGAATGCCTGTTTCCCCTGTCCAGTGTCACTTGTGTGTCACAGTTTTCCAGCTCTAAGTTGGGAAGACAGTACAAGATCGCAACTGTTAGAGGATGTTTTCTTCTTGTCACGGGGCGGAGGGGGTTGTTAAGTTTTGGGGCAAAATGAGGATTGCAGCCCAGGAGACAGCATTTTAGATAAATCTGAGAAACTGCTCCAACAGTGATGGTTTCTAATTGTACTTTTTCCTACAGACCTTCAGAGAAGGCATGGCTTCCAGAGATGAGAAGGCAGAGCGGACAAACAGAGTGCTAAGAATCAGCCAGTTGGATGCACTTGAACTAAACAAGGCCCTGGAGCAGCTCGTTTGGTCCCAGTTTACTCAGTGCTTTCATGGATTTAAGCCAGGGCTGTTAGCCCGCTTTGAACCAGAGGTGAAAGCATTCTTGTGGCTTTTCTTGTGGAGATTCACCATCTACTCGAGAAATGCCACAGTGGGACAGTCAGTGTTGAGTATTCGGTACCAGAACGATCTTTCCCCAAACCTGAGCTACCAGCCACCGAGCAGAAGTCAGAAGCTCTGGTACGCTGTCTGTACGATTGGTGGCAGATGGTTAGAAGAGCGATGCTATGATTTGTTTCGGAACCGTCACGTCGCATCCTTCAGGAAAGCCAAGCAGTGCCTGAATCTGGTGGTCGGACTTCTGAAGTTAGGCGGGTTGATTAATTTCTTGATCTTCCTCCAAAGGGGCAAGTTTGCAACTTTGACTGAACGTCTGCTGGGAATCCGTTCGGTCTTCCACAAGCCCCAAAGTGTCCGAGAAGTGGGCTTTGAGTATATGAATAGGGAACTCCTCTGGCACGGCTTTGCCGAGTTTCTGATTTTCCTCCTCCCCCTCGTCAATGTCCAGAAGTTGAGAGCCAAGCTCTCTTCATGGTGTGTCCCACTGACCGGCGCCCCAGGCAGCGACAGCACGCTGGCGACCAGTGGCAGATGGTGTTCTCTGTGCGGGGAGTGGCCCACCATGCCTCACACCCTCGGCTGCGAGCACGTCTTCTGTTACTACTGTGCGAAGAGTAGCTTCTTATTTGACATGTCCTTCACTTGTCCTAAGTGTGGCACAGAAGTCCAGAGCCTGCAACCCTTGAAATCGGGCATTGAGATGGCAGAAGTGAGTGTCCCTTAGAAACTAAAGTTGTTTCCTCCAAGAAGAACTGTATTATGTCTAAATCTTTAGCATGAGTCATCCTGAGTGTACTACTTAGATATGTTTTATGAGGACACATGATTCTCAGCCACTGCCTTCTGTTCCTTCCTAGGCACAACTACATTCTACCCACACTGGAAACCACACGATCCTAAGTATGTGATATAAATGGTAGCATGCTATTTTTTTTTTAATCATTGTGTTTAATTTTTAACGTCAAGAATAATGGGCAGTTTGGGGGGTTTGGTTTTGTTTTTTTTGTTTTTTTTTTAACAAATGACCACTAAGAATGCTCCTTCATTCTGCCACTTCCTGGAAAGAGGTGAGGCTAAAAATAAAAGATTGTGGAGACTCTGGGCTGAGTGTGCATTTATTTTCAGAAATGACACCAGAACATTATACAATAATAAGAGTAAGACCTGTTGTTTGAAACTTTCAGACCCAATGTCCCGATTGTAATTGTAAGCTTTTCTCTGAAGCCAGCTTTTAAGGGGTTCTGTCTGCTTCATTTTCAGGGCTAATAGCCACCAGAGGCTCAAGACTTCCATCCTACCAGCTTCCTGATCCCACCAGCCAAAGAGCTTCTCCCCTAATAGTCTGGCAAAGTCCAGGAGCCCACAGTCATTGGTCAGCCTGAAATTGTGTGCACATTCCTAAACCATGATGGAGGAGAAATACTGTTCCCAGTCTCTCAACTGTGGATGATGCACCCTCACAAACACCCCATGAACCTAATACAGGACAGGAAGCAGTTAGGAAGCTAGGTAGGAGCATGGTGGCCACTGGGCAGGGGAGAAGCGATAAATCTTGACCAGTCTTCGTTTTCCCTCTATCCTGGAGGTCTACACCAGCCTCTAATTTTACCAGTGATCTAGTCTGACAAGTATGTTGGTAAGCAACTGAATGGTCATCTTAGACTGCAGATTTGAAAGGATGAAATAAAGTCAACAAGATTTTGTACTACCAACAATTTTTTTACAGTGTTATTTTGATAGTTTCTAAGCAGGTGCCCACATTGTCATAATTTTAACATGAAAACAATACACATGCTAACAGTTGTCAGTATTATGGATGGGGATGGATACTTTCTACAGACCCTCATGGCACTTAGTACAAATTGTATATTTTTTAATTTACTATCTGCCACCCCCACTAAGTGATAACCCCCCATGAGGTCAGAGACTATAGCTCTTCTGCCCATCACTGGATAGCCAGACCCTGCCACTTGTTCCAGGGTACCAAGACAGACGTCTTGTGAGCCAGTGATGAAACCTAGCACAAATTGGGTTCTGTGGTGGGAAAGGGTTTGAAGTGTAAGATCCTGATTAGGGAATCCATGCCTGTGAAAGGAAATGGTGAAGAAGCTGGAATAAGCTGAAGAAATCTTGTCCAACCCAGAGGAGAGCTCTGGAGCGTTTTGAAGGCCTGGATGTCCTAGGTGGAGCCAGAGCAGTCAGGCTTTTGACCTCCACCTGTTAGGTGCTGACGGTGGCCACTCAGGAGGGCACGACCTCAGGCCTGGCAGCTCTGTCCCCGAGGCAGCCTGCTGCCCTGATCCCCCTCACCCCAGCCCCCCGCCACAGCTGGGCCACAAAGCCATTTCTAAAGGAAGGGCCAGCTGGGTATCACACCTGACCCTGTCTCTCCTTCTTCGTAGTTCTCCTGCTTGTAAGGATTTTTGGCAAAGAGCACACAGTGGGTGACATGAACACAGGGCCGCCTAAGGGAGCTTCACCTCACCCCCGAGATAGGCCTGCCGGGCAAGTTGCAATGACAGCCCCAGACGCCACCTAGTCCCTGTTGCCCCAGGGCTGCCAGGGGACTTGGTTGAACCCTGGTGCTTCCGTTCTCACTCCCCAGTGGCTTCAGGGCTCAACGTCCATGACCACTGGGTCATATCTAGCTACGTCATATGTTTCCACTTCAGCATTCAGAACCCACTATTCAGCCCTGAGTGTCCTCCTTTGGGAAAAGAACTTGTACACTAACGTTTTTCTTCTCCCTCCTATGCACCTTGTTCTCAAGTCAGATTTGCTCCTTGTGTGTTTAGTGTGTCCAAGTGCTTCAGTGACCATAGCTAAAAGACATCAGTCCAGGCGAACACAAGCCATCACCTGTCCCCTCATGCCCAGCTCCCCTACCATCAGTACTGAGTGTCTGTGGAACTTGGACAAGTTTATTTAACTTCCCTGAGTTTCAGTTTGCCCAGCCTATAAAATGGACATTCAGTAATGTTGACCTCTTAAGCCTGTAATTGAGGCTTCCGTGGTGGCTCAGACAGTAAAGCGTCTGCCTGAAATGTGGGAGACCTGGGTTCGATCCCTGGGTCAGGAAGATCCCCTGGAGAAGGAAATGGCACCCCACTCCAGTACTCTTTGCCTGGAAAATCCTATGGATGGAGAAGCCTGGTGGGCTACAGTCCACGGGGTCATAGAGTCAGACACAACTGAGCGACCTCACTAAGACTGTAATGGGGAATTAAATAGCATATGATTCTTTCAAAAATTATTTCTTGAGGCCCTACAGGCATTCTTCATTGCTTAGAGATGCATTCATGAATAAAACAAAACCCTGGCTTTCATGGAGTTTACATTCTTGGAGGAGTGATAGACAATAAACATATGTAAGATCGTTTCAGATGTCAGAATGTGCTGAGAAAAATAAAATAGACTAAGAGAATGGAGAGTGACAAGGGATGCTGTATTGAATTACAGGCTCCTGGAAGTCTTCTCTGAGCAGCTGAAGTTTAAAGAGATCTGAATGAAAAGAGAAAGCCAAGCAGAGGAGGGCTGCCAGGATAAGAAAATGGCAAGTGTCCCAGGTCTCAGGTGAGCATCCATCACCTGTGCTGAGAAAGCAAGAAATCAGAGCGAGCAAGATTGGGACATGAGGCAATGAGACGAGGGGATGCCGGGCCAGCCCATGCAGGCCACGGTGAAAAAGTACCTGAATTTATTCCAAGTATGGTTTTTCTGGTGGCTCAGACAGTAAAGGATCTGCCTGCAATATGGGAGACCCGGGTTCTATCCCTGGTTTGGGAAGATCACCTGAAGAAGGGAATGGCAACTCAAGCCAATATTTTTGCCTGGAGAATTACATGGACAGAGGAGCCTGGAAGGCTACAGTCTGTAGGGTCGTAAAGAGTCGGACATGACTGAGTGACTTTCACACACACATTTGAAGTATGAGGAACCCACCGGAAGACTTTAAACAAAGAAATGGCATCAAACACATTCTTTTAAAGGATCACAATGACTGATGTGTGTTGAGTTATGAGTAAAAGCAAGAAAACCAGTTCAAAAGCTACAGCAAATAACAAGCCACAATTGTTTCGATTTCTATTAGGTTTGTGGCACATTAACAGCATCCCTCTCTGAAATGGTCACAGACATGGAAACCAGCAAAGCCATGAGAAACTAAAGTAGATGTGGATAGATTTCATGCACCAAAGTTCTACCTATGGCGTGGTTCCTTGAATCCCCATTTAGAGGCTGCTTTCTTTTGACTAGATTTCTGTGAACTTTCACCAACAGGTGAAAAGAAAGAGATGCGAGACAGAGGACACTGGTAAAATGCAAGCCTGTTTACAAAAACAAGAAATAATAGAAAACTTAATGGGAAAAAAGAACTTAAAAACTAATCTGGTAATACTAAAGTAGGGACCCATGGACTTTGAAGAATAACTGAATTTTGGCTTGGAGCTTCCCAGGTGACTCAGTGGTAAAGAACCTGCCTGCCAATGCAGAACATGCAGGTTTAATCCCTGGGAGCAAAGATCCCATGGGGAAGGAAATGGCAACCCACTCCAGTATGCATGCCTGGGAAATCCTGTGGACAGAGGAGCCTGGCAGGCTACAGTCCATGGGGTACAAAAGAGTAGGACACGACTTAGAGACTAAACAACAACAACAGCAAAATTGTGGCTTAAAAATGACCTTAGATCATCAATAAAAACTACTATATAATCTGTATCATTTGATTAAGGAGGCAATGACATTAGCATTGTTTTATTTGAGGAAGCCTTCAAAATGTGTTGGTACTCAAAACAAAAACTTGATTCATTTGGGATATTTGCTTTTAAAAAGCTGTTTTTCCTAACAGCGCTCCCTAAGTGAAGTGTTACCCGACTAAGAAAAGATATTTTCAGCAACAGAACAATTCCAAACAGACTTTTTAGCCAAGCCAATAGGCCATATTGTCTATAGAACTGATGCTCCGTGGTTCTCTGCAGCTAAAATTAGTGTGTAGTGTAAATTTATATTCATCACCACTAGTAAGTTGGCAAGTACTTCGAGTGTATTTTTTGTTCCTTCAAAGAGTATGTAAATCACGTAACAACACAGAATAGGCCTTTTTGTTTGTAGGTCATCTCTTATTTTTTCTCAATACTTTTTAAAAAAAAATCTTACGGTTTTTAAAATGTCATTTAAAAAAAGGAAGCAGCATTTTGAGCAAGGGCCTTCATGGAAACCTGTCTTCGAATTGCTATTCTGGCAATTAAAACAAGTCAAATGAGATTAAACCAAGTCACTCCTGAAGCCAGGAATTCCAAGTGTACAGTATTCAATGGATAGTACTCTTTCCTTCTCATTAGCAGTAAAGTAACTTCACATTAACAGGTTTTGGGTCATGCCACTGCTGAAATCCCCAAACCAATAAAACATAAATCTACTGAAGTAAAGCTGAATTTACAATCAAATGGATGTGGACATGTTTATACCATTGACCTTAAGAATCTGTCTCAAGGAAACAATAAGATTTTTAGATGTAGATTTGTTGAAATGATGATCAATATAGCACTATTCATAATAATAACACAAATGTTCAACAATAAGGAAATGAGTAAAATGGTGTAGCTGTTTAATAAGTCAGTGTTATAAATACCATGGAACAAAGTTTATGTAAAAAAGATACACAAGTAATTTTATTACATGGGAACATGCTTACAATATACTACTAAAATGAAAGAAGTAGGATATAAAGTACAATGTGATCTAAATTTTGAGATAAACATGCACATATATCTTACAACCAGTGTCTAAGTAATTTAGTTTTATTTTTAAAAAAAAATACTCTTCTGTATTCCTCAATTTTCTACAAGGAGCATGTAATACTTTTTAATCACACCAAAACAAGTTACATATTTCTTTAAAATCTCCTGGCCAGCTTTGCTTCAGTTCAATTCAAAGGTAAACATTGGCACAGCTTGTAAACAAATCCTTGAACAATATGAGTTTAGGAGATATAAGATCCTAAAAACCTTAGAGTACCTATTTTTGCATTACAATAAACAAAGTCTGTCTTTTTTTTAATGGCCAACTGCCTGCAACTCTTAAGATAGTCTGCATTATTTCATGCATTTTAAGTTACATATTAAATCTCTTGACTCTTTATAGCATATACATTTTTTTCAACCACTTAGAAATATGTAGACAACAAAAAGGTAAAAATTTCCCAACACCCTTTTCCAAAAGTGTTTGTATGATGCTTATAAATACATCTAGCATAGTTGTAAATGAAAGCGGTTTAGTTACTTTAATATATCTAGAACTAGTACAGCAGATCAAAACAAATGACATAAATATATTAGCAATTCACTCAAGCCTGTAAGATGACCATATGTCCTCATCTAAGAGTCAAGACAGAGTCTGACCCATGGTTTTGTATTCCTTCCAGATGTGGACACAGAAATCCTGACATTTCTAAGATATTTTTATGATCTGGTTGCCAACAAGACATAATACAAACAAACTGCAGGTGATATTTTAACTAAATAGTCACAGTGCTGAATTAGCAGACCCAGAGGCTTTACCGTCTTGTAAGGTGTCAAGGATGGTTGCCTGGTTAACATATTCCTTAAGCACTCAGGAAACAGCATCTTTTCCTAACAGCCTCTATTCTTTCAAACCCCTATCAATTTGTAAGAGTGCCTTTTTAGTCAACAAAATTCTGAAATACAATTGTTTTCCACTCATGGAAATTATAGTTAATTGCTTTAAAAATGCTTAGCTCCAGATCAAATACAAAAAGGCAGATAAATTCTTTGAGAGCGAGAGGTGGAAGTCACTCAGTCATGTCCAACTCTTTGAGACCCCATGGACTGTAGCCCACCAGGCTCCTCTGTCCCTGGGATTTTCCAGGCAAGAGTACTAGAGTGGGTTGCTATGTCCTCCTCCAGGGGATCTACCAAACCAGGGATTGAACTCAGATCTCTTGCATTGGGGCAGGTCCTCTACCATCTGAGCCACCAGAAAAGCCCCAAACTAATATTGTATGTAATATTTCTTAGTGTCCCTTCTCAAAGCAACCAGAATAGTCCTCAATTTCGGTCAGATGACAATTTCAAATGTCAAAACAGGCTGTGAGGATAGAGACTGTATCTTGCTTATTGTTTTGTGAAACTGCAGCCAAAAACAGTGACTGACACATTGCAAATGCTCCGTGTTTGATGAAAACAGGAGACTTTGGGGTTTGATCATGAGGCTTTTCACAAGCGTGGAGCTGAACAACTAATGGTATTATTGTGAGAAGATTTCTACATGCATTTCTATAACACCGTTGAGAAGCCAGCACCCCCAGTTTGTCTTTGTGGTGAATCTTAGGAGCACCATTTTTAATTTAAAATATTCTGTGGTATTCTTGCTTTGAGGGAAAACAGTTGGAATTTAGGAGCACAATAAGAGAATTAATAACTTTTCTTTGAAAATGCATGCAATTTTGGAGCTGTCAATTTCAGCTATGTCTCTTTAAATACTTTTTCTTCTAGAATCCAACTGGGTAGATGAGATTTTTTTTTAATTCCATTATAAAAGTAATAGCCCTGTTTTGGTGTTTTGTAAGCAGATAATATTCTGCTAGTGACTGTCTTTGCAGTAATGCATTGCTCTGAATTCTGAATTCTATTATTTTACATCTACAGCAGCTTAAAGTGTATTTTTTATAAACAGCAAACTTCACCTCATAAAAATTCATTACATAAGGGTATAAACAAGTGCTTTTCCTTCTAGTCATTGGCAGTAAGTGATTCATCAGTTTTCCACAGAAAACCAATTTCATTGCAGATGTTCTGTAATTTCCAATCTCCCTGAATTGTGGAACCATATCACACAATCCCAATGCAAGGAATGTAAGGATTTTTTTTTGTTAAGGTCTGTGCTTAGTCTCTTTAATAGGATTGAATATCATTTGCTGTCTCATCAGTTTTATTTTAAAAAATTAAATATTCAGTCTCCTATTCTTCCCTTTCCTGCATGTGTTGATTCCACACATGGATAGATCACTGGTAGAAAATTCAAAACCCACAGATTACTTGATGTCTGAAAACAATAACATTTACTCCTTTTCCTGAGGTCAAACCAGACATACGGAGAGAAACAAAATTTTTCCAAGACTAAATCCTTTTTCCTCAACAATGTTTACTTTCTCTTTTCAACCCCACAATGAAGGAGGAGTTTAGGGGTCTTTCTACTAACAATAGAACTCCTGGGGACTTCTCTGGTGGTCCAGTGGGTAAGGCTTCCTGCTCTCCATGCCCGGGACTCAGGTTCCATCCCTCCTAGGGGAACTAGACCCCACATACCCAGCTAAGAAGTCTCACTAACCACAACTAAGATCCAATGCAGCCAAAGTAAATATTAATCAATAAATTTTTTAAAAAAATGGAAGTCTTGACTGTGATCCTTGGAAAAACTGCATCCACCAATTCTTGAGTTTAGTTTTGTTCAACGTTTCAAAGTAGAAACTAGAAAATG
The DNA here is from genome assembly GCA_007570785.1 of Antilocapra americana. Lineage (NCBI taxonomy): Eukaryota > Metazoa > Chordata > Mammalia > Artiodactyla > Antilocapridae > Antilocapra > Antilocapra americana. The sequence goes on along the minus strand of ML661885.1, from coordinate 18,723,597 downwards.
GGTGCATGCAGGCTTGCTAAGTTGCTTCAGTTGTGTTCAACTCTTTGCAATCACATGGACTGTAGCCCACCAGGCTCCTCTGTCCATGAGATTTTCCAGGCAAGAAAAATACTGGAGTGGGCTGCCATTTCCTTCTCTAGAAGATCTTCCCAACCCAGGGATATAACCCACCTCTCTCATGTCTCCTGTATTGGCTGATGGATTCTTTACCACTAGGGTAGTCAAGTATAAAATAAGGAGTGAAAAGGGGAAAAAAATGCCTGTAGATTCCGTGATGGTTTAAGACCATATATGATCAATGAAACATTTCTCAGAAATGCTGTAAAGGAAAAGGTTAAATATCTCCAAAAGAAACTTAGGAAACTAAAGTCCAGGCTTTTTAAAAACACCTCAATCTTTGGATTGAGAAGTGGAATCAAAAGCATGATAATTAAATTTACGAATAACAGAAAGTTATGAGGTATCACAAGGGTGAAGTGACAGATTTTCAAGATAACCAATTTGATTCTGAAGCTGGTCCTTATTTACCCCTCTGCCTTCCACTGCAGCTCTGGTTACTCACATATTTCCTTTAATGAGTTACATAAGGAAGGCCCATAGACTTGTCTCAGCAGGACCGTTCCACTCAGAGGCTTCCAAGTGTGTTTTGAAAAGTTATAAATATCTGCCATAAGTCGGCCATGGGGCCTGGAATTCCATCATCAATGGATGTCTCTAAAGTTAGAGCATGATTTCTAATTTGCTAACTTTTGTGGAATGTGCTGCCACCTCTAGTGGCTTTGCTGCTGGTACCAGGCAGAAACCAGGGGCAGCCAAGAAAGGGAAAAGGCGCAGTTTATACACCCATAAACTGCAAAACCACCAACTAAACCTAGCCTATCTGTTTATCCCCTGTGTGTCCCAATTATTGCACATTGCCTATTTTACTTACTGTTCTTCAAGTTTATTTAAATCAGCTTCTCCTTGAAACAATCTGAAACTGAAAGTCATAGGAATAATTAAATATAGCCTCCCTCCCCATTCAACTCAATTGTTGAAGAAAGTGTTCAGTAATTGTTGAGCACTGGGAATCCAATGATAAATAGGAGATCATAGTCCATCCAAAGAGAAGATGACGAGAGTAAATAGCCAAAGTGCTTGGTGAGCATGAAGAAATGAGTAATTTGTTCCATCAGGCACCTACAGAAGGCTTCCCAGGAAGGGTGACATAGGGGTTCAGTCTTGATGGGTAAGTAGGGTCTCTTCAGATGAAACAAATAAAGAACACGGAAATGAGAAAAATAAAATTACTCTTGAGATTTAACACATGAACCCCTCATGTCCAAGTTCAGGTGAATAGTCATTCAGCAGGTAATCACCAAGGACCTGTAGGGTGCCAGATACTGTGCAAGGTAAGCACCGAGGATGAATCCACAGGACATGTTTTCTGCCCACAAAGAGCTCATAGATTTCCCTGAAACTATTTTATCTCTGTGGAAAATAGAGTCCAGTCAGAGCAGGGGGTTGCATACGAGCAAAGTGAAAACAGGTTTGCAACATAGGACATCATCTAGAGAAGAAAACACAGGTGAATAATCTCAAGTGGAGGGCCACAATTTATAGGACCAGCAGAGTGGGTTAAGGATTCCTCAGAAGACACAAGGCAGCAAAAAACTAGAGATGAGATTAGTGAAAGAAAACATCTGAAGTAACAAAGTTTGGTGACTAATTTGCCCAAAGTTATAGTGCAGGTGTGAGAACTTGTATCTTTCTTGGTGATGATGGTTTAGTCGGTAAATCATGTCCAACTCTTGAGACTTCATGGACTGCAGCCTGCCAGGCTCTTCTATCCATGGGATTTCCCAAGCAAGAATACTGGAGTGAGTTACCATTTCCTTCTCCAGGGATCAAACCCACGTCTCCTGTATTGGCAAGTGGATTCTTTACCACCGAGTCACCAGGTAAGCCCCAGTATCTTTCTTACTCAAAATCTATCCTCTTTATATGTGAAACTGCCTTTCAATTTTCTTTCAGCTTCTCCCAGAGACTCATTGTTCAATTGGCTTGCGCATGCCTTCTGTATCACATGGATCTCAACAAAAATTAATAACGTATCAGAATAAAAAGTTACTCAGATGGAACTAACCTTTAGAGTATGGGCCATAATAGAGCAGACCCTGTTCAAAATGTCCTCTTTGAGTACCTATACCAAAATTGAGAAATAGAGGAGGTTCAGTATATCCTTAAGATGCATGGACACTTGAGAGGAAAAGTCAATGTCAGTGTCAACTATTCTTTGTATATTTGTCTTTTTTCCTGCAATCTTACATTAGTTTGCCAGGGTTGCCTTCAAAAAGCACCATAGACTGGGTGACACAACAGAAATTTGTTGTCTCACAGCTCTGGAAGCCAGAAATCAGAAAGTGTCAGTATAGTTGATTCCTTCTAAAGGCTTTAAATTATGTTCCATGCCTCTTACCTGACTTCTGGTGGTTTGCTGGCAACCTCATGCATTCCTTGGCTTGGAGAAGCATCACTATGATTTCTGTCTTCATCGTCATATAGTGTTCCACTATGTACATCTCTCCAAATTTCCACTTTTTATAAGGACACCAGTCATACTGGATTTCTGTTGTTGTTGTTGTTCAATCAGTAAGTCGTACGTGACTCTTTGCGACCCCATGGACTACAGCACACCAGGCTCCCCTGTCTTTCACTGTCTACTGGAGTTTGCTCAAACTCAAGTCCATTGAGTTGGTGATGCTATCTAACCTTCTTATCCTCTGCCACCCTCTTCTCCCTTCAATTCTTCCCAGCATCAGTCTTTTTCAATGAGTTGCCTTTTCACATCATGTGGCCAAAGTACTGGAGCTTCAGCTTCAGCTAGGAATAAACTTTAGAGATGTGCCCATTGAACCACTTGAGGAGTTTGACTGAGACCAAGAAGAGAATGGAGAGGATTTATGCCCTGGAGCCAAGATGAGAGAAGGAATGGCACAATGTTCTGCCCACTCTCATGAAATAAGTATGACCCTGTGTATTAGTCAGTATTCTACAGAAAAACAGAACCAGTAGGAAGTGTGTATATAAATATGGATATAGATACAAATATATTTAAATATATATGAAGAGATTTATCATAATTAACTTGTACAATAGTGGGAGGAAAATTCAAACTCTGCAGATACACAGGTATGCTGTTGGCTCAATGTAGTTAGTGCTACTTTTTTGATCTGAAAGCCAGCAGGCTGGAGAATTCTGTCTTACTCTGGGTGGGCTGATCTTTTTGTTCTATTCAGGTCTTCAACTGGTTAGATGAGGCCTACCTACATTAGTGAAGGCAGGCTACTTTACTCAGAGTCCACCAATTTAAGTATTAATCTCATCCAAAGCACCTTCACAGAAACACCAGGATAATGTTTGACTTACTAGCTGGACACCATAATGTCAGCCAAGTATTTGTTTACATAATTACTAGACCCAATGTTCCACTTTACTGAAACTATTAACTCTTAGACAATGATCATCTGGAGTGGTCTGCCATTTCCTTCTCCAGGAGATCTTCCCAACCCAGGGATAGGCAGTCCACTTAGATGATCTCTTAGACAACAGATCATCTAACAATGATCTGTTAGAACCTGTTTCTGATCTCCAGTAACAACTGTTATTTGGAAGGTAGACTATGTTCCAAGATGTGCAGTAACCCCCTGAATCAGGAAACTGTATATTTGTCTTCCTGACCTTCTATTTATCCTTTAAAATGACAGAAACAACATTAGCTGTGAAACTAACCTGCTGGTTCAGATTCCTCTTTGTCCTTCTTAGTGAGTCATATTCCTTTCTCCATTTTCTTTCAACTTTCTTTACTGCTGAAGTCTGAACAGAACTCAATTGTTTTCAGTTTTTTTTTTTTTTTTTTCTTTTAGGCCATACTGCTTGGCAAGCAGGATCTTATTTCCCTAACTAGGGATCAAACTCTTGGCCCCTGCAGTGGAAGTGTGGAATCTTAACCACCAAACTGTTAGGAAAGTCCCAAAACTCAATTTTTATTAGCTTATACTTATTTTTTTTCCAAAAACAGTTTATTCCCCCTAAGTTAGTCAATTAATTTAATATTCAATGAAAACTAGGTCTTTGATATTTATTATTCTTACTTTCTTATTTCAGTTAAATACAAATACTTGATACCTATACATTTATTTACACCTAGATCATAATGAAGACCTCCCTTTCGAAATAAAATTAATGTTCTAGATGTGAGATATACCAAATCAAAAGCAACTGAATACAGAAACAGAAAGCAAAAAACATTAGCTACCCAATTATCTACATTAGAAAGCCTGAGGGATACAGACATAATCTAGCCAAAGCCAAATCCAGATTTCATCCACACCAACTTCTACTAGAATAATCCATCAATCCAATCCAGGACTTTGAGGATGAAGCTGATCTGTTAAATCATAGTCAACTGTAACAAACATTATACAGCTATACAAATTTGAAAAAAATAACTGGGGAGTAGCGGAAGGGGCTCTTCTATAACTTCCCCAAATCTTTGTATCTGAGAAAATATTCCTCTTACAAGGGCCAAACCAAGTTTTGTCTCCCTCATTTCAGCCAGTTAGCTCTCCTCTGTGGTCACAGATTTATTGGTCATAACACTCAAGTAATCATCAAATCACAGGCTTGAAAGAATTTTCTTGAAGAATTCCTCTATAAAATATTTCTCAATTAGGTTTCCAGAGTCCATTTTATTACTTCCAGTGACTGAATTCACTGTCTCTCAAGAAATTTAGTCATGCTTTGCACAGTTTTATTTACTTAAAATGTTTACCTGCTATTTCAAAACAGTGGTCTGCTGGTCATGATTACATCCAGAAAACCCAATTGAAAAAGTCTAATCTTCTTTCCCCTAGAGTGTCTTTTATCTAAGTAAGTAAATGTTAGTCACTCAATCGTGTCCAACTCTGCGACCTGATGAATTGTAGCCTTCCAGGCTCCTCTATTCATGGACTTCTCCAGAAAGAACACTGGAGTCGGTAGCCATTACCTTCTCCAGGGGATCTTCCCAACACAGAGATCGAACTTTGATGTCCTGCATTACAGGCAGATTCTTTACTGTCCAAACCACCAGGGAAGCCCCTATTATCTACTTAAAATAAAAACAAAACTTGGCTCCCTTCCTTTTCTTTTATCTCATCAAATGCCTCCAGGCTTACCTACCTTCACTCCAGCACCAACACCTGCACCCCAAAGAGTAGTTAGTCAAACAAGTGAGTAGAGCCTGAAATTCAGGCTCTGTGCTAGGTGTTGAGCTCCAGCATGGAGCTGTGGACAACCACAGGAGGGGTGTCTTTTATAATTTTCATGAAGCCCTCCCCCACCCCATTAGGGCTTCCCTGATGGCTCAGTGGTAAAGAATCCGCCTGCAAGGCAGAAGACACAGGTTCCACCCCCGGGTCAGGAAGATCCCCTGGAGGGGGGCAAGGTAACTCACTCCAGTATTCTTGCCTGGAGAATTTCATGGGCAGAGAAGCCTGGTGGGCTACAGTCCATGGGGTTGCAAAGAATCTGACATGACTGAGCGACTATACACGCACGCACCTCCCCACCACCCCTACCCCACCCTGCCAATTAGGTCCACTTGCCAAGCTTTCTACCTGCAGGACTTACTTTACCTGGAGAAGTGACCTTCTTCTTACTCAGGCATATATGTTACATAGATCCCAGACTCTGTGTTCCTTACGTGACATGATGTCAAATCTGCCTTCTGCGGTCTCTTCCTAAATTTTTCTATTGTTATCACCACAACTATATCATTAGTTTCTCAAAGATAGATTTCTGTTCATCTATTTTTTCTTAAAAATGATACATGGATATACAATCAATTATATTTTAATACTATCTTTATAATTCCATCATTTTTCTCAACCGTCCTTGTCTAATTACAGTATCAAAGTTAAATTTTTTTAACCTGATTTTCAAAGACTATCATAAATTGGGTTTAACTTAAAATTTTAACTCAAATGGTTCAAAACTGAATTGATCATCATTATCCCCAAACCCATCTCTTTATGTGTTCTTTTTTTACCTAACTGAAGCATAATTGATTTACCATGTTACATGTACACAGCAAAGTGATTCAGTTATATGTGTATACATATTAAATGAGTGTCTAAGTTGCTCAGTAGCACCTGACTCTTTGCAACCCTATGGACTATAACCGGCCAGACTCCTCTGTCCATTGAATTCTCCAGGCAGCAATACTGGTGTGGGTTGCAATTCCCTTCTCCAGGGGATCTTCCCAACCCAGAGATCAAACCCTGGTCTCCTGCATTGGCAGTGAATTCTTTACCGACTGAGTTACCAGGAAAGTCCTGGTGCTTTCTACTTCTCCCCAAGTAACAGCAGCAAACCATGCCTCTAACAGCCTAATTATCTTTGTTTGTAGTTCATCCAAGTTATCAGTGACCTTAAACAATAATCGCTGTTCACAGTGCATATAGGAACTAGTGATAAGGATTAATTTATTATAACTAGAATAAGTCCTCCCAGATGACACTTTAACTTTTACCATGATTTCTGCCTTTCTGTTTTTAAATGTCTGACATAAGTGATCACTTTTACTCTTAATAGACTCTTAGTCTTGTTGTAAACAGTAACATCAAAGTGAAAGTGAAAGTCACTCAGTCCTGCCTGACTATGACCCCATGGACTATATTCCAGAGGATCTTCCCAACTCAGGGATCAAATCCCGCATTGCGGGTGGATTCTTTACTTGCTGAGCCACAAGGGAAGCCCAACAATACTGGAGTGGGTAGCCTATCCCTTCTCCAGGGAATCTTCCCGACCCAGGAATCAAACAGGGGTCTCCTGCATTGCAGGTAGATTCTTTACCAACTGAGCTACCCGGGAAGCCCTGTTGAGTGTTAATTATTTATGCCTTTGCTTGTTATCTAACACTTGGTGATTTTCATATATTTTCTTACATTTCTCTTCATATACTGCAAATCCACAGAATGTGGAATCTTCACATAAGAGCATGACCTCATGCTTTTAACTATGTGGGTGAAAACATTTACTAACCATTTCCCCCCCCAAAGTAAGTAACATCAGAGGATTTTAACTTGTGAAGAAGCTAGGTCAGAATCTGTTTTAAATTTTCTCCTAATATGTTATGTTGAAATATTAAGATGGCTTAATGAAAAAAAAAGGTTCTTATCAGCAGAAAGTTTACTTGGCTCCTTGTTATCAAACTTTCCCAACAGTTCAAGCAGAGACAGGATAGACCAAAAAACTTAGTGTTTAAATTTTTTTAATTTTATTTATTTTTTTTTATATTTGACTGTGCTGGGTCTTTGTTGCTTTTCCTGGGCTTTCTCTAAACACAGTGCTCAGGCTTTTCATTGCAGTGGCTTCTCTTGTTGCGGAGCACAGGCTCTAGACACTCAGGCTTCACTAGTTACAGCACATGGGCTCCATAGTTGTGGCGAATGGGCTTAGCTGCCCCATGGCACGTGGAATCTTCCTAGACCAGGAATGGAACCCATGTCCCCTGTACAGGCAGGCAGATTCTTATCCACTGCACCACCAGGGAAGTCCATTTAAAATCATTTGAAACTCACAGATAGAAGGGTGGACTGACTCAGGTCTAAGCCTAGAATACACCAGCTAGGCAGACTTCCTACATTTTCCAGAAGTGATAGAGATCTGCCAACTCCAAGCCCAATGCCATCTTGCTTGACCAACATATTACTTTAAACAAAGAATCAAAAACAAACAAAAGGGGGTGAGGGTGCTATTTTGCCAACATTCTTCTGTTTGAAAACATTTTCAGAGTTTCTTGGAACAGTTTTATGGCTGAGGATGCCATGAGCACACTGAGAAAATGTTTGGCTCCCCAGTGAGTGGACAACCTTTCTTAGAACTTAATTAAGTATTGGAGTTAACTGTGCATGATGTGTGTGTTAGTCACACAGTCATATCCGACCCTTTGTAACCCCGTGGACTGTAGCCCACCAGGTTGCTCTGTCCATGGAATTCTCTAGGCAAGAATACTGGAGTGAGTTGCCCTTCTTTTCTCGATGGGATCTTCCCAACTCAGGGATCGAACAGTGCATTGAAGGCAAATGCTATTAAAAGGTCAAGACCTAACAGGCTTCAAGTTTATTCTGGAGGATTTAAGCCTCAAAGAGGAAGAGCTGTTGACCTTGTAGCAGTTCCTGGGGATTTGCCACAGCCAGGCTGCTCCAGGAAGCAGTAGATACAAGTGAGAGCTTGGGAATCCTATATGGAAGAAGATGGTGCATGAAAATAAAACCCAGTAAGGCAGTCTGAGCCATCACAGATTAAGAAGAAAACACAAACAAACAAACAATTCATTTCAAAATTGATATTTCATTTCCTTTGTCCTTTCTATGGAATGTGTCATTAATATGTATGATGTTTTAATAGTATTTGCCTCATTTTGAAGAAGGCAAGTCTCTAGAGGTGGTTCCTATTGTTAGCAATTGATGAGAAGGCTGGCGTAGGATTTTAGCTTCCTAAGGAGAGGACAGAACCAACTGACTGTGATCAGTCTGAGCCATAGGCCCAGAGTCTGAAAGAATGGGATTTGATCCACTTGTTTAAATGGCGAGCGTTGCATTGCCTTGTCTGAACACCATTCTTTAAAAGGGTGTTTTCAGAGATCAGGACCCACTATGGATTGTTGCTGCTGCTGCTGCTGCTAAGTCGCTTCAGTTGTGTCTGACTCTGTGCGACCCCATAGACAGCAGCCCACCAGGCTCCCCCGTCCCTGGGATTCTCCAGGCAAGAAAACTGGAGTGGGTTGCCATTTCCCTCTCCAGTGCATGAAAGTGAAAAGTGAAAGTGAAGTCGCTCAGTTGTGTCTGACTCTGCGACCCCATGGACTGCAGCCTACCAGGCTTCTCTGTCCATGGGAGTCTCCAGGCAAGAGTACTGGACTGGGGTTCCATTGCCTTCTCGGCTGTGGGTCATTAAATCCATTAAATTAGCTGGAACCAGTGTTTTGGAAAACTAACATAAAATAGAACTAAGCAGAAAACACATTTCTTCACTGGGGGTGGGGTCATGTATTAGTTATGATAAGCTAACCTATACTTGCTATCTAAGTGGCTTTAATACAATAAAATATTTTCTTCTCATTCATATAAAGCCAATTCAGGCTAGGTGAGCCTCCTCTATCTGACAGCTTCACAATGCACAGCACATGGTCTCCAGGTCAGGGTGTCAACTGCCACAATGAAGAGAGAGGTTGAGGACCAACCAAGGAGAATTTAAGTTCCAGGCCTAGAAGCAGCTCGTATCACAGCTGCCCTCACCCCATGGGCCACCCCTGGGTCACGTGGCCACAATCTGACTCGATGGATCTAACTCCTGTGCACATAGAAGAGACAGCAGAGGGACTTCCCTGGCTGCCCTGTGGTTAAGACTTCACCTTCTAATATGGGGGAGTGGGGAGTAGGGTTGAGAGGGCATGGAGTGTTGATCCCTGATTGAGGAGCTAAAATTCCATGTGGCTCATGGCCAAAAAACATAAAACAAAAGCACTCTTGTAACAAATTCAATGAAGACTTTGAAATAGTCCTCATCATCGACACAGGGAACTTGAAGCCTGTGCTCTGTGACAACCTAGAGAGGTGGGAGTGGGTGAGGGGTGGGAGGGGAGTACAAGAAGGGACATATGTATACCTATGACTGATTCATGTTAATGTATAGCAGAAACCATCACAATATTATAAAGTAATCATACTACAATTAAAATATAAATTAAAAAAATTTACCACCCCCAAAAGTTCACATAATAAAAAAAAAATTCTTCAAAAAAAGAGATAGTGGAAAAGACATTTGTATCACAGCACTGTTTACATCCATACTTCACTGAGTTTGGCACAGATGAGCTTCTGTAGAATATGTACTTTAGATATTTTAGCAAAAACCTTACTCTTTCAGGGTTATTAGGCAGCAATTTTATTTTTTCTTTCTGAAAAATAGGTACTTCCTGTCATCACTGGACCAAAAACACAAGTTGGTTTCTATGTTTTTGGATTTTCCTATCAAGTTAATCAAACAGACACAAACTGAATATCAAATAGCATATTCTGGCCTATGGAAGAATCAAAGACGGAGGATATGGTGGTTCTTTCCATTTCTCTGTCATCTGCTTCTGTATCAGCCTCATCCTCCCACTGAGCTACCACAGAAGCCTGACATAGTCTCACTTGGAGACTGCTTTTTGTCCTAAAAAGTTCCCAAAATGCAAAATGTCCTAATCTGAGAAAAACCGTTACTTTACTGTGATGAAATTCAACTCTGGTGAAGAATTGCTAATGGACTAGACTACCTGTCTGAGCTTCAAATTCCTCTTGTTCAGTTTCTCTGTGGGTTCTGTATTCATTGCCCCTCAGTCTTTACAGCCTCGGTGCCTGCCTCTAACTAGATGATGATGTGAACTAAATTGTGTTCTCCAACCCCACACCAAGCTTAATTCTTATGCTGATGCTCTAATTTCCAATGGGACTGTATTTGTAGGTGCAGATTTTAGGAACAAAATTAAGGTTAAGTGAGGTCATAAAAGGGCTTCCCTTTGAGGGAGTGGCGTTAGTCTTAAAGAACCCTCCTGCCAATGCAGTAGGTGTAAGAGATGTGGGTTCATTTCCTGGGTCAGGAAGATCTCCTGAAGGAGCACATGACAACCAATTCCAGTATTCTTGTCTGGAGAATTCCAAGGACAGAGGAACCTGGTGGGGTGTAGTCTATAGGGTTGCACACAGAGTCGAACACAGTTAAAGTGACTTAGCATGCATGCACCCACGAGGTCATAAGTGAAAGTCTGCGACCCCATGAACTGTAGCCTGCTAGGCTCCTCTGTCCATGGGATTTTTCCAGGCATGAGTACCAGAGTAGGTTGCCACATCTTTCTCCAGGGGATCTTCTTCACCCAGAGATTGAACCTGGGTGTCCCGCATTGCGGGCAGACGCTTTACAACCAGTGACCTTACAAGAAGAGGAAGAGACAGTGGAGAGCTCTCCCTTAGAGCATGAACAGGACAATGTGAGAGACTTTCTTGGTGGTATGGTGAATAAGAATCCACATGTTAATGCAGGGGACACAGGTTTGATCCTTGGTCTGCGAAGATTCTACTTGCAGAGGAGCAACTAAGCTCATGGGTCCTAACTACTGAGCCTGTGTATCCTAGAGCCCATTCTCCACAAGCCACTGCAATGAGAAACCCCAGAGCTACAAAAAGAAGCTCTCACCAGAACCTGACTGTTCTGGTTCCCTGATCTCAGACTTCCAGCCTCTAGAACTGTAAGAAAATAAATTTCTGTTGTTTAAGCCACTCATTCTGTGGTGTTTGGTTACAACAGCCCAAGAAACTAAGACCAGTGCCTACCATGGATAAACAATAATGATATATAGCATTAAATGTCGCCTCTGTGCAGGTTGCCCTCACCTGTCCAAGTAATCTTCCAGTCATTTGAGGACTTTGCGTACACATTGCCTACACCTCATTGTCTTTACTTGAGTGCACATTCTCACATCTCTTCAAATGTAAGTTCCTGGAGAGGAAAGATCACTCCAAAGATAATGCCTAATAATGGGAACACAAGAAACCACCATCAGAAGCAAGCGTTATCTCCCTTTTGCAAATGAGAAAACTGGCCCTGATATGACCCTGAGGTCAGGCTGTAAACCATTAGTGGAACTAAGATTGCAACCAATAGAGGTCAAACTCCAAAGCGCATTTTCTTTTAATAATAAAAGTTACAAACCTCCTCTCTTCCCTTTCCTCCTATCTTGCTAAACTTTTGGACCTAGTTTCAGACCAGTAGCTTAGCCCTGACCACGAAATCGTCAATTAATTATTTACTTCTCTGCTTTTGCACCATCTTTGTCCTTAAAATTCCTCCAGTTTTATTTGTCCCAGGTCCACAACCCTGGGCCATCTACATTATTGGAGCTGACACTTTGATTAAAACAATGCAATATTGTAATATTGAGTGCCTCTATATTTAATAATTTAACAATGCTTTTCTTAGTGTGTTAGTTATTACAACATAGCTAATGAATCAATTTAATTAGATATAAACAAGTTTATTCTGCTTTCCGTTAAAAACTATAATCCAATTCTGTTCATCATATTTATTTCTACAAAATAACAAGCTAAGTCCTTTAAATAACTAAAATCCATGGAGATTATGCCATTAGGTACAGAAATGTTTTCTATCACAAGTCTTTAATTACTTTTCCCACTCATACAAGGCACTCACAGTAATATATGATATGAATTTCTTAAACTATTGCAAAATAGACTACAAAACATCATGCTCCTTAAAAGCCTGGTGAGTGTCATATTTTGATGATTCAGAGAATGAGCAGTAATTTAAATAGATTAATGAAATTAAGAGTGATTCAAATGCATTCCCTGGTGCAACTTGCTTCACTAAAGGAAGCACAATGCACCTATTTGTAAAGCAAAAATAGAGACAAAGACAGAAGACAAATATATGGACACCAAGAGGAGAAAAGGAGGGTGGGAAGATTTGGAAGATTGGAGTTGATATGTGTATATATATACATGTATATACATTATTATGTATCAAATAGAGAACTAATGACAATAGCACAGGGAACTCTACTCAATGTTCTGGAGTGACCTAAATGGGAATATATGTATGTATGTACAGTAGTATGAAAGTGAAAGTCGCTCAGTGTGTCTGACTCTTTGAGACCCCATGGACTATACAGTCCATGGAATTCTCCAGGCCAGGCCAGAATTCTCCAGGAGTGGGTAGCCTTTCTCTTCTCTAGCAGATCCTCCCAACCCAGAGATGGAACTCAGCCTCCCACATTTCAGGGGGATTCTTTACTAGCTGAGCCACAAGGGAAGCCCAAGAATAGGGGAGTGCGTAGTCTATCCCTTCTCCAATAGATCTTCCCAACCCAGGCGTTGAACCTAGGTCTCCTGCATGCAGGCAGATTCTTTACCAACCTGAGCTATCAGGGAAGCATGTACAGTAGAAACTAACACAACATTGAACAGTAACTATACTCCAATAAAAACAAGAACCCTGTATGTGAGACAGCAAAAGAAACGCAGATGTATAGAACAGTCTCATGGACCCTGTGGAAGAGGGCAAGGGTGGGATGATATGGGAGAACAGCATTGAAACATGTTAATTATCATATGTGAAATCAGTCACCAGCCCAGGTTTTATGCTCAGGGCTGGTGCACCGGGATGACCCAGAGGGAGGGAATCAGGAGGGAGGAGGGAGGGGGGTTCTGGAGGGGGAACATATGTATACCCATGGCAGATTCATGTCAATGTATGGCAAAACCAACACAATAATGTAAAGAAAATTTTTAAAAAATAATTAATTTTAAAAAAAGTAGGATGCTATTCTAGGATTAAAGGAAGCCCTCGTTCTTTCAGCTAAACGTTTGTGTGTGCATGCTCAGTTGCTTCAGCCATGTCCAGTTCTTTGTGACTGTATGGACTATACAGGCTCCTCTGTCCATGGGATTCTCCAGGCAAGAATACTGGAGCGGATTGCCATGCTTTCCTCCAGGAAATCTTACCAACCCAAATCTCATGTGTCTCCTACATTGCAGGCAGATTCTTTACCCACTGAGCCACCTTTAAACATTTAAATATGCCATTTTAAAACAAGTGCTTATTTAAATTTGATTGACTATCCTCAAAGCATATAGCCTTAAAATATTTATTAGTCATTTTTCATTGAATGCAATCACAGCAAGCCATGTTGGCTATAAAAAGTAACTAAAAATAATATGAGTAACAATCCATAATATTCTTTTCAAGGTAAGTACTTTCCTGATCACTGACAATAGTTTTCTTACTCTTAGTTATCATCTTTATTTATTAGAAAGATATCAAGTTTTAGCTCAAAGATGTTCTCACTACAGGATTCCAAAAAAGTTAATAGCCTGTTGTAAGAACTGTGGGAACAAGACAGAATAAATTGAAGCCACCATTCCAATTAATCTCTGCTCAATTCTAACTTTAAGGTTTTTTCAGACTCTAGGATCAGAGATTTCAGAGAAAAAAAAAAAATCAAACCTCCCAAATTACCAAACTATCCTACTAAATATACCCCCTTGTACTTGAGTATTCTGAACGATGAGTTCCATGGTCTAAGCTCCCAATACAGCATAATAGTAAGTGCATGACAGCCTAGACCCATTGATTCTGGTGCTTAAAAGAAGAAAAGAATGCATATAAATGGACTAGCATTGTTATTGACTTGTATTTATTTTTACAAGGGTTGTTAGTCCCAGGCCAGTTGTCCCTTAATTGCTCAGCAAGGTCTTGGGTGGCTTTCTGCTCCACCAGTGTGTTCCCATGGAAGGCAGTCTAATTGCAAATATTGGCTATCCATGAATCATGTAAACTTGATTCCATGGAAAGACACATGTAAGTTTCCCCACTAGGAATACGTTCATTCCAATGATGTGTTATTTTGGACTATTGCTGCCCTTGCTCAGCCATTCAATATATATCTTTTGTGCATCTATTGGCTGCTGTCTTTAGCCTGGGAAAAACAAAATGAGAAGACACTGTTTCCACCTTCAACAAGCACACAAAATGGCAAACCGTTATTCAATGCATCAGGAATTACTGTGTTTGAATCCTTCTGATTGCCTTGTGGGGCAGTTGTCACCATCCCCATTTACAAATGGGAAAAACAAAAGCCTCAGAAAGATGAAGTATTAAGTCCAAGTTCACACAGTTAATATGTTACAATGTTATAGTCACTTGTAACATTACAATGTTATAAAACTTACATTCACATCAAAGGTAGTTCTATTAAGATCTAATCTTTAAACCTATGGTCCTTCTATTATAACTTTCTACTTTCCTTTATCATTTTAAATAGACAAAAATTAACTGAATTTATTTTGTTTCTAAGTCTTCCTCATGCCACTCTTATTCATTATTCCTAATAGACCTTTTGCTATCTTGTGTACCAAAACTTTAACAAAAATAACACTTTCAAAAAATATTTTAAGCACTGAAATACCATACAAGGTCTTGTGCCATAAATATGTTTTTACTTCCCCCACATGCAGAGAGAGGAGGTCCACAGGGACCACCCCAGGAAAAGCCCCGTTCTTCAGGCCAGTCGTGGGGGTGAAACAGCTGGGATTAGAAAGAGAGTGTGGTCATGAAGAAGCACGGCCTGAAGAAGAGCCAAAAAGGACTCTTAGTCATTCTAGAATTTGAGGAGTGATTTTTAACACGCCAGGAAGAAGTGAGTCAATAAGGAAGAATGTAAATCAAAAGGGTACAAGTTAAAGGAAAAACACAGTCACTTTTATGTAAATTGAAAGATCTTCTTCTGCCAAAAGGAAATTCTGGGAAAGATCTCGCCTGCACATCAGCAAAATGCAGGCAAGTTCCCATCTGTTTTCATCCCTCTGTCAGGAACAATTTTCCCAGACCAGTGGGGCATGTAGACTGGAATGGAAACAGGATGGATTAAACCTATCTTTGCTATGAAATCAAAAAGGCAAAAGAAGTAGCTTTTTTTCTTTCTTTCTTTCTTCTTTTTCTTGAACAATTATCAAAACTAGCATATGAGCTAGACTAAACTACAGTGTTAAGATCAAGCCTTTTCTAGACGCTTTCTAGATTTAAAGAGTAGCCAAGAGGTCAATCTTTTTTAATTCCATCAGTCCTATAGGACTTAAGATTATAGGGAACAAAATGTATATTCTGCAATGGAAATTCACTCCATTTTATTTAAAAAAATGTTTTTCTTTTTAATTACAAAAAGTAGTAGTTTTTAATATAAAATATTATTCATGTTAGCTTATAAAAAGTTTTAGGACTAATTGTCAAACCGACATTTTATATTTTATAATTATATATTCATTTTATATATATAATATCTATTTTAAAGTATATAGTGTAAGATCCTTCACCTTTGTATAACTTTGTGCAACAGTGTATGATCTTTAAAAAAGTAAATTATCCATGCATTTTTTGAAACCTGAGAAGTCTTCCTAATATCTTCCTAAATATTGTCTGTGTTTTCTCTAAAATCTCCATTTTTTGGTCAGAAAATTGCTATGAAGTCTATTTCAATAATGGCCCCTGAATGGTTTGGGGTTTTTTTTGCTACTGTAACAAATGCTCACAAACTTAGTGGCCTAAGCAACATCCATAAGTCTTTTATCTCACAGTTCGAGAGATCATAAGTCCAGGACAGGTCTCACCAGGGAAAAATCAAAGTGGTGGAACTAATCCCTGGAGATACCAAGGATGACACTAGTCAGTGGCAGGACTGAGACTGTTGCTGAAATTCAGCCTCAGTACCCTCCCATAGAGAACTGAGCCTCAGAGACAGAGTCTGGAGTGAAGTGGAAAAGAGGAGCTTGCCTGGTGAGCTGCAGTCCATGGGGTTGCAAAGAATCAGACACAGTTGAGTGACTGAACAGCAACAACAATAAGGAAAAGGGGGTCACAGCAGTAATGCCCTTAAAACTGTGTGTTCAGATCTAGGAAGTGTTGTTAGGAGCTTTATAGTAAGATTCAAAAAGGGTGTGATCAGCTCATGGACATTCTTCTGATTGGCTGGTGGTCAGGGAAGTGGGAGTCAGCATCATCACTTCTGGTTCCAGCCTGCCTTGGGTATGTGCCTGCAGACAGCAAGTAGTTCACTTCTCCTACCTGATGAGGGTTTCAGGATCTGTAAAAGAGCTCAAAGACACTTCTGTGCCTATCCCTTGATGGGGAACCAGGACCCTACCCCAAGGCTATGCCATTGTTTCTTGATTGTTCCTCCTTTGCTTCTATATCCCTTCCCCTCCCTGATTAGCAACTTTTGAACACGCCCTTAGGGACTCAGGGAAAGTCATGGAGGCTGAATGAAGCCTATTTTCTGTAATCAAGAAATGGGGGACAAGGAAAGCCTTTTGTGTCCAGGAGCCACAGGGTCCTGCTCAGTATCAAGATCTCTGTCTTTTTGCTGTCAGTGGTGGTGAGGGTGAGGCAGGGCTTGGGAGTTGGGAGAGACCCTTAGCTTTTAGACCTCCAGTTCTTGTCCGAGGTCCCTTACCTCCCTGAAGTGGTAAGGGTCATTCTCACACTTAATCTCTCTCGGCATCCAGAAGTAGTTCTCAAGTTCTAAGGCCACATGTAATTAGATTGGTTCCACTGAGATGATCTAAAATAATTTTTCAACTTTAAAATCCTTATGCTCAATCACTTCTG
This sequence comes from Antilocapra americana, assembly GCA_007570785.1. NCBI lineage: Eukaryota > Metazoa > Chordata > Mammalia > Artiodactyla > Antilocapridae > Antilocapra > Antilocapra americana. Next base: position 18,706,353 of record ML661885.1, on the reverse strand, counting down.
CAAAGTCCCTTTTGCCTTCTAGGATTATACATCCACAGGTTTGGGGGATAAAAATGAGAACATACTGGAGACTATTATTCTATCTCCCGTAGCTCCACCACTAGAAAACTAGATTCCTTCAGATGATCTAGCTTTCCCAATAACTCTCTCAAATTAAAGTGGATCATTACCCCAGATTTATTATATTTCAGAACCAAAACATACAGTCAAGATCCACCCCCATCCTTTTCTCACTGCGATTTCTTAGCTTTGCCTATTTACCCTCATTTAAATTTCCTTCCTAATTTTTTTGCCTATATGACTCTACTCCTATTTTTTATCATGATTTTACTTAACTTCAGGAAGCTCCCCTTCATGTTCATATTTCTTGAAAACTGCCTGAGATTCCCTCTAGACCTGCCCCTCATCATTCCAGTGGACCAAACACCTGATACTCAGATATCCTGGACCAAATCCAACACATTTTATCCTCATTCAGTTTTAACAGAACTACATCTTAGCATTTCTATCAGAGTTCTTTAGTCTTTAAATTTCAAACTCTCAAATCTTCTTCTGATCCTTATTTTCGAGCTCCCCACCATCAAACCTGCACTACTGCTAAATTTATTCTTTAATTTCATCCAGACTTCAAGGTCTAACTTCTCTCTACTCTAATCATGCACTTATTGCCAGACTCATTACTTTTTATAAGACCAACTTCATTCATTCACTTATTGAACATTTATTTAAAACCTGTTCAATGAAAATTTTACAAAGAAACATTCCAGTTCTTGCTGATCTCACAGTTTGCAATCTACTTTCACTTTCCTTCCTATTAAGTCAGATCCCCAAGAAAAGTTAAAACTATTCATTAACAAGTATTCAAAATTTTATTGACTACATACCTTGTTCTAATTCCTCTGTAGAGTTAGTTCCCCAAATATTGGTTCTGTTCTTGTCTACATCAGTTAATTAGGCAAAAACATACATATTCAATAGCTGAATAAATAAACATAGAAAACTTAAAATCCACTTTCTCTTTTTTAATTTTCTGACTTTCTAAATGAAACTGTCAAGAAGGAGAGACATGACCAAACCTGATTTATCTGATGACCAGTGTTAGAGCTGCCTTTACTAGTCTAAAACTGCTCACTAATTCATTGAATTACTTAACCTACTCTCTTCTCCCAATAGTGATTATTTCAGGAAAAAAAAAAGTGTTAGTCACTCAGTCATGTCAGAATCTTTGTGACCTCATGGACTGTAGCTGGCAGGCTCCTCTGTCCAAGGAATTCTCCAGGCAAGAATATTAGAGTGGGTAGCCATTCTCTTCTCCAGGGGCCTATTCCTGACCCAGGTCTCCTGCACTGCAGGTAGATTCTTTACTGTCTGAGTTATTTCAAAAGTTTAGTGTTTTTCTTTAAAGCACCTACATAACAATTCACTAACAACATAGTCTATATATCACAGGAAAAAATGAAGACAGCCAGATGCAAACTCTCTCGGTTGTTATCACTTATTCCCTTCCAATCTTACTTATAATGGCAGCCCTTTCCAATCTTACTTTTCAGACTAACTCTGGGACACTCTTTAATTCACTTCTAGACACGGCTACTCCCCAAGTGTCCTGATGCTTGTTTCATCAATTACCTACACTCCCCTGTGCCTTTTATGGCTTCTACACCATTGGTTATAAGTCTGATTGTCTCATATCCTAATAAAAACTTTCCCAATCCTCTCTTTTTTGCCCATCACTATAAATTTTTCAAGAAATGTTCATTTTCATCTTTTTCCTCATATCTCATTTCCTTCTTAATCCCGCAGGATCTTATGACTGCCCATAAAATATCATTGCAACAATTATTTAAAAGGTCATTTAGAATCTATTGGTCACTTTTGGGTTCTTATCCAGCTTGACCTCTCTATAAAAAGCTACTATTAATAATCTTGCTGTATTTGAAACTCTCCCTTGACTTTCATGAGTGTCTACTTTTCTGACTGTTCATCTGAGCAACCTTCTACATTTAAGATCACTCCATCTAACTCTCATTCTCTGGGTCCGTTCTTTCTTCATGTCCCACATCCAGCCCTCCATAGTCACTTCTGAGTCTGCATTTGGCCCAGAGGAGACTTACTTGATATCCATGATGTCAGTGATGTTAATGACTCTCAAGTCTGTAGTTTCAAGCCTTATTTCTCAACAGATGCCTGGTATTTTTAAAAATTTATTTATTTATTGTATTTTTTATAGTAGATCCTTGTTGATTATCTCTTTTAAATATAGCAGTGCATACATGTTAATCTCAAACTCCAATCCATTCGTCCCCCTCCCTAGTAACCATAAGTTCTTTCTCAAAGTGTGTGAATCTGTTTCTGTTTGATAAAGAAGTTCATTTATGGCATTCTTTAATATTCCATGTTTAAGTGATACTATATGATATTTGTCTTTGACTTACTTCATTTACTATGACAGTCTCCATGTCCATTCATGTTGCTGCAAATGACATTGTTTCATTCTTTGTAATGACGGGGTAATATTCCACTGTATATACGTACTACATCTTCTTTATCCATTCACCTGTTGATGGACATTTATTTGCATATCTTGGCTATCATAAACAGTGTGACAAAGAATACTGGAATGCATGTGTCCTTTTGAACCATATTTTCTCTGGATATATGCCCAGGAATAGGATTGTTGGATTATATGGTAACTCTATTTTTAGTCACTTTTGTTTTAATAGTGGTTGTACCAATTTACATTGGTACCAACAGTGTATATAGTTTAGATGCCTAATGTTTTAACAGTCCAATATAGATTATTCTCCTACCCTGGGAAATATGCCTCCATAAAAACCCGAAAAGCCAAGTTCAAGTGTAAACTGTGAGGTTTACACTCACAGTGTAAACCTGGGGGTTCCCCCTCAGGATACAGCAAAATGTGAGAACCATTCCAGCCCTGTCTCTTCTCCTTTTCTCCTTCACTTTCTGACTCTATCCAGCACTGCATGGGACCTCATGTGTAGGCATATGGACCCCATACCTTAGGTGGAGGCTACATCTATACGCTTACAAGCAGCTATCCTTTGAGTATCTCTTGAGTCTGTGGGAGGCACATCAGAGTATGGACCCAATGAGGAAGTCTGCACCAATTCCAGAAGTGGATTGGGGGCCATGGTATCTAAGGCCTCAGGAACCCAGAACTGATGTAACAATAGGTATTGGACTCCCGGGCACATCCATCTTAAACCTGTGGATTCTTTGTCCCAAGAAAACATATCCAGACCAGGACCAGGGTCAAGTTCTCTAAATTGTGGATGCTAAAAGGAGGGTCCAAGGGCAAGACTGCAATTACTACCTGCCAGTCCTCTCCATAATGATATTATACTGGGTTATCCAACTTTCATTTTTTCTAATCTGAAACTTTGTCAAGGTTATTCTTGCTAATCATGGTCCTCCTCCCATGGACCTGTATATATCCCATCTATCTTGTCACACAGGATAGAGAAATCAGAGCATCTTGAATATTATCACCCTCTTCCTCCTCTCTTTTCAATTGTCATCCAGAGGCGGTAGTGGTTTAGTCACTAAGTTGTGTCCGACAATTGTGACACCTTAGACTGTAGCCTGCCAGGCTCTTCTGTCCATGGGATTCTCTAGGCAAGAATGGACTATTGGTTCATTCTATGAAATGTGTCTAGCACTTTTCTCCTTTCCAGCTTCACTTTCATCATCTCACTTGAGATCTCTGTTCTCTTTTTTTCTTTCTAATCTCTTGACTCTCTAGCCCATCCTTTAAATTCAGCTTATCTTCCAACAGGTTAAATAATGACACATTCCTCCTCTAAATCTTCAGCAGTGTTTCACTGTCTACTAAATAAGATTCTTCCTTATTCGTGCTCAGTCATTTCTGACTGTTACCCCATGGACTGTAACCCACCAGGCTCCTCTGTCCATGGAATTTTCCAGGCAAGTGTACTGGAATGGTTTGCCATTTCCTCCTCCAGAGTATCTTCCTGATCCAGGGATCAAACCCGTGTCTCTTGTGTCTCCTGCTTTGGTAGCTTGCTTCTTTATCACTGTGCCTTTTTGCTTTTACATATATAATGCCTCACAGATTCCTACTTTAGCCACACTGGCTAAATTTCTGTGCTAACAATATTTTAAAACTTTTATATTTTCTTACTTTAAGAAACTTCTCTTCCCTTAACCTAGAAGAGCTTTTCCCTTTTTCTTAGCCTATTAAGTTCAACTCAAAAGCTATTGCCTCAAGAAATCCATCAGATCTTGCTTTGAGAATTAAAGTTCTACTTCTAATCTGCTTTAATAACTCCTCTGCTCTTCCATCCATATCTTTCTCTCTTTCATTCATTCACCCATCCATTCATTCATTCAACAACATTCACTGAGAACGTACCATGAGCCTAATACTCTGCTCTATCCTGTGAGAGTTTTTGCTCTCATGGAGCTTAGATTAATAGGGAAGAGGGCTATTAATATTAATCATATGATGGCCCTAAGATGTAAGGATAAACTGACATGAACAAGAAAAAGAATTCTGCAAGAAAAGGAAGTGTTTTGTGAGAACGTATAACTAGGGTTTTCCTGGGTGGTTGGGATGAGATTTTTCTGAGGAATTGATAGGAAAACTGAGATTTCAAGGACTAGTAGTCATCAACTAGATGAAATGGGGAAATGGTTAAAATGGACTGAGAATGATAAAGCTTCATGGTGGGGGTGACTTTGGCTTATTTTTTAAAAAATGAACGAAAGTCAGAAACACTTGGAAGATATAAAGTAAGGGCTGAATGAAGTGAGAATATCTATTGTGATCCAGAGAGTTCAGATTCTGTCTTTATTCTAAGAGAAATGGAAAACCTCTGAATTTTTAAGCTGGAGCAGTGACACAGTTTTGTAAAGAACTTTCTGGTTGTACCAGGGAAATTATCTGAGGATTATGAAAGTGGGTACAGAGTAATGAGTTACAAGACTTTTGCAGTAGTTCAGATGTGAACTGGTGGCTTGGGTGATGTTTATGGTGGGAAAGAGCAGTGTACAGATTTGAGAAATACTTAAATCTTAAAATCATCTAGACTTAGTGATGGTTTGATATGGATGCAGGCTGAGAGTGAGGGAGATGTCAGTGTTTCAGGGTTGGGTATAATGAGCGCTGATGCCATCCACCAAGCTAGAGGACACTGGAAGAAGATCAGTTATTGGAGAGAATATCCTTTCACTTGGGGGAAACTTGTGTTTAAGGTTTGCTTAAGATCAAAGGAGAAATCTGTGTTTGATGTATATTTGAGACTCATTGACCTTGAGACTTCGTAGAAAATATAGAGCACTAGAGAGGATAAGAGGCAAGTTCCATCCTTGAGGAACTTCAATGTAGAAAAGTTTTCAAAGTGTGAGTTTGTGTGTGCAGAAGAGGGGGGCTGGCATGGAAGGGGATGCCTCTACAAAGGAGTCTGGGAAACTTTTTTCTGCCTTCATTTATACATATTTTGGCTCTGTATGTCACCCCCACTGAAAGTTCCTTGAAGATAGAGAGCATATCTTATTTACATATATAGTCCCCCAGCATCTTGGGACACTGTTTATGAGATGATGCTCGAATTGAATGTTGGTGACTCTTTGACAGCCATTATTTTCTTCCCATTGAAAAACACTTTTTTAAATCTAGACCTATTTGTACTCATTTGATGTTTTTAAACTTAATTTAAAACTTTTTGGACTATGATTTAGGATAATTATGTCCAAAAGGAAAGTTACAGGTTTCATCCTATTCATAAGAGAATGAAGATAAGGACCCAGTAATGTCTTTTTCTTTGTTTTATTTATGAGCAAAAAGCAGCTGTATGTACTGATTTTTTAATATGACTGTCATTAAAATTTGAAATGATCATAAACTATAAACATAAAGGAAATCTAACAAGATTAATTTTCCAAAAGTCATAAATTTCATTATAGGTCACTTTCACTCCAAAATAAGTCTGAAAGGTGATCATTTTTAACATTTTCAATAGCAAAATGGTTTTCAGGTTAAATAATTTAGTTTGCACACCTTCCATTCTATCATTTTTTTTCCAGATGAATAGAAATTTTCTAGTTGTAGGATCACTAACCACACGTCAAACTCAATTTAAAATATTCTCTTGTCATCTTAATATCCTTTCACAATTTTTGAACACCGATCTTAAAGCAAATTTTCTTCACTATTTATAATTCTTCTTTTTCCAACTCCTTCCTCCTATAGCAAAATTGTACACAAATGAAGATACCTATTTGAAATCTCTAAAGCAAAATGACATGATACTTTGATATCATGAAACACGATACTTAATACTTTGCAAAAATTTTTGTTGATGAAAAAGATTGAGAGTAAAATTGTATATGTTTTTGAGTTGGGCTGAAACTTTTTTTCTCCTTGGTAAGTCTTAACTAGGATTATGTAAGAATGTAAATTTTGTGTATTCACCTTTAAGATTAGCAGTTCTCTGTCCCCAAAGTAGATCAATGACAAATGAAATTGGTGTTTGTTACCACATCCCGAGAAGAAACTGATAACCACCTATACCTCGTGAGCAAGTATCTATTTGCAAAAGCAATAGGATTTTAAAAATTGAATCTCCAAGAATCTGTTCTAAATGTTTCTTATTCTCTTTATATACTTTTCTTATATTTTCAAGGCCTTAAATGTGGGGCGAGGGAACTCATGACACACACATTTTAACATTTTGGTTAAAGACTCTCACTGTGTGAGTGTGAGAATATCATTTAATTATAAGAAGTTTAAAAAGGGGTGAGGGGTGGGAATCAAGAAGCTACACTCTCTGTGGCTCATCTACTGAAGAAAAAAGACAGACTTAAATAGATTTTAATACATATTGTCCTTAAATCTCTAGTTCACAAATGAGACAATAATTTGAGATGTCTGCTTCTATTTTCTTATATTTCATTTTGTTGTTGTTGTTCAGTCACTAAATCATGTCCAGCTCTGAGATCCCATGGGCTGCAGCACACCAAGCTTCCATGTCCTTCACTGTCTCTTGGAATCTGCACAAATTTATGTTCACTGAATCTGTGATTCTACAACCATCTCATCCTCTGCTACCCACTTCTTCTTTTGCCTTAAACCTTTCCCAGTATCAGAGTCTTTTCCAATGAGTAGGCTTTTCACAGCTGGTGGCCAAGGTATTGGAGCTTCAGCCTCAGCATCAGTCTTTCCAATGAATATTTCACTTTACCAGACTTGAATGGCTCACTGGTTTTTCTTACATGCAATAGTAAACATCTTGACAACAGTGTTATTGTTTCAAGTTCTTCTGGTCTAAAAAGGACTTATCCTGCTATTCCAGAGAATTTCTACTTCTATTTGTCCAGGCCCTCAGGAGATGAATCTCTTTACAGAAATTAAAGGACAACTACAACAAAGAAAAAGATAAGAAAATTATTGAGCAAAATACAATGTTACATAGTTATAAATACTAATAAAACAGTACTTTCCACAATATATGACACAAAGCATATAATAAGTATTCTGTAAAAATGACTGTTATTAAATAGTGAATTGAAACAAAAGTTTAAATTGTATAATAAGCAGTTAACAATTTGTACCTGAAGCTAAATGACAGAGGAAGGCTAACAATTAAGGCATAACCAAAAATATTATTAACAAAGGTATCAAAAAAGCCAAGAAAGTTGATATCAGTAATCAACAACATGAAATTTAAGACAAAAAAGAATATCCAGGATAAAGTGAAAGTTAAAGTTGCTCAGTCATGTCCAACTCTTTGCAACCCCATGGAAAATATAGTCCATGGAATTCTCTAGGCCAAAATATTGGAGTGGGTAGCCTTTCTCTTCTCCAGGGAATCTTCCCAACCCAGGGATCAAACCCAGGTCTCCCGCATTTGCGGGCAGATTCTTTACCAGCTGAGCCATGAGGGAAGCCCAAGAATACTGGAGTGGGTAACCTATCCCTTCTCCAGGGGATCTTCCTGACCTAGGAATTGAACCAGGGTCTCCTGCATTGCAGGCAGATGCTTTACCAACTAAACTATAAGGGAAACTCCATCCAGAATAAGGGAGGACCATTATCTGATTTTCCTATTAAGAGAATAAGTATGGCTCACTCTCTTAGGTGGCTTTTTTGTTGTGAATAGGTTATGAAGAGAACAGGATGATAGTGGAGAGTTTATTTCTCTTTATTTTGAAAAAAAAAAAAATTCAGAGATAAGCATCCCAAGGCTGGTTTGGGACCTCACATGATGGTAAAGACCCAGCTCCTTCTGCTATCCCTCTGCTTTATAGTCCTTTGAATACTGATTTCATTCTCAAAGTAAAAAAAAAGGCTACTGGATCTCCAGCCATCACACCCACCTTCCAACTGGAGACATTAGGGAAGGCAAAATCAGCAACCTTAAAATGCCTATCTGAAAGTCCTATCCACTACGTTCCATTTATATTTCACTGGCCAGAGTTTAGGGACATGGTCACACCTAACTTCAAAGGAGACTGAAAGATATAGTTTTTGGACAACACATATTGCTGCCCAAATTAACATCAGGATCTTGGTTTTTAGTTAAAAAGATGAACTTGAATATTGAGTAGGTAACTAACAGCTTTTGCTGCAAATCCTAGACTACCTATAAACTTATTTGGAGGGAAATATAACTTTATAGATATGAGTAAAAATGAAACAAAAAACAGAAAAATAAAATTAATAAGTCCAAAACCTTGTGTTTTTTTTTTCTTTTTTCAAAGGCAAAGAGAAATATATTTGACAAGGCTTGTCAATGAGAGAGCAACACACACACAGAGTGAACAAATTTGAGAAGAAACAGATACAGTATTATGAAGACCAAAGTTATAGGTAAGATTTTTTTTTTACATATATGAGAATATCATATAAAATTGAATAAGGTTAATTTTTAAAATCTTGATGAAATTTATGATATTGATGGATAATATAAATTTCCTAAACTGAGTCAAGGAGAATAAAATCTAACTGATCAATAAACATGAAATGTAAAATCTTGTAAAATAATTTTCTTCAAAAAGTACATGATCCACTCAAATATTCAAAACTTCCAAAAAACCTTCCATTCTTTTTATCTGTTCAATGGAAGAAAGAAAAGTGGAAACTGCTATGTAACACTGGAATTACCCTAGGAATTACCTTAATAATAAAATATAACAAAGTAACAAAAACCAGAATCATTTCTTTTCTCAAGATAGATGTACATCCTAAATTAAATAGCCAATTAAGCCAGGAGTATGTGAAAAAAAGAGTCCAACTATAATTTAAAATTATGAATCAATAAGTTCTCCCAATAAGTCAAAGGAGCAAATCAAAGACCATTTTGATAGATGATCTAAAAGCAATTGATAAATTTAATATCCTTTTAATAAAACTCTTAGCAAAATAGGGAATAGAATAGTTTCTTAACTTGATCTATACATGTATGGCATTTTAAATAACTGTCATCATGCTTAATGTTAGAGTAGAAAGTAATTTCATTTAGAGTTAAGAATGGGACAAAGGTACTCAATTCACTGTTAGTATTTAAAGTCTTCCTGGAAATGCTAAGTAATGCAATCAGAAAGTGAAATGAGATCGTATAATACTGGAAAAGAGAAAAACAGCTTTTAAAATCTTCAAATGATGTGGTTATAGACATGGAAAAAGTACTCAAGAGAATCAGCTGAAAAACCTTGGGAACTAACAAGTAATTTCATTAAATTGGTTATGAAATGAACTCAGAATCATTTTCTTATATACCTATGATGACAACTACAATCTAAGTCCTTTGATGAAAAAAAATATTTTTCTTCACTGCTGAAATTCAGTTCCTAATAAATAAATGGAAAAGAAAATCCATGTAAAATATAAAGATAACCAGAAATAAACTTATGTTTATGGAGAAAACAATACACGGTTTGTATCTATCTATCATCAGCTGTCTATCTACGCCTTCTATGGAGTATGATCCTAGATTTCAATTCATCACAGTACACATTTTATAGCAAAATTCCAAAACAGTTCTTTCACAGTTGAATGAAATATAACAAAAGTATAGCCTACATAAAAAAAATTCACCTTGTTTCAGTCATCATTTTGATGATTTTGGTAAATAAGCACAATAGTGCAACTACCACCACAATCAAATTTTTTAAACTAAATTAATCAATTTCTTTAGGATGCATTCCAATGTTAAGGTAAACATTATGAAAGTGTGTGCATGCTCAGTCCTGTCTGACTCTTTGTGACCCCACGGACTATAGCCTGCCAGGCTCTTCTGTCCATGAGATTCTCCAGGCAAGAATACTGATTGGGTTGCCATTTCCTCCTCCAGGGGACCTTCCCAACCCAGAGAACAAACTTGCATTTCCTGTATTGGCAGGTGGATTCTTTACCACTGTGCCACTGGGAAGCCCAAACATTATGAATACATATTACTAAAAATTTCTGAACTGGAGCCCTGCAAAGATGAGAAATAGGGGACAAGGAGGAAAAGATTGAACAAGGGAAGATACTTGTGAGTCAATCTGTCTTCTCTTTTAAAAGAGATTCTAAATTTTAAGCACTTTAGGGTTGGGTTTCAGAACTATTCTAATTTTATTCATAGACAGAAAACAGGACTGAACCAGGGATTAGGAAAGCTTATAGGTTATTAGGAAAGTCCTTTTTAGGAAAATCGTAGCTATTAGTCTGCTGCTGAGAAAGTTGGCTCTGTTCAAAGAATCTCTTAATTATCTCTCCTATTGCTGAAGCTGCAGTTAACATATAGAAAGGAGTGTTCTTCCCTTTAATGAATTCCCAAATGCTGTGGCATTTATTAAGGAAATATTTAAGTAGAGCCATTGTTCAGGAGATATTTTATTCTTTCTTTACTACCACTGCCCCTGCTTCAGCTTATTAGTTTCCTAGTGGGAGGTTAAAAGAAATCCACAAGAATATATTGTATTCTCTGTCTGGCCTTATTCCTTGCTTAACTTTGTGCTCAACTGGTACAAAAATAAAAATAGGTTCAGACCCCAGTGGGTGCTGATTAAGAACCTTTAGAGTAGGATACAAGCTTTTAGCTCTACTATGATTCTGTTTCCTCAGGCCTTTTATTTCTATCATTGATAAAAGAAAAATTAAAGTTTTTAAGTGTTCATTCTTTTCAAAGGGCATATAGAGTATTCAGTATGAATGAGTCTTGGTATTCAGTTCTAGGATACAAAATGAATAACGCAAACTTGGATCCTGATCATATGAATTTATAATCTGGCTAGTTGTGCTGTGCTGAATCTCTTCAGTCATGTCTAAGTCTTTGCAACTATATAGACAATAGCCTGCCAGGCTCCTCTGTCTATGGGATTCTCCAGGCAAGAATACTGGAGTGAGTTGCCATGCCCTCTGCCAGGGAATCTTCCCAACCTGGCAATCAAACCTGTGTCTCTTGCATCTCTTGCATTGGCAGGTCTGTTCTTTACCACTAATGCCACCTGGGAAGCCCCAGCTATGTGCTCATACAATGTAGGAAAGCACCAAAATAGGAAGAACACACCTGATGAGCCCTTATCCAGGCTTGGGAGACCAATAAGTTTCCAGCAGGAAGTGTGTGAATCTATCATTGTGGAAGACTGGGTGAATGTAATTGAAGAACATTTTGGTGTAGGACATAGGCAAAATGTTTAAAATTCTCCTCTCATTTTTGAGAAGATTAACTCCCAACTGAGATCTGGGAATTTAAAACTGATTCCCCATAAGATGCTCAGTCCGTCAATCAAGAAGCATTTATGGTGCCAATGAATTTCCAAACATGATAAGCACAGGATAAAATTGTGAATGTGACCAAATTCCTGCTGTTGGGAGCATATATTCAACTGGCAGCAACCCAGGTGCAATGATGCATTTGTATAACATAATCCAGTATCCCATTCAACTTCAGAAGCTCATGTACCTTATTATTTGGCCACCTGATGCTCAGTGTCATGTGAGATGATAGGAATAGACCCTGTATTTATCTCAAAACATTCCACCACCTTATTTCAGATTATAGTTCCCTTGTCTATGATTCCCCACCCATTCCACATACCTTTATTACAGGTCTTGGCATAATTAACTTTTATGTCAGATTTATTTAATTTCTTGAGAAAAATTAACAACCACATACAGTCATGTAATGACCACAACATCAGGACATAGAAATCCCCCCATTGCCCCCAAAAGTTCCCTTTTGCCCCTTCTTAGCCTAATCTCTTCCATACTCCCATCCTCTGCAACTGAACTGATTATTCTTCCTTTAGTTTCATCTTTTTCATACACTGTCAAGCCTTTAGTGGCTGGTACCTTTCATTTAGTACAGTGCTTTAAAAGATACATTTTATTTATTCTTCCAGCCTCATCGCACTGGTTGGGACTTCGAGTGCAAATCTGAATGGATGTGATGATAGCACACATCCTTGACTTCTTCTCAATTTTAGGGGAAAAGTATTGAATGTGTCAAATTAAGTAAAATATTAACTATAGTTATTTCAAGCTGAATCTTCCTTTGATTGCTTCGTCGGGAGTCATTTCTGTGGAGGTTGTCTCACAGTGGCTCGATTTGGCATTGGGTGGTATCTCTTCTCCATCTTGATACATCCACACACTTCTCAGCTTCTGCACTCTGCGTGTACCACAGGCTTCTCTCGGCTGGGATACTCACATCTCTCAGGAAGCTCTCTCAGACTTCTCCTGAAACCATCTTTGGGCCTTTTGCTTCCATGGGGCCCTTCTTCAATCCAGGGGAAACACATGCAGCTCTGATATGTCATCAACTTGTTCACAGTGTTGTCATCATTCTTTCTGCCACCAAGACCATCTTATAGATACTGGTCAACCATATGACCCAACGTCCAGGGTTCATTAAGCAGATTCTCTACAGGGTCAACTTGAAACCATCATTCTTATGGCTTAACTGAAGGGAAAGCAACACCCAATCTTTTCCCAGAGGGAGAGAGGGCAAGAAAAGCACCACAAAATGCAACAGTGTTTTCAGAAGACATTCTCTCTCCCAGTATCTCCAAACTCAGGCATTTTATTCCTTTGAGTGAGTGGGCTGAAGTCAATAAAACTGAGTTTGGGTGGGACCTTTGCAAATCTTGCATAGAGGAGTCAAATGACATTTTTGAAAGGTCAGGATGTTTTCCTCTATTGCTTTATTTCTTTGGAGACTTTAGTTGACTCAGAGGCAGAACAGGTCTCATTCCATAATGTATTACAAGTAAATGTATTACAGCTTCAATTTATTTTATTTTTCTGACCACATTACACTATTTCAGTTTATTTTCTATATATGTTGGGCCAAAAGAACCATATTTGTGAATAAGGACAGCAAATAAGAAACAGCTCTATGCATATACTCCTTTTAATCACTGCAATAAATCCCTGTGATTTAGGAATTACTGAGACATTGCTAAATAAAAAACTGCAAGTGAGATTATGTAAAACTGACAGAATTTCCAAGAGTAAATATTTAACAGGAAGGCAGAGTAGGATCCATAGATTTAAGACTTTTTTAAAAAGCAGAATCTGGCTTTGAAGTGAAATCTTTTTTTCACTCATTCAATGTGTTTAAGAAATTCCGTATATGTACCAAAAAGAGTGTTAGGGAATATAAGTGTCAATGGAACTTCCATTCCCAAGGGAGAAAGAGGCAATAAATGAATAAATGAGCATGGTCATTTTGGGTAGTGATACACAAACAAAACTATGTGATAACCTAGAGGGATGGGTTGGGGTAGGAAGCAGAGGAGGTTCAAGAAGGGGATATGTGTGTATTTAAGGGCTTCCCAAGTGGCACAGTGGTAAAGAATCTTCAGGAAACACAGGAGACATAGGAGTCAAGGGTTCAATCCTTAGATCAAGAAGATCCCCTGGAGTAGGAAAAGGCAACCCACTCCAGTATTCTTGCCTAGAGAATCCAGTGGACAGAGGAGGCTACAGTCCATGGGGTCGCAAAGAGTCAGACATGACTGAGCATGCATGCATGTATACTTATGGCTGATTCACACTGTTCTATGACAGTAGCTAACACAATATTGTAAAATAATTACCCTCCAATTAAAATTTTAAAAAATAAATTCTAAATGTAACAAGGAATAAAAATAGCATCATTTTTAAAAATAGGGAAATATGATATTAGAGTAAGTGGGCATGAGGGTAGGGTATTTGACTAGACTTGAAGGCCTCTCTAAAGAGGTGACATTTACATTGAAACAAATGACAAAAAGTAGCAAGCTTTGTAAAGATATGATGGCAGCTTGTCCTAGGCAGAGGGAACAGAGAGTGAAAATGCCCTCAGGCAAGAATATACTCGGTAAACTCATAGATCAGACGCGAAAGGCCAGTGTGACTGGAGCATAATGAGAGGTGGGGCATGTAGATGAAGAAGTCAGACAGGCAGGCAGTAGTCAGTTCATGTAGAATCTTGAAGGTGATGCTCAGTCATTACATTTATCTAAGTGCAGCAGGGAGCCTTTTGGAGGGTTTTAAGCCAAGGAGCAACGTGTTCTGATGAATGAACTTCAGGGGTCATTCTCTCTGCTGTGCAGAGACTGAATTCTAAGGAACAAGAGTAAGAGTTGAAAGGCTAAGCAGAGGGCTGTGATAGTGGTTCAGGTTTGATATTACGGTGACAGACTAGGCAGTGAAGATGGACAGTGAAGTGGATGGACAGAAGTTTGTTTATCCTCTGGAGCTAATTAAACTTTATTAAACAATAGTTGGGGGAAAAAAGTAAAAAATAAAGATAAATATCAAAGATGCTATACACTTCCTTTCAGATCCAGCCTGTTCCTCCACTACGTAGAATACTGGCTGCTGTCTTCAAATGAAGACTGAATAAACTGCTTCTGACTTCACTCCAGGCAAGACAGTCTGCTGGGTGTGACACTGGAACTTTTACTGGCCAAGACAGTAGTATCGTCCCCAAGGGCATCTCTGATCTCTCAAGCTTTGTTATACCGGAATGAGAAGGAAGTAGAGTCAGTCCCACCCAGTGATTTTGGCAAATTCCAGGACTTTCATCTTGCTGGTTTCAGCATAGGCCCTTGGACCCTGTAGGAATCCATAACATGCAGGATCACTGTCAAGACAACTGCTGATACTCTAGATATTGTTCCTTCATCAAATCATTATTGATGAGTTTACAGGATTCCCCAGAGATGGAATCCTTCTGCCCAGCATACAGCCCCAACATATTCAACACTTCCCAGATTTTATTATCAGGGGCTCAGTTCCCCTCCATGAAGGTCATACCCAGGATATGTATCAGGAGACAGGTCTTGGGCATGCCCCGGTCATCACTCAGCCTCTTGTCATAGCTGAGGTTGAGTGATTTGATAAGGTCATAGGAGTGGCTGATGGGGTCTACTTCTTTCACTTCAATGCCAAAGACAGCCTCCATATACTTATAGACTTTGCTGAAGATCACAGGGAAGTTGTCCTTGTGCTCTCTGATGACACTCCTCAGCATTTCTGCTTTGGGGGTGGATTCCTTTGTTACATATTTGACACACAGGAACTGCACCAGTTCAGTTACCTTCTTGTTTAGCTCATGACTGAACAAGAATTGGGGATCTGGTGGAGCCTTGGAAATACTGGAGCTCTCCTCCTCTTGGCTTCTGAACTTCTCATCAGAATGACTCAGTAGAGAGTCTATGGTGGCAGTGGGTGAGAAGCAGGCTCTCTGAGAACCCTGGCAAGCACTCAGTGCCCCAGTGGCAGGCACCTCCTCTGGGGTGCCAGAGATCAAAGGAGTGAGGGAGAAGAGGGGGTGGAGGAAGAGAAGTTGGTGGAAGAGAAGGAAGTCATGGAGGAGGAAGAGGCAGAGGAGTTGGCCTCTTCCTTCCTAGCTGTGGGAGCCTGCACACTTTCGAAGGCCTTTCTAGGCCTTTTGGGGCCTGAAGGTCTTCCTCAAGCTTGCAGTGCTCACTTTTCTGATCCAGGGACATGATGACTTGTGTTGGAGTGGCCAAAAGGAGGGTGGGACCAGGTCTCCTCTTTAGGGGTGCTCCCACATTTCATGGGCTCAGGGAGTTGGTGATGGACAGGGAAGCCTGTTGTGCTGCAGTCCATGGGGTCATGAAGAATCTGACACGACTGAGCAACTAAACTGAGCTGAACTGAGGTAGAAGGCAAACCAGGTGTTACTATCTTGGAAACCAAAAGAATAAAATGTGTCACGAAAGAGAGAGTGAGGGTCTTGTCTCATGTTTCTGATAAGTTTAATAAAAACAGAGGAATGACAACTGGAACATGGATGCCAAAAGCAACTGTTTGAACTTGTACGACTCACCAGAAATCAGAGTCTAAAACAAGCCTACCGTGAAAGTAGTTTATTTTGGTACTCAGTCCCATGAGCTTGGAATGGAGAACTGGGGCAGGTGGAGCAGGGAAGGAAGAAAAGTTGATATAAGCATGTATTAACTTGGTCATCACTGGAGACTCTATCATCTGGGAATCTTCTAAGAAGCTGTAGGACATTCCTTAGCATTGCCTGCCTCTGAGATACAGAGTCCATTTATCTATAGGCCCCCATCCCCTACTGCTCCAGGGTTATTTATGGATGTCCATTCTCCATACTTCCTGGTTTTCTCAAACTCGGCAATTGAGAGATTCTGCCCTCAGTGTAATCAAAGGTGTCCAGATAGAACAATAGGGATATAAAGTACAGAAGAGAAGTATTGCCAGATTATACCTGAAAGAACCTGGTCGCTAACAGCAATATTTGGCATTTAATGTGAGCATGAAAAGTGTAAGACAGGGAATAAGGAAGTCTGACAATATTCATTCCTAAAATCATTCAGGACCTTCAAGATAATGGGCTACCTTAATCTTTAAAAACCAATGCTGAAGGCTTAGTTGAGCAATCTATAGTCCCTGTTGCTGCAACAGGGACTGGGACTGTGATTTACACTTATCAACAGCTATCTCTCCCACCTATTCTAGATTCCCTTTACCTTTGACCAGCCATACATCAAGTCTAGGTTGTTTCCTTTAATAGCGACTCAGATCTTCATCCCTATAGGTTCTGAGTCTTTAGTTGTTTTGCCTTTGCTTGGCTGTGGTTGTTGGCTTTGTCCATTAAGAGTTACTACTGATCATGAAATTAATAAGAAATATTTCTGTGAGTTCCCTGGGTTTTACACATGTTCCCTTCTGCCCTCATAATATGGTAGCAGTGTTAGGTTCATTAGTAAGTCCTTTCTTTGCCAACCAACTCACTCACATAGCAAGGCTGAACTGATCAGTTGGTAGTAGTCTTTTCAAGTTCAGTAGAATCTTTGCTGTGTTCCCTGTGGAAGCATCTTTTCCACTTACTTGAGATCCAGGACTTTGAATCCTATAGGACCTAAGATTACTGGGGAAAAACGTACATTCTCCAATTCCACTGTTTGATTTTCAGATCCATATTTCTCACAGTTCTGGAGACTGAAAGTCTAGGATTATGGTGCCAGCTTGGTCAGGTTCTGATGAGAGCCTTTCCCTGAGTTGCAGGCTGACTTCTTTTTGTAGTCTCACATGGCAGAACGGGTATGCTCTTTACCTCCTTACAAGGGCATGCATCCCATTCCATCATGTGGGCTCTGTGTCCATGATCTCATCCACACCTAATCACCTCCCCAAATTCCCCACCTTCCATATACTTTCACAGTGAAGATTAGGCTTTTTATATCTAAAAAGAGGAAAAGAAAGCAAGAAAAAAAAATCTCAATTCATATCTCACACCATATACAAAAAGTAAATCAAAATGTGTAAATTTATTCGAGTGTAAATTCAAAATTCATAAACATTCTAGAAAAATATATAGGAGATAACTTAATATGATTTGGGGTTAGAAAATAATTTCTTAGCTGTTACACCAGAAAGACAACTTATAAAAAATAAAAATTGATTTATTGACTTTATCAAAATTAAATCATCTTCTCCTCCAAAGACACTGTTAAGAGAATAAAAAGACAAGCCATAGACTGGGAGAGAATATTTGCAAATTACTTGTCTCATAAAGGACTTGTAGCTATAAATACATAAAGAACAGTTAAAATTTAATAAGAACACAAAAAGCACAATTATAAAATAGCCAAAGGTTTGATCATGCTCATCACCAAAGAATTTATACAGATGGCAAATATGCACATAAAAATGCTCAACATCATTAGTAATTTTGGAAGTATAATTAAAATCTCAATAAACTACTACACACCTATTAGCGTGCCTAAAATGAAAGCAACTCACCGTATCAAGTCTTGGCAGGTATATGGAGCAACTGCAGTGCTCATGCATTCCTGGTCTTAAAAAGTTAATTCTATGTCTATTATATGATACAGTCCTTTAACACCAAGGTATTTACCCAAGATAAATAAAATCATATTTCCTTAAAAAAACTTGTATATAAATATTTATAGCAGCTTTAATAGCCCAAAGTGAAAACATCCAAATGATTATCAGTAGAGGAAAGGATAAACCAATTGTCATATAACATTCAATGAAATACTACTCGGTAATAAACAGGAGCATTGTAATGATATCTGCAACAACACAGATGAACCTCAAAAACAGGATGCTCAGAGAAAGAAGAAAGACATGAATACCACAATTTTATTTGTACTATGCAAAATTCTAGAAAATTCTAATTAATTTGTAGTTGTAATTAATTTGCACTGGCAAAAAGCAGGTGAGATATACCCTGGGAAATGGGTGGCAAGGAAATACAGGAGAGGGAATTGAAGGACAGACAGGAAACTTTTGGGAGTGGTGAATATGTTCATTATTTTGATTGTAGGCATGGCTTTACAGAAGTATCCATGTGTCAAAATTTATCAAATCATGAACTTTCAACAAGTTCAGTTTATTTTAATTATAGCTCTATAAAGCTAATAAAAGAGGGATATTTGACATAGGCATGACATGGTGTGCTTTGTTGTACATGTGCTAAACTGTTTACTCAAAAATAACTGGAGAAATAAAGATGATCCAAAAATATGAGGCCTGTTGCAAGAGATGTCTGATGTAACGATATCAGAGAATGTAATGTGAACAGAGAAGCCCAAACAGTAGTGTAGGTAGAAAAATTGTTAAGTAATAATAGCTTCCAATTACATTATATTTATTTCCGCTAAACTCTTAGCACTGTAAAAACATATATCACACACATAGGTATTAGTACTATTTCCAAATAATAGACCCAATGGTAGATAATATTGTATTTGTTATCTTCATTATAAAGATGAGGAAATTGAGAATCAGAGAGTGTTAGCTGGTGCATTAGTCAGACTGGTACAGAGAAACTGAATCAATAAAATATATGTTTAATTAATATTTAATGTTAACCTAATATATAAATATAAAATAGATTTATTATAAGAGTTTTGTTCACATGATTTTGTTCACAAAATTGTCATGAAAAATGACAGTTTTCAAGGTCTTCAGTGTGAGTTGGTGAGCTGGAACAAAGAAAGGCCTATGGTGTGATTCCAGTCTCAAGGGCAGATGTCTTGAAACCCAGGAAAAACTGATGTTTCAGTTAGAGTGAAGGCAGGAAAAAATTGACTCCCCAGTTCAAAGGCAGTCAGACAGAAGGAATTACCTCTTATGAGCAGGAGGATCAGATTTTTTTGTTCTATTCAGGCCTTCCAGGGATTGGATGAGGCCCACCCATATTAGGGTGGGGCAATTTGCTTCACCCAGTCTATTCATTCAAATGTTAATCTCATCCAGAAATCCTCTTGGATTTGGTCAAATATCTGAACAACTTGTGGCTTAGACAAACTCACATAAAATTAACCATCATAGCTAGTAAAAACTGAAGCATTTATTAAAGAAGTAAATCATACTTTTGAGAACTATCTGTGAAGGAAAATTTAGTTATAGCCAAATATAGACAGCAGTACATAGAGATGAGTAGGATAAAACCTAGCATTGAGAATTTGTATTTGAAGAGAATAAGTGTTAGTACATGTATATATGTTTATATGATCCAGAAGAAAGGTAAAAAATTAAGTTTCAGAGGAAATGATTAAACAGAAAGAAAAGTCTTGGGAAAGGAAGCCACTGAATTGATTCCATGATGAGCTAATAATAGGTTCAGACCTTGTATTAGAATTGCATCCAAAGCCCATTTAATCTCAGGACACATCCTACCTTTCTGATCTCATCTTTTACCACTCCCATTTCACACATTAAAAAATTTCTATTCTAAACACACTGTGATTTGCATTCCTCTGAGATTTTCCTCTGCTTTTAACTTCATATAATAACATCCATCATATAGTGAACTCCATCTCATTCCTCAAAACCCAGTTCAAATATGCGTGCAGCTTCCTCTGATGGAATAAGATCAAGTCTGTTACTCCTGTTCTTGTTCCTCTGAAAGTACTTCCTATGACCCCTGATAACTCTGATCATATTATATGGTAATGTTTATTTCTGTTTTGTTTCCTTTATTAGATTGTCAACTCCTTGAAGATTCCTTTTTTTTTTAAATTTTATATTTTTTCTTTACTTTATTGTGTTGGTTTTGCCATACATTGATATGAATCCGCCATGGGTATACATATGCTCCCCCTCCAGAACCCCCTCCCCCCTCCTTCCCGATTCCCTCCCCCTGGGTCATCCCGGTGCACCAGCCCTAAGCATCAAACCTGGGCTGGTGATTGATTTCACATATGATAATTAACATGTTTCAATGCCATTCTCCCATATCATCCCACCCTTGCCCTCTTCCACAGAGTCCACAAGACTGTTCTATACATCTGCGTTTCTTTTGCTGTCTCGCATGCAGGGTTCTCCTTACCATCTTTCTAAATTTTAAATCTCATTACCATAAACATAGTCTACTATGGTATTTGTTCTCAAGTTTTATTTCAGCGGGTGAAAATATGAATAAAATATTTGCCCAGCTGAATCTCAGGGCAAATATATACACATGAAGAACTTCCAACATTAGATAGTAACTCAGTGGGGAACTGCTATACTACTTCAAAACTTAACTTCTGCAAGCACACAGGAGTATAGAGTGCAAAATGCCCAAGGCCAATAAGACATCATCCCTAGGGTTAACACTAGCACCCAAAACACTGCCTGATCCCTTCAGGCGGTATACAGTCATTTTCTTTGTTCCTTTGTATCAGCGGACTCCTAAAGATGATATGAGCATCCCTAGGCTATTAGCAATTCTGTGGAGGGAGGGGGTATAGTTTTCCACTGAGCTAAGTAGAAAGACGAAATTGAACAGCAGAAGCTAAGGGACCTGCCTAAGGCTAAAGATAGAGCTCCTATTTGAATTCCACATTCTCTGGCCCCTCTTGTACAACGTTGGGGACATAACCCTCCTTACTTCAGCAGAATTGCTACATTTAAGCACTTATGTTAACAAAGCAAGAAATATAAACAATGTTTTTCCCCAGTAATAGCTCTTTTCCATGGGTGTCAATTATCTTCTGGAATTTCTCTTCAACAACTAAGAGAACTTAGTGATAGATGTTCTTCGTATTATATATATAAATCCTAAAGCAAGCTGATCCTGGTGTACCATGCCCAATGTGAGTCTAGCACTTCTTATTTGAGATTTATAGCCAATTTTGAATTTGCTGTTGTTGCTGTTTGTTTCCCATCCCATTTCTCTGGGCTAGCAACCCTGTAAATAGTTTACATGTGGGTTCAATTTTTTGGTCTATTTCCTTGTCAAATTCTCAGGCTTTGAGCTTTCTAAAATGGCAGAAGTAATCAGATTTAGACTTGGGCAATGGGAAATGGTGCTTAGCAAGGTGTTCTGGGAACTTTCTCTCCCCTCCCTTTATTCTTCTCCTTTATCATCAAATTTTTTGCAGTTAAAAAGTCCTTGGTATCTACCCACATCCCCCATTATAGGGGGTCTATTTAGCAACTCTTCCTTTGTGTAATGGCCCAATCAGATCTTGAGTTTATTTCATTTTCGTATTGGTCGAAACTGTCTTTGTATATGTTTATATTTAATGGTTTCCTCTTGGGACTCAAGTAATTCATATTTTATGTGAAGTAACTTAATTTTATGATGTGTCTGGTATAAATAGATTTTTTTTCTTTCTCTACTCCTCTAAGATGATGACAATTTGATTTTCCATTTATGGTA
Source organism: Antilocapra americana (assembly GCA_007570785.1). NCBI lineage: Eukaryota > Metazoa > Chordata > Mammalia > Artiodactyla > Antilocapridae > Antilocapra > Antilocapra americana. Next base: position 18,684,226 of record ML661885.1, on the reverse strand, counting down.
ACATTAATGTAATCTCCTGGAATTTAAGCATATCATTTGTATCTAGTTTCTAACAGCAATCTCATTTGCCAAGCATCAGATTGAATGCAGATTTTCTGACAGACCCAGCACTACAAACATCAAGGAGAGCTTTAGCTGAGTAACCAGTCACGGATAAAGGGGAGCACAAAATCCTTAGGATGACCTCTCATCTTTGTCATGCTCCCAGCTGATAAAATGCTACCCTCCAACTTCAGAGAGTTATAAAATTGCCTCTACACACACACACACACATATATATATATATATATATATATATACACACATATACATATACATATATATGTAAGTAAGTGTTAGTCACTCAGTCGTGCCTGACTCTTTGCAACCCCATAGACTGCAGCCCACCAGGTTCCTCTGTCCATGAGATTTTCCAGGCAAGGATGCTGGAATGGGTTGCCATTTCCTTCTCCAGGGCATCTTCCCAACCCAGGGATCAAACCCGGGTCTTCTGCACTGCAGGCAGATTATAAATAATGGTATATGTTAGATTTTCATTTTAGATTCTGTAAATCCCATTTCAGTAAAGGACCTCTTACCATATCAGTTTAAAAGGCATAATGTTTCTTAAATATACATATAAAAAATATCTAAAAGCTTCCACTGCTTGTCATTAATGATACCCATAAATTCCTTCCCACTGCCAATATTGCTGTCAGTCAGGGAAATTAGTGCAAAGAAAAGTGCTGTGCTCAAATAATAAAAGTGCTGTGGCCTGGTAGAGTTCACCCCAGTTCCATTGTTCTTAGGTGCCATGCTGCTTGTATATAATAGCAGTGAAGCTGAATCTCTGACTTCATGCATTTTAACTAGAATATTTTGACATTCTGTTTTACTTTTTAAACTTGTGTCTAAGGGAGAAAAAAGGTGATTCTTTCTATTTTGCACACACACACAAAAGAATATCATTTTTTAGAAGTCATTATACAAAGAGTTAGTCAAATTTTATAGAATCATATACACCTACAAAAATATGCCCCTGAAATACATGACCTATGTTAGTTCATAGTTTTTATTTCAACTCTTCTTTCCAGCCAAGATCAATCCATCTTCTCCCACTGACTCTATAAAATGTCTCTACCAAGTTTCTTTGGGTATTCCTGAGAAAATCAGGCTGGGCACAGGGAATTTTTGAAATCTGATTTAAAATATTTATGGTTTCTTTAATGCAAATATTGGAATATCATCAGAACACTAATGATACTCTGCATTACATCTTCTTTTCATCTATTCTGACAGTGTAGCTTTAGAGCTTACTCAGTGCCTGGCTGAGCTAAGGACTCACATGAAAGCTGACTGGCTGAGTTTCAAGCTAAATAAAACAGAGGTGAGGGTCTTGGAGGGTAGAGGGTTGAGAAGGGACTGGGGACATTATTTAGAGGATGTTTAAACCTGGGGGCTTTCTGACTCACAACTGTGTTCCAAAAGCCTTAGAACTCAGTGAGGATCATGCCCTATGCTTGACCCTGAGAACTTTACTGATCACCTATACATTGTGAAGCAAGATGAGGCCACAGCAGTCTTTCATGAGCATGCCTTGCCCACAATTACATTATCTGTTAATTTTAATTTTTTGAATGATGCCACCACTAGATTATAAATTCCCTGAAAATAAGGTCCCATCACTTCATGACAAATAGATGGGGGAAAAGTGGAAGCAGGGACAGCTTTTATTTTCTTGGGCTCCAAAATCACTGAGGATGGTGACTGCAGCCATGAAATTAAGAGACACTTGCTCCTTGGAAGGAAAGCTATGACAAACCTAGACAAACATATTAAAAAGCAGAGACATCACTTTGTCAACTAAAGTCTGTATAGTCAAAGCTATGGTTTTTCCAGTAGTCATGTATGGATGTGAGAGTTGGACCATAAAGAAGACTGAACACCAAAGAATTGATGCTTTCAAATTATAATGCTGAAGAAAACTCTTGAGAGTCCCGTGGACAGCAAGAACACCAAACCAGTCAATCCTAAAGGAAATCAACCCTGAATATTCATTGGAATGACTGTTGCTGAAGCTGGAACTCCAATACTTTGGCCAACTGATGTGAAGAGCAGATTCATTGGAAAAGAACCTGATGTTGGGAAAGACTGAAAGCAAAAGGAGAAGGGGCTGGCAGAGGATGAGATGGTTAGACAGCATCACTGACTTGATGGATATGAATTTGAGCAAACTCTGGGAGATAGAGGGGGACAGAGGAGCCTGGTGTGCTACAGTCCATGGGGTCACAAAGAGTCAAACATGGTTTAGTGACTGAAAAATAACCACCAGACCCTAGAAGGCAGGACCTTCAATGTTCACTTTTTCATCTTTGAAGCTGAGTATAATATCTGGCATATAATAAGATGATGGAGGGAGAAGGAAAGAGGGAGGAAAGGAAGGAGTGAAGGAAGGAAGGGATGTCTTGGCTTAGTCAATAAGTGATTCATGTTAATGTTAACCTACAATACTCTACTGAAAAAAGTCTTTTGATTCTGACTGTAAGAGAAGCTTAATAAAGTATATGGCAATTTATTCAGGCTTAAACAATGACAAGAATAATGAAAGTGAAAGTCATTCAGTCATGTCCCACTCTTTGTGACCCCATAGACTATACAGTCCATAGAATTCTTCAGGCCAGAATACTGGAGTGGGTAGCCTTTCCCTTCTCCAGGGAATCTTCCCAATCCAGGAATCAAAGCCAGGTCTCCTGCATTGAGGGTGGATTCTCTACCAGGTGAGCCACAAGGGAAGCCAAGAAAGGAAGGCAGGAATAGTAAAGACCAAACAGAGCCTTTCTGCTAATCTCCTTCAAACACCAGGATAGACACAGGTTCAAACATGGATGCATAGCTTGGAGAAGCAAATGTAGACTGGATTTCAGGCCCCCCTCAGTCCCTTAGCTAAAAGCCTGTGCTCAGAGGACAACTTGAAGCCCCATAGATTTATCAAAGAACACCACCTCAAAGACCCATTTTACTGATCTTTATACCTTAACAGAAAACTATTCTTTTCAGATAGAAAACTGATTTAATGTTAACAGATCCTCAATGGCTGGTTAAGCTGCTGTGCCTATTGCTATCCTAGCTTAAGATTTTAAATTCCTAATGTTTTCAATTCTAAATACATATTTGTGCTCTAGAGCAGATTTTCTAAGAAAGCAGTTGAAAAAGTTCAGTAAGGATTCTCCTCTGATTTATCAAATGAGACTTTTTGACAAACCGCCTGGGTGATAGACAGTCAAAATTAAATGCTGGGACACTTCAATAATAAACCAACAAACATTAGCTGAGAACTGACTATAAAGTTAGTCATGTTCTAGATTAAATAAAGAAAGTTTGTGAATACTTAAAGGAACAAGCTGACGGTCACGGTGAAGTGTCTTCTTTTTTCATGAATAGCATTCCCACTGTGCCCTTGTTTCTTGATGTACTATGTTGTATAATAGTGCACTGAAAAACAAAGTGAAGTCACTCAGTCGTTTCTGATTCTTTGTGACCCCATGGACTGTAGTCTTCCAGGCTCCTCTGTCCGTGGGATTTTCCAGGCAAGGGTACCAGAGTGGGTTGCCAATCTGCACTATTTCTAATCATTTCAATTACTTATACATCAGACACATTCTGTTGTGGATGATATGAGTGAGTTAGCCTAAGTCAAGAGAACTTTAAAGTACTTAATCCACTGTACAAAAAAAAAAAATCTTAGAGATGTAGCATCTGCCACATGGAAGAGTTATTTACATAGCTCAAGGTAGTTCAAGAGTTATTTACATAGTTCAGCTGCAAGTGGGGCTGGGAACAGGTATCCAGCTACAGATAGAATTCTCAGGTCAAAGAGCCTATGTAACTTTGCAAAAGAAATCTAAGTAATGATTTACATAATCCATAGAGAAAGATAACTTTTGTATTGAAATATGTGCCTAGATATTTTTGCAGTAGAGTCAACTTTATTTTTTGTTTAAAAAAGCAAAATAAATATAAAGTAATTTTAGGGATTTTATTTTGAAAAGAAAGAAATGTACAAAGGAAATCAAAATACCTATGGCTCCACAATCTAGAGGTAACTTGGATAGCCTTCGCCAATATCATTCTAGGATATTTTCCACCCATCAATATATATTGTTATAATGAAAATGGTTCAAAGTCTACATACTATTTATAATCAGCTCTTTAAAAATGGATGATATACCTTGCATAATGTTCCAGGTGAATAAATGTTTATCTAGACATCATTGGTTGCTGTAATCATTCTTGCCCCATAGAATATTCTTTTTCTCATATGTAATATGTGTATATGTACACATATCACCATGTATTTTGAATCAGTGCACAACTTATTGCTGAACATTCAAATAGTATCCAATTGTTCACCACCATAAAGATTGCTTTATAAAACACCCTTTGTAGCTCAATCTTTGAGCATAGAATTTGAATTTTCTTAGGATAAATTTAGAAATGCCAGATCGAATATACTGCTTATCGTAGCAGAGAATTTGCTCTGTACACCAAATTCCACAGCCTTTTCTTCCTCCTGGATGCAACCAGACTATCTGTTCCTCCCACCACTGCACTTAAGTGTGACCAGGAGTCTGAGATTCAACCAACAATCATCAGTGCCGTAATGACCCATAGAGACCTCTTACATGTACTTCTTCAAATCCTTTTCCATTTTCAGTTGTTTGGAATGACAAGTTGTCATTTAAAGTTGTCGGAACTTCTGTTAGCTTGGAAGAGAAAGGCTCTGATCACAGGTTTACTGATTCAACATTGCCTCGCATACAAGGAGAAAACCTCCACCATGCTGGAGTTGTTATGTGTTTGGAGAGTTATTTGATACTGTCACCAACACCTACATTTTAAAACTTGTATAACATTTATTATCATAAAGATGTCCAAAATAAGTAATTTATTAATTTGTTTTACACAACCTGACAACAAAGATTTTATCTTTTGAAAATTCTCTATCAAGTGAAAATGCATCCTTTGTTCTAATGTGCATCTTTTAATCATTAACGACATTGAATGAGTTTTCATATACCCATAAGTAGTTTCATTTAAAATAAAATCATGACTCTTCTAATCACTAACCATCCTTTAAAAGTAGTGGTAGTAGTAATACTGACTTCCAGCAAAGTAGAAATTAGGAAATACTATAAATAGGTCTTCAAATTTTAAAGGAAAATACGAAAATAATTTACTGATTTATTTAAAATCATTTTATTTTAAGGAGTTAAAGTGATGAAGTTATTAGTCTATATGACTGCGAGTTTAACATAAAACTGTAAGTTTTGGGAAAATAACATTCACATATTATTGAAATGTTAATGGTCATTCAGCATTTTATTCAAGGCAGAACAGAAAATCTGAAGTCAGCTACAGCTTTAACAATTGAAATAATGAAACTTTGAAGCACTATTTGCTAATTGTTCTTTGTTATCTCATGGTCCATAGGTAAAAGTGGTCTGCTTGAGCACACACAAATCTCTCAAGTCAACAGAAAAAAGGCAAAATAAAATTAATTTGCAAAATAATAGAATTTTAACTAATCCCTCCCTGAAGTATTTCCTTTTACCTGATGTCTTCCGATTTTTTACGGCAGCCAAACACTTTAGCCTCAAGGCAAAAACATACTGGCTTTGAAACAGACTTTCAAAACCCTATCCCTGAGGTTGCTAAAGATTTAGCGCAGTGAGATGAGGCCAGAGTAAACCTTTATTCCTACTCCCTGAGACCATATCCTCTCCTGGTACAAAGGAAAGTCAACAAGGAAGCAAGGACCTGCAGGTTTCTGAGGTCTAGGGGAATCTCATAACCCTTCACTTGGACAGGTGTGACAGCATCTTGGTAAATCCAGGAAACAGAAAGCAAAAGAGGCCCATAGGCCCATAGCCCCTTTCTAGGGAGCAGAAAGAATCGTAGGTTGGAGATGACTTCATAAAATACCTATGCCAGAGATTACAACTGGCCCATTTATAGGTAGAATAATGACTCCCCAAAGGTGTCCATAATCCTGATCCTTGGAATCTGTAAATGTTAATTTATACAGCAAAAGGGGATTTCCGGGTGTGATTAAAGTTAAGGGCTTTGAAATGGGGAGATTATCCTGGCTTAGCCACATGGGTACAATGTAATCACACAAGTTCTTAGAAGTGGACAGACTTTCACAGCTGTGGTCAGAGAGAGCTGTGACAACAGATAAAAGGCAAGAGAAACATGGCACTGCTGGCTTTGAATATGGAGGAAGGGGCCCGTGGGCCAAGGAATGTGGGTGACTCGTAGAAGCTGGAAAAAGCAAGGAAGAACATTTTTCCAAGGGCCTTAAGAAAGGAACACAACCTGCCAACACATTGATTTTTAGCCCAGAGAGACCCATGTTAGACTTCTGACCTACTGAACAGTAAGGTAATAAATTTGTATTATTTGAAACCACTGAGTTTATGATAATTTGCTAAAAAACCAATAGAAAACTAGTACAGCTCTCCACAGTCTACATATGGCCTATTACTGGGAAATTTCACATAAAACCTTATTTCCACTTTCTTGAAACCCCAGAATATCTGCGAACATTGGTCTACATTTGCATACAGAAGCAATCCACTGCAGGTGAACTGGGGCTCCTCTCCCAATAAGGGAAGATGTTCTTCAGGTGATGCCAGTACCTATTACACACTTACATCAGGTAGATTATCTATTGACCCATCTAAATACTACAGGTCTATGCATATTAACTCAAAATTGCCTGATACAAATGACCAGACCTGTAGCATTTTGTAAGAGCAATAGAATAATTTCAACGTGGCCAAGGAATATGTTGAAGACCGTAACGTCTATAGGCTGTCCTGCTGAGTTTTTTATGCCAGAAGAGTGAGGGTCTATAGCTGGGAGTAATAGCTGAAGGAGTCTTGCAGTCAAAGAACAATAAAGGACACTTCAGCAAAGACCTGCGAAAGTGAGAACAACTAAAGAGGGCACAAATGGAGACATTTCACTGTAAACTGAGCACCATTGTGGGGTGCTCCCAGATACAAAAGTCTTTCCAGGTCCATCATTTCATGTTTGTAGGAAAAAGGTCTCAGCTTCCTACACCTTCCTTGAGTTCCAAAGGGACAATTCAAACAGTTACTAATTAGGGAAGTGAGGGAACGCAGAGATAAAGGAGGAGCAGTCAAGAAACAATAGTACAGAGATAGGGAAGGGTCAATAGGATTTCCCAGCCAAGAATACTGGAATGGGTTGCCATTTCCTTCATCAGGAGATCTTCCTGACCCAGGGAATGAACACTAGTCTCCCGCATTGCAGGCGGATTCTTTACCATGGGAGCCAACAGTAAAGCCCAGTAAGTATAGCAAAATCCTTTAAAAAAAACAATTAGTAAACTGTATAAAATACAATCAGGTAGCAGAAGGAGCTGAATTAAACAAAGATTAATGAAAATAGCTCTAAGTTCATCCATTATGTCAAAAAAAAAAAAAACCCCAAAACACCACATACAAGAAAAAGGTGATGAACTAAAAATTCCCATCACGAGACAGCTTTTTCCTATCTTTCATATCCATTTACAAAAGAGAACATAAAAAGTACAAAACTATAGCCTACTCTTCCCTCCCTCTTTGAGACAAGAAACAGGGCAGAGAAAAAAAGTCAAGTATCAACTATATTAAATTTAAATTCATCCTATGAAAGGAAGGACTACAGTGTTATTTTGGGATTAGAAAAAAATGTTTGGTTATTAATTCAAAGGAATTTGTATTTCTGGAATGCTTAAATTTGTGACAGATTTTCTCAGTACACTTTATTGAGATAAATTTAACATCCAATATAATGCATATGAACATTTTATATGTACATGCAGGTAAAGAATCAGCCTGCGTTGCAGGAGACACAGGAGATGCAGGTTCGATCCCTAGGTTGGGAAGAATCCCCTGGAGAAGGAAATGCCAACCCACTCCTGTATTCTTGCCTGAAAAACCCTATGGACAGAGGAGCCTGGCGGACTACAGTCCAAAGGATCACAAAGAGTCAGATACAACTGAGCAACAAACACACAATGAAAAGAGAGAACATTTCAACTGCCCCCCCAATGAATATATAGAACAATTCATGAAGTTCCTTTGTGCCCATCTGAGGTCAGACTCAGCCTCTCATTCTAGGTAATTGGTCTGATTTCTTTCATAAATTAGTTCTGTCTCTTACAGAGTGTCACATAAATAAAATCATACATTATGCAGTGTTTTTTGTCTAGCTTCTCTCAATCAGTATATAGCAATGCTTTAAAAATTCACTTATGCTATTGCATGAATCT
>ML661885.1:18609445-18670906 GCA_007570785.1 Antilocapra americana | reverse complement strand
CAAGAATATACAATGGAGAAAAGACAACCTCTTTAACAAGTGGTGCTGGGAAAACTGGACAGCCACTTGTAAAAGAATGAAACTAGATCACTTTCTAACACCATACACAAAGATAAACTCAAAATGGATCAAAGATCTAAGCATAAGACCAGAAACTATAAAACTCTTAGAGGACAACATAGGCAAAACACTCTCTGCTATAACCCAAAGCGGGATACTCCATGACCCACCTCCCAGAATACTGGAAATAAAAACACGAATAAACAAATGGGACCTAATCAAAATTAAAAGCTTTTGCACAACAAAGGAAACTATAAGCAAGGTGAAAAGACAGCCTTCAGAATGGGAGAAAATAATAGTCAATGAAGCAACAGACAAACAATTAATCTCAAAAATATACAAACAACTCCTGCAGCTCCATTCTAGAAAAATAAACAACCCAATTAAAAAGTGGGCCAAAGAACTTAACAGACATCTCTCCAAAGAAGATATAAAAATGGCTAACAAACACATGAAAAGATGCTCAACATCACTCATTATCAGAGAAATGCAAATCAAAACCACAATGAGGTACCACTTTACACCAGTCAGAATGGCTGCCATCCAAAAGTCTACAAGCAATAAATGCTGGAGAGGATGTGGGGAAAAGGGAACCCTCTTACACTGTTGGTGGGAATGCAAACTAGTACAGCCACTATGGAAAACAGTGTGGAGGTTCCTTAAAAAGCTGCAAATAGACCTGCCATATGACCCAGCAATCCCACTGCTGGGCATATACACCGAGGAAACCAGAATTGAAAGAGCCACGTGTACCCCAATGTTCATCGCTGCATTGTTTACAATAGCCAAGACATGGAAACAACCTAGATGCCCATCAACTGATGAATGGATAAGAAAGCTGTGGTACATATACACAATGGAATATTACTCAGCATTAAAAAAAAATTCATTTGAAGCAATTCTACTCAGATGGACGAAACTGGAGCCCATTATCCAGAGTGAAGTAAGCCAGAAGCAAAAACAACAATACAGTATATTAACGCATATATATGGAATTTAGAAAGACAGTAACGAGAACCCAACATGCGAGACAACGAAAGGAACGCAGATGTATAGAATAGACTCGTGGACTTTGTGGATGAGGGTAAGGGTGGGATGATATGGGAGAAGGGCACTGAAGCATGTTAATTGTCATGTGTCTAATCAATCGCCAGCCCAGGATTGATGCTCGGGACGGGTGCAGCGAGATTTCCCAGGGGGGAGGGAGGAGGGAGGGGGGTTCCGGAGGGGAAGCATATGTAAACCCATGGTGATATCATGACAATGTTTGGCAAAAACAATAAAAAAAAAACAACAAACTGTGTTTCATTTGTTCTACGTCCTTCCCAACATTTGGTATTTGTCAGCCTTTAACTTTTAGCCAATTAGTTAGTATAAAGCAGTGACTTATTGGGGTTTAAATTTACTTTTCCCCTAATGTTGAATGATGTTGTTAATTATATATTTGAATACTTTTCTTCCTGAATTTTCTGTATAAATTTTTGCCTATTTTTCATTCTTCCTTTTGTTGAATTGTAAAGATTCTTTATATATTCCAGCTGGAAGTCCTTTGCCAGATATGTGTTGCACATATTTTCTTCCAGTCTATATATTTTTTCTTTTTTTCAGTGGAGTCTGTTGAAGAGTACAAGTTTTTATTTTGATAATATCCAATTTATCCTACTTTTTCATTTTCTTCTGTGGTTATACAAAAGGAACCTTTTCCAATCTCAAAGCTGCAAAGATATTCTTCTATGTTTCTTTCTGTAAATTGTATAGATTCAACTTTTATGTTTAATTATGATCTATTTCTAATTAATTTTGGCATAAGATCTGAGATGAAGATCAAAGTTCACTTTTTCCATTGGATGATCTCTTGTTCCAATACCGTTTTTTAAAGTCTATGCTTTTTAAAGTCTATGTTTGAAGTGAACACCATTGTCAAGTTATTGACCATATAAAATGACTTTTTCAAGATTCTTTCCTTTCCTTTTGTTTTGTGAATAGCTTTATCTTTATGCAAATATTGAATATTAAACTCCCTTAATTATTGTAGTTTTAAAGTAAATTTTAAATTCAAGAAATATGAGTCATTCAACTTTATGCTTTGTTGTCAAAATTATTTTGACTATTCTAGGCCTTTTGTATTTCTACATAACTTTATACTTTGTTTTCTAATTCCTACTGAAAGGCCTACTGCAGTTTTGATAGACATCATTTTGAATTTATCGATCTATTTGGGGAGAATGGATATAAGAGACGCAGGTTTGATCCCTTAATTGGGAAGATCCCCTGGAGAAGGAAATGGCAACCCACTCAAGTATTCTTGACTGGAGAATCCCATGGACAGAGGAGCCTGGTGGACCACAGTCCATGGGGGTGCAAAGTTGGATACAATTGAAATAATATCATATGGACATCTTAATGGTACTGAGTTTTCTACTCTATGAACATGATGTTTCTTTCCATTTATTTAGATATCCTTTCATTTTCCTCAGCAACGTTTCATAGCTTTTAGTGTAGAAATCTAAAATTTATTCCTAAATGTTAATTGGTTTTGATTCTCTTATAAGTAGCTTTTTGTTTAATTTTGTAATTTTCATTTCATTGTTGCTAATATATAAAAATGTGCATATACTGTATATGGCTTTAAATTGTTATGACAGATGTTGTCTTGTTAAAATCTATAACTTACAGCAAAGAGGAAGTATTTAGATTTCAAATGTGGCCTGTGATACAGTAATAAACACTTAACAACATCACTCAATATTGCAGTGATCTGCCTGTTAGTCTTGACTTCTTATTAGACTGAAACCTCCCTGCAGGCCATGACTGTGTCGCTCACAACAACTGAACTGTTGTCTAATGTGTGGTAGTGCTAAATAAATATTTGATGAAGAAATGAATGGAATGAGTGCCCAAACTGAAAGGTACCATCTCAAATTCTGAATGAAAGTACTTGCGTTCTTTCAGTTTAATGCCAGAAGAGCTTGAGCATAAGAACACACGCTGGGGAGCAGGCCATTTTTCTATAAGATGCTTTATTTATCCCTACATCTTTCAGACAGGCAGAAGGAATGTGCTCCAGGAAGGAGAGTGGGATGCTGGGTGTCAAGTCTCCAGGGTTTAATTCCCAACTCTGAATCTCACTAGCTTCAAGGCCTTGGGCAAGTCACTTAACCTCTGTTCCAAACAGAAATAATACCACCTCCTCCCAGGAGCACACCAAGGCAAGTTTGATTGATGGCTAAGCTCTTAGAGTCTTTGATGAAATGTGCTGAATGGCTGCCAAGTATTACTACTGCTAATAATAATAATGTTTTTCTAACATAGTCCCACAGAGCAATATAAATCGGTAACAAGGGACAGATTGCTTCAACAAAGCAAATTTTGACCAATTCCTTTTGAAAGAAGGATGATAGGCTTAATTTCACAATGGTATCATTTTCTGTTCTCTGTTCTCTCTTTACTTATAAGGAGAACAAATTGTCATGTGTCTATGTGAGATGTTTAGACTTCTTTAGAATGGAGAAATGAAGAGAAAAATTAGAAGCTAGCACAGACATAGTCATATTATGGAAATATCATGTTTCTTGGGTAGGTTGATCATCTATATTAAAAAACAAGGGGGTGATTAGTAAGGCAGAAATGTTGTCATTTGTTATTTCATCAGTTACATGGTTTTACTGTATCCCAAAAGAAAATTAAAGGAGACTCTAATCCATCAATTTAGTTTCAGTACATCTACTTCTTGAAACAGAAATATTATTCTACACTACTTAGGCAGTTTTTTCTTTTCCTTTACAATGCCTAACATGATTTTAAAACAAGATATATTAGATTTTTTTTCCTGGTTATAAAATAATGCATGCTTACTCTAGAAAATCTGGACAAAGATGTAAAACATAAATGAATAAAAATCGGGATGTTGTGGTAGTGTATAATTTGAAACGTGTTCTCTGTTTAAACTGTCAGGGTTCAATCCTGTGTCTGTCATTGTTAGTTTGATCAAACCTCTTAATTCCTGTGGGCTTCCGTCTCTTCATCTTGTAAATCGGACAGTGATGCCTATTTTTCTGGTTGTTGTGATAATTAAATTAAATAGTGCATATGAAGCACTTAGAAGAGTGCTTAGCACAGAGAACATTGTTCAATAAATTAATATTGTTGTTATATAATTACTCATAATCTCTAAACTAAAAGGTAATTTTTTCACAAGTTCATTCCATGAACATAAACTTTTATACTAAGTATGTAGTTTCTTTAGCAAGATTGAAATTTCTCCCCAAATTTGTATGTTGAAATCTAGTTTCCAGTAATATAATGTTTAGAGATGGGCCTTTGGGACTGATTAGTCATGAGGGTGGAGATCTTATGAGTGAAACGTGTGCCCTTATAAAAAAGACCCTGGAGAGCTCTCTCATCTTTCTGACATGTGAGGGCACAGAGGGAAGACTGTGAACAAACAGTTCCTCATCAGACACTGAATATACTGCTGCCTTGATCTTTAATTTCCCAGCCTCCAGAACTGTGAGAAATAAATGTCTGTTGTTTTAATCAGCCAGTCTATCATATTTTGTTATAGCAGCCCAAACAGACCGAGATAAGATCATAGTGTCCTACCTGTTTATAATCCGCTTCTCATCAGTGAGTATATTACAAGGATTTTCTTATGTCATTACTTTTTTCCCTACATGTATGGCACAATCATTTAGGGCAACACATTTTTACACTGATGGGCTTGATTTGTCATATCCTGAATAACCAACCTCTTATTGTCAGACATTTATTGATACATTGTTCCCAATTTGTGTTTATATTAAGAATACTGCAGTGATCAACATTTTATGCATCTCAGCTATGGGATGGACCTCTAAAGGTAGAATTTCTGAGGAACAAAGAAAGTCAGGGTATACTTTTAAAGCTTTTGATGTTAAATGATCTCCAGAAGTTTTGAGATATTAGTATAAATCATAGCAATTTAATTTGTCCTGTTAACACTTCATAAACATATATGGTTTCTCCCTACATGACATAGGCCTAAGATAATCTTTTACTGGAAATCAAGAGGCAAAGAAATAGATGAAGAGAAAAGAATATAGATTAAAAGAGTGTGGATAACTTCTGCACTTTTCTAAGATCAGTTTCTACTGAGACAATCTATAATTGGGCATTTCAAGTTTATAAACCTTGGTACTTACTGACAAATACTTTATTCCTCAACTCTATCTGAAAGAATTTGTTTTCAAACTTTTCTTTCTTCCCTATTTTTTCTTATAAAACATGATATCAACACCATTTTGAAATAGAGATCAGTTCAGTTCAGTTCAGTCATTCAGTCCTATCCGACTCTACAACCCCATGAGACGCAGCACACCAGGCCTCCCTGTCCATCACCAACTCCCAGAGCCCACCCAAACTCATGTCCATTGAGTCAGTGATGCCATCCAACCATTTCATCCTCTGTCATCCCCTTCTCCTCCTGCCCTCAATCTTACCGAGCATCAGGGTCTTTTCCAATGAGTCAGCTCTTCACATCAGCTGGCCAAAGTATTGGAGTTTCAGCTTCAACATCAACCTTCCAGTGAACACTCAGGACTGATCTCCTTTAGGATGGACTGGTTGGATCTCCTTGCAGTCCAAGGGACTCTCAAGAGTCTTCTCCAACACCACAGTTCAAAAGCATCAATTCTTTGACACTCAGCTTTCTTTATAGTCCAACTCTCACATCCATACATGACCACGGGAAAAACCATAGCCTTGACTAAACGGACCTTGCATCTTTTAATTTCATGGCAGCAGTCACCATCTGCAGTGATTTTGGAGCCCCAGAACTAAAGTCTCTCACTGTTTCCACTGTTTCCCTGTCTATTTGTGATGAAGTGATGGGACCAGATGCCATGATTTTAATTTTCTGAATGTTGAGTTTTAAGCCACCTTTTTCACTCTCCTCTTTTACTTTCAAGAGGCTCTTTAGTTCTTCACTTCCTGCCATAAGGGTGGTGTCATCTGCATATCTGAGGTTATTGATATTTCTCCCAGCAATCTTGATTCCAGCTTGTGCTTCCTCCAGCCCAGCGTTTCTCATGATGTACTCTGCATATAAGTTAAATAAGCAGGATGACAATATGCAGCCTTGACGTACCCTTTTTCCTATTTAGAATCAGTCTGCTGTTCCATGTCCAGTTCTAACTGTTGCTTCCTGACCTGCATACAGGTTTCTCAAGAGGCAGATCAGGTGGTCTGGTATTCCCTTCTCCTTCAGAATTTTCCACAGTTTATTGTGATCCACACAGTCAAAGGCTTTGGCATAGTCAATAAAGCAGAAATAAATGTTTTTCTGGAACTCTCTTGCTTGTTAGATTCTGGCATAATTTATATTACATTCACACAATTTACTTACTTAAAATATGTTAGGTGAAAGCAAAGTTTTCCTTTAACATTTTTTCCCAAACATTTACATCTTTTTTTAAAGTTAGAAACACATCATGTTTATTTAAACTGACATACCTAAAAGATAGCTTCTGATATATACTGGGAACCTGATGTCAGTTTGTATGTACTATTCACTAACTCATACTTGCCCAGCAGTTGGCTGCTTCACATTTTTACCTTGCTTTATGTTCTCTGGACTGATCTCCAAAAAGCATAATAAAACTAAGGTAATATTCATGGAATTTAGACAGTAATACAAAAGGAGTTCAATTTGGCAGAAGGAGAAAAGAATAGTGGCTCAGTTATTGAAACAAGACCTATCCCTTGAAAATGTAAGTTGGTACAGCCACTATGGAAAACAGAATAGAGGTTCTTCAAAAAACTAAAACTAGAGTTGTCATAGGATCCTCAATTCCATTCCTTGGCTTATATCTGTACACAATTATAATTCAAAAAGATCCGTGAACCCCTATGTTCATAGCAGCACTATTCACAATAGCCAAGACATGGAAACAAGCTAAACATGCCTCTACAGATAAACAGATAAAGAAAATATGGTACAAATATAATGTAGAATAGTATAAGCCATAAAAAAGAATGAGATAATTCCATTTGCAATAACATGGATGGACCTAGAGATTATCATATTATGTGAAGTGAGTCAGAAAGATAATGACAAATACCATATGATATCACTTATGTGTGGAATCTCAAATATGACATAAATGAATTAATCTATGAAACAGAAACAGACTTACAGACATAAAGAACAGACTTAGGGTTTTCAAAGGGACAAGTGGGTGAAGCAGGGATGGACAGAGAGTTTGGGATTAGCAGATGCAAACTATTATATATAGAATGAAAAAGAAAGGCCTATTGTGTTGCATAGGGAACTGTATTTAATATCCTGTGATAAGCCACAAAAGAATATATGTGTCTACATATATATATATATATATAAAACCCACAGCATCTCCTAGATCTGACACCAGAAGAAGATGTCTTTTTCATCATAGGGAATTGGAATGCAAAAGTAGGAAGTCAAGAGATACCAGGAATAACAGGCACATTTGGTCTTGGCATATAAAATGAAGCAAGGCATAGGCTAACAGAGTTTTGGCAAGAGAACACATTAGTCACAGCAAATGCATTTTAAAATGACACAAGAGACAACTCTGCACATGGACATCACCAGATAGTCAATATCGAAATCAGATTATTATCTTTGCAGATGAATATGGAGCTCTCTACAGTCAGTAAAAACAAGAACCAGAGCTGGCTGTGACTGAGACCATGAGCTCCTTATTGCAAAATTCAGACTTAAACTGAAGAAGGTAGGGGAAACCATCAGGCCATTCAGATATGACTGAAATCAAATCCCTTATGATTATACAGTGGAGGTGATGAACAGATTCAAGGGGTTAGATCTGGTAGACAGAGTGCCTGAAGAACTGTGGACAGAGGTTTGTAACACTGTACAGGAGGCAGTGACCAGAGCCATCCCAAGACAAAGAAATGCAAGAAGGGCAAGTGATTGTCTGAGAAGGCTTTACAAATAACTAAGGAAAGAAGAGAAGTGAAAGGAAAGGGAGAAATACATGGGGAAATACAAAGGGAAAGGTATACCCAACTGAATACAGATTTCCAGAGAACAGCCATGACAGATAACAAGACTTAAGTGAAGAGTGCAATGTATTAGAGGAAAACAATAGAATGAGTAAAAGTAAAGATCCCTTCAAAAAAATTGGAGATGTCAAAGGAAAATTTCATGAAAGAATGGGCATGATAAAGGACAGAATCAGTAAGGACCTAACAAAAGTATAAGAGATTAAGAAGAGGTGGTAAGAATACATAGAAGAACTATATAAAAAAGGTCTTAATGACCTGGATAACCATAATGGTGTGGTCACTAATCTAGAGCCAGACATCCTGGAGTGTGAAGTCAAGGGGGCCTTAGGAAGAAGCATTGCTACAAACAAAGCTGGTGGATATGATGGAATTCCAGTTGAGCTATTTCAAATTCTAAAAGATGTTGTGCTAAAGTGCTGCACTCAATATGTCAGCAAATTTGGAAAAGTCATCATTGGCGTGAGACTGGTTAAAGTCAGGTTTCATTCTAACCCCAAAGAAGGGCAATGCCAAAGAATATTCAATATATATTCAGTTCAGTTTAGTTGTTCAGTCATGTCCAACACTTTGCGACCCCATGGACTGCAGCACACCAGGATTTCCTGTCCATCACCAACTCCCGGCGCCCACTCAAACTCAAGTCCATCGAGTCAGTGATATCATCCAACCATCTCATCCTCTGTCACCCCATTCTCCTGCCTTCAATCCTTCAATCATTCCCAGCATCAGGGGCTATTCAAATGAGTTGGTTCTCCACATCAGGGCCAAAGTATTGGAGTTTCAGCTTCAGCATCAGACCTTCCAATGAACACTCAGGACTGATCTCCTTTAGGATGGACTGGTTGGATCTCCTTGCAGTCCAAGGGACTCTCAAGAGTCTTCTCCAACACCACAGTTCAAAAGCATCAATTCTTCGGTGCTCAGCCTTCTTTATAGTCCAGCTCTCACATCCATACATGACTACTGGAAAAACTATAGCTTTGACTAGATGGACCTTTGTTGGTAATATATATTAATATATACATAATTGAATCACTTTGATGTACAGTAGAAATTAATACAACATTGTAAATCAACTGTGCCAAAAAATTAAAATAAAAAACTGCCCCCTGATGTTAGTGAATCTAGTACCTATATTTAATAGAAACATTCTTCATGTACAGCCATGAATGATTGGCATCTAAATTCTACATACACAGCTATAATTTCATTAAAAGATTGTAGCAACATTGATAAATCATGTCACTGGCAAGCTGTGCTTAAATTGCAACTTTAATGATTTACACCAGATCTACATAGTTCCTAGATGATACCTGTCATAGCACTGTCTCGTCCTGGGTCTGCTAACAGAACCAGGCTGATCATTGATTCCAACAGTGGGTCAGGTAGAAGAGCATGTCCCCATCAGTCAACCACTTCACAGAAATGTAAGAGTGATGCAGCATCCAGTAAGAGTAGCAGGGGTGAAGTGTAGAGAAAACTATTTTGCCCGCTTTCTTATGGAGGAAAAAGAGGGCTCCCTGGGTGAGAAGCAGCTGCTAACCTCTTAAAAGTAAAAAACTGTCTCTCTTATTCTCTCCAACCGTTTCCCTTCATAATTATTATTTGGCTTATAGATACCACAGAGACTCCCTGGATGACAACAGAAAACCCAGAAGATTTTAGATATTTTCACTTTGAACGCATGTGTCCCTGTGAGCAGACTCCGGTCTCTCTTGACAAGATTACTTTGTTTGTGACTTGCCTTATAATGACCTCCCCAGGAAGAAGTAATCTGGTCTGGCCATATAAAGGTGATTAAGAGAATTTGGATTTATTCTATTTACCCGATATTTCACTTAAAGGAAATCTCAGGAGAAAGTTATTTTTATTTATTAAAGAATAATTTTATAGCACAAAAGTAATTACACATAATGTTTTGACCTGAGTTTATAAATAGCAAGGTTCAATGTCAGACAATGGTATTGTTGGGAGTGACTCCTACTTGGTAGGGATGTTTATGTCCCTTTTCAAATACTTTCCCATGAAGAAGATGAAAGAGGTGTCATGGGAAGGACTTTAGCTTCCCATAAATCACAACTAGCACCTAACTGTCCCCAAGGAGTCCAAGGAATTCAAGTGACAGCCTGAATAAAGAACTTTCTCCATGGAAAAAGAGACACCAGTCATATGTAAGTGGGAAATATTTGAGGGTCAGCACGTGCACAACTCTAATACAGATTTTGTAATGGTTGCAGCTGAGAAATAAGTACTTTTAGACAAAAAGCACTGAAGACTAATTTGTTTTATCGAGCAATAACTTAATAGAGGGAGAGTCTAAAGGGAAAATGCAAAAAATGACAATAATAATTGTGTTAGACCGTTGGGATTATTGATGTGCCTTAATTATCTCAAAAAAGCGGAGATTCCCGTTTGTGTTCTACCAATTTTTAACAAGCGCATCCCATCAACCTAATTAGGTTCGATCTCTGATCAAGACATTGAAAACTTCAAAAGTTTATGGGACACTGAAGTTGCTTTCTATAAATTTTTCAAAAATTTTGCATTTTGCTTTTTATAAAACTGTATCTATTTATCTATCTTTAGAAGTGAAAGTGTTAGTTGCTCAGCCTTGTCTCTTTGTGACCCTATGGATTGTAGCTCGCTAAACTTTTCTGTCCATGGACTTCTTCAGGTAAGAATACCGGAGTGTGTAGCCATTCTCTTCCCCAGGGGATTTTTCCAACCCAGGAATTGAACACGGGTCACCTACTCTGCAGGCAGATTTTTACCTTTAGAAATAGATATGGTTTATTAGAAAAAAAGCCACCATATAAAACTTTAAACTTATCCTAAACAATATCATACTTCTATACAATTTCTTCCCTGGTGACTTCCCTGGTGATCCAGTCAGTAAAGAATTCACCTGCAATGCAGGAGGCCTGGATTTGATCCCTGGGCCAGGAAGATCCCCTGGAGAAGGAAATTGCAACCCACTCCGGTATTCTTGCCTGGAAATTTCATGGACAGAGGATCCTGGTGGGCTACAGTCCATGGGGTCACAAGAGTTAGACACGACCTCGCAACTAAGCCACCACTATACAGTGTCTTAGTCTTCAAAGCACTTTCAAAAACATTTAAAATATGTCGACATGTGAATTGAATTCTTCCTAAAATATTTTGAAAAATTTATTTTGAAAAATCCCATGAATCTATTTTCTTCCTTGAATTTAAAACTCTCTAGTTTATAAAGGAAAATAAGTCTTAGAGGTGCTCAAGAAAAACTAAAATAAAATAAATGTCAGCTCTAAATGGCCAATGTAATTTTTTGTCCATCCTAGAAACATTGCAAAGTTGAGTAAATAATTAACCTGCCTTTTGCTACATTATTTACATTTAATTACTGGGGCAGAATGTTAGAAAAGTCTTTGAGATAATTCCCTATCCATCCAGCCCCTTAGTTTTTTAATATTTAAGGCAATTCATTAAAAGCCTAGTCTGAAGTGTTAGCGTGGCCTCATGTCCCCCTGAGAGAATGTCTTATGTAGACTCTTGCTACGTAAGAGTCTGCCCCATTCTTTCACTGACTTATGCCTTCTCATGGGATTTTCTGACCAGCTACTTAGAAGAAGAACAGGAGATAATTCCAGGTTCACTTTTTGAAGCTGCCTGCCTATAGAAATGGAGAAGGAAATGACAACCCATTCCAGTATTCTTGCCTGGAAAATCCCATGGATAGAGGAGCCTGGCAGGCTGCAGTCCATAGGGTTTCAGAGTCGTACACAACTGAGAAACCCAGCACACATGCAGGCCTTTGGAAAGTCTATGCACTGGTCTGTACCCTTTGGGTGCCAAGCTTCTTGGCCAGGAAGCTTGTGCAGAGGTGTCCTATGAAGGCCCAGCTCACTGGGACCATGTTCAGTTCAGTTCGGTTCAGTTCTCAGTCATGTCTGATTCTTTGTGACCCCATGGACTGCAGCACCCCAGGTTTCCTTATCCATTACCAACTCCCGGAGCTTGCTCAAACTTATGTCCATCGAGTCAGTGATGCCATCCAACCATCTCACCTCTGTCATCCCCATCTCCTCCTACCTTCAGTCCTTCCCACTACCAGGGTCTTTTCCCGTGAGTCAGTTCTTCTCATCAGATGGTCGAAGTATTGGAGTTTCATCTTCAGCATCAGTCCTTCCAATGAATATTCAGCACTGATTTCCTTTCATGTGGCTAGGTATAAATATGTAGCAAAGAGCTAGGAAAATGCACACAGAGGCCATGTTTTCCAGCTTAGCTTGTATTAGGAAGAAAGTTAATGTGTTGATCTTCATCTGCTTCCTATGGCTACAGACTAATATTATTTCTGTTCAAGAGACAAAAGGAGTGATACACAGTCTATTAACCTTGAAAGATGAATACAAGAACCAATATTTAGGACTTTCCTGGTGTTTCAGTTGTTAAGAATCTGCCTGCCAGTGCAGAGGACATAGTTTTGATCCCTGGTCTGGGAATATCCCACATGCCACGGAGTACCAATGCCCGGGCACCACAACTACTGAACCTGCACTCTAGGGCCTGTGAGCTGCAACTATTGAGCCTGGGCATAGCAATAAAGACCCAGCGCTGCCTAAGATAATAATAATAAAAATAAAGAACATATGTTTAGGTACCAAAATAATGCATGATCATCTTTGCTTCTGATGGTGCAGCCAGAAGACTTGCTTGCTTAGTATTCTGTAGATTCAGATCTTGTATAATTATATCCTGGTGTTTTGAGGCAGTGTATCTGTTGCTGATTTTCCAGTGGGTCAGCTGGTTATTAGCTGGGACAGACAGACCCCAGTGATTTGGTCATAAAGACTTTCATGTGCATGAGGCTGCTGCTGCCCAAGAATTACACAGGGCCATCATGTTGTAGTTGAGGCCTAGAAAAGGATTAGAAGATTGTGGGAAAAGAGATTCTTCTGCTATATATCACTGTGCAAGCTCTATTTTAGCTTTATTGTATTTTTTTTTTCCCAAAAAGGCCTTAAAGCTAGGACTATAGATATCAGGCTTCCCAGGTGGTGCTAGTGGTAAAGAATCTGCCTGCCATTGCAGAAGACATAAGAAACACAGGTTCAATCCTGGATTGGGAAGATATCCTGGAGGAGGGCATAGCAACCCACTCTAGTATTCTTGCCTGGAGAATCCCGTGGACAGAGGAGACTGGTGGGCTACAGTCCATAGGGTCACAATGAGTCAGACAAGACTGAAGCAACCTAGCACATTTCAGAGCAGTTAAGTTCAGTTTGTGTAACAGAACTTCACAGCAG
This sequence comes from Antilocapra americana, assembly GCA_007570785.1. Lineage (NCBI taxonomy): Eukaryota > Metazoa > Chordata > Mammalia > Artiodactyla > Antilocapridae > Antilocapra > Antilocapra americana. The sequence continues at coordinate 18,657,515 of ML661885.1, read as the reverse complement.
GTATAGGTAAGAATCGGAGTCAATGTTTTTTCCTGGTCTGCATTTAGTTGTCAAGGGGGTAAAGTGTGGAAGGCTTACTCCCTGCTTCACATGGTTTGTCTCAGAAAAAACTCTCCCCAACCCATTGTCTTCAGGTAACTATGTTCAGACTCGCAGGGGTAGTGATTGCATCAGTCCCCTAGTAGAGAAGCCCTTTTTAAAGGAGAGATCGACCATCTTTGCTTGAGGTAGAGAAGCTACCTAATGAAGTTTCAAACATAAAAGCTAAGGTAAATAGAAAAGTCCAGGCTGGGAATACTCTTATCTTTAAGGACAAATTTTGTTTGGGTGACAAGGAAGAGTTGGATTGGATTTTAAAAGCTGTCAGAACATGATCTTCCAGAAAATGAAAGAGAAATAAAGGATGTTTGGTTAAGAGAACAAGAGAGATTTTCTTAGGAGCAAGGTTAAGCTTTTACAGAAGAGGGTAGACCAACATGAGCAGGAAAACAAGACCTTGGAGCTCAGTCTGGGCAAATAAGTGATAGGAGAGGTGTGCACCCAGGTTTAGTGGTCCTTACAGACAGGATTAGAGAATAGGGTACTGGCTGTTACTTGCTCAGAAAGGGTGACTGGGGTTCAGCAAAAATGACCAGAGGAAGGGCAATAAGATCTCCAGAAGCTCACTGGAATGATTCTCTCAGAAGGAGCCTGGATTCAGGAAACCAGGGAGGGGTATACCCTTAAAATCATGAATAGTTGCTCTCTGAAGACTTGACAACTGTAAACTAGCAGTTTTATTAAAGTTAGATCTGTAACAGAAGAAAGGACTAGAGAATCAGGATTAAGGCATTAGTAGGTGCATCAGTGATCTTGGTTGGTATTCTCTCTCTTGAGGTAAAATGACTGGGAAATATATGAATAAGTGCAAGTAGTGGGAAGATAACACATAATACCTCCTGCTGCATATCATGTACTAATCTCAGAAATTGACCTATGAGTTAATTTAATATTTACAATAATCTCACAAGAAAGGAAATGCTAAAAATTCCATTTCACCTATAAGGAAACTGAGACACAGTAACTTAAAGGATTTGCCCAAGGATATATAGCTAGTAAATAAAGTAGATGGAATTCAAACTCACGTAGTTTAGCTCCAGATTCTGGACTCTTGAGCATACTAATTTACTGTGTCTTATATTGAAATTCAGTGATGGGATCAAAGGTCATCTGATGAAAAAATCCTTTCCAAGTGGGATTATTCGATGTGAGGATGGCATGAAGGAAATAGACACATTGGTTTGAAGAAGATATACTTTTGTAAGATTCTTGTTCATTGCAATGAACTTCTGTTCATTTAATTCATGCTTCTTAAAGAGCAGGCATGCAGATGTTTAAGGAACAAGGCTAAACCTAGAAGAGTATGTTAGAAAAACAAATGTCTGAAAAGAAAAGTGGAAGATTCAGCCAACAAAGTGAGCTTTTTAGGAGTCAGAGAAAGAAACGGGTGTCAACTTTGTTGTGAAAACGTGAGTCTCCATAAAATGAGGAATAGGATAAAGACAATGCAAGAGACATGTTCCAGTGTATCCCAAAAAGTTGCTATGGAAAAAGAAAGAATTTTTGTTGACATTAAAGTTTCTGAGTTATTCAAGATCTGATGAGATAAAGGATTGAGGAAAATTCAGGCTCTAGGGAGAAAAATTATTGGGCCTGTCTGGGCCTCGAGGGGCACAGATTCTCCTTCAGCTTTGTTCAGTAATCTGCTGGAGGTGAGGCAAAACTAATGAAATCCAGCAGGCAAAATTCATAGGTCTTAGTTCCATTATCAACCAGCAATAAGGAACACTAGCTCATAAAACTAGAATGGATACAGCAGTGAAAATACTTTCTATGATACTGTATGATGAACATATGTTATGATGCTTTTCTCCAAGCCCGTAGAATGTACAGAACCAAGTGAATCCTAAGGGCAACTATGGACTTTGGGTGATTCTGATGAATCAAAGTAAGGTCATCCTTGGGAAAAAATATGTACTTTTCTCCTGAGTGATGTTTTTAATGGGTTGTTGTTCCTGTTAAGTCACTCAGGCATGTCTGACTTTGTGAATCCATGGACTGCCGCACGCCAGGCTTCCTTGTCCTTCACTATCTCCCAGAGCTTGTTCAAACTCATGTCCATTGAATCAGTGATGCCATCCAACCATCTCATCTTCTGTCATCCCCTTTTCCTCCTGCCCTCAATCTTTCCCAGCATCAGGGTCTTTTCTAATGAGCTGGCTCTTCACATCAGGTGGCCAAAATATTGGAGCTTCAGTTTCAGCATTCATCCTCCCAACGAATATTTAGCACTGGTTTCCTCTAGGTTGGACTGGTTTGATCTCCTTGCAGTCCAAGGGACTCTCAAGAGTCTTCTCCAACACCACATCAAAAGCATCAATTCTTCAGCGTTCAGCCTTCTTTATGGTCCAACTCTCACATCCATTTGGAAAAACCATAGCTTTGGCTACATGGACCTTTGTTGGAAAAGCACTGTCTCTGCTTTTTAATACACTTTCTAGGTATGTTGTAGCTTTTCTTCCATGGAGCAAGCATCTTGTAATTTTGTGACTGCAGTCACCATCTGAGGTGATTTTGGAGCCCCCAGAAATAAAGTTTGTCATGGTTTCCATTGTTTCCCCATCTATTTGCCACAAAGTAATGGGACCAGATTCCATGATCTTAGCTTACTGAATGTTAAGTTTTAAACCAGCTTTTTCACTCTCTTCTTTAACTTTCATCAAGAAGCTCTTTAGTTCCTCTTCACTTTCTGCCATAAGGGTGGTGTCTTCTGCATACCTGAAGCTATTGATATTTCTCCTGGCAATCTTGATTCCAGCTTGTGCTTCATCCAGCCTGACATTTCTCATGATGTACTCTGCATATAAGTTAAATAAGCAGAGTGACAATATACAGCCTTGACATACTCCTTTCCCAATTTGGAATCATTCTGTCATTCCATGTCTGGTTCTAACTTTTGTTTCTGTACCTGCATACAGGTTTATCAGGAGGCAGGTAAAGTGGTCTAGTATTCCCATCTCTTGAAGAATTTTTCCACAGTTTGTTGTGATGCACACAGTCAAAGCATAGTCAATGAAGCAGAAGTAGATGTTTTTCTAGAATTCTCTTCCTTTTTCTATGATCCAATGGATGTTGGCAAGTTGATCTCTGGTTCCTCTGCCTCTTCCAGCTTGAACATCTGGAAATTCTTGGTTCACATAGTATTGAAGCCTGGCTCAGAGAATTTTGAGCTCTACTTTGCTGCTGCTGCTGCTGCTAAGTCGCTTCAGTCATGGCCGACTCTGTGCAACACCATAGATGTGCAATGAGTGTAACTGTGTGGTTGTTCAAACATTATTTGGCATTGCCCTTCTTTGGGACTGAAATGAAAGTATCTTTTCCAGTTCTGTAGCCACTGCTGAGTTTTTCATATTTGCTGGCATAATTAGTGCAACACTTTAACAGCATCATCTTTTAGGATTTGAAAGAGCTCAGCTGGAATTCCATCACCTTCACTAACTTTGTTAATGGGTAAACTATGAATGTGTGAGGACAGGACTTCTATGGGAAATCTCTGTACTTTCCTCTCAACTTGATTGTATACCTCAAACTGCTCTAAAAATATTTTTTTAAAAATCTGTGGTATAAGGTGAGGGTGGGATGTTTGAGAGAATAGTATTGAAGCATGTAAAGTAGCTGACCAGTGCAAGTTCAATGCATGAAGCAGGGCACTCAAAGCCGGTGCTCTGGGACAACCCAGAGGGATGGGGAAGGAGGTGTGAGGGGAGCTCAGGACAGGAGGACACATGTACACCCATGGCTGATTCATGTTGATGTATGGCCAAAACCACAACAATATTGTAAAGTAATTAGCCTCCAATTAAAATAAATAAATTAATTAAAAAAATAGAATAGAGACTCAGTCGTTAGATAGAAGTCATGGTGTACTCAGCACTGGAGTTGCAAATGAAAAGAGATCAGAAGGTAATGTGCAATGAGAGTTTTAAATACAACCAGAAAGCAAACGGGATTCAAAGAAGACTTGAGAAATTTCTCAAGTTTGCAAACAAAAGGGAGTGATATACAAATGTTGCTTTCTGAGGGAAGAGGCTGTATAGGTGCATTTGTTATTGAGTCCAAGTTCACACTGCTTGCTGCATGAAAAGTGAAAGTGCAGTGTTAGTTGCTCAGTCATGTTCAACTCTTTGCAATCCCATGGCCAGTAGACTGTGAGGCTCTTCTGTCCATGGAATTCTCCAGGCAAGAATAATGGAATAGGTTGTGATTTCCTACTCTAGGGGATCTTCCTGATGCAGGAATCAAACTCATGTCTCCTGTATTGCAGGTGAATTCTTAACCTTCTGAGCTATCAGAGAAGCCATCTTGTTGCATGACAGACCAATATATTGAGAGACGAGGTGTTGGGGCAAGGAATAGTGACTTTTTTGGTATATCAATAGATGAAGAAGATGAAGGACTAATATCCTGAGGAACCAGAGATCAAATTGCTCACATCTGTTGGATCATCAAAAAAAAGGAGAGTTCCAGAAAAAACATCTACTTCTGCTTTATTGGCTATGCCAAAGCCTTTGATTGTGTGAATCAGAACAAACTGTGGAAAATTCTTCAAGAGATGGGAATACCAGACTGCCTACCTGCAACAGCTAAAGAAGCAACAGCTAAAGAAGCAACAGCTAAAACCAGACAAGGAACAACAGACTGGGCTCCAAATTGGGAAAGGAGTACATCAAGGATGTATACTGTCACCCTGCTTATTTAACTTATATGCAGAGTACATCATGTGAAATGCCAGGCTGGATGAAGCACAAGCTAGAATCAAGATTGCAGGGAGAAATATCAATAACCTCAGATACACAGATGGCACCACCCTTACTGCAGAAAGCGAAGATCTAAAGAGCCTCTTGATGAAAGTGAAAGAGGAAAGTGAAAAAGTTGGCTTAAAACTCAACATTAAAAAAACTAAGATCATGGCATCTGGTCCCATCACTTCTTGGCAAATAGATAGGGAAACAGTGGAAACAATGACAGGCTTTATTTCGGGGGGCTCAAAACTCACTGCAGATGGTGACTGCAGCCATGAAATTAAAAGATGCTTGTTCCTTGAAAGAAAAGCTATGAGTAACCTAGACAGCATATTAAAAAGCAGAGACAGAACTCTGCGATGAAGGTCCATCTGGTCAAAGCTATGGTTTTTCCAGTAGTCATTTATGGATGTGAGAGTTGGAGTATAAAGCTGAGCACTGAAGAATTAATGCTTTTTAAGTGTGGTGATGGAGAAGAATCTTGAAAGTCCCTTGGACAGCAAGGAGATCCCACCAGTTTCCTAAAGGAAATCAGTCCTGAATATTCATTGGAAGGACTGATGTGAAGCTGAAACTCCAATACTTTGGCCACCTGATGGGAAGAACTGACTCATTTGAAAAGACCCTGATGCTGGGAAAGATTGAAGTTGGGAGGAGAAGGGGACAGCAGAGGATGGGATGGTTGGATGGCATCACCATCCCAATTAAATAAATGGGATGTCATCACCAACTTGATGGACATGAGTCTGAGCAAGTTCTTGGAGTCGGTGATGGATAGAAAATGATGCAGATGATGATGCTGCAGTCCATGGTGTCTCAAAGAGTCTGACATGACTGAGCGACTGAACTGAACTAAGTGTTCCCAATAACTGTCTTACCCAAGTTAGAGTTTGGGTTTCTTTTATACTAAAAAGGAGAGACTATGGCTAGTTGTTGCAAACTGCTTACTGCTGGAATCCTTTGTTCATGCCACTGTCCACATAGGTCTGGTCACAGTGCTGTTATAAACCTTCAACAAGATGAATGTTATTCTCTGGTCTGCAGCATTTTAATGAATAAGTTTTATACAATTAAAAGGTCAGAGGCTGTAGAATTGGTTAGTCTGTGTATTTCAGACTATAGGAAACATTCTACTAGAAAAGGTGGAGAACTTATAACTAAGCACAGGCAACAGAGCACAAAGGATAGAGCTAAAGGAACAGATCCAATATGGAGTCGGGTTTGTTCTGTTACACATCCACCCTACAATATGATAAATATCTATATTCAGCTCAGAATAGAGTTTTTGCAATTTACTCTTCATATTAACAAATCCGAAGAATACTGGAGTGGGTTGCCATTTCTTCCTTCAGGGATCTTTTGGACTCAGGGATCATTGCCTGCATTGCAGGCAGATTCTTTACCTGCTGAGCCATCAAGAAAGCTTCTATAAGGCCTCTAATGTCTGGAAAGTTGCTTTTGTTTCAAACTTTCATGACTGTAGGACTAGTGCCAAGATGATATTTATACCTCATTTTGGACAGTGAGAGGCACTGATGCGAAGAGGAAAGTGGAGGACAAACTTGAAACCAGGGACCTCAGACCTGTGGTGGCTTCTCATGGCCTCTGAGTGGTCTTTTGATAATTACCTATTTGTATCTACTTGGCTGATCCTGGAATTATTTTTTGTCTTTCTTTCCCTTTGAGATTTCATAAGGGTGGCCTTCTGACTTTAGATCCTCGGATTCTCTGGTCCAAAAGGTCCATCATGAGGCAGATGTATGGGAACTTGACCTGAATGAGGTCTGCCATTATCTAGCTCTATATGCAGTTGGGTACATGCACCTCTAGCATCTCTGGTGTGAAGCATTAGGGAGCACACTGTGGGCATCTATCTAAGCCAAATCTTCAGTAGAACTTTATCAGTAACATGTTCTCAGTGGATAATTTTAAACTTAGCAAAGAAAGTATTACCATAACACATGGTGATTCTCTTCAATGAGAAAAAATGTTGCAAGCATTAAGCTTTTCTATAGTCTTACTAAGAATATCTGTTCAGTTTTCTGGGTGCTGACTAGATACATTGCTCTTCAAATGCTTTTTGATTATAAGTCATAGTAAGAAATGCATTTTACACTACGACCATGTACATGTACAGAAAACAATTTTCATAAACTCATTTTTTATTAAGTGTGCAGTCTCTGATATTGTCTATTCTATTTCATGTTTTAAAAATGATTGTCATGACCCTTAAACAAATTTCCTGACCTAGTAATAAATCACAAGCTACAGCTCATCTAGAGCATCATATGATCATGTACTAGAAAAGAACAAACTTTGAGAATAAGTTGTAGATAAAGATGTTATATAAAAGAAAATATTGTTCTGATTTTATTTGAATATTTGTAGTGATTTGCTCAGTCCTTCAAAAGAGCAAACATTCTGTGAGATTCAGATATGAGTTTCTTTAGGGAGCTGATGACAGTCAAAATGTAGTATTATAATGTGCATCTAGTTACATTGATATGTACTATACATGTGTACATATGTACATAGTACATATGTACTAGCCATATGTACTGTCTAGTTACATTGGATACTCAATATGCCAGCAAATTTGGAAAACTCAACAGTGGCCACAGGGCTGGAAAAGGTCAGTTTTCATTCCAATCCCAAAGAAAGTCAATGACAAAGAATGCTCAAATTGTACTGCACAATTGTACTCATCTCACACACTTGCAAAGTAACGTTCAAAATTCTCCAAGCCAGCCTTCAACAGTATGTGAACTATGAACTTCCAGAAGTTCAAGCTAGATTTAGAGAAAGGAGAGGAACCAGAGATCAAATTGCTAACATCCATTGGATCATGGAAAGAGCATGAGAGTTCCAGAAAAACATCTACTTCTGCTTTATTGGCTATGCCAAAGCCTTTGACTATGTGGATCAGATCAAACTGGAAAATTCTTCAAGAGATGGGAATACCAGATCACCTTACCTGCCTTCTGAGAAGTCTGTATGGTGGTCAAGAAGTAACAGCTTTAGCTGGATAAGGAACAACAGACTGGGCTCCAAATTGGGAAAGGAGTACATCAAGGATGTATACTGTCACCCTGCTTATTTAACTTATATGCAGAATACATCATGTGAAATGCCAGGCTGGATGAAGCACAAGCTAGAATCAAGATTGCAGGGAGAAATATCAATAACCTCAGATACGCAAATGGCACCACCCTTACAGCAGAAAGCGAAGAACTAAAGAGTCTCTTGATTAAAGTGAAAGAGGAAAGTGAAAAAGTTGGCTTATAATTCAATATTCAGAAAATTAAGATCATGGCATCTGGTCCCATCACTTCTTGGCAAATAGATAGGGAAACAGTGACAGGTTTTATTTTTGGGTGCTCTAAAATCACTGCAGATGGTGACTGCAGCCATGAAATTAAAAGATACTTCCTCCTTGAAAGAAAAGCTATGAGTAACCTAGACAACATGTTAAAAAGCAGAGACATTACTTTGTGACAAAGGTCCATCTGTTCAGAGCTATGGTTTTTCCAGTAGTCATTTATGGATGTGAGAGTTGGACTATAAATAAAGCTGAGCACCAAAGAATTCATGCTTCTTAAGTGTGGTGATGGAGAAGACTCTTGAGAGTCCCTTGGACTGCAGGAAGACCCCACCAGTCCATCCTAAAGGAAAGTAGTACGAATATTCATTGGAAGGACTGATGCTGAAGCTGAAACTCCAATACTTTGGCCACCTGATGGGAAGAACTGACTCATTTGAAAAGACCTTGATGCTGGGAAAGATTGAAGGTGAGAGGAGAAAGGGACGACAGAGGATAAAATGGTTGAATGGCATCACCAACTCAATGGACATGAGTTTGTGTAAACTCTGGGATCTGGTGTTGGACAGGGAGGCCTGGTGTGCTGCAGTCCATGGGGTCAAAAGAATTGGACACAATTGAATGACTGAACTGAACTGAGTTACATGGAAAGTATCATATAATAGTTGCAGATCAGCATCTTTCTTCAGTTGGATCTTATGCTCCTTGAGCAGGAACCATGTCTTCTCTTTCTCTCATATCCTCCATCCACATTTAATATGTGGCAGGCATGGTCCCTGCCCTCAGGATTATACTGTCTACTTGAAGAGACATACTAAACTGCTCTTATTAAAAACTTTTTTTTATTTAACCGAGCCAATTTTTTAGAATATTGTATTTACTCATTTGTTGTTGGCTGTGCTGGATCTTTGGTACTGCATAGGCTTTCCTCTAGTGGCAGCAAGCAGGGGTTACTCTCTAGATGTGGTGAGAGGGCTTCTCATTGCAGTGGCTTCTCTTGTTGTGGAGTACGAGCTCTAGGGCTTCAGTAGCTGTGGTCTGTGGGTTCAGCAGTTGCAGCTTCTAGGCTCCAGGGTGCGGGCTCCTTAGTTGTGGCTCGTGGGCTTTGTTGCCCCACGACATATGGGATCTTTCCTGAGCAGGAATTGAGCTGGTGTCCCCTGCATTGCAAGGTGGATTCTCAGCCACTGCTCCACTAGGGAAGCCCCAAGCCAGTTACTTTTATAGACGCATAATTGAAATTCTGAGAGTAATGCAGGAGTAGTTAAAATCAACAGCAATTAGCACCAATTTCTGGAATAGGTAAATTCTGAATTGATTTTTTAAAGATTGATAGGTAACTGGTGGTGGGGGTGGGCAGAGAGCTCTGTAGAGACTTTGCTTTCTGGGGGTCGACACAAGACCTGTTTAAGAAAAGCAGCTTCACTGTGAAGACCTTAGACAATCTTTCCCCTAATTGTGCTTTGAACTAATTATAAATTGGTGCCAGAGAGAACTAGAGCTGACACTTATCTGACTGATACAGCATCACTAATCTTTGCAGATCAAGGACAAAATAAAAATTGGTGTGTACTTTGCAGGGCTAATAGAGAGCAGTGGCATGGGATGGCCTTTAATGAATTATCTAAATAATTGGTTAGTTTAGGCTATAGCAAAAGAACCAAAAACTGAAAACATCATATCCCCAACTAGCCTGATCCTAGAATCATAAGTGATGATTGATGAGAGTTCATATTCTAAGGTCTCTTCCCAGTAATAGGTGACCTACTGATCTAGAGTAGGCCCCAAGTTTGGATATCACTAGCAAAGAGTAAGTAAAGAAAGACTACACTAATAAGTATGTATCAACAATTGTCATTCAAAAAAATAGCTACTTTAAAATTTTTTACTTTTTATGGTGGCTCAGATGGTAAAGAATCTACCTGCAATGCAGAAGGCCCGGATTCAATCCCTGGGTCAGTAAGATCTTCTGAAGAAGGGAATGGCTACCCACTTCAGTATTCATGCCTAGAGGATTCCTTGAACAGAGGAGCCTACAGTCCATGGGGTCACAAAGAGTCTGACATGACTGAAAGACTAATATTTTCACTTTTCATAGTCTATTTATTATGTTGTGTTAGTTTCAGGTGTACAGTAGAATGATTCAGTTACACATATACATGTATCTATTCTTTTTCAAATTCTTTTCCCATTTAGGTTATTACAGAGTATCCTGTGCTGTACAATAGGTCCTTATTCATTAACCATTCTAAATATACCTTTGTGTACATGTCAACCCCCTAAGCATTTATGGCATTGCTTCTATGCTATGTAATTTAACCTAGACACAAACTCAATGAAAGAACAGTGATACCCAGTTTCATAGATGACTTTATTCAACTCACACAGCTGGTAAGTTGAAGATTCCAGATCTGTCACGTCCATCCCTGAGTCCCTGATCACCAGGTCTGCTACCTCCGGAGAAGGGAAATTCTCCATAGTTTAGCCTCACATTTAGGATCTTGGACTCTGGAGTCTCATGAGCCTGATATACAATCCCAGCTTCATAATTAATCAGCTCTGTGGTCTTTACTGGCTGTATTAAGTTGTTGGATCACTGCTATATTAAGTTAACAGCAGTTTTCTCATCTGTAAAATAGAGATATTAGCAGACTCTACTGTCACTAAGGTTGTGAAGGGCAACTCCTTAAAATGTATTAGAAAAAGAAAGCTGATTCCATGGGAAGTACAATCCCTTAGGCAATGTTCAGTAAACGTGAATTCAGTGTATGTGGAAATGATATCACGTGTTGCTATTGTTTTTTAATCTTTTCTGGGAAACTTGAAAGACTTTTACAAGCTTCCCTTAGGTGCACTTTCCCCATATTTCTCTGATGAAAGTTTACCATTTTCTCTTGAGAATAAAAGCTATTCATCCAAGAAAACAAATGTTGCCTCAGTTCTGCTTTTCAAAACATTAAGAAAGCATACTAAATTACCCCTCCTTTTACCATATGCCAGAAGATTTTTTTTTTCTTACCCTCCCAACTAAAAGTAATGTGTCTTAAGTCCTAACAGATTCACAGGCTTAACTCCTATGACTAATATTAGGCAGGCTCACCCAGGATTTATTAGGGATCAATGTGACCAATGAGTTTGGCAGCTGGTAGTTGTCCTCCTTACTTCTAATGCTGTAAAAATAACATTGTTGCCATCATTACATCATTTCAGTGTCTCCAAATATGTTCATCAGTCTGACCGTGCCGAATGTTTTCATAAAAAAAAAAAAAAATCTTTCTCCTTCTCAGAAGGTTAGCTGACATCTAAGTTCTGGCAAGTTACCAAAACACAAATCTTTCTCTCATTCCTCACCTCCCACCACTCAGCTGATTGAACAAGTAATAGTCAAAATATTGGGGGAGATTGGTGATGCCCACAAGAACGTCGAGTTTCTCCTACTGATTAATTCCTTACTGTTTCAAATGAGCAATGCAATATTGTCCCAAGTGCTAAAACTGCCAGTAATGGTCTTACTTTTGTCTTATAGGCACCACGTCTGAAGCTTAATGGCAGCGCTAATCCTGATTTATACCTCCAAATGCCAAATCTGGAAGGAAAGGTCAAAGTGGTCAGTGGGTTCCCCTTATGGTGAGCTCTAAAACAAAACATGGGGTAACACGGCCAGAAGAGGCAAATGTAGAATGGCTTAATCTCACCCTCATTTACTCAGACAGTCCACTTACAGCTCATCTGTCACCCTGGATCACAGTGAGCCTTCCTGGGTGGCTGCTGTCTTAGTCCCTGAAATATTTGGTTCATGCCTTCCCATTGGAGCCAAATGTCTCTTAAAAAAAAAAAAAAAAAAAAAAAACTGTACAGCTCGTGTTCTTAAGACCTTAAGATTACCTCCCTCTTAAAACCGTGCCAACCAGGAGGGGCCCCTCTTGTCTCAATTCCTTCATTTCACAAAAGTTCTCTCTCTCGTTAATCTTTTACATTCAAAACATTTTTGGCATACTAGACCTGCATTTAATTAGTACAGACACTTGGAAGACCTGATGTCCTGGCCTTACAAGGAAAGGAAGGAAGTAAGAAATGTCTCAGGCCCAAATATCTGGCACTCTGAAACCAAACAGCTTATCCCTGTCAACTCTCAGCTATTGAGGTTAGAGGGTGGAAGCAACCCTGAGTTTTTAAACCATTTGGAAGCAACTCCTATTAGGATTACTGCTCTACTTTGCGTGAACAGGAGAGCTATCAGACGCCGACACCAGGAACCAAAGCCACCACAGCTTTCAGAGCTGGAACAGTGAAAGAGGTACTCTCCAATCCCAGCACTACGCGATCTAGTTTACCCTGACCATTTTGTCTCCATCATCCCCTGACCTGACGCCCACCAGCAGCTTCAATGTTGCTCTCTTTTGTCATTCCATGCTTCCCCTATACCCAATCTGCTCACTACCTCACGCATGTCACCAGGGTAAGAAATGGACCCTGGAAGCTTCCCTGGTGGTCCAGGGGCTAAGACTCCAAGCTCCCAATGCATGGGGGTCTAGGTTTGATCCCTGATCAGGGAACTAGATCCCACTTGCTACACCTAAAGATTCTATATACTATAAAGAAGACCCCACTTGCCTCAACTAAGACCTGAGGCAGCCAAATAAACAAATAAATATTTTTTTTTTAAAATACGCCTTCTCCCAGGAAAGCCAAGAGATTTCAGATACCAGTTGTTTCTGTACAACTTTTAGTTATTCTCACAGAGGTGCAAACTGGCAAATTTTCAGTGTTCAAGAATATCTTAGTGATTCAGAAACATATAAAATGGCCCTTCCCTCTTCCTGGGCTTCCCAGGTAAAGAACCTGCCTGCCAAAGCAGGAGACAAGAGAGACGCGGGTTCGATTCCTGAGTTGGGAAGATCCCCTGGAGGAGGGGATGGCAACCCACTACAGTATTCTTGCCTGGAGAATCTCCTGGACAGAGGAGCCTGGCAGGCTATGGTCCATAGGGTTGCAAAGACAGCGAACACGCATGCCCTCTTTCTGCCTCACTGTTTAGATGAGATCATTGCCATTTCTTTCTTATACTTTATTTTTTTAAAGTATGTCTTAAATTTTATTTACTTATTTATCTCTATTTCTATTTCTTGGCCAGGTCGCATAACATATGGGGTCTTATTTCCCTGACTAGGGATTGAAGCCCTGTCCTGCTTCACTGGCAGCATAGAGTCTTAACCACTGGACTGCCAGGGAAGTTCCTCTCTCTGTACTTTAAGGCAAGGAAGACAAAAAGCCACAGATACTACTTTGTTTTCCAAGGGATTTAAAAACACATTGTTCCAAAAACAGTTCTTCTGTCAAAGTATTATGTTCTTCTATTAATGACAACATAGGTATTAGTTAAAGTTTTCTATAAGTATAATACATTTTAGTAATCCACTTAGGCTACATTATTCTCTGCCTCTCAAAACTTATAGCTATTGACTGACTGCAGTTTAGTTGTTCTCCTGCTGTTAGTAACCTAGAAACATTTGCACCTTAGAATCGGATACATATACAATTCCTTCTACTTCTCCCTTTAAACTTGCTTGCTTTTGAATCATTATTTGCAACTATTTCATTGTATCGAACTTTTACTCTTTTCTTTCTTGTGCAGGAAGTAAGCTTCCAGATTCCCTAGCTGTCTCTTCTATGGCTAATGTGTTATAATTCTTGTGTGATTCCTCACTAGAGCCTTCTTGTTCAAAGTCTACTGTGTGGGCATACCCTCTCTTCTTCAATTCCTTTCTCTTACTGCGCTTTACAGTTCTACATACCTTTCCAGGCACTTCATGACAAATATATCATAAAGATTAAAATTATTTTACATTAAATTCATCTAAGCAACTTGACTGTGATTTTCATATATCTCTATGGTTCCATCCTCATCTCTTGACTAAATGCTATGCACTTCCCTTGTCTTCCCAACAGACAAAGGATTCTTTGTTCATATAGTATATCCTGGCATTCCTTGACATGACTTCCGAGTGATCTGGATACAACAGGAAGTTTTGATGCTGCCCAAGAATGATTAGAATAAAAAGTATGCTCTGGGTGTGCATAAGTGTGTGTGTATGTGTCGGTACACACAAGAGACACACATATATGCAATGCATGGTCGGTAGTCAAGGAATGAACCCCCTGACCAGGCCATCCTTGAAAAGAAAGTTCACACTAAAAATGCATTTGGAGTCTTGGTATGTGGGAATCTTGAGGCAGAGGAGTGGGGGAGGAAGATAATAAGCAGGACTTACTGGTCTCTCTGCCTCCAGTCTTTGTCTCCTTCCATTCTCCTCCACACTGTAGCTGCCAGAAAATAGAAATCTGATCATGATAATCCCTTACTTAAAAGTCTTTAATAGCTCTCTGCTAACCCGCAAGATAAAGTCCAGACTCCTTAGCATGATATATAAAGCCCTTCATTATCTGGTTCCGGCCTTCTTGGTCAGCTTTATCTCTCTCCTCTCCCCACCAAGTGAGAGTCATACAGCTTGTCTATGTTCCCAGAGCCTGCTCTGTAAACCAGGGTCTTTCTTTTATTGAGGGCCACTGAGAATTCTGTGACCCCCAAGAGGCATTGGGAACTTTATTCCCCCAAGCGTTTCATTTCTTTAAGCAGGGGCTTAAATACGAGCTCAGCACCTTACTTATTGAAAAAGATCACTTGATAGAATTATGTTGATGTAGGGTGCTGTTTAAAAATACATCCATTCAATTTTACTTGCTAAGATTGCTTGGTCCCATTAAGTACTCCCTGAAAGTCTAAAATGCATTTGGATTTAGGGAGGTATCATTTATTATAAGTTTGTTGTGCTCTGCTCAGCTCCCATTAAAGTAAATCACCTAAACACTCAACTTCAAGCCTTACTGTGTGTGTGTGTTTGAACATATGCTTGGAAAATTCCCCTCAGCAACTCATCTCAATTGTCGTGAAAATTAGAAACTGTGGTGAAAGACTGCAATTATTTTTGAGGTATTCTGGCAAATATGGAGGAGGGCCCAGCAACCCACTCCAGGATTCTTTCCTGAGAATCCTATGGACAGAGGAGCCTGGTGGGCTACAGTCCATGGAGTCTCAGAGTCAGACACAATTGAAGCAACTTAGCACGCATGTACACATTGGTGAATACGACTGTATCCTGCCCAACCATTAAGCAGCTGCATGACCTGGCCCCATGACCTGGCCCTCACCTTGAACTCAAGCCCTGGTTGTGGGGTGGTGAGCAAGTTCTTACACTTCTCAAGGAACTTGGCTAGCCTGTGGCTGCTTTATCCACTATGTAGCATTACCAGGTCCATTGCCATCACTCCTTCTTATCAAGTTCTTTGGGCTTCTCAAGGTGGCGCTAGTAGTAAAGAACCCTCCTGGCCAGTGCAGGCGATGTAAGAGACTTGAGTTCAATCCCTGGGTTGGGAGAATCCCCTGGAGGAGGGCATGGTAACCCACTCCAGTATTCTTGCCTAGAGAATCCTATGGACAGAGGAGCTTGGCACGCTGCAGTCCATAGTTTCACAGAGTTAGACAGGACCGTGGTGACTTATCATGCACGCACGCACTAATCTCTTTACTGAAAAGACTATTACTGGGCCTTTTAATCCCCAAATTCAAAGCCAAAATTCAGTCCTTATCCTGCTGCATTTCTTCATGCTGCTTAAGATGGTTGATCCCTCTTTCCTTGACGCTCTCCTTCCCTTGGCTTCTTTTCTTACACAGCTGGCAGTACCTTCTCTTGTATCTTAATGAGCCCCTTTCTTCATTCTACCCTTTACACGTTGGTATCCCCCAGGGTTGAGTTCCAAACCCACTGCTCTTCTCATTTTCAGTTTGTGAGCCATCTATTCCTGTGGTTTCATCCTTTATCCAAGTTTTACAATTCCCACATCTCCATCTCAACCCTAGATCTGCCTCTAGACATTCATCCAAACTCCTTCTAGTTGACTCTGCCTGGATTTCCCACTGACGACTCAACCTTAAAAAGTCTGGAATAAGGACTTCCCTGGGGGATATAGTGGATGGGAGTCCACCTTACAATGCAGAGGCCACAGGTTCAGTCTCTGTTCCAGGAAGATTTCACATGCCAAGGGACAACTGGGCGCCCTAGAGCCCACACTGTGCAATGAAGAGTAGCCCTCCTTTCTGCAACCAGAGAAAGCCCACTCACAGCAATGAAGACCCGTTTATTTTTGGTCAAAAAGTAAATTAAAAAGTTTTAAAAGTCTGGAGTAAACTTCTTCATCATCCTTTTCCCAATAATCTCTGTCTAAATTGCTAGTACCACTTACCCAGAGCTGTGAAATCTGAAAGTTGTTTGTCACTTCTTCATCCTAATGTCCATATTTAATCTGTTTGTATATTTTTGCCAACTCTGCCTCTAATATTTCCTTTAGCTCTATTATATCATGTAGGCATTGGTACCTCCTAACTGGTGTTCCTGCTGTTAGCCTTGTCCCTTTCAGGCTACAGTCTCCAGGGTTCAGATCTGCTTAGAATTCTTCCATCTTTTCTATAGGATAAAAATCCAAGAGTCTTAACATCTCCTATGGGGCCTTTCCTGATCTGGGTCATGACTGTTCCTTCAAGGTCTTATCATTTACACACTTTCTTTTATATTACATTTAAGAAAAGCAAAATCCAGCTGGCCCAGATGATAGTGTCTCTCCTCTCTGTACTTTTGCTAACTTTTTCCTTTTCAGTTCTCTTTATCTGACTATAGCAGAGAGTGATAGTCACCAAATGTTCAATATACTCCTTTACCCTTGTACTTGAGTTGGGATATGGGACTAGTTCTAATCAATAATCAGGAGTGGAGGTGAGGTATATTATTTATCAGTCAAGGAAGTTAAGTATAAGTGCACCTCTGTCTTCCAGCTATGCAAGAGAACTCAAACCTGTGGAACTGCAGTCTGGAAGCAGTCATAATCCCCGAGTCATGGTCAGAGCAGAGGCATTGTGAAAAGATGTATAATCTACCTTGATTTGTGGTGTAATTAAGAACTCAATCTTTGCTGTATTAAACCACTAAAGTTTTGTGTTTAATGATATTGTTATATTGCTTATCCCAGGGAGACTGAAAGATTTTACCTTCAAGATTATACTCAGGAATAACTAATTCAGAAAACCTTCCCTATTCCTACCCAGACTGGGTCACCTGTATCTTCTCTGTGATTCCCGAATTATGACCTTAATTCTCTCCTGGTACTTGCTTTGTGGGGCTTCCCAGGTGGCTCAGTGGTAAAGAATCTACTTGTCAATGCAGGAGATGTGGGTTCAATCCTTGGGTTAGGAAGATCCCCTGGAGAAAGAAATGACAACCCACGTCAGTATACTTGCCTGGAAAATCCCATGGACAGAGGAGTCTGGTGGCTACAGTCCAAGGGATCTCAAGAGTAAGACACGACTGAGCAACTGAGCACACATACATATTTGCTTGGCAAGAGAAAGTGTCTGATGATATGTCTACCATTTCTTCCTTAACAATAGGCTGTGCTCTCTTTCAGGGCAAGACTATGTCTGTTCTATTATTTTGGTTTGTTTTACAGATTAATCAATACATGAATAATATCTTGAACTCTACCCAAGCAAAGTAAGTATTCAATAAATGATAAATAAATAAACTCACATTATTGTCATATTGTCATTATTAATTCCTCAGCACCTATCATGATGCCTGGCACACAGTAAGTACTCAATACAAGTAGGACCAAAATAGCTTTATGATATAACTCTTGCCTGTGTAAAATTGGATTAATGCTTTCTCTACTTTGCTGGGTTTTGCAAAAAACAGGATTAACTGTTCTTTGTTAAACACAACTTCATGTAAGTCATTTTTATTCCATTTTATGCAGATGAAAGTGGCATTTCACTTATTCTTCCTCATTTAGCTCTTTTCCTTAAGGAAGTCTTAGTCTTCATCTTTAGCCATATCTGTCCTTAACATGGGACTTCTCTGGTGGTTTAGACAGTTAATAATCTGCCTGTAATGCACTAGACCTGGGTTTGATTTCTGCGTCAGGAAGATCCCCTGGAGAAGAGAATGGCTACCCACTCCAGTATATTAAGCCTAAGTTTTGGGGGTGTTGATACAAAAGAGATATTCTACTGAGATAAAGATCATTGATGTTCAACTATGAATATTTTTCCAATTTAAAATTTTTAAATTAAATTTAAACAATTTTAGAATAAATTCTTTGAAAAATATAGAGTATAAATATAACTACTTATAAACTGTATACATATATGCATCATAAAACCTGGTACTAAGGCAAAAGACCACAGCATGTTATATCCATTTCTTGTTGCTGCTGTAACAAATTACCACAAATTTAATGACAATATAAATTTTTTCTCATACTTCTGGAGGTCAGAAGCCTGTTAAAGGTTTCAGCATGGCTGAAATCAAGATCTGACAGGACTGCATTTCTTTCTGGGGGATCTAGAGAATTATTTTCCTTTCCTTTCCCAGCTTCTAGAGGCCACTCACATTTTTTTTTGGCCCACAGCCCCTTCAGCTGAGGTGGCACTAGTGGTAAAGAATCCATCTCCCAAAGTTGGAGACATAAGAGATGCAGGTAAGATTCCTGGTTCAGGAAAAAACCCTGAAGGAAGGTAAGGCAAACCCCTCCAGTATTCTTGCCTAGAGAATCTCATGTAGCCTGGAGGGCTATGGAGTTGGGCATGACTGAAGCAACTGAGAATGCACGCATGGGCCCTTCCCCATACCACCCCAACCTCTTGTTCATCACAGCCTCTACTCCCAACTAATCCTCCTGACCTCTCCTTAGAAAGATCCTTGTGATGACATTGGACCTACTCAGATAATTGGGATTGATCTCTCTATCTGAAAATCCTTAATTCAATCACATTTGCAAAATCCCTTTACTACACAAGGCAATATACTCACTGGTTCCAGGTATTAGAACCTGGACATCTGTACTGTACAATTTAACCCACTACACACTTTAAATATGTCATATCTGATCATGTTAATTGTAAATGTAAAGTATAAAGGATAACAATTATTTGTCCACATAAATATTAAGTGTAAAATTTTAAAACAAAATAGGAGAAGAAAATAGAAGAAACTGCAGTTTTAGTTTAAGTAAATGGTTGATTTAGATGGATTGGCCAAAAACTTCGTTCAGGTTTTTCCATAAGAGCTTACAGAAAGACTTGAACAAACATTTGGCCAACCCAATGTATTTTAAATGGTTTCCAGTGGCTTTAATGAAGTTACTGTTTTAAAGTGACTTAGTCATATGTACGTGCATTACAATACAGGAGCTTGCTTATTCACGTTCCTCATGCAAAAATAAGATTATACTTTGTTAATAATGGCATGTTCAGTTCCCCCTCTTCTCTCCTAGACTGTAGGTTCCATGAAAAGTGCCACTGGGACCTACTCCCTCTGTCCACCCTATACCCATCCAGTGTGGAGGTTCAATAAGTTGTCTTGTGCCTGACACAAAACAGGCTTCCTCTCTCTAACAACTATCACACTCTTATCGTATGGATATTGTTCACTTTTTCTTTTGTCAGATATTCAAGGAAAGAGTGCCTTTCTATGCCCAGGGGGGTAAATTTTAATTAGCCTAAGGCAACCATGGTAATATTACCACCCATCCCACTGACAATTAACTTAGGAATGGGCATGTGATACTTACAAGCATGGGAACTCTAGCAGGTACCTTCTGGTAAAGATTTGTCCTTCCTGACAAAGAGATGTACAAGGAGGCGCTGCCATTTCTCTGAATCTTGATGTGATTGTGTGAGGCCATGGGCCCTGGCATGATGGCAGTTCCTTGCAACTATGCAGTCGTGAGGCCAGGACTCACCCAGGATGAAAGATAACCTACTGAGGATGGTAAAGCAGAAAAACAGAAAGAAAAGAGCTCTCAATGTAATTCCATGTCTGACTCTTTTACAACCCCTTGGGTGTAACCCATCAGTCTCCTTTGTCCAAGGGATTTCCCAGGCAAGAATACTGAAGTGGGTTTTCACTTCCTTCTCCAGAGGAGCTTCCTGACCCAGGGATCAAACTTGGGTCTCCTACACTGCAGGCAGATTCTTTACTGCTGAACCATGAGGGAAGCCCCCTCTGTTCTTTAAATAAAGGTAAGCTTTTGTTAAGTGCAATAGCAACTTACGCATTTATTGATACATTGAATTATACAGTGATTATTGAATCCAATGTTAGATTCCCCCCTGAGATATTTCTTTCATTATACAGTGATACAAAAAGTATGTTTCACCTAAGGACATGTTCTTTCTTATAAACAAAGAGAAGAAAACTTTAGAGACAAATCTGAGGCAGAAACACAGCAATTATTTTGACTTTTATGGTTGGCAGACTTGTATTTTCTTTTTCAATTCTGTTTTGGTTTTTCTCCATTTCGTTATTATTTATTGTAAAATATCTAAGTAAATAGTGGAAAAGGCAACATGCAGTACATACTTAAGATTTTAATATGTAAAGTTATACCTTGTGTGAGTGCTAGTAGCTCAGTTGTGTCCGACTCTTTGTGACCCCATGGACTGTAGCCCACCAGGCTCCTCTGTCCATGGGGATGCTCCACGCAACAATACTGAAGTGGGTTGCCATGCCCTCCCCTAGAGTATCTTCCCAACCCAGGGATCAAACTCAGGCCTCCCACATTGTCAGTGGGTTCTTTATTATCTGAGCCACCAGGGCAGTCCATGAATATTGGAGTGAGTGCATGCATGTGTGCAGATGTGCAAGCTCTGTCGCTTCAGTCCTGTCAGACTCTTTGCAATACCATGGACTGTAGCCCACCAGGTTGCTCTGTTCATGGGGTTCTCCAGGTAAGAATACTGGAGTGGGGTGCCATTTCCTTCTCCAGTTGGAGTGAATAGCCTATCCCTTCTCCAAGGGATCTTCCAGACCCAGGAACTGAACCAGGGTCTCCTGCATTGCAGGTGGATTCTTTACCAGCTGAGATACCATTTCTATTAATGTTATTTTATGTGGCTTCAGGGCTAAAGCAAACGTGAGACAAAATGTATATAGTTTATAAGAGCTGGAACAGAAAGCTGCCCTTTTAATGCCCTCCAAAATCTCCCATTAGTTCAGACTTTTAAAAAGTGCCACTTTTTGATTGTAAAAGTTATATTTATTCAGCCGATCCCAAACAGCAAAAATATAATACCAAGACACTTAAAAGAATAATCACATATACTTTACTAGGCAGTAATTTATATCACTTTGTGTCTATCTTCCTAATTTATACATATATAGCATATGTACACACATATATATATGCTTTTTAATAAAATATGTGAAATTTTTTTATGTTCCACACCATCTAATTTTTTTTCATTTTAAACATACTTGGATAATGTGTTTTTAGTGACTAAATACTTTTCTATTTTTGTAATAATTTTTAACCAGCTCCTTACATTATACTGAATTTTTGTTAATGTCTTTAGAAGATTAAACTTGTAAAAGACACTATATATTGTCAACCCTTAAGAAGCAGAGGAAGTAATAATCTACAAAATCGTGGAGACCTAACTCTTAACTGGGTCATCCAGAAATAAAACTGAAGGAATTAATACCTACTAAGGCAATGACATTGCAACAACTAACTTCTTTGTATGAACTGATTAAATCTTATTATAAAATATTCTTTTCTCAAAGAGAAAGACTACAGAGATGTAAATAAATACCTTTGCAACATCGTCAGACCACCATAGAAATTTTATCTCATTAAAATGAATGAAGGCTCTATTTAAAATACATCCTCATACTTTCTAACCAGACTTAAGTAAAGATGAGATGAGGATCAAATAAATCTTATTCAAAGTGCTCTTCAGTGTAAGGAATCTCCTACTGGGAACTAATCTTCAAACCAGGCATATTTGATAGATCTGGAAGGTACATTCACCGTTAGAGGCAGGTACAGAGGCAATCTTGCCTAAACTATAGTTATAACTGGTGATCAGTAGGAAGAATAAATATTTGGTTTTATGCCCCATTACTCCTACATAGTAATGTCCCTACATCCTTTACTGCCTCTGATAACCTTTCCAGAAGAATTTTTGAGTGTGTGTTGTGGGTGAGACAGGAACTCTGAAAGTAATCTCCAGAAATCCTAGTTTTTGCTAAATGTGTATGTGGTGGTGGCAGGAGTGGGGGAGAAGAAACCAGAAGTAGCAATAAATGAAACACAGGAAGGATTTTATTAGAACCCCACCTTCTCAAAGTCTGACAATTTATTTCCTTTGGGGGGAAGAAAAAAGAAGGGAAGAAAGAATATTTGATCGGCAACGTATCACAAATCATTGCCCTACTCTGCCCCATGTAAACTCCTGCTTTAATCATTCCTCACATTGCCAGATTAGAGAAGAACAAAATCAGATGTAAAACTCTTTATTCTCAGAATTCAAGTGTAAGTAGACCAAATCTCATGTTCAGACCAAATAGTTTCTTACTTTGAGTCTGGAATACTGATCGTAATGTCATTTAGAAGTTATTTATATTAACATCTAAAACTTCAGCGGCTGTCATACAATTGTTTGCCTTCATGTCTTTTAGATAAAGTGGTGGCAGATATTCCAATATAAAAATTACAGATGGAGAAATAGACAGTATATGTATCTGAGAGCCTAATGTCATTGATTTTTTTAGAACTAGATTTTAAAGTTACAATTATTCACATCTTATTCAGCACTCCTTCTTAGGCTAAATTTTAAGAAACTTCTGCCTCACAAAATATAACCTTTTAGTTTTTCTGTACAAATGCTGAGGTTTGCATGGATCCACAAAATGATACCCCTCTGTCTGTCCAATTCCTAAATCCAGAGTCACTGTATCTGGTTGGGCACATTGGGAACTTCAAATTCCCTGCAGACCATGCACGCTGTGCAAACTAAAACTCTTTGTTATCTTCAGACAGTCACACCCAGAAGAGGAAGAAAGAAGGAAGGACCAAGATGGGCATGCCTAAGCATTCCAGGTCCACCATCCAGAGCACTTCCTTTCTTCCTTCAGAAGGAATGAATGAGTTGTGGAGAGAAGTATGGAATACTACGTTACAGAGAAACACAAAAGTGAAGTGTAAGTTTTAGTTTAGTCACTCAGTTGTATCTGACTCTTTGTGACCCCACGGACTGTAGCCCACCAAGCTCCTCCGTCCATTGGATTTCCCAGTCAAGAAGGCTGGAGTGGGTTACCATTTCCTTCTCCAGGGGATCTTCCTGATCCAGATTCAAACCCGAATCTCTTACATCTCCTGCCCTGCAGGCAGATTCTTTACCAGCTCAGCCACCAGGGAAGCCCCAGTCAAGGGTAAAGCCCCAGTCCCATGTGAAAATCATTTTTCATAAAACATTTTGAAGACTACAATATTCAATAAATCATGTAAGAGAGTTAAAGGCAAAGGTGAGGGACTTCCCTGGTGGTCCAGTGGCTAAGATTCCATGCTTCCAATGCAGGGGGTCTGGGTTCAATTCCTGGTCAGGGAACTAGATCCCACATGCCACAACTAAGATCTGGTGTGACCAAACAAAGAAATAAAATATTAAATATTTTGAAAATATTTAATAAAATATTTATTTAAAAAAAATTTTTTTAAAGGCAAAAGTGAAAACATCAACTGACGCAAATGAGTTCTATATTCTGTCAACAGTCAATGAACTGAGTCAAAGTAGTGACCAGAATATTTCCTGTGGCCATTTTTGAAAGCAAAATGGGGGGAATTTTTTATATTATTGTTAGTAGTTATGCCTAACAAAAGTAGTGACTACAAGAGAAATGGTATATAGTAAAAAAACAACAAAAAATCTTTCTTTTTAAGTTGAGAAGCACAAAACTTTACCAGGAAACACTGGCTCAACTTTGATGCTCAGACATAGCAATCTGTTAGCCTAGAAGCTTTGTGTGCCTCCTCTTCGTTACTATTTACATTTAAAAATCTTACCTATATAAGTAAACAGTTTCTCCACGTCTGTAATGACATTAAAGGGGAAGGGCTAAACAGATTTGTACCAACTTTAGAGAGTGTATTTTTTATGATCTGATGTGAAAACTGTGTGTAAGGAGGAAACTATCTCAGGGCAGGGGGTTGAGGGGTGTATGGGCTCCTGACAGGAACTGCAAAGGCCCACACAGTCCCTCTCAGAATATCATGAGGCTGCCTCCCAGGAGGACCTAAGGATGGTTTCAGAGTGAATCCTCAAAGACCAAAAGGACAGACACTGAACAGCTAATATGAAACTGAGCAGCTTCTCTCATGGGCAGCTCTAGAGAGAGCATTCCAGGGTCAGAAGAACTGAGATTTATTTATTTATTTTGGTTAGATTTGTTTCCTTTATTTAGGCAGTCTGAAATATTTTCTATAAAGAGGATACAAAAATAAGTGAATTGATTAACCCGTCACTTTAGACTGGTCCAAAAGGATTCAGGTTTAGTGATAAAGTAGAGCACAGAGACAGTTTTAACAGAAGCTTCAAATTCCTCAAGCTCATGAAGCCAGTGCTCCCTCCTCAGCTCTAGGCACAGAAACTCACTCCTTGTATTGTTGGTCCTCAGGCCGACGACTGCCTCTCCACCTTCCCTGGAGCACTAGGCAAAGAACTAACCTTTTCCTGGAATATTGCTTTCGTTCATTCTCTCATTCACTTTACTCTGGGAGTCAGACATGCATGAGTTCAGTTTCTGACTTTGCTACTTAATAACTGTGGGACCAAGAAACTGTGTCTCTTGCATTCTCTGAGTTCATTGAGTGTCCAAAGCATAGCACTATTGTGAAGATTCCAGGAGAATTTCATGTAAAGCATGAAAGCTTTACTTAGAACACAGTATCAGTTTAAAAATATTATTATGAAACTAAATATGAACCACAGTACTAACTAAGTCTTGTGGATCAACACTAAAGATTACTAAAAAGTTGTCCATCTTTCAAGAAGAGCAGATAAGCAAAATGGCTAATCATAACATTATGGAAGAAATCTAAGCTTGATAACTAGATCTTTAACCCTGAGATAGTCAGTCTGGTCTGGTTTACTGCTTAATTCCCATAATTTCGAGCAGTGACTAGCCATCATTATACAGATAATACTCAATAAGCACTTTTAAAAAAATAAATGCATGAATGAATTGATGCCTGAGTTTTTGAAACAAATAGATTATAGAGAAATGTATAGACTACCATGGACACACTAAGAGAGGATCAATTCATCCTTCAGGGCAAGTGAGGTTAAAACATTGAGTTTTGTTTGGGAAAAGGAGACTAAAAGGAAAAACCTCTTGTTCAGTGGTTAAAAATATGGGTTGAAATAGTGCCATTTGCAACAACAGGGTGGGTCTAGAGGGTGTCATGCTGAGTGAAGTAAGTCAGAGAAGGAGAAATATCATATGACACCCCTTAAAATGCAGAATCTAAAAAGAAATGATACAAATAAACTTACTTACAAAACAGAAACAGGCTCACAGACTTAGAGAATGAACTTATGGGTACCAGAGGGGAAGAATGGGGGGGAAAGATAGTTAGGGAGTTTTGGATGAATATGTACGTGCTGTTATATTCAAAATGGATAATCAACAAAGACCCAAGGTATAGCACAGGGAACTCTGCTCAATGTAATGTGGCAACCTGCATGGGAGGGGTGTTTGGGGGAGAATGGATACAGGCATATGTATGGCTCAGACTCTTTGCTGTCCATCTGAAACTATTACAACAACTCAAATACAAAATAAAAAGTTAAAAATTATATACTGGTTGGGGAGGAAAATATTTCTCAAGTAGGCCTTTAAACGTGAGTAGAAAATGTCCAGGTTGTACAATTAAGGTAGGATGTTTGAATGTGAAGATACTACAGGATCAAAAGTTTAAAGGTAAGAGAATGAAATGGCATTTTAGAGGACTCAGTAAAACATAGGCATATGGGGCAAAGATGAGAAAAGAGAAGAGGAAGCAGAGGCAGATTTTAAACATACTGTGGGGTGCAGCTGTGGATTCAAAGGCATTTGGACTTCATCCTATAAGCAATGGGGTATCAATAGTTTGTAAGAAAGGGAGACACATCTTAGGTGCTTTTGTGTCTAGAAGTTTCTGACTTCCACCGTGGAGGTTTGCCCCTGCCTGTTCCATATCCTAAATGAAAAGGCTGTCATTTATGCTGTCTGTATAAGTTCTGCTGCAGGCATCTGTACATGAGGCGATTTTCCATTTTATCTCGTACCATCTAATGCCATCAGCTTTGAAGTAAGCATGCTTTCTTTCAAGTTGCTCAGTATGCTTAATTCCATGGTTACCTGATAAAGTACTCACTGTTGTAAAGTTTAGAGCTTATGTCTTAACATTATAGATAAATCAAAAGAAGAGAGATCATAGTTTCGGATCGGAGTTCATCAAGAAAAGGTTTCTCCAAGAGTCAAGGTTTAGGTACTGAATATAATGCAGTGGAGCCATTTTATACACATTATTAAACAGAAAAAAATATGTATCTGAGAAGAAAATCCAATTTAAAGACTTCAGAGATCTGATATCTCCTTAAAATAGTGCTAGCTACAATACGCTCTTTCACTGAAGAAATATTTATTTGCCTCATGAATCTTGGCCCTATGAGGGAAAATGGCAGTTGCTGAAATATAATTTAGGGCTGCGGAAAAAAGTGAGTTGACAAAAAAAATTGGGATCTTAGGGAAAAGAATGTAGTGATCTTAGGGAAAATAATACAAAGAACAAAGTCAGATGTCCAGGATTTTAGACTAATTGCCCATGTTGGAAAACAGGAGTACAAAATTATCCTCCTTCGAATTTTCGAAGTAAAACTTGATCTTGTGTTTAATACACAAAGCCCCCTTGGCCCTAACACATCTTTCCTATATCCACATTTACAGGACAAGAGAGTTCAAGCTGTTTATGACAGGAATGTCTACCTTTGGGCTTTTTAAACCAGGTTCAAACCAATCCCAATCTCTTTCTTAGGTCTTAAAATAAGATCAAACAGTGCAAAATTCCCCGACTAGTATTTAAGCCCAGTTGCCTCTGTCCAGATGCCTCTTATAATCCAGTCAGGCAGAACACCTCACCCTGCTGTTCCTGCTGCTTTTCTGTGTGTCCTTTGATTGTAAGTAATTATCTCCAGCTGTCCCTGCACCCAGGCCTCCTTTAACTCCTCCATGCCTGGCCTTAGAGAGAGTCATGCTATAGGAAACTTAGGCTCTGGAGCATCATGGCATGACATGCTCAAGCACCGGGTGTGAAAATGAAGAGATGCTGGGATCTAGATCATGATGTGTCTTGAGAATCTTCCCCAAGGTCCTGAAGTCCTTTGCATGGACCCAGTTAGGAGTAAGAAGGGACATTCCTGTGGAAGTCTTTCCAAATTCAAATCCAATATTCCTCCCCAGATTATGTGCCTAAGTCCATCTACCTTTACATTAATTAAAAAAAAAACCTCAAGGAATCTTTTCTTTTTCCTTGATAATCTCCCCTTAATTCTTTTGAAAAATGATCGTCTACAGTTTGTGAACCACTACTTAAGGCTGAAGTACTCTCATCTTTTATTGAGAGGCAAAAAGATATACACAATGGAATATTACTCAGCATTAAAAAAAAAATTCATTTGAATCAGTTCTACTCAGGTGGACGGAACTGGAGCCTATTATCCAGAGTGAAGTAAGCCAGAAGGAAAAACAACAATACAGTATACTAACGCATATATATGGAATTTAGAAAGATGGTAACGAGAACCCTGCATGCGAGACAGCAAAAGGAACGCAGGTGTATAGAACAGACTCGTGGACTCTGTGGATGAGGGTAAGGGTGGGATGATATGGGAGAATGACATTGAAACATGTTAATTATCATATGTGAAATCAATCGCCAGCCCAGGATTGATGCTCAGGGCTGGTGCACCGAGATTTCCCAGGGGGAGGGAATCGGGAGGGAGGAGGGAGGGAGGTTCTGGAGGGGGAGCATATGTATACCCATGGCGGTTTCATGTCAATGTATGGCAAAACCAACACAATAAAGTAAAGAAAATTTAAAAAAAAAGATATAACATGTCCATAGGAACAAATGGGTAGATTTGTTTGCATGTATACTTAGGGCTTCTCTGGTGGCTCAGTTGATAAAGAATCTGCCTGCAATGCAGAAATCAGAGTTCAATTCCTTAGTAGGAAGATCCTCTGGAGAAGGAAATGGCTACCCATTCCAGCATTCTTGTCTTGGAAATCCCATGGACAGAGGAGCCGAGAGGGCCTCAGTCCATGTGGCTGTAAGAGTCAGACGCAATTTAATGACTAAACCACTAACCATACTTGGGAAAAAAGTGAAAGTTTCATGTTTCCAAATTGTCGCACTTGAAATTATCTGTCCAAGTCAACAGATGCCTGATTCTTCAAATTTACTTTTTATTTAATTTTTAGGTTTTATTTTATGACTCCTGGGTCTTCATTGCCATGCAGCTTTCTCTAGTTGCAATGAGAAAGTGCTATTCTTCATTGTGGTGTGTGGGCTTCTTATTGAGGCAGTTTGTCTTGTTGTGAAGCACAGATTCTAAGCACAAAGGCTTCAGTAGTTATGACACATGGGCTTAATTGCTTTACATCATGTGGAATCTTCCTGGCCCAGGGATCAAATCCTTGTTGCCTGCATTGGCAGATGGATTCTTATCCATGGTATCACCAGGGATGTCCTGATTTTTCAACTTTAAATTAAAGAAATTTGAAAGAATTTGATGAGAGTTCTTGGCTATAAATATTTAACACTTGATGGGCAGAGTGCTTTGGGAAAATACCCTTGAACTGAGGGACTTGATGGGTGTCCTGAGAAATTTCCTGTGCCTTTTGCTTCTTCTGGATAGAGACTTATGGCAGGAGGAGGAAAAAAGACATTTTTACCAAATCTAGATTACTTAACAGGTAGTAGAGTTATTTACTATAACTAACTATTCACAAGTTTGCATTCTACTCTTTTCACTTCAAACACATGATTAAGAAATTGGGTTTAAGAATAAAAGTTCCTTTTTGGCATCAGGTGCTACAAGATTTCCCATCTGAATCTCACAATAGATGTCAAATTTCATTCCTCTAGATTTACACAAGTAGGTACACAGTTGTGCTTCAAATGGAGAATAACTTGAATAAGAAAGGCATCGTACAGAGGAAGGTTCTTGGCAGGTTGGATTCAGATATATTTTCTGACGTCAAGTGGCAAGATTAAACAGGAATTATCACAGAGTTGATAATTTAGAATTGATAAGGTCACAGTAAGGTTTCCCCAGTGGCTCAGCGGTAAAGAATCTGCCTGCAATGCAGACACTTCAGGAGATGTAGATTCGATACCTGGGTGGGGAAGATTCCCTGGAGAAGGATCTTCCAGTGGAAGATTATCCAATTATGCTACTCATGGCAACCCATTCCAGTATTCTTGCCTGGAGAATCCCATGGACTTAGGAGCCTGGCAGGCTGCAGTCCATAGGGTCGCAAAGGGTTGGACACAGCTGAAGCAACTTAGCACAGATGCACACAAGATCATGGTATTGACCTTAGCAAGGATCAGAAGACCTGAATTCAGAGGACTCTCCATCACTGCCTGTGGGAGAGATGGTTGGTACCATTTTTTGAAATGCAGGCTGGAAATCTGTAACAAAAATCCTTAAAACTTATCTAGCTATTCCATTGTAGGAGTTTGTCTCATGGAAATAGTTAATCACATCCGCAACACAGCATATACAAAAGTATATACAAAAGTATTCTTTGAGTGTTACAACACTCATTGTTACAACATCAATGTAAGCATCCAACAATGTAGAGTGGATCAAATAAATAGTGGTGCATTTTTGAAGTTGTAATGCTGAGATGCCAATAAACATCATCATGCAGAAGTATATTTATAACATGAAGACATATTAACATTATATTTTAATGGAAGGTCAAATCATGAAGAAATGTGCAGTATGATTCCAATATAAGAAATTATGTCTGTACTTAGGTTACCAGCCTAATGACTAAAGGTCCTGGCTCTAATTTCAGCTGGCCCTGGTGTTGCTTACCTCCACTGCTAAGGTTGATGCCCTTGGGAAAGCTGGTTCAGTGCTTTGCTTCAGGTTCAGGTTTCTCATTGGTAAATGGAGATAAGAATTGCACATACCCTCCCCAGTATCTATCAAGGCCAACTGGACTTGGACTTGCTAGGTAGCTCAGATGGTAAAGAATCTGCCTGCAATGTTGGAGACCCAGGTTCTATTTCTGGGTCAGGAAGATCTCCTGGAGTAGGAAATGGCAACTCATTCCAGTATTCTTGCCTGAAAAAATCCATAAACAGAGGAGCCTGGCAAGCTACAATCCCATGGAGTCACAAAGAGTCGGTCCCGAAAAGAGACTAACACACAAGTGGACTTAACCCAGGTGAAATATAGGAAAGCTCTGGCTCATAAAAGGGTTCAATAAAGTTGTTATTATTATAATTATTAGTAATAGTATTATCTATATATTTATATAATTTATATATGAGAAACATTAGGGAAGTAGGTAAAAATTAATTTTTCCTTTGTGTGTCTTTAAAATTTTCTACAGTTGGCCTGTTTTTATTTTGAAGTCACACACATGCACACACACACACACACACACACTCATATACGTAGGCTAAAAGTTATTTGTAAGGAGGAAAACCTGGATGTGAATCATGGTATATCTTTCTGAAGTCAGCTTTTCTGACTTTCAGCAAAGCATTTGATATCTTTCAGCTTCAGTCTCTTCATCCACAAAAGGAAACTAGTTATAAACCACTTTCCAGGATTGTTGTGACAGCAGATGGATCTCTGTATCTTGTTAGTTATGATTTCTTAGGTTCTATGAGGTAGGTTAGGTGCTAGGTATATTTTTTCCTATGAAATATATTTTCCTATGCAAAACACATATTTTCCTATGAAATCCTCACCCAAAGCTGGAAAACACACACTACAAGGATAAGTACCCCTTATCCTTATTTTCAAATAAGAAGCAAAATGTTACAGAAACATGTCAATAAAAGCAATTTATCCAAGTAGATATTGAAATTAGAAATCAGTCTGGGTGTAAAACCCTTATTTTTATGAAGACATTTTTCTGAGTTTGATCTTCCTTAGTCACTGGGACATTAACTCAGTAGTTAATTTTAAGGTAATAGAATATAGTTTCCAGATTCAGAACAGTATTTCACCTGTAACGGAGAAAATGTTTCTGTCTATGGGTTCTCCTGTAGTATACTTTTCTCAGCAACGTAAGGTACAGAAATACGTTTCTACTGTAGATCGAAGGGAACCTGTTCATTCAGATCATGGTCCATACTGCCCATCACATAGTAACAGCTCTCCAGATTTTATTCCACATGCTGCTCCCATTGAAAATGATAGCCAGTAGTCCCAACATATTTGTGTATCAGTCCCCAGTAATAAGAGTAATAAGTGTGGCCATGTGATAACCTCATATCAGTTACTAGGGGAAGATGGAAGTCATTACTCTAAGTTACTGGGTTCCCCATATCTTGTGGATAAGGTGGATTCTCGCTGGTCTTTATTAGGAGTGGATTTCTTAAATTTACATCGCCTGGGAAAAAGGTATTAAAGAAGGTTATATTTATGTATCTGAGAAAGGCCTTTTAAAACATGAAAATTAGCTGCAAGGTTAATGAGGAAACTTCCAGTGGCTCAGAAAGGCCATATGGTATCACAGAGAGAAGTCTTAAAGGAAAGTCACGGTTTATTCCTAAGGCCTACATCTGATTTATTGTGTCTACTTGGACAAGTCACTTAACTTACCACTGTCTCTTTCTCCAGCTGTAATAATATTCCTACCTCAAATCTCAGAGGAGTATTTCAAAGATCCTTACTAAACACAGACTAGAATTTTATTATACCTTGGAAAGAGCTTTTTAGCACTTTCAAAGATAAAATATAGAAGTGATTGTGGTGATGGCATTCTACATCACATCTCATCTCTCATCTTATATTATGAAAAAACTTTAAGTCCAATTAGATCATACTGCTCTTTTAGAGACTGCTCATGATTAACTCAACTTCAAGTGTTTCTCTAGATAAAACAACAAACAAAAAAAGAAAAGGAAACTCCTATGTGGGTTTTTGCCAGTCTCTGTTCACAGAAGCATTTTTATAGAAATACTAGAGGTTTTATTAACTTATATTTAGGATGTGTGATAATAACAACTAAAAAAATAGTAGTGTTATTTATACTATTCCTACAGTCTCCTGGAATTAAAGCACAGCATATAATTTCTGCAGTAGGTGTTACCTTTGGCATTCAATAGAAAAAATGTGTTGAAATTCTGAAGTGTTATGTAAGTGTTGATTATTAGTAGCAGTACACCATGAGAGAAAATTTAAAAGGCAGGACTCGAGGTATTTTTCACTTTCTTTTTTGCTCACATTTAGATTTTCATGAAAACATAAGATTTTGTACTTTCCCCCTGCATAATGATTCCTTTTTCTTTACAAGTGAAAACTAGATGGCTGTCCTAGTACTTTTAACATTGGTTTTATTGGTGACAGAGAAGCACATAATATGTTCTCAGTGACTATAAAAATAGAACATCAAAAATTACATGCAACATTCTACATCATGTGTGAACCTTGAAGGTATTAGATGGATTGAAAGGCACCAGGTACAAAAGAACACATATTGTATGATTCCATTTATGTGAAATTTCAAGAATAGGAAAAGTCATAAAGACAGAAAGTAGATAGTGGTTGCTAGCATTTGGTAGTATATGGGGAAAGTGGAATGACTATTAAGTATACAAGATTTCTTCTTAGTGTGATAAAAATGATTTGGAATTAGTGATGATATTAGCATCAGTTCAGTTGCTCAGTTATGTCCGACTCTTTGTGACCCCGTGACTTGTAGCATGCCAGGCTTCCCTGTCCAACACGAACTTCCAGAACTTGCTCAAACTCATGTCCATTGAGTCAGTGATGCCATCCGCCATCTCATCCTCTGTCATCCCCTTCTCCCACCTTCGATCTTTCCCAGCATCAGGATCTTTTCAAATGAGTCAGTTCTTCCCATCAAGTAGCCAAACTATTGGAGTTTCAGCTTCAACATCAGTCCTTCCAATGAATATTCAGGACTGATTTCCTTTAGGATAGACTGATTTGATCTCCTTGCCATTCAAAGGACTCTTGAGAGTCTTCTCTAACACCACAATTCAAAAGCATCAATTTTTTGGTACTCAGCCTTCTTTATGGTCCAATTCTCACATCCATACATGACTTCTGGGGAAACCATAGCTTTGACTAGACAGACCGTTGTCAGCAAAGTAATGTCTCTGCTGTTTAATATGCTCTCTACATCGGCCATAGCTTTTCTTTCAAGGAGCAAGCATCTTTTAATTTCATGGCTACGGTCACCATCTGCAGTGATTTTGGAGCCCAAGAAAATAAAGTCTCTCACTGTTTCCATTGTTTCCTGGTTTTCACCATTTCCATCTATTTGCCATGAAGTGATGGGACCAGATGCCATGATCTTAGTTTTTTGAATGTTGGGTTTTAAGCTAACTTTTTCACTCTCTTCTTTCACTTTCATCAAGAGGCTCTTTAGTTTCTCTTTGCTTTCTGCCATAAGGGTGGTGTCATCTGTATAGCTGAGGTTATTGATATTTCTCCCTGCAATCTTGATTCTAGCTTGTGCTTCACATGATGTAGTCTGCATGTAAGTTAAATAAGCAAGGTGACAATATACAGCCTTGATGTACCCCTTTCCCGGTTTTGAACCAACCCACTGTTCCACGTCCAGTTCTAACTGTTGCTTCTTGACCTGCATTGAGACTTCTCAGGAGGTAGGTAAGTGGTCCAGTATTCCCATATCTTCAGGAATTTTCCACGGCTTGTTGTGATCCACACTGTCAAAGGCTTCAGCTCAGTCAATGAGACAGAAGTAGATATTTTTCTGGAATTCTCTTGCTTTTTCTATAATCCAATGGATGTTGGCAATTTAAAACCACTGAATTGTACACTGCAAAACAGTTAATTTTATGATATATCAATAAAAAAATTATACACAGTGAGAAATTTATAAAAATTTATTTATTTAATTTTAGGTCTGCTAAATCTAGTAGGGTCAAGAAAGTCTTTTTTGATCTTTAAATATAATACTTTATTGTTGCAGAAATTACATTATCATCTTATATACCTTTGGTAAAGAACCATTATCTTTTGGGAACACTGTTGTTGTACTTGATTTTTTTCTACTGAAAAGTCCACTCACATATACCCTATATGATTTCATATCCCTTATGATGATTTAGGGATTCTGAAACCTGGGTTTCAATTCTCTTCACCACGAAATATGCCCCATGCTATGGGACTTGATAGAAACAGTCTGGAGCTCATGAGTGTGACTCAGATTAGGACAGAAATTGCTCTGTACTCACCAGATTCTGTGTCTGTCACAGCCTGAATCCAACTCAAAGGCAAAGACAATACAATCATTTGGATAGGGGACATTTATTGTAAAGAATTATTAAATTATGATAGAGAAGTGACTGTAATGGTGTGAAAACATGTAATGATTACATCATTATAAAGATGTAATGGGCATCCTAGGGCTGAAGGAGAAAGTCCAAGGAAGGATCATCTTTTTTTTTTTTTTTTTTTACTATACGAACTTCTATCTTCACTTCAGTTTTTTTTTCTTTTTTTTTTTTATTGTTTTTGCCATACAATGCCATGATATCACCATGGGTTTACATATGCTCCCCCTCCAGAACCCCCTCCCTCCTCCCTCCCCCAGGAAATCTTGATGCACCAGTCCCAAGCATCAATCCTGGGCTGGCGATTGATTAGACATATGATAATTAACATGTTTCAATGCCATTCTCCCATATCATCCCACCCTTACCCTCATCCACAGAGTCCACGAGTCTATTCTATACATGTGCGTTCCTTTTGCTGTCTCGCATGTTGGGTTCTCGTTACCGTCTTTCTAAATTCCATATATATGTGTTAATATACTGTATTGTTGTTTTTGCTTCTGGCTTACTTCACTCTGGATAATGGGCTCCAGTTTCATCCATCTGAGTAGAACTGCTTCAAATGAATTTTTTTTTAATGCTGAGTAATATTCCATTGTGTATATGTACCACAGCTTTCTTATCCATTCATCAGTTGTTTCCATGTCTTAGCTATTGTAAACAATGCAGCGATGAACATTGGGGTACACATGGCTCTTTCAATTCTGGTTTCCTCGGTGTATATGCCCAGCAGTGGGATTGCTGGGTCATATGGCAGGACTATTTGCAGCTTTTTAAGGAACCTCCACACTGTTTTCCATAGTGGCTGTACTAGTTTGCATTCCCACCAACAGTGTAAGAGGGTTCCCTTTTCTCCACATCCTCTCCAGCATTTATTGCTTGTAGATTTTTGGATGGCAGCCATTCTGACTGGTGTAAAGTGGTACCTCATTGTGGGTTTGATTTGCATTTCTCTGATAATGAGTGATGTTGAGCATCTTTTCATGTGTTTGTTAGCCATTTTTATGTCTTCTTTGGAGAAATGTCTGTTAAGTTCTTTGGCCCACATTTTAATTGGGTTGTTTATTTTTCTAGAATGGAGCTGCAGGAGTTGCTTGTATATTTTTGAGATTAATTGTTTGTCCTTTGCTTCATTGGCTATTATTTTCTCCCATTCTGAAGGCTATCTTTTCACCTTGCTTATAGTTTCCTTTGTTGTGCAGAAGCTTTTAATTTTAACTAGGTCCCATTTGTTTATTTGTGTTTTTATTTCCAATATTCTGGGAGGTGGGTCATGGAGTATCCCGCTTTGGTTTATGTCAGAGAGTGTTTTGCCTATGTTGTCCTCTAGGAGTTTTATAGTTTCTGGTCTTATGCTTAGATCTTTGATCCATTTTGAGTTTATCTTTGTGTATGGTGTTAGAAAGTGTTCTAGTTTCATTCTTTTACAAGTGGCTGTCCAGTTTTCCCAGCACCACTTGTTAAAGAGGTTGTCTTTTCTCCATTGTATATTCTTTTTTTTTTTATTGTTTTTGCCATACATTGTCATGATATCACCATGGGTTTACATATGCTTCCCCTCCAGAACCCCCCTCCCTCCTCCCTCCCCCCTGGGAAATCTCGCTGCACCAGCCCCGAGCATCAATCCTGGGCTGGCGATTGATTAGACACATGACAATTAACATGCTTCAATGCCCTTCTCCCATATCATCCCATCCTTACCCTCATCCACAAAGTCCACGAGTCTATTCTATACATGTGCGTTCCTTTTGCTGTCTCGCATGTTGGGTTCTCGTTACCGTCTTTCTAAATTCCATATATATGCGTTAATATACTGTATTGTTGTTTTTGCTTCTGGCTTACTTCACTCTGGATAATGGGCTCCAGTTTCATCCATCTGAGTAGAATTGCTTCAAATGAATTTTTTTTAATGCTGAGTAATATTCCATTGTGTATATGTACCACAGCTTTCTTATCCATTCATCAGTTGATGGGCATCTAGGTTGCTTCCATGTCCTGGCTATTGTAAACAATGCAGCGATGAACATTGGGGTACACGTGGCTCTTTCAATTCTGGTTTCCTCAGTGTATATGCCCAGCAGTGGGATTGCTGGGTCATATGGCAGGTCTATTTGCAGCTTTTTAAGGAACCTCCACACTGTTTTCCATAGTGGCTGTACTAGTTTGCATTCCCACCAACAGTGTAAGAGGGTTCCCTTTTCTCCACATCCTCTCCAGCATTTATTGCTTGTAGATTTTTGGATGGCAGCCATTCTGACTGGTGTAAAGTGGTACCTCATTGTGGGTTTGATTTGCATTTCTCTGATAATGAGTGATGTTGAGCATCTTTTCATGTGTTTGTTAGCCATTTTTATATCTTCTTTGGAGAAATGTCTGTTAAGTTCTTTGGCCCACTTTTTAATTGGGTTGTTTATTTTTCTAGAATGGAGCTGCAGGAGTTGTTTGTATATTTTTGAGATTAATTGTTTGTCTGTTGCTTCATTGGCTATTATTTTCTCCCATTCTGAAGGCTGTCTTTTCACCTTGCTTATAGTTTCCTTTGTTGTGCAAAAGCTTTTAATTTTGATTAGGTCCCATTTGTTTATTCGTGTTTTTATTTCCAATATTCTGGGAGGTGGGTCATGGAGTATCCTGCTTTGGGTTATGGCAGAGAGTGTTTTGCCTATGTTATCCTCTAGGAGTTTTATAGTTTCTGGTCTTATGCTTAGATCTTTGATCCATTTTGAGTTTATCTTTGTGTATGGTGTTAGAAAGTGATCTAGTTTCACTCTTTTACAAGTGGCTGTCCAGTTTTCCCAGCACCACTTGTTAAAGAGGTTGTCTTTTCTCCATTGTATATTCTTGCCTCCTTTGTCAAAGATAAGGTGTCCATAGATGCGTGGATTTATCTCTGGGCTTTCTATTCTTTCCATTGATCTATATTTCTGTCTTTGTGCCAGTACCATACTGTCTTAATGACTGTGGATTTGTAGTATAGCCTAAAGTCAGGTAGGTTGATTCCGCCAGTTCCATTCTTCTTTCTCAAGACTGCTTTGGCTATACGAGGTTTTTTGTATTTCCATACAAATTGAGAAATTATTTGTTCTAATTCTTTGAAAAAGACCTCTGGTAGCTTGATAGGAATTGCATTGAATCTGTAGATTGCTTTGGGTAGTATACTCATTTTCACTATATTGATTCTTCCAATCCACGAACACGGCACATTTCTCCATCTGTTTGTGTCCTCCTTGATTTCTTTCATCAGTGTTTTATAGTTTTCTATATACAAGTCTTTTGTTTCTTTAGGTAGAAATACTCCTAAGTATTTTATCCTTTTTGTTTCGATGGTGAATGGAATTGTTTCCTTAATTTCTCTTTCTGATTTCTCACTGTTAGTGTATAGGAATGCCAGGGATTTCATCTTAGAATTCCAACCCTGGGCTTAAGAACTCATCAGGGCTAGGTGGCTGCAGACAACTGGATGGCATAGACATCTGCTAGTCTGCCCAGCTCAGAGCTGGCTCAGTCACAGACAAACTGGAAGCAGTGCTCTAGGGTATAGAGGACCTGGGGCTTCCCTGGTAGCTCAGATGGTAAAGAATCCACCTGCAGTGCAGGAGACCTGGGTTTGATCCCTGGGCTGGGAAGATACCCTGGGGAAAGGAATGGCTACCCACTCCAGTATTCTTGCCTGGAGAATTCCATGGACAGAGGAACCTGATGGGCTATAGCCCATGTGGTTGCTAAGAGTTAGACAGGACTGAACAACTAACAGACAGAGGACTTGAGGCCCCTGGGCAGGAGTTCAGAGAGAGTTGTATGTGATACCAGTGAGGCCTGGAGTGGGTAGCACTCACTTGAAGAGGGAGGCTGATAAGTCATCTGTCATGCTGAAGCAGTGAGGTTGTTGAAGGACTGTATGGTCTAGGTGGGCAACTGAGACACAGCACTGCTGAATGTCACCAAACATAGCGCCAAAGGACTGTATGTAAGGGGCAAAGGAAAGCAAAGTTCATTAAAACCCGACCAGGAACAGGAGCTCCCTTCCCCTTTGAAGCTCCTTTTCCTATTGACAAAGCTTTGCACAGAGCTCACTGTGCAGAAGAAATGTTTAAGGAGTCTGCTCCAACATTGCAGAGCAGGACCTCATGTGGCAGCGTGGGGGTGAGAGTCAGTAAACGGATAGCCGGCGCACTGTTCCTTTTCCTCTTTCACGTGCAGTGTAGCCGTGTTACTTGATGAGAGTGAAAGAGGAGAGGGAAAGAGTTAGCTCACCATTCAGAAAACTAAGATCATGGCATCTGGTCCCATCACTTCATGGCAAATAGATGGGGAAACAGTGGAAACAGTGACAGACTTTATTTTGGGGGGCTCCAAAATCACGGCAGATGGTGACTGCCAGCCCTGAAATAAAAAGATGTTTGCTCCTTGGAAGAAAAGCTATGACCCACCTAGATAGCATAGTAAAAAGCAGAGACATTACTTTGTCAACAGGGTCCATCTAGTCAAAGCTATGATTTTTCCAATAATCATGTATGGATGTGAGAGTTGGACTATAAAGAAAGCTGAGAGATGAAGAATTGACGCTTTTGAACTGTGGTGTTGGAGAAGACTCTTGAGAGTCCCTTGGACTGCAAGGAGATCCAACCAGTCCATCCTAAAGGAGATCAGTCCTGAATATTCATTGGAGGACTGATGCTGAAGCTGAAACTCCACTATTTTGGCCATGTTATGCCAAGAGCTGACTCATTTGAAAAGACCCTGATGCTGGGAAAGATTGAAGGTGGGAAGAGTAGGGGACGACAGAGGGTGAGATGGTTGGATGACATCACCAACTCAATGGACATAGTTTGAGTAAACTCTGGGAGTTGATGATGGACAGGGAGGCCTGGTATGCTGCAGTCCATGGGGTCGCAAAGAGTCAGACACAACTGAGCGACTAAAGTAAACTGAACTGAACTTTAGCCATATTTATCAACTCCTGCTGCAGTTAAGTGGGGTGACTGATGTAAATTCATAGCCATTAAGATGTGCATAGAAGTGATAGTGATCTACCTCTAGATCTTGCCCCTACAAATCAGGTTTGTTTATAAAACAGCCATCCAAAAAACTGGGACCAAAGAATTCTAACTCCTCAGAGGGTAGCAGATCCACAAGGTGGGAATATCTTGGATTCCTAAGTCATCCTTTGGAGGAGAGACCCTGGGAGAATCACCAGATCAAGATCATTGACAATGAAGCTGTTGTGTGAATTAAAAGCAAATTCTGATGTTGTTCAGCCATCAGAATTTTGCAGTTGTTGGTAACAATTGCATTTTTTTGACTAATTGGAAAATGGGTCATTTTTGAAGTTGGGTGCTACCATTGACAATAATATAAAATATGCAACAATGGCTCCGTGGTCAGACAGTGGGCAATGAGGAATGAGGTGTCAGAAGCTGGGAAGCTGGCATTCCATGTGATACAATGGTAAAATATTTGAAAAATTGTGCCTGCAATAATTTGGAAGATTGACCAATCTATTCTAGTTGGAATATAGACTTATGAGGAGAATATTAGGTTGAGAAGAAACAGTTTTCTAATGTGTTGGTTTATTTGGTTGCCTTTAGAAAAATATCAGAAAAGTTGAGTTCAAAAAGGAACTGAGAAGTTTGCAAGCAGCAATGAAAAGAAGAAAGTGATCGGAAATGTGGGGCTTTTTGTTTGGAAAATCTAACTGTTTCTAGACCTCAAATAATAATGTGTAAGACAGTGGTTTTGAAAGACAGAATCCTATTAATGCTCATTCTTATGGCAAATATTTTCTGCATGTCCTTTTTTTTTTCAGATTGTCTCAAGGTAGCCACCATTAAATTCAGACAGAGAGGCGAGAAGGAGGCAGAAACAAAAAATATGGATCAGAAAGCAGAAATTTGAGGCATGCTTGAAAGTTCTATACAGGAAAGAACTTCAGGTATGATTGGACACAATGAATTGACCAGAAAAAAATAAATCAGAAAACTATCAAGGAAACAGGCTGAGAATGCATCTCACCTCTCGAAGAAAACATATATTTCAATATTCTCTTCAGAGGCAGCCATAGAAAATGATGGCTTCAAGGCTGAAGCTCTTTGAGGATAGTCAGAGGTCACAGAGAATGATGGACAAAGGAATTTCTTCCAGAAAACATACTGAGAGTCTGTTGAAAGATTATCCCTGCTACAAGGGTAGAAGATCTTCAGACTGTCTATCCAATAGACTTTCAGAATTGCTATGGACCACCAACTGCCATATTTCCCATTCTTGTTTCTTCCCAGTGGGTCATTGTGGCAATCCTACCCATGCTTCTCCTTCAGGTCTCGTGTTGAGAGTGTAGAAAATGTATTATTTTAGTCCATGTGCCACTGGATCACAGGGATCCACGTCTGAACCTGACAGAGACGAGATGGCTTATCCTTCAGAAACTCTAGAATTTGAGCTGAATGACAGAACTGGGTGTGACTTTAAGTGATTGCCCATTAGGAGGGGATGTTTTAGCAAACATGTGAGAGAAAGAATGAAATGGGCATTTGTTAATCAGATGGGTAAACTTTAGTAGACTTTGGAACCAAACTCTGCTTCCTTTCCTTTTTATGTGTAAACCCAGACTGGCGATATGTTCCCTTTCTAAGTTTTGGCTGACAGTACATAAGTGGAAGTCCACATACTACTTGTCAGCCTCTTCTCCATCCTCTTGTTTGTCTTTTCTTAGCAGCGGGTCTTCCCTGGTGGTTCAGTGATGAATCTGCCTGCCAAAAATGCAGGAGACATGGGTTCAATCCCCAGATTCAGGAGTATCCCCTGGAGAAGGAAATGGCAACCACTCCAGTAATCTTGTCTGGGAAATCCCACGGACAGAAGAGCCTGAGAGGAGGCTACAGCCCATGGGGTCACAAAAAGTTGGACATGACTAGTGACTGAAAACAACAGCAGCTGAAAGCATAGGATGCTCCAGCCCTAGAAGGTGGTGGAGTAATAAAAGGAAAGGAGTCTTTGAGCCATTATTTAGGAAAAAAAAATGCCCTAAAAACCACTGGACCAAGGACTCTCATGTGGAATCATTGCTTGGGTGAGAAACATGCTTTTATTCCGGTGTAACCTGCTGCAGTTACAGCAGTTGTTAACAGCAGTTAGTTTTGCTAGACAGATGCTCACAATCTGCTTGAATTAGGGCATGGAGTCAGGACGCCATCTGTTTTTGAAAATGTAACGTTATCTTTGGTGTAGTTGTGGTGGGAAGATGGGAGAACAGAACACCAAAGTCTGGTGATCAATGTAGTTGAGAAAATAGAGCGGGGATTAGGTGTCAGAGAAAAAAGGAACAAAAAGAA
Organism: Antilocapra americana; assembly: GCA_007570785.1. NCBI lineage: Eukaryota > Metazoa > Chordata > Mammalia > Artiodactyla > Antilocapridae > Antilocapra > Antilocapra americana. The sequence goes on along the minus strand of ML661885.1, from coordinate 18,615,516 downwards.
CCAGGTGAGCAATGGTGATGGTGAATTTTTAGGTCAAACAGTTACCTAAGCAGACTTTTGAGTATTTAAGCACTTTTTAGCTTTGATGGAATGACGCCTGGCACATGTCTTAGTTAATCACCTCAGAATGGCCATTCCCCTTACTGTCTAAAATAGAATTCTCAGGAGTGTTAAAGATGCTTTTAAGAATTAGCCCATAACAATAGACAGAAACCATGGTAGTCCTGGGGAAATGAGATGCACAATCATACTTCTCCTACCTATAGTCTGTGCAGCATTAAGATAGAATAAGTAAAAGAAGGAAAATCAAATGAAGAAAAACTCCTAAATGGGAAAGTTGGCAGATTCTTATTATTGTTATGGTCCCAGTGAATAAGTTTTAAAAATATATTTATTTTTTATATAAATATATAAAAAATATATTTGTGATTGTGCCAGGTCCTTGTTGGGGCATGTGGGATCTTTAGTTGCAGCCTGTGAGATCTAGTTCTTTGACTAGGAATCAAACCCACACCTCTTGCATTGGGAGCTTGGAGTCTTAGCCACTGGACTGCCAGGGAAGTCCACTGGTGAAGAGTTTTAAATCAGCTAGTAAATGAAACACTCTACCATCTTATCCTTAACAGATTTCTAAGTATCCATTTTTCAGGAGGACCTTTTCAAAAACTGGGAGTTTCTTAAAAATCCTATCCACAGGGTGTTATTAAGACAAGTCCAGATTTCCTCTGCCACCTTTAAGAGAGCTTTAACTCTGCTCCTCCCCAACATACATCTCTGCACACATCAAGCAGCAACTTCCTCGTGGTAGGGAGCGATTCATTTTCATGTTGACCTCATGACGAGATGCCTGCAGTGCATCTACAGCTGAGTGCAAAGTGCAGATTAGAAAGTAAAGCCCCTATTCCCTTCATGCATTAACACAGCCTCCATTAAGTTGTTCAATCAGGGGGCTGCTCCTGGGGCCTTGGGAGCTTTCCTTCTCCAGAGGTTCTTGTCTCCTGGGGCCCATTTTCAGAGAGGGGCCAGCCCAGCATAAGTCCATTTTTAATTTATTTCCACACGTGTCTCCCTGACATTTGCTATCTGTGCTCCCTTTCCCACCCCTGAAGCCAGCCCCAATTTAGAAAACCAAATATTAAAATAAATGGACATTTTAGCCTAACCAATGTCTTAGATATACACTGGATAAATTGTTATAAAAAAAGAGACTACACAGAAAGTAAATTTCTATACATAAATGCTAATGTTGGAAAGAAATAATGGGAGATTGTGTGACCTGGTTCCTCTCTATTGGGAAGAAGGCAAGTTATAACCATCAGGTTTCTGAAGAGCCTGAGGGCAGAGGCTCCACGAATGTGATTGTTTTTCCTGTCAGTTCACAGAAAGCTCATATAATATGTCTCAGGAATTGTTACATGAAAATGAATTTAATACACATCAAGTCTTTAGAATAAAAGGAATAGATGATAAACACAATGTGTCAGAATAGTTATTAGCTATTCTAGTGGTAGACTGTTATCAGATAACACATATTAGTTGGTTTTATAATAAGTGGGCTTCCTTGATAGCACAGTTGGTAAAGAATCCACCTGCAATGCAGGAGACCCAGGTTTGATTCCTGGGTTGGGAAGATCCACTAAAGAAGGGATAGGCTACCCACTCTAGAAGGGATAGGCTACCCACTCTTGTATTCTTGGGCTTCCCTTGTGGCTCAGCTGGTAAAGAATCCGACTGCAATGCAAGAGACCTCAGTTCAATCCCTGGATTGTGAAGATCCCCTGGAAAAGGGAAAGGCTACCCACTCCAATATTTTAGCCTGGAGAATTCCATGGGGGTTGCAAAGAGTCGGACATGACTGAGTGACTTTCACTTTATAATAATTAATATAGGTTAGAATATATGGTGGTGGTTTAGTCCCTAAGTCGTGTCTGACTCTTGAAACCCCATGGACTGAAGCCCCTCAGGCTCTTCTGTCCATGAAATTTTCCAGGCAAGGATATTGGAGTGGCTTGCCATTTCCTTCTCCATTAGAATGTATACACTGTATACAATATTAAGGGGCTTCCCAGGTGGTTCAGTGGGTGAAGAATCTACCTGCAGTGCAGGAGATGCAGGTCCAGTCCCTGGGTGGGGAAGATTCCTTGGAGGAGGGCATGACAACTCACTCTAGTTTTCTTGCCTGGAAAATCCCATGGACAGAGGAGTCTGGAGGACTACAGTCTATGGGGTTACAAAGAGTCAGATACGACTGAAGCAACTGAGCATGCATGCATACAATATAAATGCATTAGGAAAATATACTAAACTATTATTTAAAGGTTGAAGGATACATTTTATGCTTAAAAATGAAGATGGGGAGAGGGCTTTCCTGGTGGTCCAGGGACTAAAACTCTAAGCTTCCAGTGCAGGGAAAAATGAGTCACTCAGTTGTGTCTCTTTGTGACCCCATGGACTATACAGTCCATGGAATTCTCCAGGCCAGAATACTGGAGTGGGTAGCCTTTCCCTTCTCTGGGGGATCTCCCCAACCCAGGGATCGAACCCAGGTCTCCTGCATTACACATTACACATTAGATTCTTTACCAAGTGAGCCACAAAGGGAGCAGGGGACCTGGGTTCAATTCCTGGTCAGGGAACTAGACATCATATACTACAACTAAGAGTTCACATGCTGCAAGTCAAGATCCCACTACAACTAAAAGATGAGACATGCCCGAAGAAGATCAAAGATCCTGCATACCGCAACTAAGACCCGATGAGGCAAAAATAAATATATTTTTTTTAAGATGAAAGAGAGAGAGAAGCAGAGAGACAGAGGAAGAAAGAAACCTTTATCTGTGTGTTTGTTTGGGGTGAGGAGAGTTATTTAGGGGAAAACCAAAGAGGCTATAAGGGTGGTGATGACAACAGGACAAGGGACTCAAGTTTGGAAGATTCCTCACCATTTTGTAGAATTGATAAGTTTTGCTCCATATCATCACTCACTACACCAGTACCTGTAGGTGGACAGCACATCAGGATAAAATACATTTCCCAGAAGTGGGAGGGAATAGTGGTTAAGAGCTCTGAATATCTTCCTGCCTCTGTGTGTGTATGTTTGTATAATTTAATTTTTATAAACACTTTCAGGAAGTAGAAGCTGTTTCTAAAACTGGGATAGGTATCCTTAGCAGTTGGTGAGTTCACTCTCCACTGGAGAGTGCAGTTCATACGCACACATATTCTTGACAACCCTGGGGACAGAAGATGTGTGGTTGGATAATGTTGTTAAAATATTGTACCCACTTTCTCTCTTTCTGATATTTCATTCTCAGCGCCCCCTCCTACCCTGGCTTCTCTGCTATTGGGACAACTTTACTGTTAACTAGTCTTTAGTTCAGTGGATGCCAAAAGCAGAATGTAAAAAGAGAAGGCAATCCTTGCTCAGCTTTTCTAGTTGATAGCTTAAATCTTGGAGGGAAATAAAGACTGGAGCCTAGAAAAAGCTGAGATATAAATATGGTAGATAGGCAAAAATGCCAAGGAGTGAGGAGATGTGGAGAGAAAAGGAATGCATAGCTGTTGTGTGATCCTGTATCCCCTCACCCCTTGAAAGCCAGGTCCTGAGTGGGGGTGATACCCCTGGAAAGGGTCTAGGGTTTGATTCGAGGGATGTGTTAAGTCTGAGGGAGAGCAAAATCTCTTCTTTGGTCTGCTGGATTAGCAGTGACAGAAGGTAGAAGGGATATGAGTGAGGCAACCTACTTGGACTTCCTTGGATTTACAATATGTTATTGTCTTTTAATATACTCAATGCATAGCTAGATAATTATGTTAAGAGTGACTATTCAATTTTTTTTAGGATTCAATTTGAGAATGAGGCAGTTTTCTTGGACCAATGATGAAGGCCAGAAAGATGGACTTTCAAAGCAGACAGTGGCATAGACAATGGACAACAAGGATTAGATACCTCTCTCCCTCCAAATTTAGACATAACTACAGAAATGGGCTTCCCAGGTGGCACTAGTGGTACATAACCTGGCTGCCAGTGCAGAAGACGTAAAAGACATGGGTTGGAACCCTGGGTATGGGAAGATCCTCTGGAGGAGGTCATGGCAACCCACTCCAGTATTCTTGCCGGGAGAATCCCCATGGACAGAAGGGCTTGGTGGGCTATAGCCCATGGGGTTGCAGAGTCGGGCACAACTGAAGTGACTTAGAAGGCAGGCACAGAGATGAAAGGAATCCAAGACTGAGGGAATCAAGACTGAACACCAGCTTTATGGGTGTGTGACTATGTATGTCACATAGAGCTCCAGACTTAGAAGGGGTCATCATTTGGTTTAATATTCTGATGTCATCACCTTGAAATCCTTATTTTTTGAACAATGGGATCCCATTTTGATTTTGCAGGGCCCTGAAAAGTATGCAGCCTTTCCTGCTTGACTTCTACTCACTTTCCTCAATTCCAGTAGAAAGAGGAAAGCAAACAAAAGTGGATCAGAGGAAAATACAGTTCCATTTTCTGTATATCTGAGTTGTAGGTTGGACTCTGTAGCATCATCTCCAGTCAAGGTCAGGAGGAGGAAGGTGAAGCATGTTCAGGTCACAGAAATGGGTAGGCAGTTTTTATAGGAGTGCAGAGTATGTAAGGAAAGGAAGAAAACTGGACAATGAGTCTGGAGGTATGACCATGAACAATCTGGAGCGGCTTTCCAATGGGGAGTTGGCAGAATGAGACAGTCTGGCATCCTTGAAACTAGATATAATCCCCAAGGTGGCGCCAGTGGTAAAGAACCCGCCTGCCAATGCAGGTGCCATAAGAGACGAGGGTTTGATTCTATGGTTGGGAAGATCCCCTGGAGGAGGCTTGGCAACCCACTCTGGTATTCTTGCCTAGAGAATCCCATGGGCTGAGGAGCCTGGCAGGCTACAGTCCATGAAGTCGCAAAGAGTTGGACATGACTGAAGCAATTTAATATACACACATGTATATGGGGCCTGGAATATACTGCCATGTTCATGGAATTCATATATTATATACAAAGAAGCACCTTAACAGAAGAACAGTGAGGGATAGGACTTTGGATTTAGATAAACCTGGGTGGATAAACCTGGTATGAAATCCTAGATCTGTTACATCCTTTGCAGAGCATCAAGCTTTCATTTCCCCTTTGCCAAAGGGACAACATTCATGTCACCTACATTTCAAGGTTTCTGTGATGACAAAATAAAGTGACACGCAAAAGGTACAGTGTTTGCACAGAGTAGGGTCTCCCAAGCTTGCTGCATGTAACTCTGAGAAAACGGGGTTACCTTTTCCTTCAGTTGGAGTATCTACTCTGTGACATGCTACTGTCTTCAGGGACTATTCCTGGTCTATTTTGGTGTTCAATAAAAGGTGAAATGTTAAAGACATGTTTGCAAGAAAATGAGCCAGTGTGAGCCCACAGCTGTAGGCCCCACCCAGGCACAGAGAGTGCAGAGTGCTAGGGTTCCATTCCAGGTCCAGGTGGCATTCAGATTGTTTCACTCTTGAAAACAAGTAAAATAATGACAATGTGGAATTACAGCATTATTTTTTTGACACGTAGTTTGGCTACACTTTCCAAGTTCACTGCTATGTTTGACCACTGCTGTCTGACCTGTTAAAATACTTGAATTTGGTTCACTAGAGAAATAATGGGCTTCCTTGGTGGCTCAGACAATAAAGAATCTGCCTGCAATGTGGGAGATCTGGGTTCAGTCCCTGGGTTGGGAAGATTCCCTGGAGGAGGGCATGGCAACCTACTCCAGCATTCTTGCCTGGGGAATCCCCATGGACAGAGAAGCCTGGTGGGCTACAGTCCATGGGGTCACAGAGAACAGGACACGGCTGAGTGACTAAGCACAGCACAGCATAGAGAAGTAATACTTTTCACCTCTTCTCCCATGATGGGTGGGTCTTTTTATTCTCCCTTTCATAGCATTCAAACAAGGCCCTTCTGGTCCTACAGTAAATACTATACAGAAGTACTTTTCTACAGAAGGAAATATATCTTTTAATATGTCATTCTTGACCCTTTCAAATTTTTTTTTTTTTCTAAAGTCAG
>ML661885.1:18514445-18604445 GCA_007570785.1 Antilocapra americana | reverse complement strand
CAAAGCCAGGGATAAAGTACGGCAAGAACTGTCCGCCCAGGAAGGATGCGGGGTCGCTGGCGATTGCATTCTGTAAAGCCTGCAGCTGAGAAGGGTCCACAGACGTGTCGCCTACGACTTTGCCTAACACTGAAAGAGCAGACGAGATTTTTTCCTCTTTTTTGGGGTGCTTTTCCGGTTTTGTGGCCTCGAGTTCCTCCTCTTTGATTTTTTTGACCTTGTTTGGCTTTGTCGGCTTTTTCTCAGAGTCTTTGTTCTGCGGCTCGGTCTGCTGTCCTGACAGAGAGGGTGGTGGTGGTGGTGGAGGCGGAGGAGGGGGTGGCGGAGGTGCTGGAGTCTGCAGCAGAGGTTTGGTGGGGGCACTGCTGAGAGACAGGGCAGGAGACGAAGTAGCTGAAGTAGGAAACCCAAGCATGCCTGCACCCGGCGGTGTTAACGCTGCAAAAGGATAACAGAGAGACGCTCACTGTCAGTGCCCGGAGCCACACGGATGCTCAACCCCTACTCAGCCCTCAAAGACATTATTAACACGCACCAGGAATCATCAAGGGCACAGGGCTTTTCTGTGTTCGTCTCCTTTCTCCTATTTAGATTCAACCCCCCACTGTTAACTCTCAGAAATGGAATCTACAGTTGTTTGTGATAGTCATGTCCAACTCTTTGCAACCCCATGGACTGTAGCCTGGCTGTCCACGGAATTCTCCAGGCAAGAATACTGGAGTGGGAAGTTGTTGCCTTCTCCAGGGGAATCTTCCCAACCCAGGCATGGAACCCAGGTCTGCCACACTGCAGGCACATTCTTTACCACTGTCTGAGCCACCAGGGAAGCCCTCTACATAGTTGAACAAGATTTTATTCAGAAAAAAAAACAATTGACAGTGGGCTAGGGAAAAAAAAAAAAAAGAACCTGGTGATCCGAAGTGGGTCCTTCTAACTGATACACTTTGCAAGACCTCTCCTTCATTTTAACCAATTTCTACTGTACCTCTGGGAAGGTAGACACACTTGTCCTTCACTGGAGCAGTTTGATAATTACCACATTCACTGAAAATAATCAGCTATCAATACAAAATGAATTTCATTTTGTTTTCTCTGCCTAACTTCTGCTAGAAAAATACCTTTGCATCAGATAAAGAAGACAGTAGTAAAGGCCTGCTGAAGATACTAAAAAACAACTAGCAGTGACATCCCAGCTCTTCTTCACTAGGACTGAGTGTGGTTAGGCCTGATATCATTGTTAAGGGTACAGGGTAAGCTACTCGTTGCTCCCTATTCTGACATTTTGGCCAGCAGTACTTGATAGGAATTGCATGCGTTAACACACAATTTTATCACTACTCCTTCACCCACCCCAACACCCCCCGCCAAGGCAAAACATGCTTCTTTCAGGTTTACTTGTAGCAAGCATAAATGATTCTCAAGTCATTAGAGAAGGAGAACTAAATGTTCAGTAGGCAGACACATGTTGGGTAGAGTGTGACTTGAAATGGAAGAGATCTTTGCTGGATTTCAAGCATGCAGTCTAATGTAGTGGCTGGTAAACGCCTATCACAAAGCCATTTTTAGGCTCTGGATAGTTGGGTGAAAAACTAAAAGACAGCTCAAGGTAGAAATGGGAGCTGTAAAAGTCTGAGCCTTTCCCGAGTCTGTTTTTTTAGAGGCAAATACAGCTAGTTGCAAGAGGAATAGACTGGAAGCCTAATTGGGTTGTGGTTTGTTCTTCAATGAAGGCAGGCTCACTAGCAAATGATCTGGACAAGGGCCAGGATGGAGGTCTGATGGGCTGAGGGAAGAAATAACTAGGAGACGGTGAATGAAGTTTCAGTTATTAGTGTGTGGGGAAAACTCTGGGGAAAACTCTTTTTTAAATATTGGCTAGTCTTCTATGCTAAACACAACATCTGGGTGTTAAAAAAAAAGAAAAATAATTGACACAAAAAGTGACACACATTTCTTTAGCTAGAAAAAGAACTTTAGTTTTTTAATTGGCCTTTACCCAACAGAGAAATCTTATCTAACGCTTAGCATTCAAGATACTCTCAAGTCCTCAACATCACTCTCAACTTGACCCCAATCATTATCATATCACTGTCTATTAGCCTAGCTTATTATGGCTGCTCTTCTTTTCAACCTCACCACACCCAATTTTTCTCTGACTTGCTTTGAAATCATTTCTGTAGTTGTACTATTAACAGTATCTAAGGAATTTCCATCATATTAGGGATTAGTCTTCCAATATCCTCAATGGTAAGTAGGGACAGATGCTAAAAATTCCATTTTTTAAAGTAAGTAAATGGAGTCCTAGTATGGTAAAGTGAGTTGACAGAAAGAAATCTACAACTCAATGGTAGATGTGGGAGTGGGGAAACTAAATTTTATAGCTGTCACTCAAATTCAGCTTCTTGTCAAATAGAATCTATTTCCAATATTAAACAATTGGAATATTCAAAATGAAAGAAAATAATCCTTGAAACTAGTACCATTGTATTTCCAGGAGAAACTGATAGCAAAATCCACATTTTACAGCAGAATGGATGACACATTCAAAATAAATTAAAATGAAATTGGCTTAAGATTTGCAGGGCTATGGTAGGAATAATGAGTTATTAATAATTCCTGGATATTTAATCCAATTTAAATGATAGACTTAGATTCTATGGGACTTAAACACAGACCAAGAGAAAACGGAAAAATGGGGTTGCTTTTGGGGCCCAAGCCCACAACTCCCTTGCCTTTTCCTACACTGTGATGCCTGGTGTCTTGATCTTCCTTCCATTTGCCTCTCTGTAAAATTTTATTAACAAGAAAAAAAAAAAACAACCAAAAGATATGAATAAACCCATGTCTGAAAAGGATCAATATATACTAGATTAGATAATTTGAGACTTTTTTCTGCTATGATATTCTGATTTCATGATATTCTCAGCGATTTTCCACTTAACAGAGGGTAATGTATTAATTCAGAAGAATTAATCCTTGATTCATAGAGTTTCAGGCATGAGTGATTTGAGTGGAAAAAGCTTTATGGAGGACAGACGATCCTTCCTTGTACTGTTAGAATGATATTAGGTTGGTACCCAGCCTCTTTTGCCTACTGATAATGCCAATCTTAGTTTTGGGTCAAGAACAGCTAGGCTTCATACTCAATAATTATCCCCCTACTGCCTAAGTGCTTTCCCTCCCAAACCTAAGGAAACTGCTGGCTTACCTATCTCTCTGACATGAGAAATTTTAAGAAACTAAGACTTTAAAAAATTGCAGCAGTAGTTAGAAAGCAACTAGATCAATATTTGTTGACTCAGGCTTTCCTATCAGATGGGGTCTACAAATTCTTGTCTAGAGGTCATATAACAAAGTAATGAAAATTTTTAGAAGACTGCAGTAGGAATCTTAACTACTATAGTCAAAGACTATCAGGGATTTTTAGAAATTCAACATCTTGAGGAGTAAGCTGAGTTAAACAATTAGCTAAGTAAAATTATTAGTAAACTAGATTCAGACTAAGGATAATGAATAATGTACATGAGGTCTACTACTAAAAGACATACACTTATAGAAGTTCACAATCAAAAATTCAGTAGTCAACTGATGTATGAAAACCAGATTTAGAAGAGAAAAACTGAACATCAATCAGGATGCAGAATAAGTGGTGGTAATTACAAAAGATGGGGCTTCCCTGGTGGCTCAGTGGCAAAGAATCCTCCTGCTAATGCAGGAGATGCTGGTTCCATCCCTGAGTTGGGAAGAGTTCCCTGGTGAAGGACAAGGCAACCCACTCCAGTATTCTTGCCTGGGGAATCCCATGGCCACAGAAACCTGGTGGCTACAGTCCATGGGGTCGCACACAACTTAGCGACTGACAACAATAGTTATACAACATATATTCTTTCCTGTTCCCTAACTCCTGGTCCAGTTCTCTGAAATTTCGCTGAGAGATGAAAGTTTTCCTACAGATGACCTCATATTACTGTGATTTTGTTTAGTTTTGTTTTCCCAAAACTGCTAGAGTGTGTTGGTTGCTCAGTCATATCTGACTCTTTGTGACCCCAAGGACTGTAACCAGCCAGGCTCCTCTGTCCATGTGATTTTCCAGGCAAGAATACTGGAGTGGGTACCCATTTCCTTCTCTGGGCATCTTCCGGATCCAGGGATCAAACCCAGGTCTCCTCCATTGCAGGTGGATTCTTTACCATCTGAGCCTCCAGTAAAGTCTGAAACTGCTGTCTATGCCCCCAAAGTAATGCTTTTTGGAAGAAAATGCTTGTCTCCCCATGAACATAGCATAGATTTAGTGCTTTTTCCCCAAGTTGCTTTGATCTAGGTCTCCCAGAAGAAAAATTTATTCTTGAGGTGAAAAATAATGCTAATGATGTACATGGGCCAAAGACAATTGTGCTAAAATTATTAAAGACTTACTCTTATCTAGATTTACCCCAAAAATGCTAGTATATTACACTGAGGTATGAGAAAAATGCAAAAGGCATGTTCTAAAGTTCCATTTAAGGGAACCGGGTTAGGCAGTATTTCCAGAAACTAATGGAACATATGAAAATCAGACACATAAAAAGAATCAGACACTGCTTAAAACAATAAAGTAAATATGTCAAAAATAGAAAATCATGTTATTTTCCTATTCTTCTTGAGGAAAAAGCCAAAAGAAGCTAACCTCCTAAAGGATAAAATGTGAAAGTTTTCTAATTTTTTCCAGGTGTACAGGCATATGATTTTCTATTACCATTTTCCCCTTTTGCATATGATCATGATAGACAATGACAAATGTGGAAAAATTTTTAAGCAGAAAATAACTCATTTTGTTAAAAAAGAAGTAATAGTAAGTAGTGATCCTAAACATGTTTTTGTTTAGTCACTAAGTCATGTCTCTTCTGCAACCTTGTGAACTGTAGCCTGCTGGACCCCTCTGTCCATGAGACTTCTCAGGTAAGAATACTGGAGTGGGCTGCCATTTCCTCCTCCAGTGGATCTTCCCAACCCAGGGATCAAACCCATGTCTCCTGCTTGGCAGGCGGATTCTTTACCACTGAGCCACCTGGGAAGCCTGATATTGAACACAGGCCTCAGTCACTGTTCAGGAAGTAGGCTCACATGATGGATATTACTCTTCACAGGATCTTCTTTGTGATCTTGAAAGACCAAACAATTCCAAAATTAAGATAAAAAAGTTTCATGAGAATTAATGCTGCTAAAACAATAAGAATTTCATCCAAAAAAGAGCAAAATGGGTATTTAAAATCAGGAAATTTAGAGGTTGAGAAATGCTAAAACTGAATATGCACATTTCAATTAAGTCAGTTTGAAGGTGCAGCCTTTGGAATCAGACTTATTACTTATTTTATGGCTGATCTCATTCAATGGAGCACTTTTTAGTGATTTTCTTAGGAACAAAATCTTAAAATGGGCCCAAGGTGAACACATCATACTGTCAAAATTTATTCATATAGATAATAAACTGTTAGAAGAGCCCAGAGCATGTGAGAGATACAGGAATATTCTACTTATGAAGTAATTTTCTTCTTTTATTTCACCTAGCTGGTATACCTATTTCTTCCACAGAGAATAGGAGATACTCATTTGATGAAACGTAATCCAGTAGAAAGATGCTGATAGTGAGATGGAGAGCCACAGCTATACTCCATGAGATAATTAAAATATTCAGCATTACCCACCACAGATCAATTAAGCTAAAAAAGATGTGAGCTGGAAGTGTGGGAATTCAAGCTCTCAGATGGGATCCTGCTGGTAACTGTGCTGAGCTAATGTTTAAACTCCATCAAAAACAAACAACTAATTCAAGAGAAATTGCAAATTCCAGTAGGTATGTTCATGGACCTTTTCTCTATATAACACTGTCGTCTGTTTTGGTCCATGATTTAATCAGACAGCAGATACATGGTGCCCTTGGTATCTGATGCATTTAAAAACTTCAGCTGCATGTAACAAATTCTGGTAAATTCTCTTTCCATTTTTATTGTATTTTCTTATTTTTCCTTGTTATGGCTACTTAGATACACCCATCATTTAAAAGTCGACATTTGATTTCCAAGTTCAAGGCATTTTTAATGTACCTTTGACATTAATTTCCCACTTTGATATTAATTTCTCATTTAAATGCTTTCTTCTCTGTAATCACCCTTTGTGTTTTTTCAGTCTTCTAACTTTATTGAGACTTTCAACAGCTAAGTCAAAGATCTCCCTTGGTAAACTGTACTTGAAAATATGTGGGTTATTTTCAAATCTTTTTATATTGACTTCTAACATAACTCCACAGTGACAAGAGAACAGATTCTGTATGATTTTAATACCTTTAGACCATGAAATTTTTGTACTTGTTTTATATCCCTGGATATGTTCCAGTGTCTCCTAGTTTATAGTCTATGGGAACTTGAATAGAATTTGTATCCTACTGTTGTGTGAAAATTATGTTGAACTGGTTCACGGTGCTTTTCAGGTCTACTATATCTGCCTACTTTTCTGTATATTCAGTCTATTAATTTTTGAGAGTTTGATAAACTAAAAATCTTAGTTTATCTACTTAAAAATAATTGTAATATATAGTGGAACTATATATAACTTTATTCTGTATTTTCCAAGTCTCTTATAAATATGTTCTATTTTCATAATTTAAAAAAAGAGAGAGAGAAAAAACCAACAGTGCTCATCAAGAAGGGCCTGCCTCTAACATCTTTCCACAACTCTGATAGTTTTGCCGATCCATATGTCAGGAGGAAGATGTAAATTATATTTATGGTGATACAATGAGGAGAAATGTTAGGCTGTTTAAGTATTTCATAAACATATTCTCTCCTCTCCCTCCTCTCTTTCTCTTGTACAGGCCCTCTGGTACTGGTTTCAGAGTGACAAAGGGGAAAGGCAGTCAGTGAAGGACTCATTGTCTAAGCAAAGGCCTTCTGATCCGATGGAGAGAAAAACAAGATGTCCTGATCACCACTTAGGAGGGTGACTACACAGGATCATCCATCAAAGCTGACTTGCAGATTAAAGGCACACATACTTGAACTGTTCTTAGCCCACTGTAAATACCAAATTTTATTCTATTTTACATAATTTTCAAATTTATAGGTGTTCATGGAGTTTTTCCACATTAGACATTATGTGGAAAAGCTCTATTTTACATAACTGATCATAGTAGTTTTTTCACATAAGACATTTTTCTAGATATCAGTTAATAATCACAGTGATATATAAAGTGAGACTAGAAGACTAATACATTCAGGTGCAAAACAATTAGCCATCACATTATTTTTTAACTATATTTGACTTAATTGAAAGGTAAGGTACAGACAAAACACATAATTGTAGCTCTAATATTTAAGGCCCTAAGAATGTTCAGATAATTAAGCCCAAGTATGTTCCCTACCCATAGGTGGACAGGGGAAGGTAGCTCGTGCTGTAGTTAAAGAAAAGGACCTTGAATAAATTTTCTGGGTAGAACTCTTTGTATTTGGAGATTCACTCTGCTTCTCTCTAAAGCCAACAAGTCTTTCTGGACAAGGAACCAGCTGAGTTAGTAGTGGCCAAGAGGTCACCTGATACCATTGATTTATGTCTCCCAAACTAAAAATGGGAATATTTTCCAAAGTCACATTAAAATGAAAATTGCCATCAGAGAAGGATGAAATTGAACGGTTTGAAATTTCTGTAAAAAGTCTAATTTGGAAAATGAAAAAAAAAAAAGCCTTCCTATCATGTTTTGGAAACTTCCCAGATGTATTAATTAGTTCATTCTAGATGTCTCTTTAGAATGTCATAATTTCCTTGTAAAAATAAAAAAAACAAATACAGTTAATTTGGAAAATAAAACTTAGTTTAATAAGAAACTAGAATCTTTTTTTTCCCCTTAGTTTGTGTAAGGTACCACTTTTGTAATATATGTGGCTACATGAATATCTATAATACTACATTCAGTTTTTTTCAATAACTAGATACCTATACTTATTCAGAAAAGCTAAACTGTACAAACTGCATTTCTCTTGATAAGCACGGAATTGGATTCATCAGCTAGGAGTGCCTCAAACAGGTGCCATTTTGTTCTGTCTTGATTATAAATCTAGGCTATGGGTAGTGGTAGAAAGATATGGAGTACTATTAATGTATTTTTAAGGTTGTAAATATACTTAAACAATAAGAAACAAAATGAATGCTACTAAAAGCAAAATTGTTCAAGTTATCATAGAAGTGAATTCTTAGTAATTTAAATTTACATATCTGTTTTATTACCTGCTAGGTATAACACGGGGCATTCCTGTGGCTAGAAGGCTCTTAGCTTTTGAACTTTCTGGCATTTAAGGGGGGAAAAAATCCAAAACAATACAAAAGCAAAAAAAAAAAGGAAAGAAAAATCATTGTTCCTTGGAAAAACATAAATTAAGATGCCAATGAATGCTTTAATACTTTACTTTCTTAATATGTATAACAAATTTCATGTCACAGGTCTGTGCTGAAATGCCATTTGAAATTAATGAGTATAAAAAAGGAATATTTCTGAGATACAATGATATAAATAATATATTTCTGAGACTCTAACCTACCTCTAATCTAACTTTTTATGCACATGTTTGGGGTGGTTTACTGCCTGGTTATTAACTATAGTCACTGAAATATATATTCCAAATAACTTAATGGTTTTACTTCTTGAAATTAAGAGATCCTATATACCCCTATTCTTGGTTACATGTCATTGGCTGCCTAATATCACTTAATTCATTAGACTCACTCTTCTTGACATGACTTACTGTTTGAATTTTGTGGAAATCCGGGCAAGGAGGATGGACCGTTCATTCCAGGGAGAAGGACTGGGGGGAGGCCTGGGAGTCCTGGATAGGCTGCAGGCAGACTGATGCCGTGGAGGGAGCTGCTGTCCATCATATTTGGCTGCTGTACTGCTAAGCCCAGCACGTCTGAAGCTTTCTTTATACGGTCAAGTTCTTGCTGAGCCATCAGCTGTCTAACGGTCGTGGGAGCCAAGTAATCTTTCTCCCGATCAAGCTGACTCCCAACGGTCTCCCTCACTTTGGAAATGTGCTGTTTGGAGAAAATATGATCTCTGATGGACAAGCGGGCAGAGTACTTCACCCCACAGAGGGTACACTCTGGTTTGGCGCCTTCTGTTCCACTTTGATTGATCATGAAAGGCTTCCCTATGTTAATTTTAAATTTCTTTTCCTTTGCCCTTGCATTCTGAAACCACACCTGGACCACACGTTTGGGCAGACCAATCTCATTCCCTAGCATCTCACATTCTTGCATGGTTGGAGTTCGGTAGTCACTGAAGCAAGCCTTGAGAACCTTGAGTTGGAGATTGCTCATCTGGGTTCTGAAACGCTTGTGACCTGGTCGGTCATTACTTTTGGATTTGAAAGGATTGCTGGAGCCAAATGGATTTGGTGAACTGGGGTCGGCTATGCTAGATGTTTCACTGCGGTCGGCATTGTCATCGGGGTCATCCGTGATATAAAAGCTTTGGTCATGGTCACCATCTTTATCACTGAAAGGTATCGAGGGACTCGTGAGAGAGAAGACAAACTTCTCATCACAGACCTCCGTGGTGGGGGTGGTCGCTGTTTTTGGCAAAGCGTCCAGGGTTTTCCCCTCTTTAGGAGACAAAGCTGGCTTCACCTCTCCGGAACTCCCCGTGGTGCTTTCCATTTCTGCGTTTCCCTCGTCTCCGGTGGTGGCATCACTGATTGCTGTATTAATGGAGGAAGTCTCATCAAAATCGGTTTTATTCTGATCATACCCAGCCTCAGCAGGAGGGGCGTTTAAATTCTCTACATCTTCGGAACATTCCGCTTTGAAAGAAGAAGGGCTTAAGAGATTCTTCGGCGACAGTTCTGCGGTCTTGCTAACAGGTGTGGACACTGTAGAAGCCAACTCATTCTCACTCGAGAGATCGATTTTTGTTAATGGCAAAGATGGATAATCAAAATAAATGTATTTCTGCGGGCTATCTCCGCCATCTTCGGGGGATATTAAAGGGCTTGGTGGCAAGCTGTAACCTGCCTGCTTGCCTTCATTCCAGTGCCGGGAGCGAATGTGGCTTTCTAAGGCTGACTTGGCCTTGAACAGGGCTCGGCAGAAAGGACAGCGTTTATGTGATTGCGCTGGACCCACTGCCCGGAACTGGCCTTTCCTTTCTCGCGCTCTTGTATTCTGGAACCAGACCTGCACGACCCTTTTCTTCAGCCCCACTTCCCGGGCGATGTGATCGAGCATTTTCCGGGTAGGGTTGGAATCCAGTAGGTATTTTTCATAGAGAATTTCCAGTTGTTCCGGAGTGATGGTGGTCCTCAAGCGCTTATCACGGTGTTGGTCCTCCCCACTGTTCCCGCCTTCCTTCTCACTGCAGTTGCTCTCTTCCTTCTCATCCAGTTTCCTCTTAAGGGAAGCGGCCACGGTGGCCGGGGCTGCAGGGTGGGAGGAGGCCGTCTGCGGGGGCATCTGTGTGAGAGGGCCACCGAGCAGCTGTCCGGCCATCAGGGAATTGTTGGGGTCGAATATCATGTAGGGCATGTCCATGGGCCGTTCCAGGAACGGGGAGTGAAGGAATTGGTTCTGAGCAGCCAGGAAGTGCATGTGCTGATGCTCCTGCCAGAGTTCCAAGGTAGGGAAGGCCACTGTACACTGATCACATTGGTACTGAAGTAACTGTGGAGGTAGACTGTTCTGGAGAGAAGTCATGGAAATCTGCAGTGGACTGGAAGGGACGGGGGTCTGAGAAGCCGAGGGAGGTCGTCCCAGGAGTTGGGGCGTTTTGAGTGGCTGGGGCTGAGCAGCTGAGGACGGTGGTGGCAGTGGCGGGTCCGAGGAAGAAGATGCTGTTGGCAGGGCTGGTTTGGTGCCTTGAGGGTGGGGTGAAGGGTCACCCGACTTTGGCTTTTCTGTGGGATACTCAGGCTTTGGAGACGTCTTTTCCGGTTCTGGTTTGGGTGATGGGATCAGGGGGGTGCTGGTCCCAGAAGCAGAGCCCCCTGCAGGGGCAGGAGTGGTTTTGGCTGCTTCTGTCTGGCCAGGCACTGTGCAATGCTTGTACACCACCTGATCCGTGGCGTCCATGGAGTCTTCGGTTTGGCTCTCATCTTGGGCATCATCATCTTCATCCTTGTAACACTGCTTTTTCTGATGTGTGATCAAGTCGAAGATCCTGGGGAAAACCACACTGCATTTTTTACACTGGTATTGCATGTTGCTTGTTCGGATATACCGCTCATTTGTGAGTTCTCTTTTTTCATTGTCTTTTGTCTCTGTTTGATTCTCATAACTCTTCCGTGCCTTCTGCCGAGCATTCTGGAACCAGACAACGATAACCCGGGTGGGGAGATTGAGAACGGTGGAAAGTTGTTCGATTTCATCATCTTTTGGGTAAGCGTTGGTGTCAAAAAAGTCTTGAAGAACCCGAAGCTGGTAGTCAGTAAACCTGGTCCTGGAAGACCTTTTACTGAAGGATGTGTCTGATTTGTAATGTTCTAGGGGGGAGGGCTGGGGGTCCATTCTGATATCTTCCAAAACCGTTATGGGAGGGTTGCTGAAGTTGTAGGGCGAATCCTTATTTCTCTGCCGCTCCTTAAAAAGCGTGTTTCGAAACCAGTGCTTGATAACCTTCTGGGAGAGGCCAGACTTCTCCGCCATTTCCTGGATCTGTTCTTCACTCGGAGAATTGTTGATGTCGAAGTAAGCCCTCAGGATTTTCAGCTGGTCATCCGTAATTCTCGTCCTCGGGCGTTTGAACTGCGAATGCCTCAGGAAGTTGGGATCCAAGCCGAGCTGCTGCTGGCAGAGCTGGGTGAGGTCCGCCGAGAGTGTGTCCATTGGAGGCAGCTGCAGGGCGAGCTGGGGCGGGAGGGCAGGATGTTGCACCGACTGCATCATGATGGACGGAAAGAGGGGAAGATCCAGGGATACTGGCAGCTGGACCTGTGGGGGTGCGGAAGGGGGTGGGGGCGGGGGAGGTGGGGGTGGGGGCGGGGGCGGGGGCGGGGGCGGCGGGGGAGTGGGCGCTGGGGCCTGGAGCGGGGTGGAGACCGCGCTGGGCAGTTTCACCGGCCCCAGAGGAGGAGGCTGCGGGGGAGCCGGAGGCAAGGGAGGCGGTGGAGGTGGGGGAGGCGGCGTTTCCGGAGAAGATGGAGAAATGGGATAAAGCTTGTCATAGGCCTCCCTGTACTGACGGGCAAATTTTTCGAGCGCTCCGTACGGAAAAAACTGGCCGTGTACGTGCTCCTGGTGACTCTTTAGAATGAGAACGTTGGAGAACAACTTCCCACACGTCCCACATTCCAGCTTCTCCGTGCTTTCGCCTTCCCCACTCTTGCCCTTCTTCTGTACCTTCTGCCTGTTCTCGTTGTACTGAATGACCAGTTCAAAACCGAAATTTTCCAGTAAGGCTTTGGCTGCGTTTCCTCGGGCCCCTGAAGCGATGCGGGGCGGCGGGATGGATGGTTCCGAGGACTTCGGCTTCTTTCCGAGGTCTTTGCTTTCTTTGAGCCCTTCGCCTTCACTTACACATTCTTGCTTTGGCTTGTCTTGCTTCTCGGCCATCTCTTCTGCCTCCTTGTAAGAGGGTACGTCCTTCACGATGGGGCAGTCGGCACTGGCCACGGTGGTTTGCTCTTGCTTCAATAACTTGCTGGCCTGCTGTTGCTGCTGCTGCTGTTGCTGTTGTTGCTGCTGCGGCTGTGGCTGTGGCTTTTGAGATGGCAGGTGCGGCTGTGTGGCCTGATACTGTTGTGCTTGCTGCTGGAGAATCTGTAGTTGAGTTTGGCCAATGTGATGTTGGCCTTGAATCTGCTGCTTCAAATCTTCAAGCAGGGACCCGGCCATTCCCGTCATGCCCGGCATGCCAAAGGCGGCAGAGCCTGGCAAGCCCAGATCCGGCCCCAAGCTGAACTCTGTCCCGGGGATGTAGAAGGGAAAGAGAAACTGAGGCTGCTGAAACTGCAGCAGGGCTTCTGGGGTCATAGGAAAATGGGGCAAAAAGGCGGGGTTGAGAAACTGAGGCTGAAAGAAGGCCGCCTGCTGTTGCAATTCATGCTGCAGCTGCATCTGAATCTGTGCTGGTGACTGCGGTGGGTGATGTGTAGGTTGAGTAGAGATCAATTCCGGGGGTTGCTTTTTATTTAATTCTTTGGCATCTAAGTGGTTATCTTTGCTGCCTACGGCTGCTAAACTAATGGAATCTAACATCCCTTGGCTGGGACTGTTAACGCTGGCTGCCACGCTGTGCCCGCCAGGTGCATGGCCACCGCTGGGCTCCAGCTTCGCCGCCCTCGCCTTCGTTTGGTGGAGCACAGACCGCATGTGGATTTCCAAGGTCGAGCTTTGGCTGTACGCAACGTTGCAGATGCTGCACTTGTAGGGCTTATTATCTGGGCTGTTGTTGGTTTCTTGAGGGACAGGGCTGGAGGCTTCCTGCAAAACCTTTTTCAACTTGTGCAGGTGAGACACTGAGTTATAATGGACCAGGAGAATGTTCTTCTGGGTGAACGACTCTTTACACACGGTACACTTATATGGGCGAGACGGATCGAGGAATTTTTCCATGGTAAAATTTGGCCCTTTTCTAAAAGGTAAGGTCCGCTTTGGTTCAGAGCCCATGTCATCGGGGATAGAGCTACTGTCACTGCCTACAGGACTTGCCTTCCCTTCGGGGTCCACCTCATACTCTCTCTCCATCTCCTGCTCTAGGGCGTGGTCCTCCTGGGCCGTAGGTTCACTCTCTGCCCATAGTTCGCCATTCACGGGCAAGGAGGCATATAGCTGTTGAAGCTCGGCTTCACTCAGTTCGGGGTGGCCTGCTTCCAAGTGTTTTTTTAAAGCCTGGAATGTACGGAAACTGCGCTGGCAGAGGTTGCACATAGTGGCGGCCCGAATCGCATGATACTGGGAATGTATCTGAAGCTTCTGCATAGTCTTAAAAGCCAAGCTACAATGGTTACAGCGATACTTGTAAACGTGGCGGTCTGAGACAGAGAGTGGTTGCCTTTTCTGCTGTTCACTTAACTGATCTGGCAGTGTGTCGGAGATTTTCAAATCCTTACTGCTATTTTTATTCCATTCTGACACTTCTGTGGCTTCTTTAGTTGGTTTCTGCTCCTCACTCTTTATTTCCACGCTAGCCTTTGAATCATCGAGACCCACCATACTTTTGTCATCCATTGGACTGTCACCTGTGTGAAGAAAGCGTAAACAGCACTTACAGGAAGGAAGTCTACAGATTAAATGCCAATGAATATTGTTATGCAGGAGCCCCTGAAGGGCTTCCCTGGTGACTCAGTCAAGAATCTGCCTGCTAATGTAGGAGACTGAGGGTTCGATTCCTGGGTTGGGAAGACCCCCTGGAAAAGGAAACGGCAACCCATTCCAGTATTCTTGCCTAGAGAATCCCAGGGACAGGGGATCCTGGTGAGCTACAGTCCATGGGGTCGCAATGAGTCAGACATGACTTAGCGACTAAAACACCACCACCATTATTAAGGAGGAACCTCCAAAGAAATCACCCCTGACCTCAAGGAATTTCAGCATGGGAAGAAAATAAGTCAGAGTTAGCATGCTACCAGCAGTGTGATAGCAGGGGGTTATAACCACAGTGTTCAGGCATTAGAACCCACAAAATATTCCTGGTCAGTGGTATTTAGGTCCCCCAAGGACAGTTTCAGCTTCCCAGGTGAATCTGGTAAAGAATCTGCCTGTCAGAAAGATCCCCTGGAGAGGAAAATGAAAATCTACTTGCCTGGGAAACCCCACTGACAGAGGAGCCTGGTGAGCTGCAGTCCATGGGGTCACAAAAGAATCATATATGACTTGGACACTCAACAGCAACAATAACAACAAAGGGTCATTTACAGATAACCAGATGGTAAATATGCCTTGGAAATGATGGTTTTTGGAAATGTGTGTTTCTTTTTTTTTCCTTTGTGCATCTCGAAAACATAAAATCTTTGATCGTAATAATGCTAGATCAGCATCATGAATAGAAGGCCCAGAGTGTGTCTGGCACAGATCCTGGTCACAGGCTGGTATACCTGAATATTTCCCAGCCCCCTCAGATGTGATGACTGCAGGTGTGTCTCGCTCTGACTTCTCAGAGGTGGCTGCTGGCAGTAGCAAGCTGTTGGGCATCATCACATCAGGTACAGGCACCTGTGAAAACCAAAGGGGTTCATGACAAAGGTACCCCAGACATCATGGACTCCAGCACCCTTTACCCTAGACAGTTGTGTACCCCAGTTATATTTTCCAACCAAAGCAGGGACATTCTGTGACTCTTAGAGGTCAACGCTCTCCTTTCAAATTTCAGATCGATGCTGTGGCGATGCTGTATTCTTTACTTTTCTTTTTTTAAAAAATAAGTCTGAAGGTTTCTGTAGCCCAGAAATGATAGCCAAGCAAAGATGAAACTCCTAGTGCCCACAGGAATCATCTGATTAATATTATAAGTTGTTATCATTATAGGTTGTTGAGTCAGCTATGCCTTGTATCACATCTGGGGTTTATTCCCAAGGCACAGGAGAAACAAAGGGGCCTTTACTTGTGATTTCTACAACACGGTCAGCAAGAGCTTGTCTCCACCCAGAAGAAATACATTTCTGTCACAGGATAATGACAGATTTTATGTTGATACCTTCACCAAGATTATGGCACACATGCATCAACATTTGGTACCCTTACTGTCATAAGCAGCTTCTCCACGCAATCCGGAGACACACTGTGCAAATGCGTCAGATGAAGCTGGAGGTGCATCTTGTTGCTAAGGACGTCCTGGCAGAGGGGACAGCAGATGACCGGCTGCACTGAGTGTTGCGACAGGACGTGCATCTGGATACGACTTTGGTCCCTACTATTGTAGTTACAATAAGGACACTGATAGAACTGGAAAATATTGAAGAACATGACTCCTATTAGTTAACAGGTGTTGATGACTTTGGAGTGTTAGAAGTCAGACCAAGGGTTAATTACCTTGCCAATTACAGTGTCTACATACATTTCAACAGCATGGAATGGTTTGGGGGCTCTAAAATGATCAAGGGCAACAATTAAAAAATATATATGTTTACACAGCAAAGGGAGAAAAAACAAAAAACAAACCATGTGTACCTGTTCGTGACAGAATTTATTGTCCTCTGTAGGCTTTGATCTTTTTGTGGACACATCCTCTTCTTTTGCCAGCAGGAGTGGCTGGGTTCCCCCTGCCACACTGACTTTTAGCTCCTTTTCTGGTGTGATTACTCCTGATTCCCCAAAAGAGAATAGAACACCTCAATCTTAAAAGACTGATAATGTCAAAATCGGAAAACTGATGTCTTTTGCATAGCCCTAAGTCCACTGAATCACCAAAAGGAGGGGCAGGCACTTGTAAATGATGCTAACCTCAAAAGGCAAAAACACATTTCTTTTTGTCCACTGACCAAGTGAACTTTATAAATGTATTTTAAAATGTATTTCTGTCTCCTGTTTAGATAACCCTCAGTGACCATGAAAGATTCATCAATGACACATGCCCTCTGCTGTCTCAATATACCTTTATCACATTAAAGCAAATTTATTTCCATTCACAAATGCTAACTTAGAAAATAATGATTTTTGGAACTGTTTCATTACCTATCTTTTTTTCCTAAAATTCTGAGACACTAAAAACACTTCAAAATTCTGAAAAGGGCTGACAAGTTATAATTCCCAAATGAAACCAATGCTTTTATGTGGTGAATATAGGATTTTAAAATTATACATTTTGTATCCACCACTGCTTTTTTGTGATTTATCCTTGGCTTTAGATGTTTCAGCAGTTGGCTGTGCATATGACATTGTAGTCCAAATCAAGAAGACGATTGTTTTATGAGGTTAACCTGAATATTCAGTGTTAAAGACAGTTTAAAATTTTGCCTAGATGAGCAATGTAATGTATAGAAGCCTCACACACATCAAAGGATAGAGTGTGATTCTAATTTCCCAATCTAACAGAAAATTCTTTCCAGCATCAATTTTCCCGATAATCTCCTCCGTGAGGCTGGATATTACAGCGACATTAGGTAGGCATGTCACATACATCTCATGACAAACACAAAACCTCATTTACCAGCCATTCCAATCTCATCATAGCACGGCATCATCTGACCTTTTTTCTGCTGTTTATTATGAGTATTTCTAATTTTAACTTTCAATTTTCACCATCTTCCAGTCAATTTGCAACTAAATTATTTCCAGGGTGAGGACACTATCACTGGACAACTGGGTGCAAATACATCTTGAAATGCAATGAAGCTAAACCATTGATTGCTATCAGACCCCGCGTAAATATAGAGTCTAGGCGTAATCTGATTGTATGCTGTGCATGAAGATTTATCTTGATTTTTTTTCCAATCCACATACGGTTCATATAAATGAACAAATTATACTTTATTGCAAAATAACCCAGTTTTAATTTAAAAATAAGGTCAAGAATGTTATGAAAACAACATACAAATGAACCCCCAAATAGATTCTTTTTCTCTCCTGGATGGAGATGCATGTTTTATACCATATAAATAATTTTAGGAATTTTGAATTCTGAAAGAAATTTGAAAGTAAGTCTGACTCTAAGGAGACTGAAATTAAAATAGAATTTAAATGACACAATGACAATAATGTTAATCCATTGAGGTCTGTGAAAGGTATAGAATTAGTGCTACATTTTCAAACAAATTGCACTGAGACTTATTTCTATTGATAGATTTACAAACACTAGATTTTATTTGAATTGGTACATTTGTCTTATATATAAAGATGTATTAGAGAAACTTAGATTCTTTCTATATATTTGAAAATATTTACTGTAGTTACATTTGAATGATTTAAATCTGAGATAAACTAAAGAATTTTATCACACTGATTAAACAACATCCAAGTATTTCATATCCAAAGATATCTCAAAACCAATAATGTTTAGTTTATAATTAACCCTGGTATCAAATTTTTTTTTTCTTCTAAAAGGAAAATTCTCAAAGCAGAATATATTTTGTGCTATCATTTTAAACGTGTTAAAAACAAACACAAGAAACCACTGTGATATATAAGGTTGGCAAATAAAACTGACTGTTTAAGGTGTCAGATCAAGTTGTATAAAATGATTGTCATTTAAATCAGTGAGTGTCTATCAGTTGCTCTTTTCCTGTGAGACTGGAATTTTTTTCTTTTAAAGTTCCCTAATAATGAGGAAGAATATGCTTCCTTAAGAGAATAATATGTCATATTCCCTTATCATTCTTTTGTGTACATGGTAGAATCTGACATGACCAAATAATAGGTTGGTCCAGTTCCATATGCTATCAAAGACTGTCACACAGAAGGTAAAAGAGAATTTCCACAATTCTTGTTGCTTGCAGGCTTTAGGAATATCAGAAAGAGAATAAACCTTCTGGAAACTTCTAAATCTACTAAATGTATAGCTATGGCCTTATTTTTATCAGCATATATCTTCTAATGTTAGCACTATAAAGGATCAAAAAAACTGATTTCAAGGCTTGAAACATTTTACTAAGACTGACTGTACCTTGGTGTAAATATCTGATATAATTAATCCATATTATTTTTAATGTATATTCATATTATCAAGAATATAATTGCTTTTGAATTTAGGGACATTTATGCTGCCTCAAGAAAAGAGTTAAGTTTTAGGGTCACTATTTCATAGCCACTGTAGTAACTGCTGGATATAGTATTCTACCCTATATATGTGTCAGCTTCAATATTTTTTGGCTAAATAAATTAATTAAACCATGATCTTAATGTAAGCTAGGGGCTCCCTAAAGACCATTTTATTTTAAATTGAGAAGAAGTTATAAAATCTAGACCCCCAAACTCTAGCTCGGCACCTCACAAATACATGGTACTGATAAGCAGCAGCAGCAGCAGAGAATAAGATGCAATAGCGTATGACAAAAACAGACTCTTGAAGCTAAAACAAGTCTTCATGATTATTTGCAAAAATGAGAGACCTTATATTTTATGCATGTATGCCTTTTCTACCCAAAGGGATACCACCTTAGGTATTACTGCCTCCCTGGTGAATTATAGGAAATCAAATCTGGGGTCTTTTTCTGAATTGTTTTATTCTAGAAATATATTAAATAAAGGCTAATTACTTTTGGAAGGTTTTAAATTTTCTGACTACTCATGGTTTATGTCTACAACTTTACTTGAAATGAACACTGTTTTGTTATCAAAATTTTGAAATGAGATCATAATTCATTTTGTGTTATTAAGGCCATCACAGTATCTTCAAAAAACAATGTCATTTTAATGTACTTTTAACTAAAAAAATGAAGTCTAATTGCAAATAAATACTGCCAAATAGATGAGCCAATGATTATCTGTCAGTTATGGGATTATTTAACTTGCATGAGATTGCTAATATAAAAATGACATAGATCATTTCAATTCAGATGCCGCCTACTTAATAAATTTTCAATCCCTAAAATACAGAAGGTTATAAAATGGTTTATGTTCATAACAACTGAGGAAAATCCAATAACATATATGTATTCAAAGCAAATCTTGAAAAAAAATACAACAAAATGTTGGGTTATTACTTATGAATCAATGTATTTGATAAGGTTTGAATACTGTAAAACTTGGATATAATACAGGATGTTATTCAACTCCAAATAAGCCTAAATTATAATTACTGGTACAGTATTCTTTCTAATGAGACTAGAATGAAAGGATAATTTTAATTGCAGTAATGAAGGTTAATTTCCATCTTTCCTCATGTTTACTCCCTTATTAAAAATTGGTCCCCTTAGCCATGGCAGAGACATATTACATTTTCAATGCAAATGTATTAATCTGGATAAACTCTATATTAATTCTTGTAGTGCACAGAGCTATAATTTGGATTATAATTAATCTAAAGTGGCACTAGATTTAAATGACAATATAAATGAGGCATTAGGAGGCTTTTCTATTATGAATGAATATTCAACAAATATAACTTGCATATTGCCAAGTCTCATTTTGAAAGCTCCCATCCTAGAGATTAATGTCAGCAACAAAGTACAACAGCTTATACAAACACCTTCTTCCTAACATGTGTTAATTCCTTCCTGTCTAAAAAATGCTGTGTTAAAGTGAGGTCACACTGTTTTCCCATCTAGCACATTCAGATAGTGATTAATGTATAAATTTGCCAGGATTTTTGACATTTATAATCAGCATCAGGAAGAAAACCAATATACATGCAAGTGGATATTTAATCATTAGAAATACTTACAAGAAAAAAAAAATCCATGTAATAATTTTTTCACCTAATCAGATACAATGTAGAAAGCAGAAAACTTTGTTAAAAGTTCAAGTGAGAGTGGGC
This sequence comes from Antilocapra americana, assembly GCA_007570785.1. Classification (NCBI taxonomy): domain Eukaryota; kingdom Metazoa; phylum Chordata; class Mammalia; order Artiodactyla; family Antilocapridae; genus Antilocapra; species Antilocapra americana. The sequence goes on along the minus strand of ML661885.1, from coordinate 18,584,077 downwards.
ACCCCTGTCTTGTTCCTGATCTTAGAGGAAATGCTTTCTGTTTTTCACCATTGAGAATAATGTTTGTTGTGGGTTTCTCATGTGTATGCCTATGGCTGATTCATGTTGATCTATGGCAGAAACCAACACAACATTGTAAAGCAGTTATCTTCCAATTAAAATAATAAATAAATAAAAATGTACCAAGGGGGTTAAAAATGTTCATGTGAGTTGTCAATAGTAAGAACTGTTAATATCTGGGACGTTTCAAAGCTAAACATTTGCATCTCAGTAATTCCTTTGAGCTGGGTAAAGTACATTTTTATCCCTATAGATGTAGTTGGAGAGATATTCCAATAGGGTTAAAAATGTGTCTTAGAAAACTATCATTATCCAATGGTCTGTATCCTCTCACATGCCTGAGTCCTGATGAGATGGTACAATGAGATGCCCAAGAAAGCATAACAACTCATGAGGCCATTAAAGAGTGATTGAGCCCATTATTTATGTAGACCAGTAAACCAAGCTGATGGAGATAGAGCCCTTGTATCTGTGGTATGTTCCAAGCAAGACTCCTGACTCATGGATGAGATTGGAGCCATTTTCAAGAGATTCCCACAACTCATCCTTTACAAGGTATTAGTTACTGAAAACCAAGCACATGTCACATTCCTAAGCATTACGTGAATACTCAATGAACATCGATGGGCTGTGTGTTGGACACATTCTTCTGAATGTGTTGGGTTAGGGGTGGAACATACCCTGCAGTCTCTCGGTGCAGCTGTGAAAAAATCAGTGCTGAAGGCAGGGAGAATCACGGCCTTCCTCAAGTAGCCAAGCAGCTAGCTTTCATGAGATCCTCCTAGACCTAAGATGACTCCCTTGCTATTTCCAATTCTTTTCAAATGAAGTTTAGATGGCACTGCCCTTGACCTTAACTGATCACAAGGTATTTCAAATGCCTTGTCAGTAACCCCAGGAGCTGTATTATTATACAGCTAGGGGATTTATTTATTTATTTATTTTGTACATTCTTTAGGCTCAAAACCAACCTTAGATCCTCTTTGTTAAAATCAAATTAGAATCATATGCTAGCTGTTATACGCTAGATGCAAATTTAAATGGCACTTTTTTTCACTGGATTCTGGAGAAAAATTCAGCATGGAAGGGTGTGGGGTGGGTAGCAGGGAGGCTCTTCAAATAATTTGCAAAGGGAATGGAAAATTTAGATCTACACAGATTGAATTACAAATGCAGGATAATTCAGATTTAAATAAACTTGCACGTGAAAATGATATTTTTTGCACAACTCAAAGTCTTCATAGTGAAAACAAGCTTCTTTAGATGCGGCTGTCACTGGAATTCCAGGAAAAGATAGATGACTACCTGAAACTAATAGGCTTGAACCCGTTTCAGCACTTCTTCTGCTTCAATGAGTCCAACATAATAAAACTAGGTATAGCGTGCAGCAAAAGTAGCCAATGTAATATTCATTGCGACCATAGATTTCCATCTCATACATACAAAGCATGGATGAAGTCATATATTTGCCAAATCAAACACAGAAAAAGCCTTAGGTATCCACACCAGATGCTGGCCTAGGGTTTGTTTGTGCACAAGTAAATGTCATGACACGAAGGTTTGTTTTCAAAGACAGTAGCTTTCATTACTGGGATTTGTCTATTCTAGAAGATCAAAATTACCCAGCACCTAATCCCTTCTCAATGATATTTCCTCTTCTTAGGCTGAATCATCTGTAAACTTTTTCACTGGATTTTGTTTGAAATGCCTCAAATAGATGCCCTTAAAAAGGGCAAATTCCTGAGTGTAAGTTGTAAAAAAAAAAAAAAAAACAGAAAGCAAGGAAAAATAACATTTATTTTTAGGGTTACGTGGTTTAGGGAGGGAGGGGGGTGCATATGATTGAATGAAAAAATTCAAGTGATATCTAATCCCATGCTTATGAAAAATTAATATGCCATCAGAGGAATCACAAGTATAGCTAAGATTAATGAAAGGCGCTTAAAAAATTACAAGCACACAAACTGATTTGATTAAAAAATAATCTCGCTGGTCGTCCTGCAATATTCTTCAACTTATCCACATCTATTCTGTCAGATGGTTATGATTAAAAATAGGTCAATGGGAGGCTACTGATAGAAATCACATGCAAAATGCACATGCAATGAATAGTAGTGGGAATGTTCAGACAGTTTAAAATGAATAAAAGCTTTTAATAAGCTGGGGGTGGGTCAGCAAAGGAAGGATTGATTGCTAGGATGGGTTGGGGAGGGAGAGGTGGAAGATTCTAGCATCTTACCAGAGTCCTTATTGGAGTTTTTGCCTTCACTATTGCCTCTCTCACTTATGTCTTTCTCATCCTCGTCAGCCCCGGCTATAGGTTTAACGGCTCCTTCTGCCTCCTCACTCTGTTCTTCTGCTAAGAAACACACACCAGTCAGTAGGATGGAAAACCCCAGAAACGCACACCCAAAAATAAATGACGTGACCATTTAAAAACGTTGTTACTTAGGAATCATTTGCAGACATTCCTTCTCAAAAAAGAACATGAATTTATTCAAAAGTCACTATTAGAACCTGCTGGCTCTACCAATGCAGCGTTTGTTTTTTATCTCAAGCCACTTCTTTTATTTCCACTGAGAAAATGTGCCTGTACTAAATTAAAAGAAGTCTTTTCAAAGAAACGCGGTTTGAGCTAGAAAAGATTTAAAAATGAATGCGAGGCAATTTTGTAATTTCAATAGTAGAGCCTTCAAAACTACATGAACCCACTTCTCCATGGACTTGGATAAACGGCACAATGAAGCAAATTCTCAGAAAAATGTCTTCATAATATAATGTGATAATGATGGGATAAATATAAGACAGGTGTTACTCTCAGCTTTCAGTCCTTAGACCCCAGAGGAATCCTTTGGAATTTGTCAGAGTAAGATCACAAAACTTCAGTTATCCTGGGATTTTTTTTTTTTCCTTTCTATAGGGGGAGCTCTACAGAGAGTAGGACAGAAGAAGGTATACTTCTTCTATGACAACCACATCACCCCACACCTCATTCACGGGTTTCACACCAGCTAGATTACATGGAAATCCTCATAGTAACTCAACCCTATTTAATTATTCTGTAAATCTTAGCTACGCTGCTGCTGGTGGATTAATCTGTTTATGCAGTTAGCCTGTATGCTGGGTCGGTGTAGGACTAATCCGTGAAAGGCCCACTGTTCTCTTTCATCCTGCGATCATTTGTCTCTCACTGTGCTGATGTCACATTTTAATGAATTTTTAGCAATCTGAGTAATGCCAGATAACCAGACTTGCAACTCCCCACAGCATGGCATGCTGTTTTCATTTTGGCACAAAAAATAAAAATCCTATTTCCCAGTTCAGGTAGGAATTACATAAATTAGGAGAAGAAGGTAAAATGGGATTTGAAGCACCAGGCTCCTCAATTTCATAAAATCTTTAATGACCATATAAATTAACCCGGGAAAGGCAAAAGGTCATTGACACCCATTTGCATACACTCTTCTATTTGCTTTTGATAAGCAGAGCTTTTATGCAGAGAACATGATACAATTAACCCTTCAAGAACCGTACAAAACGCGACTCTGGACATTTTAAGTGTCAAGCATTAAGTGAAAATTACACACTGCATAAAATTTTCATTGCAAATGCTATAGTGATTGAAAGGGGAAATCGTGGCCCTCTCCACACCCCATGTTTTTTTAATAATGTTCTGACAGCAGAATGAAATATCCACTGTCATATGTAGCAGCTGAGCACCAAAAAGAAAAAAAAAACAAAATTGCTATTTAGTGTTTCACTTGCCAGCCATGCTCTACCACTATGAGACCAGAAGACAACCGGAGGGGTGTTGGTTCTGGGCTCAATGGCAGAAACTCCAAAGAAAGACTCCAAGTTTGAAAACAAGGATGTTTAAAACATGTGAAATCAGAGTTTGTTTCAACCAGAAGTCCTCAAAGGCACCATGCAAATCTACTGACTCCATAGATACACTTTGGTGTTGCACCAAAATGCAGGGGAGGTCTTCAGGGAGAAGTCAGTCATTGGAGCGTTAGGGGGAAACTTCCCTTTCAGGCAAATACACGTGAAAATTGTACTTGAAGATGAATCAACCCTTCTCCTGGCCCTAGCCTGCTTTCACCCTTCGGTGATAAGAGGTGATCAAACCCAGGCCTCCTCCTTCCAGCAGGGGGCCAGGCTGGGTGGGGACCGTGGCCTGGCTCCATTTGGGAGGCTGAAATCAAAACGGGATTCGGTGATGTCCCCCCCACCCGCTCCCAAGTCCACACACATGAGTCGACCATCCAGTGTCAGGCCTGTGACCTATGCGACAGCCCGTGGCAATTCCTTCTCAAACTCATCCCAGGGAAGGGGTGCGAGACTTCTGGGAGCAGATTTACTAGACCTTTCCCCCCAGGCTGGAAAACGAAGCGTCAGAGTGCTACTGAGCGTCCTTATCTTGAGGGGACATAAAATGGAAAGGGCTACGGCCACTCCTGTCCATAAAACATCGCGCGTCAGAAGAAGAAAACGAAAATTATGAAGGTACGAAAAGAGAAACTCCAGTACGGTCTGCGTCTCATCACACGGTTTCTGCAGGATCCTCTGGTATGTGTCTTAAGTGTGAGAGAAATTCCCAGACAAGTTCTTCTATACATCACGGTGGTGTCTGACCCCAGCCTGACCCTGGCAACAGTTTGAGAAATCTGAATGTGAACAAAGACTCTGTGTCAGCAGCGGAGAGAGATTGTGGGATAGACGCTCCCCATCAACTTAATCGCAAACAGCAGTTCTGAGGCCATAACTTTGCCAGGCTTCTCCAAGCCACAGCTCATAACCTCCAGGGTGGATTTGCCCGCACTCCCTCGGCTTCTGTGACTTCGGGCCCCCCTCCCCCTTTTCTGGTTCTTCCTTTGAAGTAGGCAGGCAATTAGCTCTAATGCTCCAGCAATTCAGACCTGTTTTGTGGTTTCCAAGGCGAAAGCTGTTTATTACAGGTAGGGCTCTTTGGAGCCATAGAACTTGGCGAATTTTTAATCAGGCAAAAAAGAATCAAAGGGTAACTTCTGTACGCCACAGAGTTTCCTCCAAGTCAGGAGAAAAAGGTCACTTTAGTTCTTCAGGAGAGTTTTTGAAATAAATTTGACATTCGTTTTATAAATAGGCTTTAGAGTCAAGAGTATTAAGGGTGGAGAAACCACTTTCCCCTAGAAAACCTTGTAGGTTGGATTTGGGGTGAAGGGCAAGAGTTGGCTACATCCTCATTTTCAAGTACCACATTTCCTCAACTGTAAAATGCTGTAAAATGTAAGATGCTTACATTTTATGAAAAAAGGAAGGGAATTTTATGAAAAAAGGTAAAAAGTATATGGCATGAAATGTATTAAAGGGATGTCATAGAACTGAGGGAAATTTCAGAAAATTCCAAAATAAAGATGCTAAATAAGGAGTTTTCATTTTCATCAATAAACTTCTTCAATATATTATATGTAATAATAATGAAAGTGTAGCATTTCATAAAATAGTTATATTCACACTGTGTATATTTCAATTATTTTGCCTCATGGAAAATACAGTATTCATATGTTAAATTTTATGATATAAGTATAATTCAAACGTGCATTAGGTCCAGTAGAACCTCCTGATTTTCAAATAAATGATAAAATATTTTTATTTTAAAATGTTTCAAAATAATAGGAAGAAGACAAAATAATATAGCCTTATAAGAGTACAATTAACTTCCCCTTGCATTGTTATAAGGCTTCCCTGGGAGCTCAGCTGGTAAAGAATCCGCCTGCAATGCAGGAGAGCCTGGTTTGATTCCTGGGTTGGGAAGATACCCTGGAGAAGAGATAGGCTACCCTCTCCAGTATTCCTGGGCTTCCCTGGTGGTTCAGATGGTAAAGAATCTGCCTGCAATGCAGGAGACCTGTGGGTTTGATCCCTGGGTTGGGAAGATCCCCTGGAGGAGAGCATGGCAACCCACTCCAGGATTCTCGCCTGGGGAATCCCCATGGACAGAGAAGCCTGGTGGGCTACAGTCCATAGGGTCACAAAGAGTTGGACGTGACTAAATGACTAAGCACCACATTGTTATCATGCCTAAATGATGATCTTGTAAGTTACACATAAATGTAAACTATGTTTAAAAGTTTCTGAATGACGAGCTTAGAGTATTTTCATTTGAATAAAAAAAATTGGAAAATCATTACCAATTTATTCTATAAAATAATATAACTCTTAAAGCAAATCTGCTTCATGCTCTGACTCTGATCTAAACACCAGTCAGTTTTGTTTCGACTGCTTTATTATACAATTGGGTTTGAGAACCCTCTAAGTCTTCTAAGGAAACCACCACATACTTTTTAAGCCCATGTAAAGAGGAAGCAAAGGATAACAACGGAAACACCTTTAGTTTTTCACTGGAGCATCAATTCCAGACACTAGGCTTACAAGAATTCCTTCTTGTGCCCCTTCTTTGTCTCCCTGTTCAGCTCCTCTTCCTCAAAGTCTATCCTTTGTATGACCTACTTAAATCTGACTTCTCTATGTAACATCTTTCAGTGATTGCCATTACATAAAGAAAAAGTTCACTCTTCTGAACAGGGCAAGAATAGCTGGTCTCTCTCTACCACTCCAGTTTCATCTTTCTTTACCTCCTACCTGGCACTTTCCTCGAGAACAGTCTCAGACTTCAGGGCACCAGAATCACCTGGAAGACTGGTTAAACCACAGATTGCTGGGCCGTATCCCTACATATTCTGACTCTGGAAATGTATAGTAAGGCCTGAGAATTTACATCTCCAAGTTCCAGATGATGTTAATGCTCTTGGTCCAAGACCACATTTCGTGAACACCCAACAATCATTGATGCCTACCTCCTTCCCATAAGACACACCATTCTGTTTCTTGTCTTTTCTAGAATGACTTTTCTTCACTGTATTTAATGCCCATCTTTTCTTTAAGTTTAGTTTGGCATATATCATTTTTATCACATGTAAAAATGGAGCTAATGCTACTTCACAGATTTGTTATAATGTATAAAAATTAGCACAGAGCTTAATGCAAAATAAGTATTAAAAATGCTAGCTGTATTATTACTCTTCATTGCTTCCAGAAAGTGAAAATGAAGTCACTCAGTCGTGTCCGACTCTTTGACCCCATGGACTGTAGCCTACCAGGCTCCTCTGTCCATGGAATTTTCCAGGTGAGAGTACTGGAGTGGGTTGCCATTGCCTTCTCCAGGGGATCTTTCCAACCCAGGGATTGAACTCAGGTCTCCCACATTGTAGGCAGGTGCTTTACCTTATGAGGCACCGATTTATTTTTAATTGATTGATGATTGCTTTACAAAGGTCTACATATGTCCCCCCTCTCTTTTAATTGCTTATTTCTCCAAAAAGTCTTCCCTGAGTGCTGAACTAGAATTAATGTTTCTGGATTAGCTTTTTTTTTTTCTTTTTCTTGTGCATTAGTGTAAAACAACTTAGTTAGCATGTGGAAATCAGTATTATCTACTTCCCCTAGTAGGTACACATTTACTGAAAACAGTGATTGTCTTATTTGTCAGTGTTCCAGAAGCACCAAGCCCAGGGCTGGAATTATAGAAGGCAGGCAGAACTTGTTACCTGGAACATTGAGTTCCATGTAGAAAGCAAAATTGGGAAAATAAAAAGAGGAGTCTAGACTCTATTACCTTCCTCTATTCCCATTCAATTAAACCTAAAAGGAGCATTTGTTTGATTTGGTTTGGTTTTGGTCTGGTTTGGGTTGCTTTATTTTGGTTTAAATTTTTTCTCTTTACTCAACCACATTCAGTATTCAACCATCACCGGCCTGGCTCCATATCTATTGCTCTTCTCAAAGCCACTGATGACTTCCATGTTGTGAAATCCAATGGCCACTTTGCATCCTACTTTATTTTGCTCAGAAGGTGTTAGTTACTACTTTTTTTTCCTTGAAAAACTCCCTTTCTTGAATTTCATTGCATCAGACTATTGTGATGCCGTACCCCTCTGAAAACTCTTTCTTATTCCCCTTTGCTGGGGACTCCTCCATTAAAAATCTAAATATTGGAATGTCTCTAGCATTGGTCCTAAGTCCTATTCTCTTATCCACAAAGACTGTTTAATTTGAGGAAAAATAATGATCTCCCTAGATGACTTCATCCAGGTCCACTGGTTTAAATTTTGCATCTCTATTTGGATGTCTGAAAGGCATATCAAACTTATTATGTCAAATCAGAGCTCTTGGTCACCCTTCAGCCTCCACCATCTCAGTGAATGGTATCACCATTCACCAAAAGCAAGGCACATCACTGACTTCTTTCTCCTTCTTATATGCACACCAATCTATCAGCAAGTCCCATTAATTCCAATTCCAGGATATCTTATATACAGTAAATCCATCTATTTCTTTTCATTCTCATTGCCAGTACTGTTAACTGCTTACCTGTATCTTGCAATGGTCTCATTACTGGAAAAGACTTGCTCTTGCTTTCCCACAATTTATTCAGCATACCTTAATAAAATGGAGCCATTCTACTGTTTGAGCCCTGCCATGGCTTCCTATTTTGTTTAAAATAACATAGGAACTCCTCACTGTGGTTGAACTGATCAGGCCTCAGTCTACCTTCATGACTTCATCTTATATTGCTCTACTCTTTACTCATCTCTCTCCACACTATCCTTCTTTCTCTTCACAGACTATGACCAACCTCTTCCCTCTGTCTGTAATGTCTTTCCTCTAATTTGCTCCTTCTTATTTTGTACTTAACTCATCTGTCATTTCCTTAGAGAACTTCTCTGACCACTGTTTCTTCACCAGTCACACAGGTGGGGGACTCAGACTTTAGTGGGAATCACTGTCACCTGGAGGGCATGTTAAATCCTAGACTGCCAGACAACATCTTTAGTACTTCTGATGCAGTAAGTCTGGGATCATTTCAGTTTAGTCGCTCAGTCATGTCTGACTCTTGCAACCCATGAATTACAGCACACCAGGCCTCCCTGTCCATCACCAACTCCTGGAGTCTACCCAAACCCATGCCCATTGAGTTGGTGATGCCATCCAGCCATCTCATCCTCTGCCGTCGTCTTCTCCTCCTGCCCCCAATTCTTCCCAGCAACAGGGTCTTTTCCAATGAGTCAACTCTTCGCAAGAGGTGGCCAAAGTATTGGAGTTTCAGTTTCAACATCAATCCTTCCAATGAACACCCAAGACTGATCTCCTTTAGGATGGACTGGTTGGATCTCCTTGCAGTTCAAGGGACTCTCAAGAGTCTTCTCCAACACCACAGTTCAAAAGCATCAATTCTTCAGCACTCAGCTTTCTTCACCGTCCAACTCTCATATCCATACATGACTACTGGAAAAACCATAGCTTTGACTAGATGGAACTTTGTTGGCAAAGTAATGTCTCTGCTTTTCAATATGCTGTCTAGGTTGGTCATAACCTTCTTTCCAAGGAGTAAGCGTCTTTTAATTTCATTACTGCAATCACCATCTGCAGTGATTTTGGAGCCCAAAAGAATAAAGTCTGACACTGTTTCCACTGTTTCCCCAACTATTTCCCGTGAAGTGATGGGACCAGACGCCATGATCTTAGTTTTCTGAATGTTGAGCTTTAAGCCAACTTTTTCACTCTCCTCCTTCACTTTCATCAAGAGGCTTTTTGATTCCTCTTCATGCAGATGACACCACCCTTAAGGCAGAAAGTCTGGGATAGGGCCTAAGAATTTGCATTCTTTCCAGTTCCCAGATTGTGCTGATGCTGTATAAGGGACCCATACTTTGAAAACCTCTGCTCTCCTTCCTTTATCATATTTGTTTAAATCTGAAAATAACTAATTTATTTATATAGAAATAACATCTAAAAGGGCTTCCCAGGTGGTCCTAGTGATAAAGAACTCATCTACCAATGCAGGAGACATAAGAGACTCGGGTTCCATGTCTGGGTTAGGAAGATCCCCTGGAGAAAGGAATGATAACCCACTCCAGTATTCTTGCCTAGAGAATCTCATGGACAGAGGCGCCTAGAGGGCTACAGTCCATAAAGTTGCAAAGAGTCACACACGGCTGAAGCGACTCGGCACATACACATGCAACATCTAAAACTGAGAGAACTAATCAGCTTTACTCAAACTTATGCCCAACAGTTCCTGGCAATTCTGAGTAAATTGATGATTCTGAGTTTTCTTACTTGGGGGTAATGAGGACTATGGTATGATATAATCAATTAAGATCAAAGAGGAGAAGAAATGGTTTGCAGAGAAGAGCTCAATTTGGAATTTGTTATATTTGACTTCTTTGTAGGACATCTCCATGAAACTATTCAGAGGCATGGGAGTGTCTAAATATAAAGCTTCTCAGAAAGGTTGAAGATATAAATTTTGATGTCTCTGTTTATAAAACAAATATATTGACAGGTAGTGGTCTCTTTTTAGTTCAGTATGTTTCTCGTAGTTTTGATTTTTGCCCTGTTCTTTTCAACCTAATCATTAATACAACTTTTTTTATTGGCTTGAAATGAGGAAGATGAACTGAGTTTATGCTAATTTATTTTAAATATGTTCTCTATTTTTCTATGGAAAAGTAACATAAAAAATAAATAATGATTTATAAATAAAAAGTATTCATGAGACAGGCATAGGTAAAGATAAACTTTACTTTTAAGAATTTTTAAAGAGGGAAGTCTTGACTTTATATTGGAGGGATGGTTTCACTTGCAATTTTAAAACATATTTCAAAACCCCATTATAAATGTGAGGGACTTCTTATAATCATTTTTTGTTCTGATTGACAAAAAATGACACTTTTATTCCAATTGTATAAATCTGGAAACTGGGATCATTATATAGCAGAAATACGTGAGGTGTATTATAGCAACATGGGTGAAATTCCTCTTAAACTATGTGAATATAATGCAGCTAAGAAGGCATAGCTTCCATTTTTTAACAAACACATAAGCATGCAAATCACAGGAGCCAGTGATTGTGTTGACACAGTTGTAAAAATCTAATCAACTCATTACCAAAACTAATTCCAGCATCCAGGTTGTTTGACTTGGGGGAGAAACAATACACAGCTTATTGACTTTTACGTTGTATAAAACCATCCATTTATGTAAAAAATTTCACTGTGTACAAATGTAGATGTGAGAAATTATCTAGCAAAAGTTACTTGTTCTCTGAGAATTTCCTTTACATATGCATCCAAATTTGACTATATTTAATTTTTTATTATATATTTATTATATACAATATTGATATCTTCTATTATAGGATTTAAATTATTTGTGTAAGTGATTTGATCAGTTCTAGCTAGGGCAGTTCCAGAGAGTTTATTTCATAGATTATGAGAGTAACAAATATAACTCATTTAGGACAGACAAGAATAAGGCAAATTACCTGAGGTTGCTCTCAACTGCTGCTCTGTAAGGTCATCCTCACATGTCCTGGCTCCCAAAGAGGCAGTTTCTGCAGAGGACATCAGAATGAAAGGTAGTCAGCACACCATGGTCAGCTCTGCAGTGTCAGTCAATACCACAGAACCCCAAATTTGACTTTCAAAGAGATAAGCACTGGGTAGAACTCTCTGGCACATCTTACACCCTATTGGCTGGCCAAATGAGTCCAAGGAATAGTTAGCCTAGATCTCATTCTCATGATCAGCCACACACAACAAATACAATCATAGAGAATAACATATGGAGATAAGAAAGGCTCATTCAGATTTTTTGTACTTGGTTATTTGGTTATAATAATAATAACTCGGTTATTTTTTCACACTTGGCCAAGCCTACATGTTATAATGACAATGGCACATTGCATAAAACTGGGAGCATATTTTTATTTCTCTATCAAAAAAATAAAAGAAAGAAAACCCCTCAGTATACAATTCCCTGGTAGCTCAGATGGGAAAGAATCTGCCTGCAATGCAGGAGGTCTGGGTTCAGTCCCTGGGTCTGGACAATCGCCTGGAAGAGGGCATGGGAACCCACTCCAGTATTCTTGCCTGAGGAATTCCATGGTCACAGGGGTCTGGCGGGCTACAATTCATGGGGTCGCAAAGAGTTGGACACAATTGAGAAACTAACACAATATAGGAGAGATGATGTGAGAGACCAAAACAGAAAACAAGCACTTGAAGAAACCTGAAGAATAAGTTCAAGTCATCAGTAAATCCACATCTTTATTCTGATCTATTACGTGAGCCCCAGAGCAGAAGTGTTGACAATGTCCTGGTTTTCTAAATTCACGCCCAAGTCCTAAGTTCCATCTGACTCCCCTCTTCCAGTTTCCTGTTGTAGGAGAATCTATGATAAAACAAGACTTCAGGAATCACCTTCAACACCTTATTTTTTCTCTACATCAATTCAACACGTGCTATTCATTTCACTTTACAATGTATCTTTCAAGTCTGTTTCTCTGTCATTGTATCTTTCCTGATCATTTCAATAGCCTCCACAACCATTTCCCTGCCTGGAATTCCATGTCTTTCCAGTCTAATCTCTCATAATGTCTCAAGAACTATCTTTCAAGAAAACAGAATTGCTAGAGTAAAAATCAGAGTTCTAGCACTTTCCAGGTAAGGAAACCCTCAGTATATTACTTAACCTCTCTAAGCCCTGATTTCCTAATTTGTAATATGCAGAAACAATTACATAAATAGTCAGCAACTGTAAGAGAAAATAACATAAATAAAGGTAAAATGTGATATGGACTTCAAAGTAAGAAAAGCGCATATCTTATTGAGAGGATAAAAATGTTGTTATACAATTCTTACACTATCAAAGAGACTTCAGTTTATCTAATATTTCTAGGCAATAGCATATGTGGTTGATTCTGAAGGTTTAAATTAAACAAATAACTAACCTTAAAAATAGAAGTGAACACCAAAGCACTATTATTAAATTCACTGTTTCTCCTGCTACATACAAAATCTTTGGCCTTTGTTGGTTAACTGTTTAAAAACAATACAATCATAATAAATACATAGTGCCCATCCCCAACAATAATAACAACAACAACAAAAATACAATTATCTTGTAACTATAATCTTAAATTAGTCTTGAGAAAATAGAATTTTTCATCAGTTTTTGCTTATAAATTGAGGAGTAACTTCCAAACAGATCACCAGCATTGATGTCTAACCAATAGATCACTCAGGAAGCCCACTTTTTCCTCCTGGCAACTTCTCGCTTCATTATACCTTGATCAATATTGTTCCTTTTATTTTTTGAATGTTTCTTTGTTCTTTTGTTAAGCTCTCATTCATCCCTCAAAACCCAAAGCAAGGGTCATTTCCTCTTTGCTTGCATAACAATTAGCTTTTACAAGTCTCAGCACTTCTGAATGCAATGCATTATGTGATCCATGCCTGTTTACACAGTAAATTGTGAGTTCCTTAAGAAATTTCATTTTAACATATTCTCAATGAAGGAGAGAGTGAAGAATATCAAAGTCACCTTGTTGTTCAGTCACTAAGTCATGTCTGACTCTTTATGACCTCATGGACTGCAGCAAGCCAGGCTTCCCTGTCATTCACTATCTCCTGGAGTTTGCTCAAACTCACCTCCATTGAGTCTGTGATGCATCCAACCATCTTATCCTCTGTTGCCCCTTCTCCTGCCCCCAATGTTTCCCAGCTTTAGGGTCTTTTCCAATGAGTTGGCTCTTTGCATCACCTAGGACACCTATATTCAAAATATTAAACTACACCCTGTATCCTGAAACAGATGAATCTCAAGACGAGAATTTTATGAAAGCTTCCCAGGAGCCTCAGGACTCTATAAATTCAAAGCTTTCTCAAATATACCAAAAGCAAGTAAGTCCTCTTATATATACTTATGGAGAAGGAAATGGCAACCCACTCAAATATTCCTGCTTGGGAAATCCCATGCACAGGGTACTTTGGCAGGCTATAGTCCATGGGGTCCCAAAGAGTCCAATATGACTGAACAACTAAACCATCACCACCATATATACATATAAATGTTGTGTTTAAAATCATTTCTTCCCCTCTTTTCTAGCAAAAAACAATCCTATTTTATCAAATAATCTTACTATTGCACACACATACATACTTCAGCTTATCAAACAGTTTGTTCAAATAGACATTAATAGTAACTGAACAACCACAGTATCTAAGTAAATTTGATCAAAGGATTGCTACTCTTCAAAGATTCATAATAAAAAGAAAACAATGACAAACTTATTAAGTTTCTATCTCTTTCAGGTACTGTGGTAAACTGTTTGTGTAAAACAAGTCATGTAACCTTCATGTAAGCTAGTGGAGGTGATGGAATTCCAGTTGAGCTATTTTAAATTCTCAAAGACGATGCTGTGAAAGTGCTGCACTCAATATGCCAGCAATTTGGAAAACTAGGTAATGGCCACGGGACTGGAAAAAGTTTTCATTTCAATCTCTAAGATAGGTAATGCCAAAGAATGCTCAAACTACCACACAATTGCACTCATCTCACATGCTAGCAAAGTAATTCTCAAAACTCTCCCAGCCAGGCTTCAACAATATGTGACCATGAACTTCCAGATGTTCAAGCGGATTTAGAAAAGACAGAGGAACCAGAGATCAAAATGCCAACATTCACTGGATCATTGAAAAAGCAAGAGAGTTCCAGAAAAATATCTACTTCTGTTTTATTGACTATGCCAAAGTCTTTAACTGTGTGGATCACAATAAACTGTGGAAAATTCTGGAAGAGATGGGAATACCAGACTACCAGACCTGCCTCTTGAGAAACCTGTATGCAGGTCAAGAAGCAACAGCTAGGACTGGACATGGAACAACAGACTGGTTCCAAATAGGAAAAGGAGTACATCAAGGTTGTATATTGTCACTCTGCTTATTTAACTTATATGCAGAGTACATCATGAGAAACGCTGGGCTGGATGAAGCACAAGCTGTAATCAAGATTGCCGGGAGAAGTATCAATAACCTCAGATATGCAGATGACACCACCTTTATGGCAGAAAGTAAAGAAGAACTAAAGAGCCTCTTGATGAAAGTGAAAGAGGAAAGTGAAAAAGTTGGCTTAAAGCTCAACATTCAGAAAACTAAGATCATGGCATCCAATGCCATCACTTCATGGCAAATAGATGGAGAAACAGTGGAAACAGTGGCAGACTTTATTTTGGGGGCTCCAAAATCACTGCAGATGGTGATTGCAGCCATGAAATTAAAAGACGCTTACTCCTTGGGAGAAAAGTTATGACCAACCTAGACAGCATATTGAAAAGCAGAGATGTTACTTTGCCAACAGAGGTCCATCTAGTCAAGGCTATGGTTTTCCCAGTAGTCATGTATGGATGTGAGTGTTGGACAGTGAAGAAAACTGAGTGCTGAAGAATTGATGCTTTTGGACTATGGTGTTGGAGAAGACTCTTGAGAGTCCCTTGGACTGCAAGGAGATCTAACCAGTCCATCCTAGAGGAAATCAGTCCTGAACATTGATTGGAAGGATTAATGCTGAAGCTGAAACTCCAAAACTTTGGCCATGTGATGGGAAGAGCCGACTCATTGGAAAAGACCCTGATTCTGGAAAAGATTAAAGGCAAGAGGAGAAGGGGACAACAGAGGATGAGATAGTTGGATGGCATCACTGACTCAATGGACATGAGTTTGAGTAAACTCTGGGAGTTGGTGACGGGCAGGGAGACCTGGTGTAATGCAGTCCATAGGGTTGCAAAGAGTCGGACCCGACTGAGTGACTGAACTGAACTGAACCTTCACAATAAAATCAAGAGGTAATGATTAATCTTTAGTTGACAAATCATGAGTCTAGAGGCTCAAAGAGGTTAAAGTTGCTTAACCCTGGGTCACTCCAGGTCCCCAAGTTCGAAACTGATAAGAGCTTGAAATAAAACCCAGGTCTGCCTGGCAAAAAAATCTGTGAAAGTTTGGATATGTCCACTACCACAGTACTTAGGAGTCTATAAAGGTTTTCCTGTCTTCATGAAAGCCAGCAAACTAAGAGTATGAGGGTTTGGGGGAGTTGAAGGGAGGAGTTAAGAAAATTTTCACTAGTCCTATGAAAACTCTGATATTTCATAAAAGATTTACATTCCTTAAACATAAACTGTAACCAAATAACAGTTTGCTGCCACATAGAAATCCTTTCATTTGATAGTGATTTAAGGAAAGTTTTGTGTGTGTGTGTGTGTGTGTGTGTGTGTGTGTGTGTGTGTGTGTTTAGCTGCTGTTGTATCTGACTCTTTGCCACCCCTTGGATTGCAGCCCACCATGCTCCTCTGTCCATGGGATTTTCCAGGCAAGGATACTGGAATAGGTTGCCATTGCCTCCTCCAGGAGATCTTCCTGATCCAGAGATCGAACTCATGTCTCCTGCACTGGCAGGTGGATTGTTTACCATTGAGCCAGCTGGGAAGCCATTTAAGGAAAGTACAAAATGTCAAAACCAAAATCTGTTATTTAATCTCACAAATTAAATTACGTGGCTATGGAGACTGTTCTGAAGAGAAAGGCTTGTGCAAATAATTTTATAAGGGAATACAGTGAATGGCTACCACTCCAGTATTCTTGGGGCTTCCCTGGTGGCTCAGATGATAAAGAATCTTCCTGTAATGTGGGAGACTCAGGTTTGATCCCTGGGTCGGGAAGATCCCCTGGAGAAGGGAATAGCTGTCCACTCCAGTATTCTTGCCTGAAGAATCCCATGGACAGAGGAGCCTGGCGGGCTACAGTCCATAGGGTCGCGAAGAGTTGGACACGACTGTTCAAGTAACACTTTTCACTTCTTTCACAGTGCAGTATGCCACATAATTCTTTTTATATCCTCAACAGTGCTGCCTTCTTTATACAAATGATATAAATATTTTAATAAAGGAGCTTTTAACTTATCAAATGAACTGATTAATCTATACTTTTCTGCCTGTGTAAAATGACATGTTTAAAGCTTAGTAATGATACATAGCATCTTTCAATATTTCACTTTAATAATTGCTCTGTAATAACAAATCTGACTGCTGTTAACATGATCTGTCTCTTTTGCTGGCAATTTAATTAGATTAGTAATTGGTGTTCTCCAGCACCTGACCTTTCTTACTTAATACTATTTAAGAATAATACCATTGACAATTCATCTAGTATTTTATACTATTCTGTCCATTTGGTGATGATCACATATTTGAAAATGGGATCAAATTATTTTTATTAACACAAGGTAGGAGTAATTACTGCATTTTCTGAGAATAGTATATTGAGTATAGTATCAACATTCAGATTGTATAGTATATTACAACCACCATCACCACCACTAACATTTTACAGTATTTGAGGCTGACTGATGCCCTTTATATATGTTAAGATGCCCCAAGCAAGTGGTGGAGCTATGATTTGAATCCATACAGCTTTATTCAGGAATCTGAAACTCCAGTTCTTTGGCCTCCTGAATGAGAAGAGGGCAGCAGAGGATGAGATGGTTAGATAGCATCACCGACTCAATGTCCATGAATCTGAGCAGACTCTAAGAGACAGCCAAGGACAGGGAAGCCTGGCAGGCTAGAATCTGTGGAGTCACAAAGAGTTGGACACAACTTAACCAGTAAACAACAACAAAAGCTCTCTTAACCAAAATGACATCAGTTCAGTTCAGTCTCTCAGTCGTGTCCAACTCTTTGCAACCCCATGGACTGCAGCATGCCAGGATTTCCTGTTCATCACCAACACCTAGAGCCGTTTCCAAACTCAGGTCCATCGAGTCGATGGTGCCATCCAACCATCTCATCTTCGGTTGTCCCCTTCTCCTCCCGCCTTGAATCTTTCCCATCATCAGGGTCTTTTCCAGTGAGTCAGTTCTTCACATCAGGTGGCCAAAGTATTTGAGCTTCAGCTTTAGCATCAGTCCTTCCAGTGAATATACAGGACTGATTTCCTTTAGGATTGACTGGTTGGATCTCCTTGGAGTCTAAGGGACTCTTAAGAGTCTTCTCCAACACCACAGTTCAAAAGCATCAATTCTTTGGCACTCAGCTTTCTTTATAGTCCAACTCTCACATCCATACCCAATGAATGGAAAAATCATAGCTTTCACTAGATGGACCTTTTTGGTAAAGTTATGTCTCTGCTTTTTAATATGCTGCCTAGGTTGGTCATAGCTTTTCTTCCAAGGAAAAAGCATCTTGTAATTTCACAGATACAGTCACCATCTGCAGTGATTTTGGAGCCCCAGAAAATAAAGTCTGTCACTGTTTCCCCATCTATTTGCCATGAAGTGATGGGACAGGATGCCATGATCTTATTTTTCTGAGTGTTGAGTTTTAAGCCAACTTTTTCATGCTCCTCTTTCACTTTCATTAAGAGGCTCTTTAGTTCCTCTTAGCTTTATGCCAAAAGGGTGGTATCATCTGTATATCTGAGGTTATTGATATTTCTCCCAGAAATCTTGATTCTAGCTTGTGCTTTATCCAGCTCAGCATTTCACATGATGTACTCTGCATGTACGTTAACCAAGCAGGGTGACAATATACAGCCTTGATGTACTCCTTTTCTGATTTGAAACCAGTCTGTTGTTACATGCCCAGTTCTAACAGTTGTTTCTTGAGCTGCACACAGATTTCTTAGGAGAGAGGTAAGGTGGTCTGTTATTCCCGTCTCTTTTAAGAATTTTCCAGTTTATTGTGATCCACACAGTCAAAGACTTTGGCATAGTCAATAAAGCACAAGTAGATATTTTTTTCCTGGAACTCTCTTGCTTTTTTGACCATCCAGTGGATGTTGGCAATTTGATCTCTGGTTCCTCTGTCTTTTCTAAATCCTACTTGAACATCTAGAAGTTCACGGTTCACGTACTATTGAAATCTGGCTTGGAGAATTTTGAGGATTACCTTGCTAGCGTGTGAAATGAGTGTAACTGTGCAGTAGTTTGAACATTCTTTGGCACTGCCGATGAAAACTGACCTTTTCCAGTCTTGTGGCCACTGCTGAGTTTTCCAGATTTGCTGGCATATTGAGTGCAGCACTTTCACAGCATTATCTTTAAGGATTTGAAATAGCTCAACTGGAATTCCATCACCTTCACTAGCTTTGTTCGTAGTGATACTTCCCAAGGCCCACTTGACTTCACATTTCCAGGATGTCTGGCTCTAGGTAAGTTATCACAACATCGTGGTTATCTGAGTCATGAAGATCTTCTTTGTATAGTTCTTCTGTGTATTCTTGCCACCTCTTCTTAATATCTTCTGCTTCTGTTAGGTGCATATCATTTCTGTCCTTTATTGTGCCCATCCTTGCATGAAACGTTCCCTTGGTATCTCGAATTTTCTTGAAGACATTTCTAGTCTTTCCCATTCTATTGCTTTCCTCTATTTCTTTGCACTGATAACTGAGGAAGGCTTTCTTATCTCTCCTAGCTATTCTTTGGAACTCTGCATTCAAATGGGTACTTCTTTCCTTTTCTCCTTTGCCTTTAGCTTCTCTTCTTTTCTGAGTTATTTGTAAGGCCTCCTCAGACAACCATTTTTCCTTTTTGCATCTTCTTTTCTTAGGGATGGTCTTGATCAGTGCCTCCTGTACAATGTCATGAACCTCGGTCCATAGTTCATCAGGCACTCTGTCCTATCAGATCTAATCCCTTGAATCTATTTGTCACTTCCACTGTATAATCAGGTCATGCCTGAATGGTCTAGTGGTTTTCCCTACTTTCTTCAATTTAAGTCTGAATTTGGCAATAAGGAGTTCATGATCTGAGCCACAGTCAGCTCCTGGTCTTGTTTCTGCTGACTGTATAGAGCTTCTCCATCTTTAACACTAAAAATGACTTTCCTTTTGATACTGCAGTTATTTCTCATGTTCATTTTTTTCTTATTTCACCTGAGTTCTGCTAACCACATGGTTTTACACCAACCCTAATGGTTATATCTCCAAAGGCAAAGCTTAAAACCTAAATTTTTAGGGTTCCTACTTTTAATTATGAGAGTGAAAGTCCTTACCACTCTCTCTTTCCTTACCCTGCCACACCTACTCATAAGCTTATCAGTCTCATTACTCCTTTTTCCCTTCCCTTATTTGAATAATATTTATTCTTCAAGTTAACTGATAACATTCAGGCATTTAATCTTAGTTCAAAAATTATCAAGTTCTCATATGGCAAATCTTGATCTCCCCCACCCCTGCAAATTAGAATAATACTTTCAAAAAACTCTATAATTCATACAAATACAATGACCAGGGAGAGATCTAGAATTTTCAATTTTTTAAAGCAGTCTAGATACATGAACAGAATTCTAAGTGTGCTAGGACTTGTGAATAAATCTAATCTAATCTACACTTGAGTATTGCGGCAGCCATGTGCTTTTTACATTCGTATCAGTAAGTTTAGGAAGCATTTGGCACATGGTCAGTGGAAGCTGGAATTTTTTAAAATAACGGGTGGATATTTAAATTGCCAAGTATACTCTAAGATAGTATTGGCTTATAAAACTGACACATCTCAACTCCTCCCATTGATCTGTTAACACAGTAAATAATCATGTATCACTAGTTTTAGTAAATTGTTTAGCACATAAAATGAAGACTATACCACCAAACAGAATAAATATTAAGTTAACAGGTCCAAAGTAGTGAAAAGAAAAACATTTTCTGCAGTCCTAGGTAACATTTTGAGTTCCACTTTACTTTCATCCTTTAAGGAAAAAAGAAGAATGTTAACTCATTCCTATTTTATATTTGGAGAAAAAGAACAAATTCTGAAAGAGAATCCACACCTGTCAACAACTCTTCTAGCCCCTCCCATTTCTCTTGAAGCCCCTCCCACCTGTACCTCATCTCAGTGACTCATTATAGAAAGTATCTTAGAGAATAGGAATATAGAGAAAATGCTAGAAGATACTCAAGTTTCAAAATAATAAGTGAGCAACTGTTGGAAACCTATTAGGTGCTAAGCATGTTACATGCATTTCCGTAATCTTCACAGTGAATCTGTCACAGAAAAACCATTGCTTTTATGGAAGAGATGAGATTGCACACTTAGATGTTTTAAGTAATTTTTGTCTAAAGGCACAGAGTGGCAAAAGGGTAGTAGGATTTCAACTGAGTGAGTCTGATTCCAAAACTTTGTCTTCTCCCCTGGGCAAGGATGCCTCCAGGCAGCCCCCCAGGACTCCTGAGCCAGGAAGCCTAAAAACTCTTTAGTTTCCTAAGTCCTAAAAAAACAGCTCAAAGGCCTTCAAAGCAGATTCACCATAACAAGAGCCATATTTAAAAGAATGTATCAGGTTGAACATTTATTACTATCCTGGTAGTTTACATTTTAATAAAAACCTCTGGACTTTCTTGTACATTGCAAAAGAGAAGACTGTTTCCAGATGAAGCAACTTTGCAGTTAAAAATGGTTGCAAGGGGTTTTCTCCATCCTTTTCCTATGTAGATACAAAGAATGTGCCTCTAAAAAGCTGAGCAACTCAGCATGCTATCAAATGGTTTTGAGTAACCAGGCAACATCATTGTTGTTGATTTGTGGTGTTTTCTCTTAAATGATTTCTTCTAGGCAGTAATAGATTGAAGTGCATTGGATGCTCTAGTGTCAATTATCTGAATGGGGTTGGATTTGTAATTTTTTATTTTCTAGAAAGTAAAGCTCCTATATTCTGCCTTGTTTGGTTCTACCTAAAAGTTATTTTTATATGGTAAGGGAGCAGTATCTCCTGGGACCTCTGGACCAGAAATGTGCAATCACTTCTTTCTACTTCTTGAATCATCTATGACCTCAGTGTAACGGGACCTCAAAAGAATTTAATAAGTTCCTGATATCAGGTAGTTTCAATAAATTATTAATATATCCTCTTAATGTCTCATATTTTAAAGTAGTGTTACTAAAATATTTTTTCCTAAATTTACTAGTGCCTAATACATCTCTCTATTTAAGCTTCTATTTTATTTGATTGTTTTGAAATTAAATGATCAAACTTCTCTTATAATTTCGGGATAATTGAATATTCCTACATATCAAGCAATTGCCCACTTATTTAAACTCAAGTCCTTATAGGATTTGTCACAATCTCTCCTTATATTATCTGAAACGATTTTCATTCTTTAGTATACTACGCTGGCTTGCCTAAGTTGCTCATCAACAAGGGAACACATTTGCTTCAGACACAGGCCACAAATCCTACTCAACCCTACCCAGTCATTGCCTTTGTTCATGTAGAACACTGGCTACTTATTTCAACCTCTTGCTTTCTATCTCATTTGTTGCTATTTAATTGCTAAATTGTATCCAATTCTTTTTGGACTCCATGGATTGCAGCCTGCCAAGGCTCCTCTGTCCAAGAGACTTTCCAGGCAAGACTATGGAGTGGTTTGCCATTTCCTTCTCCAGGATCTTCCCAACCCAGGGATCAAACCCATGTCTTCTGCATTGGCAAGTGGATTCTTTATTGCTGAGAAACCAGGGAAGTCCTAGCTAGTTTTTAATCCTCTACTTTCTATTAATACTCCACATTTGACAAATTTTCTGAGTAGCTTCCTATTAGGTTAAAAGCTTTTTGAAGTTATTTTTTAAATAGCAAAAATAAATGTCCAGCAGTGCATCTTTATCACTTTTTCCTTTAATTCTATCAAAGACCCCTCTTAAGGGAATTTGCATTTCTTCATCTCAGTTATTATTTGGTTCTTGGAAACATCTATAAGCTTGCTCACACTTTTACCTCAAAGTTTTCTGTAACGATAGATGCTTCTCCCTGAAGACTGCATTGTTTAAAAATTACTACAACAATTCTAAAGTTGAATCAATTTTAAAACTTAAAGAAAACCAAAAACTTTCTGGAATCTGCAATGATGTCATCATTCCCAAGATGTTACTTCAATCATATTCAATGAGTGACTTGGACAAATGTCTTTGGAATCATTATGCATGAAACCATCATTCCCTCTAGCTGTGGAGAACTAGAGCAAGTAACTCTGTTGAAATCACAGTCGTTTAAAAAAAGGAAAACTATTTGAGATTCATTCTCTTTGCTTGAAATTTTGAGCAAAGATAAAAGATAAGACATCAGTGACATAGAAACTGCCCACTTCAGCTATAGCTAAGTGGCCCTTAGAAGCTTATGTTGTTTAAAACTATTTCATTAAGAGAGTATTGATTACACCTTTGTATATATTTGTGTTAGGAAAAACAAAAAAAAAAAAAGACAACCATGCACTTAAGAACCAAATACACTCAGGCTTGAATCCCAACTCCACCACTTTCTAACTGTTTGAAGAGGCAAGTTACTTAGCTTCCCTAAAATTTAAGATCCTATATGTTATAATGGAAACAAAAAGACCCACATTTCAGGGAATAAGAAGTAGTAACATTAATAAATATAAAGCATCCACATGCTACATCACTTCAATGGTGTCTGACTCTGCGACCCAATGGACCAGGCTCCTCTGTTCAAGGGATTCTCCAGACAAGAATCGTTGACTGAGTTACTGTTTCCCGCTCCAGGGCATTTTCCTGACTCAGGGATCAAACCCTCATCTTTTAAGTTTCCTGCACTGGCAGGTAGATTCATTACCACTAGTGCCACCTAGGAAGGTCGTCTGGCACTGAATAATTAGTAGATGTGTTCACAGATGATTCTTCTCTGGCTTGGTCCACATTGCTAAATAGAAGCTGAACATTTTAAATTATAGCTATATATGTAATGGACTCTCTGTCTATCAGTTGTGTTAGTGTTTTAACCTTTTTCAATATCACTATTATTTGTGTAGATGTTTTAGAAAGAGCAAATGTTAACAAGACCAAACACTGGTTTCCTAAACAATATAGTTTGCAAGTTCTTTTTTTCTCTAAAGCCCTAAGCAAATTTTATATATGCTGCCGTAAAAATGGTATGTGACCCACACTGTAGACTTCGCTTCACAGTGGTTTGGCCATTTACAAAAGTATTGGGTTCTAAAAAGAACTAAATAAGTTCATTTGGGCTTTGTGGTAAGATCCTATGGAAAACCCTGAACCTTTTGGCCAACCAAATATAGTGCAGAAGATAAACTCAAAGGACTGGTGGTAATGGACAAGTCAGTCCTAGATTTTCTCTAGCAAGAGAAGGACCCTCCCCTCCCCGACTCCAAGTTCCCACTACTGGCCTTCTCCAAATTTCAGAATACAGGTCTGCAAAATGGCAATCTCCAAAACTCCAAAAATCCCCACTTATACACAGACATTGAGTTGAGTAATTTTCTAGACTATTCCTTATGCTGCAGTCACCTACAGCATACGAGCTACCAAAAACATTCTCAAAACAAAAACATTTATTTTTTTCCTCTGAAGCAATTTTTAATGAACCAGAGATAATACGTTAGAGTTTGCACAAAGGTAAGTTCAATGAGAAAGGTATAAAATAGGAATTAGAACTCTGGCCTCAAGCCGTGTGGATTTAAACTGATTTATTAGCATCCTGGAGAAGGAAATGGCAACCCACTCCAGTATCTTTGCCTGGAAAATCCCATGGACAGAGGAGCCTGGTGGGGTATAGAACATGGGGTGGCAAAGAAGCTGACACGACTGAGCAAGCATCTGATCTGATTAGCATCTTGGAATTGGTCTTCCCATTGTCAAGTGAGGAAAAAGTGATCCATTCTGCTTGCTACAAGAAGTCACTGAAAGAATAAAATGGAAGTTATTATTATCACCTCCAGGTGATCACACAAAAAAAAGAAATACCATCTTTGTACTATACTTTCCAAATATTTAATGTTGTAAATATGCCAACATGGAATGCACCACTACTATTTATAATAACTATCATATAGTTATATATATATACATATATATATATATATATGTATGTACATATATATATATATGGGAAATTATTGCTTCCCATGGGCAGGCTTATTTATTTTGTGACTTATATATGGCCATAAAAGAAAATCCTCACATGACTAGATCAATTCTTTTTATCAACAATGCAATTGTTGAAATAAATTTACCATTAACCTAAGATGCATAAAAGTTTCCTAAAGTGTATGTAAATAATCCTCAGGTTTTTACTGTTTGGAGTTTTCTGCCTTTCATCACATTAGGAAAGGTCAAAATTACATAGTTATATAGCCCAAATTATACTTATGAGAATTGACCCAGGGCATGGTGGATACAAACATACATAAAATAAATCTGGAGAGGGAAAGTTAGTGAAAGTATGCATAGTCCCAGAAAAGGAAGATTAGAAAGGCTAGGCTGGAGCCAAGAATGAAAAATGTACTATTGGAACCTACCATGAATTTTCAAGACAATACTTATGCATACCCATGAAATGTTTATTTAATAAATCATTCATTAATGAGCAAACAGATTGATGAGATTTGGCACATTGCTTCTTTGGACTGTATTAGCGGCAGAAAAAAAAAAAGGTTTCTCAGTCATAGCCAAGTGTTTTTTCTTTTTTGCCTGGATGCAAGTACTATAAAGGGTCCCTTGATCTGGGCAAAGTGAGAGTTTTAAGCAGGGGATGCCATGATTACATTTGCAAGTTTGGGATGCTATGTGGGAGATGGAATGGAGGAAGAGGAGTTTGGCTGTTTTAAAAAAAGAAAAAGGACAGGAACATTCATTGTACTTCCATCTGTTACTGTTGAGGAGAAATCATGAATAAAGGAAGAATTGTGATTCCACTGGAAAGAAAAGGAATGTCAAAAAGTTCAAGATTGAGGTGAGAGGAAAGATAATGAGCTCAGTTTTGGACATGAGCTAGAGGAGACCTGATTAGTAAAAATGTAAGCTTCTGAAACTAGATCCTGGAAGAGAAATCTGAGTTGAAAATCATTTGGAATAGATAATACTTATGAGTAGTTGACAGGCTTCCCAGGTGGCACTAGTGGTAAAGAATCCACCTACCAATGCAGGAGACTTAAGACATGCGGGTTCGATCCCTGTGTCAGGAAGATCCCCTGGAGGAGGACATGGCAACCCATTCCAGTATTTTTGCCTGGAGAATGGACAGAGGAGCCTGGTAGGCTGCAGTCCATGGGTTGCAAAGAGTCTGACACATGTAACAGAGAATACATGAGGAACCATGACTGAACCCAGGATACACTCTCCTGTAGTGCATACCAAAGCAGAGGACGCAATGAGCAGTCCACTCTGCAGGGCGAAGTACTTTAACTTTGACATTGTTTAGAATTGCCAGTGTGTGGTAAAAATAATAATTAAGCAGGCTAACCTCTAGTTAGTTTTACTGCTGCTGCTGCTGCTGCTGCTGCTAAGTCGCTTCAGTTGTGTCCGACTCTGTGCGATCCCATAGATGGGAGCCCACAGGCTCCTCCGTCCCTGGGATTCTCCAGGCAAGAACACTGGAGTGGGTTACCATTTCCTTCTCCAACGCATGCATGTATGTTAAGTCACTTCAGTCATGTCTGACTCTGTGCGATCTCAAGGACAGCAGCCGATCAGGCTCCTCTGTCCACAGGATTCTCCAGGTAAGGATACAGGAGTGGGTTGCCATTTCCTTCTCTAGTCAGTTTTACTACTGTTTTTAAATTCCTATATGAATGCTGCCTCTTCATTGCCTGAACTGGGGTGGAATATTTCCACTGTGCCTTCCCCAGATAAGAAAAAAACAGTGAAAAAGACTCAGCAAGAGCAGCCCATGAAGAAGAAGATCTGGAGAGAATGGTGTGTGAGAAGCCTCATGAAAGAGATGTTTCCAAAAGAAGGGAGAGATGAACTTGTTACAAGTCACTAGTTGGTCTAGTCAGATGAGAACTAGGAATTGGCCATGACGTTTGGTAAAGAACAAGTCCTTAGGATCTTTGCCCGGAATTTCTTTGGTGGAGTGGTGCAGGCAAACACCTGCTAGATGTGGTTATATGAGAAAATGAAGATGAAGAAATGGAGAAGTCATCTATGGACAATTCTCTGAAGAATTTTGCTATAAAAAGGATCAGGGAAATGGGGGAGCATGCAGAGTTTGCTGTAGCTTCATAGGAAGGTTTTATAAGTAGAGTGATGTAGAAAGAGATTGTGGGTATGAGATAGGAGTGGGCTAGTGGTAAGGGGAAGCTCAATGTAGAAGAGAGTGAGGTGGTGACAAGTGTCAGATGATGGATCTCACAGGATCCAGATGGGTGTGGATTTCTGAAGCAAGTGGGGATGAGGACGCAGTCAAACATCATTGAGGCCAGTGAAAGTTAGATTAGGACTTATAGAAGCTGGAGGCTCTCAGGATCATGACAAGAGTTGGTGAGAAGAGTTGGGGAGAATAGGAAGTTACACAGGAGAGAAAAGAGGTGCCAAAATGAATGAGAGTGATGTAAAACAGGGACTAGAAAAGAGAGCCAGAGAGCAAAACCCATTTTACTCTAAGATATAAAATTCCTGTTGTCCTTTTGGTGATACGCAATGACAGAAACCATTTTTGTTGAGTAAAGAGTTGACCAGCAATCCTACCTAATCATGAGCCAAGACTCTGACTTTTTCCTTGTAGATATTAGTATTATGGAGACCATATAAGCCTTAAAATTATATCAACAAAAAATGAAAAACCTTGCAGAACATAAACAGTTTCCTATTAAATCCTTGAAGTTTTATGGCAATATTATCACCATATTTTTCATCATCTTTCTAATGTTATGCACATAGCAGAGGAATTTTAGGATTTTGATACAGGTGAGGAAAACATCTCAGAAATGAAGGATGACTTGGTCCATTAAGTTCACTGTCATGACTAAGTAGATGAAGTAACTCATGATCATAACTAATGTAAAGGATGACATATACGCTGGAACCACATTATTGTAAACATTACGATTAACAAACCAAAAAAAATCTGCAAAAATCTAAAGATGTCACTATTCTAAAATGTTTGACAGAAGCAAACAGTCAGGAAAATGAAATGTATAATGTGTGGACAATTCACAAATGATGACCAGAATTCAAATACATAAAGGAGCAAAATAAACAAAAAGTCATAAATATAGTCACCTTAAGAAAACAAAGGGAATGTAGGTATGTTGGGGGAAGGAAGTGGAGGAATCTAGTGGTAAAAAAAAAAAGAATAATGAAAAGTAATTTCTTTCTCTTTAATCTTACAAACTATAAATAAAAATATTTTAAACCAAATGCAGAATTCCCTTTTGAGGATCATCTTTTATATGACTACTATTTTCTATACATTACATATTTTTTAACCTGTCCTCAAGAGGCAACAGATACTATATCACCCTAAATACTCTAGAACTTTCTAGAGTAAAGAAAATTGACCTCTAATTTACTGTTCTGTGTCTGCTCTTTGCAGTACACTATGAACTGTGGAGAAGTATCTCTTTAGAGTCACAAAATTAGGATGTAAGAGGGCAAGGTCAAATGGAATCAATTTTCATTTGTTCCAGTTCTTCCTTCCCCAAACCCCATGAAGGGGTTGCAGGGTATTTATGGATGGGTATTGGGACATTTTGTCTTCCTTCCTTCTGCCAAATGCACAGTGGCAATCCTGTCTTGCTAAAAGTCTTATAAATGGGGACCAATGAATTTCTCCTGGTTATTGATCTCCAACAAAAAAATCTCAGCTCCCATTAATGTTGTCTTTCACCTTGTGTACAGTTCACCTCATGACCTAGTCCTGGATTTGTCTTCATTCATGCAAAGAGTCTTTACTAAATACTGACTATGTGCAACTCTGAAGTACAACAGCACAGTTTAAAGATAGTTTAGTTTAATCAATCTTACTTACTCAGATACAAAACTGGCCTGGACTTACATTGTTCCATCTTTCATAAAAGAGTTCCTCAAAGGCTTTCCTGTGGCTCAGTGATAAAGAATCTGCCTGCCAATGCAGGAAACTCGGGTTTGATCCCTGGTCCAGGAAGATCCCACATGCCTCAGGGCAAAGAAGCCTCTCTATGTACCACAATTCCTGAGCCTGTGTGCTATTACTGAACAACTACTGAAGCCTGCAGCTTCTAGAGCCCATACTCCACCACAAGAGAAGCCACCCCAAGGAGAGGTCCGCATGCCACATATTAGAGAGTACCTCTGCTCGCCGCAACTAGAGAAAAGCCCTCACAGCCTCGAAGACCCAGCACAGCCAAAAATAAAAATAAAATTAATAAATAAAATTAGAGTTCCTCAATGCTTGGTTAGTGTAAGTAATATTAATAGACTAATATAAGCATAATCTTTAAATGTTATAAATAAGACAGCCCCTAACATGGTTTTATTAAACTACAAGCGTCACTTAAAAAATCATGCTGAAAAAAGACTTTTTTCTAGTTTAAAATAAACAACAACTTATGAACATATTATTTTTTCTTTGCACTGGTTGTTTAAAGCATTATGTTCGAAAGGGCAGAGGGTTGGGCCTCACTATTACAGCCCCTGCTTTGCACCCCCTCTTGCCCTCACTGAGCCAAGCTTGGGAACTTAAGCAGAATCTTTGACTCTTTCATCGCTTGTATTTAGTCGATAAGTTTGCTCTATGGATTTGTTTTCAATGTTCTTTTCTATTTGCCCACAATTCCCTCAGTAATAATACATAATAAAACACACAGTAATAATACATAGTCTCCTAATGTATCCATCACAACAGCCGACCTTGAACCAGCTTCTGCCTCCATAGTCTCTTAACATCACCCATCTGACACACAACTGCCACATCACACTTCCTAAACCACCTCTGCAGTGATGTCATTCTTACGCTCAAAAGCTTCGATGCCTTATTTTCTGCCTCACTGAATCTAAACTTCTTTGCTCAGCTTCCAAAGCCTTCCATAGTCTCAACTATCTACTTAATTTTTGTCATTTTCTCCTAAATGGTCACTGTTAGGCACTCTGTTTTGTTTCTCGCATCTCAACACAGTCCTACCAGTTTTCTTTCATCCCTAGGTCTGAATCACATCGTCTCCCCTCTCAGCTGAAAGGGCTATGCCTACATAATTACTAGGCAAATAAACTGATGCAGCGACAGACAAATATAACTGTATTTCACTTTCCCAATCCTATTCATGCTTCCTGTCCTAATATTCCTAATATGACTATTCCTAATGTTCATAACAAACCACGCAGACCCACTGCTCCTTTGAACAGTTCTGAACTTGAAGGAGTTCCTCCCATGATGGTTTACCTGACTTCCTGTATCAAGTACACTGGTTCTGTCTTCTGGGCGGCTTCTATCCTCCTTGAGGGCAGGGAATTTTAACTCTTCTGTCTATCAACACCCCAGGCCAAATGCTACACCCAGACCTGCCATCCAGTGGATTCCTCTCAAGGAGGTTCTAAAATCAATAATGGCAGCAAGGAAGAAGAATCTTTTTCTCCATTTCATTCTGATTCTGATTCCAATTAATTCATTAAGCATTTGTTACCATTGCTATGAGGGGCCAGCATTTGAGCTTCTCTCTCTCAAAGGGAAAAAGAGTATAAAATCCTACAGAGAGAGGCTAAAGAGGGAGAAAAGTTCTTTGAGACATATGCCTCTTTTTATGAGCAATCTTTCTTCCTTTCCTTCTCACGTACGACTGCTACAGTATTATAGAAACGAGTTCGACTCTGCAATTTTCCTTTTGCTACTCTCTCTTTGTGACTGGCTTGTGAATATGTAAGTCTTCTGTATTTAATCCTTTGAAGTTCAAGCACATTCTTGCTTGAAACAAAAGCTCTAGAGAATGAAATAAGAGTATACAATTATTGCAAAAATAGCAATAAAATCACCTCCCCACATTTCCCTTGAGAACAATGGTCCAGGAAGATCTGGCTGGGCACTGAGACGGACTGTCAACTTGACTTTTAATTTTATGAATTATGATCATCTGGACAAGAAAATATCTTTAAAGGGTCAATGTCATTTCTGTAAATGGGAAGAAGGCTGAGTGTGAAAAGAATGCTTTGAATCAAGCTTAAAGAGAAAAAAAAAAAGAAAACTTATGAGCACATATCAACAGTCCGTTCTCTATTTCTCTCTCCTTTTGTTCCTTTAAGAGGAATTTTTTTAAGTGAGGAAATTGCAGTTAAAAATTATTTTATAGCCTTTAAAATGAAAACATTTGCCTATTAAGCTCTAACGACCTCCAATATTCTATCTGTAAAGCATCATTTGGCCCCCTGCTGTTTCATTTAACTTTAGCTGAACCTTTTTTTATTGCTTCCTAATCTACCCTAATTTGCCTAAACCCCTTATTTGCCATTTCTCAAACTGTTTGTTTACATCTCACTGGAAATGTGTAACAATAACAAAGCGCTTTAAGGACTAGAAATAATGATAGATTCAGGCATGCAATTTTTCTTCACAGTATAAAAGACATTCAACTTAACTAACACACATTCCCTCAGCACACACTAGGTGACAAGGGCCAAATGTGGCAAGGAGATAGTAAGATGAAAACAACCTCTGGTGCCTTCAAGGAGCTCGAATCTGGAGGAGGAGCCAAAACAGAAACAACCCCGCGTTGTGGGAAGTGACTTGCTAGCGGTAGGAGCCAGGTATGCTTGACACAACAGGACACAGAACAATTAACTCTGGGAGAACGGAGCATTAAGCAACAATGTCTCATTCTATATTATGTCACTTAAATTTTTTTTTTCTGTTCTGGAGAAATGTTTTATAGACAAATGGTAAGAAAAAGACAATGCTGCTGCTGCTGCTCAGTCGCTTCAGTCGTGTCTGACTCTGTGCGACCCCATAGACGGCAGCCCACCAGGCTCCTCCGTCCCTGGGATTCTCCAGGCAAGAACACTGGAGTGGGTTGCCATTTCCTTCTCCAGTGGGTGAAAGTGAAAAGTGAAAGTGAAGTTGCTCAGTCGTGTCCGACTCCTAGTGACCCCATGGACTGCAGCCCACCAGGCTCCTCCGTCCATGGGATTTTCCAGGCAAGAGTACTGGAGTGGATAGTCATTGCCTTCTCCGATCAGTCTTTAAAATCTTCCCTTCAGCCTACATACCAAATGGGGAAAGGTGAAGGGAGGGATAAATTAGGAGATTGGAATTGACATATACACACTACTACATATAAAATAGAGGATTTCCCTGGTGGCTCAGTGGTAAAGAATCTGCCTGCCAATGTAGGAGACATGGGTTCAGTCCCTGGTACAGGAAGATCCCACACGCCACAGAGCAACTAAGCCTGTGTGCTGTGCTCTAGAGTTTGGGAACCCCAACTACTGAAGCCCATGCACCCTAGAGCCTGTGCTGCACAGCAAGAGAAGCCATGGCAACTACAAGCCTGTGCTCCGCAACTAGAGAAAGTCCATAGAGCAACTAGAGAAAGTCCATGCAGCAATGAAGACCCAGTACAGCCATAAATAAATAAATAACGTAAATGTTTAAAAATAAATAAATAAGATAGGTAACTAGTGAGAAGCTACTGTATAGTACAGGGAAGCCTACTCTGAAATGACCTATATGGGAATAGAATCTTAAAGAGTGGATGTATGTATATGCATAACTGACTCATTTGCTGCACAGCAGAAACTAACCCAGCATTGTAAATCAACTATACTCCAATAAAAATAAATTAAAAAATAAATAAATACAAACTTCCCTTCAAACCTATGTAAACGGCAGAATGTGATAAAGTACAGTGATGCTAAACTGGGAATCAGACACTTGGGTTGAACTATGGAGTAGCCTTGTAACCCTGAGTAAGTCCTGAAACTACCGAGTGACTTATTCCCTCAGCTGTAAAATGATGGGCGGGACACACGAGAGTTTTAAGGACCCCTTTGGCTTTCCCGTGATCTGAACATCTGCACTTACTTTTGTCAACTCAAAAAAGGACTTGCTGCAAGGCTGAGGAGAAGACCTCATAAGTTTGGACAATGATTCACCTTTACCTAAATATGTTATTTGTGTGTTGATATTTACAGCCCTTTCTTTTCACATTTCCTTTCACACTGTTAGCCCTATGGTCCTTTATATTCACATAACACTTAATTCTTTTCCAAGTAGATTCACATTCACTATCTCAAGCACTCTAACGCCACACGCTCACCATATGCCAAAGAATCTTTCCTGTCTCTATAGCTAAGATGCACATCTTATAAGCTTCTTGATCACTCTTATTTCAAATTACTCTGTGGCTAACGCTATGCTTTTTTTCTTTCCTTTCTTCATAGGGGAACCAGATGCATCATTTTCTAGCTCCTATCTACCCTCTTTTCTCAGTTACCCTTTTTTTGAAATCACTGAAGTGGATTTGTTTTGACTGAGTGCTTAAAGCCTCAAGGAGCAGAAGCACAAAGGTGACTCTGTATACTACTTCTGTCAAGTTGATTTAGGAAAACTCTGGTTTCCTAAGATGGTTTCTTTAAGAATATGATGTCCCTGGAAGCTCTTAAGTTAGTGGCTTGTACTGGGGAAAAGGAAGTCCGTCTATGCAGTCAAGATGGCTGAGCAGCACCCACCCTACATAGTGAGTGGGGTCAGACTAGTGGAGTGGTTTCAAAGAGAGCTACAAACACAGCAGCACGAGAGAGTGGCTCCATCTTTAGAAATACAGTTTTTAAGTATAATCCAAAGTATATGTCACTAGCTTTCTTTCAAGGTTGTTAGACCTTAGCATTTCTGATTGAGGAATATTAATAGTCTGGTAGAAATTATGGACTGCTTTCCTACAAAAATGCACATATGGATAACTCCATGGGGAATTACAAGGGGGCACAGAATTCCCAGGCCCATGGGCCCTAGGTTAATAAGCTGTGCACAGACAACTCAGATAAGCTCTTTTGTGGGTGTTTTGTAGCTCTTTGAAAAGTAATCTCCATTCCCTTTTATTGCATTAATGTACCCAGAAACTAGGGTTTGGTCATCTAATTGAGACAGTCATAACATTTTAGTTTATTTATTTATTTATTTATTTGGTTTCTTTTTAGTAATGAGAGCTTCCTTGGTGGCTCAGTAGTAAAGAATCTGCCTGGAATGTGGGAGACCCAGGTTTGATCCCTGGGTTGGGAAGATCCCCTGGAGAAGGTGACGGCAACCCACTCCAATATTCTTGCCTGGAGAATTCCAAGGATGGAGGAGCCCAGTGAGTTCATGGGGTTACAAAGAACTGGACGTGACTGACTAATACATACAAAGACAATGTTTATCAGAGATTATCATATTAAGTGAAATCAATATCATACTATATCATTTACATGTGAAATCTAAAAAATTGATACAAGTGAACTTATTTACAAAACAGAACTAGACTCACAGACCAATGAAACAAACTAATGATGACCAAAGGAGGAAAGGGGGAGGGGGAAAAATGAAAAGTTTTGGATTAGCAGATCCAAAGTACCATACATATAAGACAGATAAACAACAAGACCCTATTGTACAGCTGTACTCAGTATCATGTAATAACCTATAATGGGAAAATATCTGAAAAAGTATATATGTGTGTGCTCAGTCACTCAGTCATGTCTGACTCTTTGCAACCCCATGGACTGTAGCCTGCCAGGCTCCTCTGTCCATGGGATTCTCCAGGCAAGACTACTGCAGACTGCTGCCATCTCGTTCTCCAATATATGTGTATAGATAGATAGTAGATATTTTTTAAAAGACAGTGTTACTGAAGACTAGTACAAGTAAAGAACAACTGTATGTTCCCAATAAAAATCTTTGAAAAGGATACTAATTCAAACAGACACTGAACCCCAGATGAACTGAATGAAGTCTGTAGCAATTTGAACCGTCAGCAGGCACTGGTTCACGCCACCTATTTCCCAGTGATGTGGTCACTTACTCTGTGTGAATAAGATCAAAAAAAGGGGAGGTGGGGAGGCAATGCCAAACCACACAGACATGTTTACATAAATACAAATTAGCTGATCGCGGAGGTAAAAACAAAACAGAACACTTCAAAAGAAAAACTAATTCCATTTTTCCACTACAGAAAGTCTAAAAGGAATTCAATGAATTTTTAGACTAAAATAATCAAATGTTTTAGAATCATTGGCTTATATATTGGCAAGAGGTGTTACTACAGTAGCCTAGAAATGTAATGGATCTCTCCAAACACTTAACTAAATCCTTATGTAGAATATAGTTGATTAAGTATAGAATGAATAACAATAACTAACAGAGGTCACCCAGAGCATGTAGGTTAATCAGAAGACTATCCAATGTTTCTGTATTATGGCTAATAAATAGGAAAATCTGAGCTCTGGATGAATAGTATTTTCAAAAAGGCATTAAAATAATAGTATGCAAAGCAGCGTCATAAAATTTAGTATGTATTCTACAAAAAGTGGTGAAATATTTTTATTTGAAAACCAAACTGTTGAAGAAGGAAAGATTAAAGGATTCAACTTGGTTTTCAAATAAAGTTGATTTCCAGACATCCTTTTTAATTCTCCAATTCAACCACATATTTCATCACTAAATACCTAAGTATGAAAACTCTGAAGGATGCTGATATTTTTGGCTTACCAACTTTTGTGATGTTCTTTTTTTTTTCTCCAATAAACTTGTAAATATTCTCAATCAAAACAGAAAGAGCTGTCATAAGACTTTACAGAAGGGGAAAAATGCTTTAGAAAAGTTTGGTAAGACCAAGAAATAGATTGAATACTTATAATACTCATTTCTAACTATCTTCATGAATCGAAGAAGCAAAGCAATGTTCTTTTTTCCCCATCAGTGTATCTGGAAGTCAGGACTTTTCTTATAAAAACACAAAACCACACACAAAAAATACTTAGCAAGAAACCTATTTTTAAAAATTTTACTTTTATCTACACATGATACTGGGGCATTAAAGATCTTGAGAAAGGCCAAGGGGCAGTTCAAAAACTGAAACTTTCTAACTCTATTACTGTACATAACCTTTTTCTCATAGGTACCATCTTTGCCTTCAACATTCAGAATAATATTTTCTATTTGCAACTCTATCAATGAAGCTTAGTTAGTTCTTGGGAAAACTAGTCAGACTGAATGTCATCAAATAATTTTAAACAACGACACAAAAACATTTGTCTACATTTGTAACTTATACAACATATTAAGAGAAAAACACATGAATTCAAATACTGTGTCATGAATTCATTCATTTCTCTACAATCCATATTGAAGCTAAATGTACACTTCTTTGCTTTTGTCAGCTCATTCAAGTGAAAAAAGGGAGACAATGCCTAAAATATTAAAGAGTTTTGACGATACATGCAATGTAAATATTTATGACAATTTTACCTAATATGGTTGAGAAACAAACATACCACTATTCTTTTCCTCCAGAGTATACTGTTTTCTACATTTACTTAATCACCCAATGCTACTTATTATGAAAAATTAAAAACACAAGTTTATCAACCATTCTTACACTGAAACTCAACAAAGAAAAAGAATGCCTGTTCTTTATTAGACAATATGAAGTGAACTCAGAGTTCCCACTAAGGTTCATAGTGCACAACTAATTACAAGCCTAAAAGTTTCATGAGGTTCACCCCAGGTATCACAAGTTGAAATTCCAGGCCTCTGTGTCATTCTCTGAAACATCTGCAACAGAATTTAACATTCTTGATAAATGAGATAAGTGAAAGTATTTACTTCATTAGATTTTAAAGCATATTTATTAACTCATACAACAAATACTAAATTGAAAAGTTTTACATCCAAAGCCAACATGGAAACATGCAATGGAACTTAATATTGACTTTTGAAATTGATGCCTTCAATACGGTTAACTTAATGCAACTTTTAACATACTTCTTAGGATATTTGACTTAATTAATATAAGCCCAGACTAAAAAAAAATTAACTCATTAAATTAAGTCTTTCCATCACTTTAAGGTAAGAGAGATATGTGCCTTCTTAACACTGATTTTCACCCAGCTTTGTTTTTATATTCTACAGATTCCAAAATACAATACACAACTATGCATATCTGTGTACACATATACACAATCCAGTGCAGAAAAGCATCTGATTCTATGTTTATCCAGAGTAATCTCTTTGGTTTCCCCTGCCAAACCACTTCTGTTGTGTCCAGCAGGGCAATGACAACATACACCTTCTTGTTATTATTTATGTATGGAGGGCCAAACCAAATGTCTGGGTGGGTCTTCAAAGACCTAAAATGGGTAGGCTTTTTTTCATCCACAGGACCCAATTACATTTAAATAAACCAACTCCTAGTGAAAGATTGGCTCCAACAGAAAATACCAGGCAACCACAAACACTGAAATTAAATCACAGTCCTAAGTCTAGAAGCCACCAACATATTGTTAAAAATAGTCTTTATTTCATCTCCATATGCATATACAGGCAAATAATGCACATTAGTTAAAAGAAGAAATAGTCTATTTTATTCTAGAGGGTGCATCCTTCACTACTATTTCCTAAACTGTGAAAGTTTTCTATCTCAGGCTAAGTATGTGAAAACAGAGGCCGCGCTCTAAGGATGCCTCTTGTCGCAGAGGCAGAAAAACAACTGTCATGAGCTGCTTAGGCTTTAAATGGATGAGTCCTGCTGGTTGGTCCTGGAGTGGCAGAGACTTGACAAATGTGGGAAAGTCCTTAGCTGTGAGATGGGGGCTGAGGTTGTGGGCTCCTGGTCAATTGAAAGGTTGCATTAAATGTAAATTATAGGACTCTTCCTTAGATATATACTCCTTTCAACCAGGTGGAAGGCAAACGCTGTCGTGCTCATTCGGAGATGGCTTGGTGAGGGCTTCCCAGCTGGGAGAGGAAGCCGGGCAGCCAGGAACAATTATAATCTCCATCTCTGAAGGACGGAAAGGAAGGAAGGAAATATTTTTATATAAAACCATATTAAATTTCCTTTTTTTAACATGCCTCTATGTATTTCTCCTTCCAATTTATATGAAAAAGTATTAGTTTTAAAACTACAGCAGAACTGGCAGTAAATATCACAGGAACAATTGTTCTTTTATTAAATATTTATTGAAATAAATTCCTGTGCTTTCTCATTTTTCTTCTCTGGTTCCAATATTTATTTACAGCTGATTATTAACATCTGCCAGTATAACCGTTTCATCCATACAGAAGCCGAAGGGTAAAAAAGTCGCACACACCCTTCTAACGTGACCTGTAGTTAGACAGAAAACAGTTTTCCCAGTCACTGCTTGGCTTCCTGTCTGTGACCTCTGAAAAGCATTGGAGGCCGGGGTTAATGGCCTTTCCAATCTCTGTGATAAGAATTCATTTTGTTCTATTACCAGCAGTTATCTGAGGAGCCTGCTGCATCACTTCAGCAGGGTTCAATCAATGAGGGGACCTAATGAAGTAACCAGCTGTAGCTCTATTTCCCTGGCCAGCTCTATCAGACAAATAAGAGCTATCAGTCACATCTTCAGGCTGATCCCAGACACAGCATCTTCACAGGCTGAACTCGTATGCATATGAACTAATGATACCCCCACCACTTTCCTGCAGTCGTCTCTTTCGATATAGCTTCCCTGACACTGAAAATGGAATGGGATGAGTTCTGAGATGTTGTAGCAAGAGGACAATAATGCAAGAAGAAGGGTGGGTTTGCAGAACAGTGGAAAGAGTTTACTCTAAGAGTTTAAAGTTAAAATTAGCATTACAAAGGAAACTTTCTATCAGCTACCCCTTGAATATTTCCACTTTAGGTTGGCAATTTTTAATCTTCCCAAAGGGTGGAGGATGAAAAATCATTATTTTAATTTTTATTGATATTAAAAGTCTAATATCAGGACTTGCATTTTGACTAAGCCTTCAGAACCAAAATACAATTACACTGTATTTTTACTTTGGTCAAATATCAGGCAATGTAACAGCATAACTTAATTTAGGGTTATTTCATGTTGTCTGATATCAGTAAACCCAGATAAAGAAAACTGTATGCTACAGTAAAACTCTATTCTTAATTTTATATTTTTTTAATGTTTAAATTAGTTTCATTCATCTCTAATTCAAAAGAGCAATTGTTTGTTAATAAGTGCTGTTTTCACATATGTAGGTTTCAGAAAGGAAAAAAGAAATCAAAGCTCCATAAATGTATTAGACTGTTATTAGGAGTCCTGTTCAAAACGAACCCCTTTATGGAAAGGGGTGCTGACTGGCGCTATAGCTTTTAGACTATTTCTCTCAGGCAATCACTGTTTGGCTTATAGGAAGCTATGAATAGGACATTCATATTTGCTGATATGCTGAAAGCTACAAGAACCTTAGTTTACTTTATTAGGTTAATTAAGATGAATTTCATGGAATACAATCTGTATTCTTTTAACTTGGCTGCTCTCTTTGTCAATTTGAAAGGAAAAAGAGCATGGCTATTTGTTGTTACACTAAAGAGATGATTTCTGAGGGAAGTTATATCAGTTAAAAAGTACTTGCTAGCCTTGTGCTTAATAAACATGTTCACATAGACAAGAATATTTTATTTCATAGGAGATGACTTTTCTTCAAGCAATATTACTATGACATAAAATACATATGTTTATGTAAATTATTTATGTAATTTATTTATGTGAATATTTATATATATATTTATTTATGACATTTTCTACATTTGTGTAGAAAGGGCCAATCAATACTTAAATGACTCACTTTACTGATTTAAAATTAACTTTCAATATTACTATTATGATATTATAATATTAGCAATAATACTAATTATTATGACATATATTATGACTAATATACTATGGTGCAGTCCCAAAGACTATCTCCAAATGTCTTTCAACTTTTATGGGTGTATAAAACTGCTTTCTTTTCACATTGCAATCCCTGAGATACCTAGGTGATCTGGTTCTGATAACTAGGATATCAGATAATTTTCTCATTTCAAACTTTTGAGATGTAAATGACAGATAAAGATGCAGTAGACAAATGGCTTAATGTAACAGAAAACACAACTGTGATATTTAGGAAAACAAGGAAGGAGTGTGTGTGTTGTGTGTGTGTGTGGTGGGGGTGAGGGGGGTTGAGGGGGTGGATTCCTGGAGTTTTAAGGATGTAAGTAAGGGTGAAAAGGACTGAACTATCTTTGCTGCATATGTAAACAGATAAGAATATGCCTAGCAGGCATTTTGGGAACATCTGTCAATTTTTTATAGAACATACTGATTGTGGGCTATTGATTGCATTTAAACAAAGTTGTTGCAAAAAAAAAAAATCAGCTAACAATTCGTGTAGAAAGGCCAATCAATATTTAAATGACTCACTTTATTGATTTAAAATTAACTTTCAATTAAGAGATCCATAGGACTCTTAACTGCGACACTTATCCATTCAAGAGAAAATAAAGGTACATTTATCGATACACTTAAACAGCAGTGGCTGGTTTCCTATCGATTCAGTCATTTGCGCTGGGATTCGTTAGCGTCATCAGCCTTTAACTCGCTTACTAGGTCCTCGCGGTGTACAACACTGCAAGATGTAGGAATGCGCAAAACAACACAAAGAAAGGATAGAAATTTAGACAGAATTTAAAGATATAGGAAAAAGGTAAGTCAACCTTACACTTCCTTTTAAAATTGTTTTCTTTTAGTATGATGGAAGCAAGACTGTGTAGACAATGGGGGTGACTATTAGACACAGAAGCCTTTTTTAAGGGGCTATTTTTTCAAAGCCAGGGCTTTCTATGTGGCACATTTTGTGTTGTGAAATTGTGTAAACGAAATCTTTGAACAATTGACTAGTAAAAGCTTTATTGGCTTCTATTGACTCACAAGATCACGAACTTGCATATCCTGGTTATATTATAATCAATGGCAGCTAAGAAAACAATTTATAGAATTTTTCAAAGGACAGTAATTGCATTTCCCATTGGAAATACTATGTGTGTTTAAAGCCAAATTTATTCAACAGTATTGCAAAGAAATCACACTAGACTGTGCTATAGCTTTTGGATATTTTGCCAGTTATTAAATTTGATCATTTTTATCAGGGTTTTCATGAAAATAAAACTGATATAAAAATCAAACTGTAATATAGAAAATGGACAAATACATTTAAAATGCATAGATCAAAACATTTATTCATGGATCTTAAAACCAGAATTATCCATCTAATTTCTTTTGTATTTTTATTACCTTTGAAGGGGAGTTCTGGATACAGAGGAGGGCACTGAATGTAAATCCTTTACTACAATTTCTAATATTATATCAGAAAAACAAAACTAAATGATCTCCACAGGGAATGGCATCTTAACAGAGCTGAATCTTCAATAACCTTGATTGTAATGTGTGTGGCAGTGTTACTTTTTTTCAGGAATTCAAAACGATAGGTGTTCTTTTTTGGTTTCGAAGACACCACACTGCCTACAGTCCATTGATCTCTTTCTCACCTTCTTCACTGTGCAAAGCTATCTGTACCAGAAAGAAGCTGTCTTGAACAGAACCCCCGGCTTATTCACTGACAGATAATTCCTGGTAAGAGAGACAGAACAGCCAGTCTAACTCCACTTGTACAGCACCGAATTTTAATTACGTTTATACCTGTCATTCATCTTCATTCTTTGATAATATCCACCGTGTTTACAAAAAATGTTTACAGTCATTTCCAAGACCAGCCCGTAGTTCCTTCTCTGGGTACCAAGTCTAGAGTAGTTATACTTCACCAATTCTATCTTTAGATTTACTCTGAACTTGTAGGAAATATTGGGAATGGATAAAAATGAAATAGGGATGCTAAAGCTCGAAGACAAAAACAAAACAAATCTCTCCTCAAATACTTTAACCACATAATACCAGTGTAGCATAATTTGTCACATATTAGATGATTACACTTACTAAAAAGTGCATGATGTCATTATTCCAGCTAGAAATCAGATGATGATACTAATTAAGTGATAGCAGGTGGCAGAGGGGGTCCGTCAAGGTCCTCTCTGATCTGTAGAGAGAGATGTGTGCTTCTCTGTCTAAACACCCAGGAGTAGTAACAATTGGCTTAAGCACTATTCAGTCCCAAGTTGCCCCGAATAGGGGATTCGCTTTGATTTAACACTTCCTTATCACATCAAAGAGGTGAAAAAGGCATCTGTATGGATTGGCTTGCAAGTGAAAAAAAAAAAAAAAAAGGTTTGTCTTTAACCTCAGTATGGAAACTGTCTTTAAGAACTCTGGGGGTACTTGGAAATGGCCCTCAAAACAGATATTTTAAGATTAAAACCATAAGTGCATGTAACAAAAATTACTAAAAGTTCAGTTCTTTGCAACTCTTGAAAGCTACAAACTGCCAATTATAGTATGAGAAAGGAAGTCTAGAACTAACCCAAATCTGTCTTTGGTGGATGTAACTGAAATGTCTGCTCCATTCTATAAAATAAATTATCACCTCAGCCAGCTTTACCTCTCCTAAAAATGGCTTGCTAAGATTTTTTTTTCTTTTTGTCACTAATCCTATTTTCTCTATAACCAAGACTCGCAGAATATACCATTCTTACAGTAGGCACTGGGGGATATGGACTATTTCCATGAAAATAACACTGAATCTGCACCTA
The DNA here is from genome assembly GCA_007570785.1 of Antilocapra americana. Lineage (NCBI taxonomy): Eukaryota > Metazoa > Chordata > Mammalia > Artiodactyla > Antilocapridae > Antilocapra > Antilocapra americana. Next base: position 18,541,688 of record ML661885.1, on the reverse strand, counting down.
TATATATATAGTTCACTGGTCATACCTCCAGAATTCCATAGGGCCATCTCATTCTTCCCCTACATTCACTTGTTATCATCTTAATGACATAAAACATTATATGGTGTGGAGCTAGGAATCTTGTCTTTCGGACGATCACATTACATGTTATTTGAATGGGATGTTGTAATTTAACAGTGATAGAAAAGATTTGCTTGAAGATGATGAGCCATGCTGGGTGAATCATGAGAGAGCATGGACAACATATGCCTAAAAGGCAAACCAAGTGGTTCCTATAAATGATGGAAAATGAGTGTTATCTAATTTCTGAAATTCTCTTATCCAGCTTGATCTGCCTCTGTGCTGCCTGTTTCAGGATCATTATTGTGTTTTTTTTTTACAACAGATCAAAGACATGGTTGATAAGACTTGATTCTAGATAAATTTGTTACATTTTCAGTTATCTTACAATATATGAAACCTCACAGCATGCTTAGTTTATTTAAACCTTTTCTTTTTCCCCTAAAGGCTTACTGACACCATCATTTCAGAAAGGTTTCATATCACTTTACCCAAATCATGGCTAAGACGGACACAAATAATTACAGGAATTAGTGCTACAGGGTGTAAAATTGTTCTCTTGTAGTAGAGGTGCATTCATTTCATTCTGGAATTCCCTGCTGAGAAATGATGTGTGCAAACTATCTAAGGACACTGTAATCCTCTGATTTTTTTTTTTTAAAGAGTAAAGTTGCACGTAATCTTTGACTAGAAAAAAAAAGTGTTAGCGATGTTCACACAGAGGACAAATGTCAAGCATCCTCTGCTGAACTCAAATAATAATAATAGTTTAATAGGAAAAAAAAGCCAGAAATTTAGGAAAATCACTTATTTCTACCTTCACGGAGGTAAACTTAATAGACTTAACAGTATCAAAAACAGAAGGGCTATTTACCTTCAGTGACTGATATAGGTGGGCTTTCATGATCTGAGTTCCTTTAGACATTTTCATGTGTATATCTTTTAAAATATCCTCATTTTCCATATTATAACCAAAGTGAATGTCCCTTAAAAAAGTCAGTAACTACCATCTGTAAAATATGGGAAACATGGTTACATGCCATATGCCATTCGACTAACTGTGAGAAATGGAACAATGGTAAGTCACATCACCTAGCAGGTTACAGGCGGGATTTTGAACTTGATCAAGAACAGAAAATCAGGGGCATCAGGCCCCAGACCCCCTTTCTTACCCTGGCATGCCACTGATTAGTTCAGCCTTAGTCGACCAGAAATCCTTAATCTTCTCTTTTTAATATTGAAGAGGTAACCCTCTTTCACCTGCATGCGGAGCCTACCTTTTCATCAAAGCTCGGGAGATTCCAGCCACAAAAATCAATGTATGCATGTTCAGAGCAGTTTTCAGGGTTTTGTAAGACAAATCTCTCAAATGGGGGCGAGTTTCATGCTATTGAGCTGGGCTTCGATCCGACCAAGGGAGCGAACAGCACAGCAACGGCTCCCTTTCCTGGGCTCCCGCAGCAGGGCGGGGGTGGGGGACCCGTCTCCACCAGGAACACAGCTGTGGAATTTCTCCCTGACCTCTCACCCCCCCTAATCCGACTTTAAACCTGGCAGTGGACTGGTTAAATAAATAAATATTTAAAGGTAACCCCAAATCAACAAACATAATTAATTTCTCTTTTCCATGTTAATAAACGACACTTAGAAAAGTTTTTCTGCCCTGGAGTGCTTCTGCAAAGCCAGGGCCAATTTCTGGAGACTCAGGTTTCCTTTTTAAAGGCGTATGTTTGTAAAAGCCAAGGAAAATGTTCATTTTTTTTTTTTCCTTTGCTTCAGGAAATGGATTTGTCTATTGAAACAAGAAGGGCAATTTGTTTTAAATGGAAGTATTTCTTTCCTAGTATTTATGTTACTCACTAAAAGCTCTGATTCTTTAATAGTTTAGGCCTCCTATCTTTCAAAAATATTCAACAGATATATTTTAGCTATTTGAGTTCCTCTCTTATTAGAAATCTGAAAGTTATGAAATAGGTATTGCCATACATCGTTTTTGAATTACAAATTAAAATGATTCCTTTAAATCTGGGGCATTGTGTTACACTCAACTCTCAGGGTAAAACTTTTGACTGTATTACCTGTGTTGCTTCTATTAGTTTCATAACTTCCCAAATTACCTGATGTTAAATCAATCATGACTTTACACAGCTGTAGCCTCCCTTTCATGAAATAATATTTTATCCTGGCATGAATAAGGCATTTGAATATTTTCTAATATTTTGGAAACATCAAAGGGAAACCATCTCAGATTCTTCATTTCATTCTGAGATGAGTATTTTTTCAGACATTAAAAAAAAGAAACTACTGGGCTTAGTACAAAAATTCTGAATCTGAAATGATGATCAAATATTACAATAGAACTATTTCTGAGTCAAGTGTAAATCAATTTTGCATAATGATAATGTGGATGTAAAATATACACTGTTCTTTACTTCATACAAATGGCTCACTATATTTTCATTGGTAGGTTGTCAAAATGAGTTTTTAAAATGAAATGAAATGTAATGAGGCAAAGATGATTTCTAATGATTTGGGGTATATATTTATAGGAGTCTTGTTTTTCTTTTTTATATTGAGTACAGGTTCTGAATTTGCAGCATATTTTAAATCAAACATTTCCTAAACTAAAATAAAAAAATATACAATCATTAGAGCTTGTTTATACTTTCTTAGCAGCAACCCAGCTGAGGAGACATATACTCTGAGCATTTTGATAACATTACTTACTCTGTTATCATCCCTTACCCTTAAGAAGTCACCTCTGGACCATGATTCACACTTTCTTAAAAAAATAAGTCCTATTTGGGGCCCAACTAGGAATAATTAATATAAATAACTTTTCAAAGTATAGTCACCTTAGCTGTACAACTTCTCATTATTGTATAAGGATAAATATTAAAGCCCTGGCTAGATTACTTAAAAAATTTAGTACTAATTTTCAAACATGTAATGAATTGTTTAATATACCATGTGATCCTTCCCACTCCACTCCACTTCTTGAACACACACACACACACACACACACACACACGCGTGCGTGCATATTGTTTCATCTTCTTCCAAAAGAAAAGTCTGAATTTTTGTTTCAGTACCTTATAGAGGAATCTCCCTTGTACAGAAATGCCTTTACAGTTAAATGGATATTGCTAACTCTTAGTCAACAGCTCAAGTGTGCTGGCAAGGATTAGCAGAAAAAATGAAAGAGTGCTATCATAGACAGTAATCACACTTTTTGGTCTCAGAGCCACTGAGAGGATACAAAAGCCTTGTTTGGCCCTGCCCTGGGGTCTGGGCCCTCAAATCTAAATAAGTACCAGTAGACACAAAAATGTTCTCATTATTTTCTCATATCTAAAATATGAATGTACTAATAGGTTTGTAGGCAATGTAGTTTCATTCTTACATTTCTTTTGAAAACATTATTTCTACTCTCAAGAAATAAATATCTCTCTGAAAGTGGCTGTCCCTATGGCATAAAAATAATTCTGAAGCCTAAAGCTGATAATCTTGAATTCAACGTACTGTGAGAGACCTCTGTGTACACATAGTGATGAGCTCTGTGACTATTTGGTTTAATCTCAAACTTGGTAAAGTCATGTTTCCTAACTCAAAGACGCATTCCATACTATATCATAAAGAGGATGCCCCAGTTAAGCCATACTTCTTTACTGGCAGAACTTCAAATGTCATCTTGAGTTTCACAAAACACACTTTCTTTTCCAAAGTAATTAGCTAAGGCAGAGTGTGTGTGGCAATTAAAAACCACTTGCTTGCAGAAGCTTGTAGGCATTATGTAATTTTTTTATGCTACAAGTACATATGTGTATTCTTGCCTCTAGCTTAAATACAGTGAGTGTTGTAGCTGGTTGCACAGGAATTGTCTCAAGAACATTAAAGCAAGCCAAACACGATTGTATTCCAACGAAAATTGCTCTCTTTATACCGTGTATTGAAACTTGATAACTGTTGGTTATAAAATTCCTTTGATTTTCTGTAGGTAATAAAATACTTTGGCAATTACTATTGACAGTTCTGGATAATCTTGAAGGCTGCCTTGCCTGCAGAAGATGAGTGTTACAAATCACTCCACTGAAAGAGGGAAGAACAGCAGCAGGCAGCAGACAGGTTTCAATTTCACAATGCTGATTATCTCATTCTCGATTCTATGCATGCCTAAATCTGAGAATCCCTCAAGCAGCTATATGGACTTCTACTTTTAAAATGCCTATTACGCTTTCATACTTTCTCCTGCTTCCTGAAGAGTGCCATTTCGCCAAGCTTAAATAGCAGAAAATTGCACTGCTTTTCCTCTGCCCATCTCCTCAATCTCTATTAACCTGAACAAGAACAAAGGAGTATGATGGTCCGGCTCTAGGTGGAGAAATAGGTTGGAAGTTGTTTTTCATTTACGGCCACGCATATTTTTGCTTCATCAATTCATTCTCAACAATAACCGGCTTTTAATGCCTCAGCAAATGACAACCTGTGCAATATTTCTCCCCCCCCCCAGTATATAAACGTGTCAGTCCTTGTTCCATCAGTGTGAGTACACTCACATGCAGGCTTCCACACACACCGACATTTTATTATGTGCCGCAACCCTAAATGAAAGCGCGTGGTTATTAGGACAGGTCTTGATTTAAATATTAGTGATGGAAATAAAGCTTGGTCCAAAATAGAATTCGTTCTGTTTTGGTTCGAAGGGAACAATAGGCTGGGAGCAGAAAAGAAGAGCTTTGAAGCACCTGGCTCTAATGCTTGCAGTAGGCCTTTATTAGATGTCATAAACAGAATGATGCATTCCCCGATGAAGGACTTACAGCCCACAGAAGTGGAGGTAAAATGGAGGACAAAGAGTCTGCTAAAACAATATGGTTAAATGGTCCCTTTCAATCAAACACTATTTATTATAGGCAGAAATCTTAATAACCTTATGGAGATGTGCTCAGTCTTCTAATTTTATACACGACTGCCCTTCCTTTTCCAAGCTAAACCTTTCCATTGGATTTGAACCCTGAATGACATCTTGCAGGGGGATCACCGGAAGTCAGCTTGCTAATGGACAAACATGGTGTGAGAGAAAGGAGGCATCTTTGTATTTTTATTTTGTTCAAGGAAAGTTAGAAGGCTCAGGGACCCCTCTCTGGAGTCAGTGGAGTTAGAAATTCCTGTGAGCTGCCCAGCCAGAGGACCACAAAGGTAATTTCGGCCATCGGAAACTGTTTTAAAATCAGGTCTGTTTTGCATTTAAAAAGATAAAAGAATGTTTTCTAAAATGACAATTGCTGGTTGGCCATCGATTTGGAGCTTTAATCTCATAGCCGGCTCAAATTTCCCATTATGTCTCACCGAGGCTTAGAAGGCTCGAGAGGCCGAACTATGGCCTCCGACAAAAGTGGAGGGGGGTTGCGGCATTAAGAAACACAGCTGTTGCTCGCAAACTGCAAATGTTAGAATAACTCACTGCTTGTTTTTTCCTTGCTGCTAATAAAAACTTAAAGTGTTTTGCATGCTTTCTATAAACAGTGCACTTAAGTTTTATAATCGAGTACATCTTATTAAGCGTGAAGTCTGCTGATACTTAAATTATTCATAACGTGGTCCAGACTGATTAAGATTGGCTTGTTAAGGAGCACGAGAAGCAATTAAACTGACAAGGCAGTGCGGCCTTGATGTATACATTTATTATCACAAGAATACCCAAAGTGAATGCCCTTATTAAGCAATGAATTTCACCTCACTGGCCTTCCACCACGGCTGCCACAGGCAGGGAGGGCGAGGAACAACATGTCAAAAGCTAACTCTGAGGAAATGCCTATCTTCAAGTGAAACCGATTTTGTAATGAACCTTTCAGTTGGCTCCTGAGGTAATAAATCCTGACTGGTGCATTAATTACTTGATAACATCCCATCAAAATGCAAATGCTGCACTTGAGCCATAGGAATGGCTCACTGGCTGGTAACTCTTCAGGGTGGACATAAATTGTCTGTTTTCTCTTATCAAACAGGGCGTTTATTTCCATCTTGCTGGGGTGAATGTCACTCCTGCCCCCCTCAGCCCCTTTGTGGCCTGACACCATCATTTGCGGAGGACTGTCAACATCCTAATGGTGCGACTCTTTCACTTGGTACCTTTCTGGAGAAGCTGCCCCTCCCCCAGCCTCTTGGACCCTCCCTGCACCCTGCCCCCCCCCACACACATACACACGCACGCACTCTCTCTGTCTGAAGGAATCCAAGGTGTCAAGGACAAACAGCATCAGCAGCGTTACAAAGCATAACCTCCACCTCTACAACACACTAATCTGTCTCTTATTTTTTCTTTCTGAGCTCACACACCAAACCAGGAATTTCATTTCTTGCAATGATCAAGTGAAACCTAGACGAACCCTGGATGTCCAGAAGCAGTGGGTCTACCTAGGAAGTTCCCAGACAAGGCCAGGGCTTCCCAGGTGGCACAGTAGTAAATAATGCACCTGCCAATGCAGGAGACGCAGGAAACGTGGGTTTTATCTCTAGGTTGGGAAGCCTTCCTGGAGGAGAAAATGGCAACCCAATCCAGTATTCTTGCCTAGAAAATTCCATGGACAGAGGAAGCTGGCGGACTCCAGTCCATGGGATTAAAAGGATTGAGCGACTGAGCACACAGCACACACCGAGCAAGGCCAGAAAATGTTTCTGGCAGCGACTCGCACCACGACAACGAAGCATTTCTAGGTGGTGTTTTCATATTTCCCCCAAATAATCAATACTTCATTAAAGAAACAGAAATGCTCCACTCTAGGCCTAAGAGATAGAGAAATAAGAGCGACGAGTCAAAACCAGGCTTAATAAACACTTGACAATGTGTGAGAGGGGATCCTGTTCCTGAGTGTTCTCTTAGCCTAGCGAAACAGATTTATTTAGTTATGGAAACTGTTTCCACAATGAATGTTAATGAGGATTTGTGTTTTCTATTGGCTCCTGCGAAATTCTCATCTCCATCAATAGGTCTGACGCTCCCACCTGGGTCAACATGCCTCCCAGTAGTGTTTATTTGTCTCGAAGGCTCGGTGAAAATCCTTAATTCAGGTTACTAGGCAACCCTACAGGTGAGAAAATATAATGTTTGGCTGACTCCATTTTTGAATGCACACAGTGGCCTAATGCCTTCAAAATAGACTGCAAAGCATGTGCTGATCATTCTCGGCTACATTCTCTAAAGGCGAGGTCAGAAGAAAATTAATTGATGCTGAAAATAATGACAGGAGGAGAGGCACCACTGAGACTTGGTGTGACTGGCATGTGATAATGTTAGCAAGAATCTCAGCATGTGACTGGACAGTGTGATGAAAAATATACCCTGTGCGAGGGAAAAACAAGTTACAAAACTTAATTAGTTTTTGACACTTCTTCATAAGTTATTATCTTTTCATTTGGAACATTGCCTTGGGACATCAATACACAAGAAGAAATGAAACATTCTTATTGTAAATATGAAAGAAAGATGACTTTATACTGGGCCTCTCCTCTTTACATGTCCTTTTGAATAAACAAAATATCCTCTTCAGGAGAAAGGATATCTGAGGGTAGATGATGCAAATGTTGTTTCTGCTCTGAGCTTGACACCGTCTGAGTCGATGTATGATTCCATTACGATGGATTATGCAATTCTGATGTGAAAAAAAGAAGGTGGCATCCGAATTAAATGTGGTCAAAATAAGGCTCTTAGATGGGAAGTCGTCAAATTATATCCTCGCCTGCAATAATGCTTCCTGTACAGCAAATGTATTTTTAATTCCTTTCCACTAAGGTTTATACCTAGAAGTAATTCACACTGATTACTAAATAACCCTTGTGAGTTGCTTTGTCTTTTGAATTTTAAAAAATACACTTGCCGTGAGCAATGAATTTCATAAACCAGCAGCTCTCATGCTTGATGAATCATTCTTATTTTATGCAGTGCTGTGTGATAGAGAACGGAGATAAAATATTCTATCCACAAGCTATTCGGTACAATTTATCATCAGCGGCTCACTAGCCCAGTGATAATACCTGGCTTGCAGATTGTAATGATCAGATTCTGTTTTTATTTCAAACAGGAGCAATTCCGAATACCAGAGTTTTTAATTTACATACATTAGTGAGGTTCAAATGTGGCAATAGCTACAAGCAAATTCACTTGCAAACTGAATGCTCGCCTTGCATAATGGGTTCCCTTTAGCAATTACTCACCAGTGAAGTACCAAGATAAAAATGAAAACAAAGAGAAAAAGGAAAATCATGATACGTACACCATCGTGTGGACTAGGATAATTACTGAACCACAGTGAAGGTCACGTTTATATCTGTTTTAGTAATGATTTCATGTACCCTACTTCTGTATTGAATTCCTAATGTAATCTTCTTTCCATTTTATGGCACCGTCGTCTCTTTTATCTGTAAGTTTTTTAAAGCTTCAATGCTAGCTTCCTATCATACAAAAATGGCAACGCCATTATTACTGATGATTTTTTAAATGATAAAATATGGAAACATTTGCTAAACACAGTAATCACACATGCACACGCACACACACAACTCCACAAATATACCAAGCCAACATTTAGTAAAACCAACAGGCTTATAATAAAATACCTCTTATGGTTACATCACTTTTACACTGACCACAGTACTGAGCTTGAATTCCCAGCAGCATCATTACTAGACATTTTCTGCCACCTTTCTAAATCTGAAAAGCTTCCTACATTTAGTGAAGATTAGGTAATGCTACACCCAATCAATAGCAGCTATCAATTCCATACCTTGTTCAGCAGAACAAGCTGATTAAAGTAAGTAAAAAGGCTGACTAAATATTGTTTAAGACTAGATGATTCTTAAAACTAATCTGTAGTTTTGAGAAAATATACTCTTCTCGAGAGAAATAAATGCTAAGATGACAACATATACAATGAGACTGGCACATCTGCTGTCTTTATCCCATAATATTATGGAAAACCCAGGACAGAGTCCCCAGTGTAGAACAGGAGCTTTATGTTTATTTGGCATTTCCACAGTCTGGATTGTTTATATTATGATCTTATGGTTATGTAAACGGAGTCTCATTTTAGGCTTATCAGCAGTTTTCGAAAAATGCCTGTTTATCAGAGATCGATACTATTCTAAAGAAATCTTAACACTGTTTCTGGGGAAAAAAAAAAAGTAATTTCCAAATTCATGCATTAGGCCCAAAAGAGTCAGCATTCAATTTCTAGACCTGAGTAAACTGTGTAAAAACCACTGACACACCTCCTAGGACAAGCCACATTCCCAAGATACAGAGAGATTGAAGAGATGACAAAAACAGATGGCCTGGTTAATCTCTTGGTGCTGCCCAAAAGGTGGAGATGCTGTGGTCAGAGTGGTTTCTGGTTGCTGCCTCCTATAACAGTCCTAGATTTGGCCACTTTAAATGAAAGGAGGCTCAATCTTTCTTTCCCCACTGTAACCAAGATGCAGTCACACATTTTTCTATACATGGAAAATACTAGCTTTTATTAGAATCACTCAGTGAACCAGTGCAAGGAGTCGTAAGAAGATGGCTAGGAAGAGAAATCAGAAAATGGGGGGGAAGAAAACGCTCTATATTTATAATGCTTTACAGTGTGGTGAAACAGTCTGCTCTTTCCCTTCCTAGTTACGGAAACATTATCAGTAGGAGTGGCAGTAACTCTTCTTTGAAAAGTTACCTCGGACACTTTAGGTTTGCAGACCTACCCAGGGTTCTGGTTTTGAAACTCTCCAGGGTGGTGTGGTTAGACAATTACAGGTGGCGCTCGTTCTTCCAGGCAGCACTCGGCCACTGAAGGAGGAGGTGTATTTGTTTAACCAGGGCTGTTGCTCAACCTTGTCAGCCCAGAGCCCAGCTAGCTGAAGGCAAGGGGGTCGTGGGAATTCAGAATGCAAGACAATGCCGGCCATACAGTTGAACAGCCCAAGGACAGGGCTTGATCCCTATCGGACAGTACATCTATAATGAAGGATCAAAAATACAGATTTTATCGTTACACTAGAGAGTTTCCCCTAAAGTGAACTTCCTCAAAGTTATACTACAGTGTTGTTCAGGTGCTCAGTCATGTTCAACTCTTTGAGACCCCATGGACTGTAGCACACCTGGCTTCCCTGTCCTTCACCATCTCCCGGAGTTTTCTCAAACTCATGTCCGTTGAGTCAGTGATGCCGTCCAGCCATCTCAATCTCTGTCAGCCCCTTCTCCTCCTGCCTTCAATACTATAGTGAAAGAAACTCCAATTTGTATTAAGTATATATTAAGTTGTTTAGTCGCTGGGTTGTATATGACTCTTTGCAACTCCATGGACTATAGCAACACCAGGCTCCTCTGCCCATGGGGTTTCACAGGCAAGAATACTGGAGCAGGTTGACACTTCCTACTCCAGGGGATCTTCCCAACCCAGGGATTGAACCCATGTCTCCTGTATCTGCTGCATTGGCAGGTGGATTCTTTACCACTGAACCACCCAGAAGCCCTGTATTAAGTTTATTCATACACACACACACACACACACACACACACACACACACACACACATATAGATCAACTATGTCTTCTCTACGGTTAAATGATGTAATTTCTATAAATATAACATGTATATAGTATTCAATTATGTAATCTAAAGTGATGTAATTTGTATAAAATCTCTATAGTTTTCAAAATCATTTTCATTATGTCCTGATAAAATCTTTCCTCTCAAGTCAATTGATACACTTGCCTATCCCATCTAACCTTTAAAATTTAGCCTTCCCTGACTTTGATAATTCCACAGCATTTCCAAATATCCTTGGTGTTAGCATTTATCTCCATCTTCAAGCAAGAAAAACCCTAGAGGACCTTTCCCAACCCACCACTCAATTCTTTGAATCCATCCTTTCCGAAAAGTTTCCATCCTTGTGCTCAAATGGTCGGTTGTATCAGTTTTCACAGTAATACTTAGACTTAGCCCTTAGTGTGGATTCCATAAAAACTGAACAAAAGGCTTTAAAACTAACAAAACAAACGAAAGTTAGATAACCTGTGATGAATTTGAATGGCAGTAACCCAGGATAGAAGGGATGAATTGGAAGTTTGGAATTTGTCACATACACACCACTACTATATTTAAAACAGATAACCAACAAGGACCTACTATAGAGCAGGGAGCTCTACTCAGTATTCCATAATAACTTAAATGGGAAAGAATTTGAAAAAGAATAAATGCATGTATTACTGAGTCACTTTGCTACACACCTGAAACTGATACAACATCGTCAATCAACTATGCTCCAATATGAAATAAAAAGTGTTATAAGAAGAAAATGCCAATAATAAAAGCAGTTAATACTTATTTCTTTAGAAAAGGCAGTAACCAGTACTTTAAATATTTGAATTAGGATGCCCCTAGTGCTCCAGTGGTTAACCACTCTGTGCTTCCAATGCAGGAAGTACAGGACTGATTCCTGGATGGGCAACGAAGCTCCCACATGCTGCATGGTGAGGCCAAAAAATAAAATAAAAAGTATTTTAAAAAAAACCCTTGAACTACGTTTGTTGTTAAGATTAAGAAGGCCTAAAATTAACCATTCTTCTCTGTGGTAGCTACTTCTACTTTTTTTGACACTGTCAACCGAAAGGAAGAGTGTGTACTTTGAAAACTCAGATTTTCACTGGTTTGTATGTAATAATTTGTCCTTCTACTATCAGGTGAGGTTACGGGATGATGCACTCGACAGCTGGAATGCATCTTGAGTTCCAGTTTTCCTCAGAGTTGAAGGCACTGCTGATGTGACGGGGGGCGGGGGGCGAGGAGAAGGCAACTCTATACGTGAGTCTCTCCTCGCAGGCTGGGCTGGTGACAGCAGGATGGTGAAAATGTCTGTGGAGATGGGCTTCAACTTGGGACAGCCTTGATCTATCCATTAAAATGGAAGAATGACAAAACAGCAATTCTCTCTAGCTCTTTCCATTTTAAAAAGATTTGAAGAAATTTGGTAGGATTGCTATTTTGTTTGTTTGTTTATTACTCAATCACATAAAATGTATTTCTAAAACACTGTTTTAAGTAGAACTATTAATCTACATTGAATTCCAAGTGGATGGCTTTTCATACTTAGCTTATGCTAGAAATTTGGTTCAAAAAAACTGGCGAGTGTTATGACTAATGAGAGAGAACAATCATGGTCTCCTATAAAAACATTTTTCCCATTTGATTTTATCATCTGGGTGTAAGAGAGGAGTTTGTTGATCTCATTTCTGCTCATGTGTTCTAAGGACTAAACTTTGTCATTTAACAACAGGGGTATACAGTGTCATGCCGCAGGGGAAATCTGTGACCATATAGAAAGACTTCTCCAAAGGGAGAGCTGTCTCATTGGAAAAGACCGTGATGCTGAGAAAGGTTAGGGGCAGGAGGAGAAGGGGGCAGGAGAGGATGAGATGGTTAGACAGCATTACTGACTCATTGGACATGAATCTGAGCAAACTTTGGGAGACAGTGGAGGACAGAGGCGCCTGGCATGCTGCAGGCCATTGGGTCACAAAGAGTCAGGCATGACTTAGCAACTAAACAACAACAACAAACCTTTTCTTAGATTCTGTACACGAGAACCTCTTCTTACATGTATGAGGTATGGAAACGTCTTCTGAAAATAGCATCCAACACAAAACCTGTCTACACAGCAAGAACAACAAAAAAAACTGTATCTTTTTCAGTTGAGAATTTGAGAATATGTGTATTTATCCTTTATCACTGCAGAATATTCTAACCTTCTACCAAAATTATTCCCAACTCAAGAAATGATCATTAAATATTAATAGAAGTACTTAAATTGTATCTTTCCATGCCAATTTCAGTCCCATGTAAATATATATAACTCAGCCTTAAACGTTGGAAATGCTGTGCTTCTAATAGAAGTATAGTCAAAGTAAAAACACAAAATGCTTAAAATGCTAGTTGTGTTTATTACTTGGAAAAGAAGGTTCCAATGGGCATCAGGTCAAGTTTTCCTATTTAAGAGGATCAATTTTAAGTGGAGTGCATTAATTACTTCAACAGTGACTTTTAAAGAGCTTTCCTAATCAAAATAGTTTTATGTACTCCAAAGTATCACCACTATTTTTCTCCCTATTTATGGCTTTTCTTTGTCAAGTGTACAGTTAGTTGATACTTCAATAGTGATGATCTTAACACTACCATCAAGCTTATTGTTTAAAAATAAAAAAGTAAAGAGAAAGAATAAGAAACACAATGAAACTACAGGTCAACCTCTTTTTAAGTCTTTTTATGTGGTAATTCTTAAGTCCAAAAAAGAATGGCAAATATAGTCTCCTAAATTAGTATTTTAGGCTTTCTGGTCCTAGAAAAGGTGAGTAAGTTGAAATCATTTTTACCATGGCCATTATGCCTCTGAAAGTTCATCTGTTGTAATTAGACAGGGCCCAAAGCAAAAGTATGTCTGTTTCTTCAGTGAAAGTGTTAGTTGCTCAGTAGAATCTGACTCTTTGTAAACCCAGGGCTGTAGCCCACCAGGCTCCTAGGATTCTAGAGGTAAGAATACAGGAGTGGGTTGCCACTTCCTCCTCCAGGGAATCTTCCTGACCCAGGGATTGAACCTGGACCTGCTACATTGCAGGCAGATTCTTTACCCTCTGAGAAACCAGATTTCTTAAAACAAGTCTGTTTTGTAAAGATACACACTTGTGGTGAAAACTTCGCTCTGTTTACAAGTTAAAATCAAGCAGAGATTTATAATCGCAAAATACTTCATGTCACTTTTAAGATCTGCTCTTGCAGTAAGAAAACGCTCTTTAAAAATGTATCAGCAACTTCACAAACACACAGGCACATATTGGATTTATCAGTAAAATAATTTTAAGTCCATATATTTGAGAAAATCTATATGGCCCCAGCCTTTTTTTTTTTTTAAAGCCATCTCTATTTCACCCCTAATCAAAGGCAGAGGAAACTCTGAACTGGCCCTTGGTTGGTAAGAATAATTCCTTCTCAGTCTATGCTTCACATGAGGTGGAAGCAGCAGAATAATGCCCATTGTTACTGTATGGTTACAGTGCCCTGCAAGTCTGGACAAGTTATTAGGTCAGCCACTAACTTCCTAAGTAGAAAAATGATGTGTTCTCCTTTGTCCTCTCTTCAGTAATGGCTGGAGTCAGTGCTAATTAAGGCCCTGCAGCAATGTTCTTCCAGAGAGGTCAGGGACTTCTTTCTGACACCTAAACAGTACTCAACTCAAAGGAATTGCTCCTAATCTGAAATGATGTGATGTAGAGCTGGCCTTTCAGATTCAGCGTATATTTAAAGGGAAATAACAGTTAATGGCAGGGGTGTCAAAAAAAAAAAAAGCAGATGGAGAAGCTGGAAGAAGTGTCGATTGGTGGCTAAGTTTACCTTCAATTCGTTACTCTGCTTACAGACGGTAGACAATAGAGCCCTGGATACCTTGTTCCGCCCTTCCTCCTAAAATCTTGGGAAGAAGAAATCTGCCCCTGGGCACACCCTGGGGACAAATCACCTCTGACAAACCAAAGAACTATTTGCTTAAGGACTATACTCTATGCTGGATCCTCTTTTCACCAAGAACCACATCATCTTGCCCAAGGGTTTTCAGAGAGATTCAATCATAATCTTTATTAGTGGTTGTATTCATAATGACACAAATAGTAAATTCACATAAAGCGAACACTCAGTGAAATTTCTTATTGGGAGTAAGCCATGGTGGTAATTAATCTTGGAGTCATTTTCTTTTGCCCTTGGGGGCACAGAACTTACAAAATCAAAGTGATATTTAAGAGAAACCAAGATTTACTATCAGTAAGTTTTAATAGACATCTGCATGGATTACAAATTACTCCAAAACTGTAAAGTCTGTTATCATTAATACACTTCTCTCTGTATTCTCCCCTCTCTCTCAGTGACACACCTGCATACCATGAATTGACATGTATTTATTTCAGGATTTCTTGTTGCCCTTATATTGTAGAATCACTGTTCATGGTGGAATGGCTGAGGGTGGACCAGAGCTCTGCCCGTAGAGCATTCAGTTCTGAAGTATCTGCAGCTGATTCTAAAAACTTCTCCCAGGTCAAATAAATACATCAGCTTCATAACTAAGTCCCCAAATCTCTTGAAAAAGTACACTTCAAATATGAAAATGAAGTCTGAGGATTTAAAGGTTCCAGTGATTTTATGGTTAAAAGGTAGACTTTAAAATCGGAGAAGTTGGAGATAATCTATACTACGACCTTCATTTTACAGATGAGGAAATAGAATCTCTGAGATGTTAGATGATTTCCTCTGGTTAATAGTAAGGCTGAAATTAAAATCCTGTTTTCTACGTACTCATATAGTGGAGTGATTTTTCTTCCTTACTCTGCCACCCTGTCTTCCTTCAAAAGTTTAGTACTTCATACAAAGAAAGAAATGTCCCAATATTGAAATTCAGTAAAAATATCTATAAAATTATGTACTCAATTTTGTTATGAAACAGGGTTACTGTTACTTATAAGTGTGCTATTAAGCTATATGTAAGTGTTCCCATCTATCTAAGCAGTTTCCTATATGAGAATGCAAACCTTCCACTTTAAAACATAAGAATGACAAGAGTTTTTTTCCCCCAAGTTGACTTAAACATACAAGGACTAATAGTGAGTTCTAGGCCACCCCAGGAGCTATGGAGCCAAGTCACTGCATTCAGATACCAAATGACTGCCATCAGCAGCTTGGGGTGATCTAAACACAAAGTGAAGGGCGAATGTATAAAGTAAGATTCTCACAACTTAGGAAATTCAGACACACAGCTGGCTGATCAAAAGAGATCCCAATGAACAGCAAATAGAAAAGATAATTTTTGCTCAGAATGCAAGTGGGGGATCTTATGTGTGTGTTTAACCAAACATATTTTCAGTTTGTTTCTGACTTGTCTTTGTTTTAGCAAGTTGGAATAAAATGTTAAGCAAGAGAACTTGTCTGAAATGTTTTGCTTGAAGAATTCTAGTATGAAAGAGACAACCAAAAAAAAAAAAAAGAACTGCAAGGCATAGGCCTCCTGGCCCCTTTAAAAATTCTTCTCTGGTTGAGTGGCTGTTACTCAACCAAGGAAGACCCCAGTAACCCATCCTCCTGTGCTCACAGGAGACTGGATGGAAACGCAAACTTTGCCCCTGGGAACCGAAAAGGTAGCAGGCTTCTGTAACTGAATTATTCCACCTCGGGAATTTTGCTGCTGAATTTAAAATGGGGCTGTCCTTTACATTACCAAAAAAAAAAAGAAAGAAAGAAAACTACCAACTGGCCAAGAGAAAGGTAACTAATGATATTTGTTCAACAAGTTTCCAAAACCTGGAACCAGAGATTTATCCCTTTTACAGAAGACTAAACTTGATTCATTAGTAATGAAATAAATATTGTCAGTGCTTTAGTTTTATGCCTTAAGTATCAAAGTTTTACTTCAAGTTAACATTTCCTTATATGGGAAATTTTAGAGAAATGTTGTATTTGCCAGGAAGGTCTTTATTTTTTAATATTTGAATACTTTGGTTTGTTAACTTTTAAATAATATCATTTTTAATAACAATTCATTATGTGACACTGGATAACAATTAAGAATGCAGGAGCTATTTTGGATAACAACTCTAGTTCCATCATTTCCAAACTGTGTCACTTTGTCAGATTATTTAATGTATGTGCCTTTGCTTCCTAGAATGAAAAGCAGAAATAATAATAACTTGCCCTTAATTGTCTATGATGATGTTAAATGAGTTAAGACATATAAAGTACATCACAGTGCTTGATACAGAGTAGCAATTAATAAATTATTATTTTAAAAATCTTAGACAACTTTTATTGTAAATTTTACTTTCTTAACCCCTTAATTATACATAAGCAGCTTATAAAAATGCATCCAGATATACAGAACAACTTTCCCAGGTTTTTCAATATGCAAATATAAATAAGTAACTAACTTGGACAACTCATATATTTTGAAAATGACAAAAATTATATAGTAATAAGGAAGAGAATCTTTGAGAAGATGCTGGTATGTCATATGAAATCAAATCTGAAACAAAGTCAAGCAAATATACATTCTAAGTGAAATCCAAAAGCTTATTTACACAGTAAACTGTAAAGTCTCAAAAGATGCAGTTGTGCATTAGAATTTGAAAAATTATTTTTCCAAATGGATATGAACATATATTTACATATTTCTATGACAGGCTACAAAGACACTAATGGAACAGTCTATTATTTCTAAAATAATTTAACACTATTTTCAGTTCCATTAATAGCCTAGAAATTAAACTTCTAAAACCTTACACAAACAAATCAAGATAATTCCAATCTCAAATCCACAAATTGAAATGGAGATTTGGTAATTATCTAAGTAATTTGATTAATGGAGATGAATAAACTAGATGATGGTGACCCATGGATCTGTGTTGGTCCTGAAATGCTTACTTTGACTGTATAAATCAATTTAAACTGGTTAAATGCTAAATGTACTGCCTTCACAGCACAAAGTGAAAATGAGATTCTGCAGTCATTTAGTTATCTTTATTAATGCAGGAAGCTAAAAACAATTGCCTTCCACGATATGCACATGTTTATTTCCTGACAAAATATTGTTTTTGCACAATACAGATATAATCTAAGGCTCACTCATTATCCTCGGTAATTTTGCTCTATGATTCCCCATTAGAGCACTTCATACAAACGTTTCTTTCAAATTGCTCTATTATGTCATAATCAAAAGACGGATTTTAGCCAAAACGTTTGTTTACCATCTTGCAGATAGTCAAAACACTCTGCTGGTGCAGTCTTTGATATTCATCTCTACTCATCCAGGAGTGGATTTTGGCCAAAACATCTGATTGCTCTTTTGAGGAATTTTACAACCGTATGTCAGTTGAGTTTAACATGAGCCAACAGCTATGCAATAATGGAAGTCACTGAATATTGAGCCAGCTGATTTCTTTGTCTGTCCACATAATGACCAATAAATTCTTTGGTCTTAAATTTTCCAGGATACGAAATAACACACTGGTATGAAATAAATGTTTCAATGAATTATTTTATTAGCATGTATGATTTAACCATCAAGGCCATGTTGACAATACGCTAAAAGAATCCATCTGATCAGTTCAGTTGAAAAATAAGCAGCACAGTGACGACAATCAGGCTAAACAATTTACTCAGTATGGTCCAAACCCAGAACCTCACACTTAAGAGTTCGTTTTTCTCCCTGGATACAAAGAGCCAAAAATCTGGCTCTTGCTAATAAAGTGAGATTATTTAATTTGATATTATACAGTTCGCCTGATAAGGGACTTTGGGCAGCACTGATTTGGAAGAAATGCAGTTTCAATTAGTCAGTTGTCATAGGTCTCCAAGTACTCTCAAAGTGCCGTTTCAGTGTCTGAAGTCTGCCTAAGCAGAACTAAGCCAGAAACCATTAACATTAATCCACCAGAGTCCCTACTATACACTGGACACTGTAGAACAGGGGTCCCTAACCTCTGGGATCTAATGCTTGAGGATTTGAGGTGGAGCTGATGTAATAATAATAGAAATAAAATGCACAATAAAGGTAATGTGCTTAAATCATCCTGAAACTACTCCCCTACCCCACCCAGTCTGTGGAAAATTATCTTCCCAGAAACCATTCTCTGGTTATCCAAAAAGGTGGAGGGACCGCTGCTATAGAAGAAGCAAGAAATATATTCAAAGACATTGGAATCCAAACTGAGAGCCAAGAGTCAAACTAGAATGTACAAATTAATAAGAATACAATTTTGGTGCATGCGTCTATGTGCTAAGTCGCTTCAGTCATGTCTGACTCTTTGCAGCCCTATGGACTATACAGCCTGTCAGGCTCTATCCGTCCATGGGATTCTCCAGGCAGGGATACTGGAGTGGGTTGCCATGGCCTCCTTCAGAGGATCTTTCAGGGTCCAGGGATCAAACCCTCATTTCTTATGTCTCCTGCATTGGCAGGTGGGTTCTTTACCACTAGCGCCACCTGGGAAGCCCCTACAATTCAGGGGGGAAGGATAAATTAAGAATTTGGGATTAAAATATACATACTACTACCTATAAAATAGATAAGCATCAAGGACTGTATAGCACAGGGAACTATACTTTATTCTTCTAATAACATATAATGGAAAATAATCTCTCTCTATATATATATACACACACACATACATATAAAATGTATAATTGAATCACTTTGCTGAATACCTGATAATATATATATATATCAATTATTATATATCAATTGTATATTGATATACAACATTATATATCAATTGTATTTCAACAAAATTTTTTAAAAAGAATAACATTCAAAGTGTAATTGGACGCTAAGTTGTAATGATACAATTCCCAGACAAGATCACTGATGAGAGATATGCATCAATACAGACCGCAATTATGAGGAAAGGGGGAATGAATGCTAGCTTACAAAAAGATACAGAGAATTACTCAAGAGGGAAGCAATGATACTTCTGGAAATATGGACTATACAGTGAAGAATATGAGAAGAGTGTAGCATGTAATTCATTTTGGGGAAGATTTTTCTAACTGGGGAAGACCATATTACGGTCCAACCTAATAGTCCCTTAAGAATAAGATTTCAAACTCCTTAAGTCTTCATGAGCTCTGATAACTACTTGTGTAAACTCAGCCTGGTTATTTCATCCGCAGGTGCCCTCAGTGTCCTGATTCATAAAATAAGGAATATAATGTTACCCCTCGCTTACCGCTACTCTAAGAATAATTGAGCTTCCTGGTATTTTAAATGGTGATCGGCCTATAGAAGTTGCTTAGTAAAAGTTTGCTCTCATCAATAGCCTCCTCCTCATTAGTATTAATCAGTAATTAGCTTTTCTAAGCCTGACACGCTTTCAGTCATATTTTCCAGTCTTGTTTCCTAATCTCGGACCCTTTATTTGAGCCGAACTGCACTACTGACGTCTCCAGCACATCCTCTGGTTTTCAAGTTCAGAGTCTTCATGTTTTACTTCATTTGGAGTATTATTACCTAGCTACTTCTTTCTCCTGTTGAGATCTTGCCTTTATTTCAAGGCTCTCTCATCCTGGGTGTCTGAGTTCTCAGAGCTCTGTTTTTATCCATCTTATAACACTTGATTGCATTCATCAGAGTTCCCCCTTAAACCAAGGGTCCCCAACTTCAGGCCAGGACCAGTACCTGCTGTCAGATCAGTGGAAGCATTAGATTAAAGTGCACGATAAGTGTAATGTATTTGAACCATCTCAACTCCACCCACCCCGCTCCAGATCACGGAGAAATTGTCTTCCACAAAACCGGACCCTGGTGCCAAAAAGGTTGGGAACCACTGCGTTAAACTATAAATTTCTGGGATATAAAGACATTTTTGGTAGGCATTTCACCCAATAGTACGCCAATAAGAGTCAGTGAAATTTTTGCTGAATCAAATCAATGCAAAACAGTTAAAACATAGGATGTGCATGCCTGTTGTATGCTAAATTGCTTCAGTCATGTCCAACTTTTTGTGACCATGTATACTGTAGCCCACCAGGCTCCTCTGTCCATGGAATTCTCCAGGCAAGAAGACTAGAGTGAGTTGTCATGCCCTCCTCCAGGGGATCTTCCCCACCCAGGGGTCCGAACTGTGTCTCTGAGGTCCCCTAGCACTGGCAGGTGAGTTCTTTACTACTAGCGCCACCTGGGAAGTCCCAAAATACAGGATACAGAGTGTGAATGCATACAGTTATTAGGCTATTTATAAGAAAACAGACTGTCTAACCTTGAATCAATAGATTTTGACTCTCCATCTATAGCAAATAAATAAGTTGTTCATCTGATCTTCCCAGAAAATGATAGCACCTACTGTAATGTTTGGTTGCTGCCAATAAATTTCATGCTTTGACAAGCCTTTCTTCATCATGGTAAACAAACACCCCACCCTTAAAAGTGTTGTGAACAATGACAAACTCTTGCCATGATGTTTCTGACTTTCAAACTGCAATTTGATCCCTGCCCATAATTGCACCTACAGAAATGCAATCATCCAGATTTTTTGGTCTTTTTTTTACTTTGATCAGATTATTAGCTGTTGCCTGAAATTTAGCTGGAGAATGATAGAATATTATCCTTTACATTTCATTTTATTAGGATTTAGCTATTAGGAGATACTAAAACAAAACTTCAGGACACTATAAATTCTAAAAGACAGCACTATTAAAATACTGACACTTTCAAGATCTGGCACTGTGCTGTGTCTACTATTTATTATATCACACCACCTAGAGTTATGTGTCTTTTCAAAACTAATAGCCTCAAAAAAAATTCCACTGAATAACATGTTGTAAGCTCACATGGTCTCTATACAAAAATACTCAAAAAGTAAAATTCATGATCACCAATTCTAACTTCACATCAGGTATACATATGAAACTATTCTGTATGTGGTTAGTAGTTTTTCCAGATGAGAATGATAGCCAGTGGAAGAAAAGAAAGAGAACGACAAACAGAACTTTTGTCATTGATTGCACATAATAGGGGATTATCATAGAAATGCTTTCTATTTTTTAAGATCGGTCGCAAAATGTCTGTTGTTTACCTATAGAGTAGTATTTTCCAGAGTATAGTTAAAAGCATGGATCCTGGAGTCAGACTGTTTTCCAAACCCCAGCCATATTACTGGGAGAACAGAGCAGTGTAAACTGAAAGTAGACTTGACCTCATGAAGCCTCAGTTTTCCTGTTTGTGAAATAGTAATACTAACAGCACCTGCAATATAGTGTTGTTCAAGAGATAAATAAGTTGAGGAAATCAAGGGCCAACAAAGATTTGCTTTTGTTTTTATTCTCAGTGAACCCATTCAGATTCAGAATCAAAATCTGAATTGATTTACTGGCAATAGATAACCAATTTAGTATCGAAAGACATACACTAGAGTACATTCAAGCTAAATAACCATTTGCATAAGAACTATTCACATAATTGAGAAAAACATGCCACCTTAGTCTAAACTCTTTGAATGATTGCCTCAATTCTCCACCTCACTTGGCATCTATTGACAAGGTCTTCACGTCCAGTATCCACTGAAAGTTTCTGTATTTCAAATAAAAATAATAGCTGCCGTCAAGTATGTTAATGTCCATAATCATTGTAATTTTTGTAAATTATAACTGTCAGTGGTCACAAACCTACCCAATGAAAACATAAGGTAACAATTTAGCCTTTCTATTACTACTCTCGGAAAAGAAGAGCCACTTGTAGGAAACTTAAGAAAGAAGGCAAATTTATAACATTTATTCTAAAAATAGGGGATCTTTTTCCCCTCTCCCAGTGGGATTATTTCTAAGGTAATATTTGCCAGAAAATATCTACAGACAAAATTTTACCACTGCTTTTAATTTTCATTACAGAGTGATGATACACAGTGCTACTTTAGCTTCGGTAGACAACATTTAAAGAATAGGCTTGAAATATCTAGGTATATTATAATTAATGTAAATAAAATTATAGTTTGGGTTCCAATGACTAAAAATTATGTTTGTTTATACTCTGCTTTTATGGTTTTAAAATTTCATAAAAATTTCTCCAAATAAAATACAATACTCAATTTAAATATTTGCATTTATTAGAAATGACATCTACATGATATTAACTGTATGTTATGTATTCATATTTATTTTTTTGAACTCGGTCATTTTCATGACACAAACTCTGATCAAAGAAAAGGATATAAGATAAGCCAATTAGAAAATATATTGTCACACTGTTAAAATGGGGATGGTCTCCGGAAAAAGTAGGAACACACGGGAATTCAGTTATTTTATTGCATTTAAATATAGTAAAAATATTTCATGAATTTTTGAAAGAATAATTCTCAGTATGCTTAAAATTGGACATTTAAAGGATGCTATTTTTGTTAATTACACATTGCTTGGATGCTTAAATAAGTCAAAGATTTAAGTCTAAAGGTAACCCTGCCATGTTTCTAACTGTCCTCAAAATAATTACAGAGTGGAGCTTGACTGTCACTCATGGGTATCTAGTCCATTGTGTGAGGAGAAAAAGAAAATGGCGGCTCACGCATTAGCACATCACCCATGGCTAGAGCAATGACAAGACAGATTAGGATGTATATTAAATCTCACACATGACTGCTTTTCTGTATCAAGGTAAAAAATCCTGGCTCTTACATACATTAGGGACCAGTGTTAGTCTGACATCTATATTAATATTGACAGCATATCAACATTCTTTTTTACATTTACTGAGTCAATAACTAGTCTAAACATGGTAAAACTTAGATAACAAAAATGAAAAAAAAATCTAGCAGGCAGTCTTATATTCTCATATCTAAAAAAATTCACCCCCCTCAAAGTACTTGGCTTTTATGAATTATCAATCCTTCAGCAATACATCAACTGGCATACACAGCTGTGACTCAGTAATCCAATCTCATTTGTCAAAAAAGAAATTTGGTAGATAAAGAATGGTTCTAGAAAAAGAAACTCCTGCACAGACAATAACATGAATATTATATGCATAGAAGACATTATTTTAAAAAGCTAGATTAATGCCATTGTATTGATTCACCTTCTGTACATTGTTTTCACAGATAAGAGGACATTGTTAGGCAGTAATCCTGCTTCCAAAATAACCAAAGTTGAGAAATACACATGAAGCTTACAAAAATAGGAAATAATCAAATTGCTTAATTTAAGATTTTTAACATCTTTATCTGTAGCATATTTATCTGTATCTACCAGGTTGAGAATTGAAAGCCCCATGTGAATTGGATTAGAGAAAGGAAGTCGTTATTTATATTGTGTTAAAATATCACAACACTACATGAAAACCTATCTTCATTTCAAGGCAATATCTTGGTTTCATTAATAATTAAATGTTGTTTTCCAAAGATGGCTACTTTACACTCTGCTTTGAAGTATGTTACCTTTACTGTTATTTTCAAAGATACGATAATGCTTTTAAGGTGCACACATATTTTATATACATTACTCAAGAATGCAGCAAAATAAAATATTCACTTTTTCCAGTCTTAGACTAGCCTCACTATATCACTGAATGAAGAGATATATATTTTTTAAAAAAAACAATACTTTTAAAAAAAAAAAGAAAACAAGAGCCTGCATTCTTCTAAAGCTTATATTCAAATGGTTGACATTTCAATTTTAGTAACTAAGTTGTGGTTGGAAGCACCATCATTCAGGAAAAACAAAATCATGAGGCAACGAAGCAAAGTTCTTTTGATTTTAAATGCATCATGCAATAACTCTTCAAGAGTCACTCATCTCCAAAGTCAGGTAAGCTTTTATTAAAACATGCCTTTGATAAAAGACTACCTTTCTCCTTTTTCCAGCACTCTGTGGAAGGTGACTCGGGTTAAAGTGATGTTCTTAGTAATAATTATCTCTATAAGATCTATGCTATCATTTATGTAAGTCCTTGAAAATGATGCCATTTTGTGTGACCGGGACAAAATTGCGACCATGATTATAAACCCTTCCATCAGGCAACCCCAGTGGCAAACAATGGCAGGAATAAGAGGGCTTTCTGTGCTCTTCTACTAATGCTGCCCTAGACTCTGCTAGCAAGATGTACGTAAAAGAAAAGATGTACAGAAATACTGGCACAGGAGAGTAACTTGCACTCTAATGCTTTGAGATGTTTATAGCGTTAAAGCTGCTTAATTATCAATAGAGGCCTTGAAAAAGTTAAAGGAGTATTTTAACTAGCAATAAAACTATCATGATTACCAGAAATTCTGTCCTTCACTGGAGGTTGTTTTTATGCTCAACAAAATGATGTGAAATTAACTATTTTCATCAACAGATGGTCTGTAGGATAATGGCTTGTACTTTTTAATTTCCTTTTTGGCAGTACATCATGCCAAATGTTAGCAATGTCAATAGTCTTCATTAGAAGTTGTCTGATATTGTTGGGATGTTTTGTACAGACACTCATTTTCCCCCCAATATTAGAAATGGAAATCAGAGAAGTTTAAGGAGTACAGAAAGATAAAAAAAATTAATATACTTAAGTGAAAGGAAAAGGAATCCATATCAAATTCCAAGATTAAAAATTTAAGTTTTAAAGTTTTTATTATTTCTTTTCATCTCCACGGCATCGCTGTAATTCAGAAACCAGTAATCTTTACTCTCACAAAAAACATCTTTTGTCCCTAACCCTTATTCTTAACAAGGGGTAAGTGATGCCCCATTTATAACATTTTTCAATTCATAGAGTCCACATGTGGCCGTGTACTAGCCTAGCCAGACAGAGTGTACATTTCAAAAAAACTAAACCTCATAAATCTCCAGAAATTCCTCACATCTATTATGTTTACCTTCTGCTGCTGATGAGCCTGTTGGGCTCTGTACAGAGGAAATTACAAGCGCTCCAGAAGATTTGGCAAGAAGATGCTAGAAGAAACAATGGGCAAAAAAAAAAAAAAAATTCTTAACTGAAGCATCATATCCAGCTTTGGCTACCATTTACATATTTGAGATTACTAGCTAGTAAAGTGGAAATTCCACTGAAATGGAATAAATTGTTTTCTGAAATCCCTATCTGATTATTGTTGGTGATTTCTGAAATTAAACATTTTAAGCTACACTCAATACACTGTATGGAATTCAACTGAAGGCTAACAATCTTATTGAAAATCTGCCTGTGTATGCAGTTTTCCAATTAAGAATCAAAATATTTGTATCTACCTGAAACTTTTGTTTCTAGCCTTGTGATCACTTTCATATTAATCTATATTATCCAATAAATCTTTATTTAATAGATATTTGGAGGCTGTTGTAACAGCTGCTATCTAGTAAGAAAATGCCAGTTGAAATATTTTATATTCACACATTTAAATATCACTGGAAATAAGCTTAAAGTTGATGCCAAGGGAAATGCTTAAGCCTAAGACATATGCTACAGAATGTTAAGAAGTTTGTAAGTCAAAAAAATCTTCCACTAAAATTATGTATACACAATGCAAACAGAATCAAAGTAAAAAAAAAAGTACAAGTAAAAAATAGCTTAACCACTATGCTGGCCTTTTTTCCTTTCCTCATTCTAAATATCAATTTTCTTACTGAGTTGACTGGTTATCCTGAAGACACAATTTTATTATCCATATAAGAAAATGGTCTTAAAGAAAGCTTCATTACTCTTATGTTTGAAGATGACTTAATTTGTATGCTTCAATTTTACTAAACATGTTATTGCTATTGGCTATTACATTTCATTCATTATAAAGATAAAAATGAATAAGAATGTGAATTTAAAAAAAGAATAAGAATGTGCAGATCCATTTAACAGGAATCACTCTTGAAATAAGTTAGAAGTAAAACTACTCCTAAAGAACAAATAGAAGAAAACAAAGCAAAATGGAACCACTGGATGAAGATCAGGTGTCTACGATTCCACATAAAAAGTAAAAAAGAAAAAGAAAAAAAAATCACAATTTATGTATCTTACCAAAAAGAGAAGTCATAAAGTCATCAATTAATCTCAACCACACAACCTGTCAAATCAGCAAATACTTGCATATTTATCAACTATGGGCCCTATCACTTGCCTGATATACTAAACATTCATCTCCCTTTGCACCATTCCCCTAGTCCTTAGACCATCCCTAAACAGCTAAACCAAGGTCCTGTAAGAGGTCTCTCCCACTAAAGAAATACATTTCATTATTGTGAAACCAAATCTATTACTTAAGAAACTTAATATGAATGTCTTCCACTTCCGATTGGAAGGAAGCCAATAGGATTGATCCAATGCCTTCCACAGAATGTCACAGATCTTACTGCCAGTAAACTGCCCCTTGGGTTTTGCTTTATCCTCTGGAATACAGTCTACCTTTAACTGTATCTACAAACATATTTTTGAAACTCATAATATCTATTCTTATCTCTTTGAAAATCACTATAGTGCCTTTACAAGGTTTAGTCCCACATGCCTATAGAATTATTTGGCCTTTAGCCAAAACAGAGCTCGAGAAGGCTAGATAAGAGCCAACTATTAAAAAGAAATTAGAAAAAAAAATTTCCATTCTAATGAATAAAAACTGCTAAACCAAGGAGCGTTAGCAAGGGACTTATAAAAGATATGGCATAGGTTATTAAAACACCATCC
>ML661885.1:18449445-18509445 GCA_007570785.1 Antilocapra americana | reverse complement strand
ATTAATTACTGCTATCTTTGTTTCTTTCTGTAAAGAGAATTCTGATGACTTGTTGGGTTCCTTACCCGGCCTACATTTTCCACCCTGCAGTTCCCATTCAGTTCCAAGTGGGACTTGATTAAGCAGTTTACCAATTACTTCCATCAGCGTTAGGTACAAAGCATTTACACAATCTTAAATCTTTAAAAAAGAAAAAAAAGCATTTCTCATTAGTAGTTTAGGGAACAGTATTAATAACAAATTCATCTAGTAAGTGATCAAGCAGCTGGATTCTTGCATGAATTTTTGCATTTAAATATAAATATTCTCACATTTTTCACATCATTATCTATTCAACTCCCCTATTCATATTCTCACAGCCTGTGACTTTGCCTTTTTAGGCAATGCTAATCAATTTTAAAATTATTTACTTTACCTCTTAATACAGAATTCTAGCTGGAAACATCAGATTTTGCCTGCTATCTTTTCAATCAGGCCAGTGTTTTTATTGTTTCTAGATAAAACTGGCTGCCACTATCACTGATAATATTTTGTGGATGCAAAAGAGCAAAAGTTTTAGATGGTTTGTTAGCATGCTTCATATACCTCTAAAAATAATTTGTAACTATCTAGACCACTACAAATCTTTTAGAATTGTCACGTAAAAAAATTTCAGAGTTTTAAAATACTACACAGACCTAAATACAGGTTGTACATATCTAATTACATATGTAAAAGTTAGGAAAATCATATTTCTTTTTAAAAAATCATGAATTTAAATCCTAATATTTATGGCAAAGCATACTATTTTGAAATAATTTGCTTCGAAGTATCTCCTTTAGAGTATGTATTTTGTATGCGTCCCTTAGAAAGATTATGGACTTCCCTGGTGGCTCAGATGGTAAAAAATCTGCAGGCAACGTAGGAGGCTAGGGTTCAATACCTGGGTCAGGAAGAGCCCTGTAGAAGGGAATGGGTACCCACTCCAGTATTCTTGCATGGAGAATTGCTGGACTTGAGAAGCCTCCATGGCAGGCTACAGTCTATGTGATCCAAAAAGTCAGACACAACTGAGCCATTAACACTTGGAAAGATTATACATAATTTGTTATTCTTCCATTTCACAGAAAAAAAATAGCATAAGAGTTTAAGATTCAGAAGTGAGAATGAAATTGAATAACTCATTCTCTCAGAAATCAGGAAACCTATAAAACAGAGTAAATGTGAATCAAGAAAGATGTATTACTATTCGCTGATATGGCTAGAATTCGTGTTTGAACTTAGCAACATCTATTTTAAAATCTGAATGAAATGGGTGGGAAAGATTTACAAACCTGGGCAAATTCAATTACCAGAATCACCCAGTTCTTCTTGATGAACCTATGATACCACTTCAATTTTTTTTTCCAGTAATCTCATCATCACCTGCCATGATTAACAATAACAAATGTGTTACCACCAAATATGTGCCATTTCAGACCCCAAGCCCTGAATGCCATAATAGCACTCATCACTATAATGATAATGACTCATCATTATCTGATGATTCTCAGATGAGAAACTTCTAAGCCCAGAATTTGGACTAGGTTTCAGCGTAGGGAAAGCCAAAACAACCAATGCTTTCATTCATTAGGGTCCAAAAATGGGTCGCTTTGGAAGGGATAGGAAAATTCCTGGTTTGACTGAATAGCTGATGCTGTCATGTCTTGCAGATAAAACTATTTTTTGCCATTACACTCTTACTTATTAAGCCTGAAATGATGTGCCTGAAAAAAAAAAAAAGAGGGGTATAATTTTCCTCTAGTCCTCAGTAAAAGTTCTAAATGTCATTTCTAATCCATAGCAAAAGATATAAATTCAGAAGTATAGATGAAATAAATTAGATCATCAAATGTAACTACTTGGTTCATTTTTTAAAATTCCAAGTTTTCTAAAAAGTAGTGAAGTAATAGTATTATATAGGTAATTTCAAAGCCAAATATTAAAGTGAAATTCATCTTCCAGGGTAAAACAGTTACAGAATATATAGAATATGAAGGCTCCATTCTCCCACTCATTGTTTACATGTCTTCTGTATCACCCTAGAGACCACGAGTTAGAAGACTATGTTTTTCACCTTCAAACCACTTGTAAAAGTGTGAGAATTAAGTAAGCACTTAAGAATTGAATCAATGTAAACAAAGATATATATGATAGATAAATCTTAAACTCAGAACTGAATTAACTTGCTAAATATAAGTATAAAAAAAGTATATTATTTACAGATTTAGATAATAATTCTGGGACATATAACATCATCTAATAATGTTATGAACCAATTCAGCCCACCTCTGGTTTATCTGCATCATCTGGAGACCTGGGTTCAATCCTTGGGTCATGGAAGACCCCATGGGGAAGGGACTAGCAACCCACTCCAGTATTTTTGCCTGGCAAATCCCACGGACAGAGGAGCCTGGTAGGCTACAGTCCATGGGATTACAAGGATTCGGACACAACTGAGTGACTACGCTTTCTTTCTTTCATCTGACTCTAGTCTGGATATAGTATTTCTAAATATGGATCTTCCCTATGTTAAACTTTTTCTGGGTTGTCTGAGTGAATGTGAAATGGTTAGTTATGTGGAGTTTGGAAAGTTAATGGGATCCACTTTTTAACCACGTTCAGTTCCACAAACACTGGGTGTGTGCACCATGGCAAGCGTTGGACAAGGTGTTAAAGATGCAGAGGAGGCTTTGTATTTCCTTAGGACGCTCATGGCCTCAGAGAAGCAAAATGAACCACCACAGCCTGGTGCAGTAAGGTCTCTCTGGGGAGAAACAGGAGATTTCACAGTAGGTGAAAGGTGGCACCACCATGTCCACACATGATTAGCCTGGCAGACAGGAGGCAGGACAGCCAAGGCAGACGGAGCAGTACGTGTGTCGTGCCACAGGTAACAGAAAATGGGGCTCATTTGATGCACTTAAGGAAGTGCCCTGAGAGGTACATTTGGACAGAAAGTGAAGTAATTGGTATGGCAGGCTGAGACTGGATTCAGAACTGAATGACCTGGCGAGTCACTGGAAAATGTTAAGTGGGAATGAGATGGGCTTGGTCTTTTTGGCTTGCAGCCTATGGGATCTTCCCCTCAAAGAGGGATCGAATCCTATGCCCCCTGCATTGGGAGCGTGAGTCTTAACTACTGGAGCACCAGGGAAATCTGAGATGGGCTTAGTCTTCACGCTTCAGAAAGACCAATGCAGCCTCAGCAGAAAGGATAAGCAGTCTGGCTGCATGGCCCTTAAAACAGAGGGGAAGTAGTGACAGAGCTCATCACTGTTCCTCCACTCGGCCACTGGCTTTTGCCCTAATTCTCTTGAGGGTTCTTCTCAGTCTCCCTTACCCAGCATCAATGTATTTGTGCCCCCCAGAATTTATTGCTCATATTCAGCTGACTCCCGGATTTCAATCTCTAACCCAGGTCTCTTTTCTGGAATCTAAACTCATTTTGTATGAATACCATCTTGGCATATCCATTTGGTTGTCTTACAACCAAAACTCAAAAACTACAATGCTAAATGGATTCTCCGTTTTAATTTGTCACCTACTCTTTCCCACACTAACTTCTATCCAGTCCTTTTTTATATACTAGGTACCATTCTAAATCGCTTATGTATGTTCTTTGATCCAATCACCACAATATGGCCTCCTACAGAGTAGGTGGGGCTTCCCAGGTGGCTCGGTGGTAAAGAATCTGCCTGCCAATGCAGGAGACTGGAGACTCAAGAGACGTGGGTTCAGTCCCTGGGTCGGGAAGATACCCTGGAGAAGGAAATGGCAACCCACTCCAGTATTCTTGCCTAGAAAATTGCATGGACAGCAGAGCCTGGCAGGCTGAAGTTCATGGGGTTGTGAACAGTCAGACATGACTGAGCACACACGCATGCACAGAGTAGGTACTAATCTTATCCTACATTGTAGAGATGCAGAAACTGAGGCAAGTAGAAGTTAATTAGTTTGCCCAAAGTCATTATTTGCCCAATGGTATAATGTCAGTGAGAGAGGCAGTCAGGCTGAACCCCTGTACTATTCACTATGACACCATATTCCTTCCCCAATCATTTCCATTAGTGGTACCTAGAATTCAACCAGGGACTCATTCTAGAAATCTGGAAGTAATTTTTTATGCTTCTCCCTTATCACCTGCATCTAAGCACCTTCCTAAACATACCTCCTATTTCTCCATCTATCAATTTTCCTGCCTGTTACATCTCAGGCCATCAACTCTTATCCCTTCTATTCAATTCAGACAGTAACCACAGTACCTTGAAACAGCAATCTGATTCTGATTCATTCACTCAACAACTTATAAAACATCTTTGTTATGTGTCATGCACTGTTCTAAGTTCTGCAATTGCAGCAGTGAATAAAACAAGTCCCTGCCCTCACAGAGCCCAAAGTCAAGAATCTAAAAAGAGACAAAACAAACAAGTAAATATATACATTCAGGAAATGATTGGAGTTGCGAAGGAAAACAAAACAGGATAGAGTAAGCAGAGTGGGCAGGAATGGTGGAAGAAAATATTATTGAAGAAGCTAACCTGATAAATTCACACACCAAATTAACCTCCTTCAATGGTTTTCCTTTACTTTTGTGATAAAACCTAAAATCATTAACATGACTCAAAGGTGAACATATGGCTGGGCCTTCCCCTATCTCTTCCAATCTAATATCAATTACTCCTTCATTTAAAAATATTTCAGCTTTGAGGATTAAGTACATGGTCCTTATACCGAAGGGCCTGGCACAGTCTGTCTTTAATGCAACTGTAGGGTTGGTTCATTCATCTTCCTCACGTGTTCACTTTAGTCCAACTATCCCAGTTTCAGATCTTGCAAGTAAGGCTCATTGAAAGGGTAAAGCTTCCAAAATTCCCTCTACCTTCAATGCTTTCCTCTTCCACCTTGTCTTACTCTCATTCATCCTCTAAGTCACAGCCTTTTGTTTTTCTTAAGAAACCTGCCTGTTTTTCTTCACCTCTTTTACTCTGAATTTTTTCTTTAGAACATTTATCCCATTGACAATTAAATACTAATATCTTTGGTTGATACGTGTCTGTCTTCTCCACCAGACTGAAGCTTCATGGTGGTATGGAATGACTCTTTCTTATGCATCGTTTGATCTCCAGTACCTGAATAATGTCCAGTACATAGCCATATGCTAAATAATATGGTCAGAAAGAACTGTGAGGCAAAACTAGTGGCAGACAAGAGAGAAGCACCCAACAAACTGAAGAGTTCATCAGGACAGAATACTGAATAGATCCTCTTGACCGAATGACTGAATACAGTGGAGGGCAGTAGAAAGATTAAATATAACTGCCTGCTTTCTCTCTAGTCTGGGTAAGTGAATGGAAGATGCTGCCGTGGACAGAGATGGGAGATGCAATATAATGACCAGGATAGTGAAAGAGTTATGCTATATTTTAGACTATGGGATGTTTAGAGAGAGGTGATTAATTAGAGAAAGATGTGTTTTATAACAAGGATATTTTTAACAGAACCTGTCTTAACTCAGGTCCAAGAAATCTTCAACAAGCTGTGAAAGTGCCAGCAATTCCCATTTTCCTGGCAGAAGGATAGTTTTTAAAATTCATAGTCTTTATTTTCCCTCTCCAACTTCAATTTTGGGGAAGCAAGCATCAGTTCACAGTGCTGAGATAGCAGCAGGAGGCCGAGGTCCACACCCACAGGTTTCTGACCTCACTTTTGGTTCTACAAATGGATATGCTGTTCAAAAGTAGTTTAGGAAAAAAAAAAAATCATAGAAGACCTAATAAGAGGACAGAAGAAAGCATAATCTGTGTAAAATATTAAATTTCAGGGTGTTTATTTGGTGTTATTTAAATAGTAATTTTTAAGAATCTGGCTCCATGCACTTCTAATCAGTACACACTGATGCATATGATAATGGGTATTTGCAAATACAATAACATTTCCAAAAACAATGATATCAAGAGACCCTTTGACTCCAAAAATAGAATCATGCCAAACTGATTCAATGGAAAACTTTTCAAATTCTATAATGATAGACAAAATGACATGCCAGGTGTACGAGATGATGTCACAAATACGAAAACAGTTTCATTCTCCACGTACAAAAGTGATCATGGATTTGGGAAGAGATCACTCTCATTATCCACCTCCCTGGGTTTCCTCGCAGTGTTGGACATTGCTGAGTACCTCTTCTTTCTTGACATCCCTTCTTTTGACTTCGCTGAAAAGCTCTCTAAGTTCTTATCCTCCTGGTTGCTTCTGTTTTGTCTTTTTGCTGTCTCTTCTTCTTTATCTCAATACAATATAGATTTTTCACATGTGTTCTCTCTCTCTTTCTACAGCAAGTATCTCCTGTTTTATTTCATTTTCTCTCATAGGCTAATTTATCTTCTTGCAGCAGATCACTCACAAGTCGAGATGCCTAATGATTCCTTCTCCCTAAACACACACCATGCCCCTAGCAACCCAAAATGTATCTCCTCCTAGGGTTTCTTCCTTTCCTTCAAACTCCACAGTCTATACCTGAGTTTATCATTCTTCCTTTTAAATGTATCTCTGCTGCTCCTCTCTGCCCTCTATGTTTCTGATTATGATACATAAGAGAAACATGGTATCATCTCAGACACCTTCTTTCCAAATCCTGGCCTAAGTTGGAAGTGTCTACCTGTTTTTATACCATCTTCATCCTTATCTTTCTCTCTAATCACACTATCCCTGCCAAAGCTATTTATTTCTCCCTGGAACTATTGTCATCATCCCCTAAATATCCTGCTTGACTTATAATCACAAGATGAACATTGAGTATCATGGCCTGTGGGTGGTCATTTATTACCATTAGTACTATTTCTATATCATTGTATGCCAATCCTATAATCAAAATCCATCAGTGGCACCCTAGTGTTTATCAAATTCCCAAATCCTCAACATATCATTCAAGATTTCACATTCCTTTCTTGATTATTACATTCCTTGCCTTAATGTGCCAGAAAAACTGTTCACCTTTTTAATTAAATACCTTCAAGTTACTTCCTTATCTATGTGCTGTTGTTCATATTCTTCTTACTTTCTACTCTTTTCATTTTGCTATATTTACATATCCAGATCCCACCCATTTTTTAAAGTCCAATCCAAATGTTACCTCAACGATACAGCCACTATGGAGAACAGTATGGAAGCTCCTTAAAACGCTAAAAATAGAGTTATCACATGATCTAGAAATTCCACTCCTGGATATATATTCAGAGAAAACAATTCAGAAAGATAACATGTGCCTCCAAGTTCACAGCAGCACTATTTTCAATAGCCAAGACATGGAAGCAACCTAAATGTCCATCAACGGATGAGTGGAAAAGAAGACATGGAACATATATACAGCGGAATATTACTCAGCAGTAAAACAGAATGAAATATGCCACTTGCAGCAACATGGATAGACCTAGAGATTTTCATATCAGTGAAGTAAGTCAGACAGAGAAAGACAAATATCATATGATACCGTTTATCTGTGGAATCTAAAAAAAGGATATAAATGAACTTATTTACAAAACAGAAATAGATTCACAGGCACAGAAAACAAACACATTTATGATTACCAAAGTGGGAGGGGGGAGGGTTAAATTAGGAGTTTGAAATTAAAATATGCACACTACTATATGTAAAATAATCAACAAGGACCTACTGTATAGCACAGAGAAATATAGTCAATACCTTACAATAACCTATAATGGTAAAACAAATGCAAAGAAGAATATATATATAAAACACTGAATCACTTTACTATACCCCTGAAATTAACAGAATGTTATAAATCAACTATATTTCACTAAAAATTAAAAAACAAAACCAAGTCACCTCAACAAATAAGACTTTCTTCAAGCAGAAATATCCTTGTCCTCCTTTGAACCAAAAAGCATTCTCTCTGAATCCCTCTTCTGGTGTGTAACATTTTTTTGCTTTATTACACTTATTTACACACATACCTTATTTACTCCAACTATGTCTTCTGCCCAGGCTGTCCAGTCCATCTCTACAAAATGTGGTGCTGGGATTCATAATGACCCATGGGCTTCCATTTAGAAAAGTAGTTCACTTTTAATATCAATATTGCATTTTGGAAGAACAAAATTTTACAGAGAGTTCAGAGTTCAATTTTGCTCTACCTCTCCCTATCTATTTGTCTTTTAGAAGTTAATCCCTTGAAGGCTTTATTTCTTTTGTAAAGTGTGGATAATGTTATCAGTCTCACATATTTTTAATAAGACTGAGTCAGGCAAACACACAAACCACTCTGTGAAGGTATCTAATAAATATTGCCTTGCTTCCTCTCCCCAGTTGCTGGTCCTTACTAAGAAGGCTTTGGCACCCATAAACACTGATCTTTAAAAGCAACATACAAAGATGTGCTCAGGAACTTCCCTGGTGGTCCAGTGGTTAAGAATATACCTTCCAATGCAGGGGATACAGGTTTGATCCCTGGCTGAGGAACTAAGTAAGACTCCACATGCCGGAGGCAACTAAACCCTCCCAACGCAACTACTGAGCCCATGTGTTCCAGACCCCAAGTGACACAACTAGGGAGAAGACTGCTCACCACAACAAAGACCCAACAGAGCCAGATTTTTAAAAAAGAAAAAAATGTGCTAAGAGAACAAGAGCATATGAGATTTGGGAATGAAGAAGGCCAGCCAGCCAGGAGGACCCAAGCTGGGTTTCTTAGTCACTGGGATAAAACTGAGGAAAACACAAAGGTTTACAGAAAGAATTTATCTAACCCCAGAAATGTCAACATAACACAAGTGGTCAATCCCTAAGGAAGTCAATCCTGAATATTCATTGGAAAGACTGATGCTAGTTGAAGCTCCAATACTTTGGCCACCTGATGTGAAGGGCTGACTCAGAAAAGACCCTGATGTTGGGAAAGATTGAAGGCAGGAGGAGGAGGGGATGACAGAGGATGAGATGGTTGGATGGCATCACCAACTCAATGGACATGAGTTTGAGCAAGCTCCAGGAGCTGGTCATGAACAGGCAAGCCTGGTGTACTGAAGTCCGTGGGGTCATAAAGAGTTGGACATGACTGAGTGACTGAACGGAATCCAAGTGGTAGGGAAGGGATTGGAACTAAGTTACACTGACTAAATATAAGCCGCTGTAAGATGCTTTTATGTCACCTCAGTTAATCCCCATTTTACTGGTGAGCAAACTGAACTCCTATGAAATTAAGATACTTCTGTCACCTATTGGTTTATAAAGCTGGGATGATTCCTAAACTCCCATCTTGTTCACACACACACACACACACACACATACACATATAGACTCACTCACCCCCTTATGAGAGAAACAGAGAATAAAACAAGGGAACTTCGATTCTCTGAAAAGTCTGTCTTTCTGCTGGGTTTTGACTGGGAGTAACTGAGGATGCATAAGGAAAAGAAAACTACATTAGTAAAACAGCTGTGTTGGTCCAACAGACTGTTGCAGACTCATTCTTGAGAAAATAAAGAATGAGTTCCATTTTCTTGGGAGAATAAATTATTCCTTTCACTAGCAATCGAATAGCAATAAAAACACCTTTTAGTGCATTCTAAAAGAATTTCTAAAGAATTATTATAAAATGTTTCAATAAATCAATATTTAAATAAATTGCTCTAGAAATTTTCTCCTGAGCATTCTTTTACCTGCAAGCCTCCATTTTGTACCAAAAAGAAAAAAGAGGAAAAATAATTAAAAATTTTGCTCTTACTTTAAATCCATAGATCCTTGTAAGGTCTACAAATCCCATGAAATATTCATTATTGATAACAAGTCATATAGGCATTCAGTAATATCCACAGCCCCTGGCCACAGAATGACAGTGTTCTTACCTTTCAGGCAATAACTGAAACTGGACATTTCCTCAAAGAAAGGTTATTCATATATTTAAGATGCATATGAGACAAAAATTAAAACTGTGCTTCTATGCCACGCTATACATCACTTTAAATATACAAGTTGCAGTAAGTGGTGAATAATTGTTAATTCATATGATGACCACACAAAAGTGTTGATTTGATTAAGCTCTCAGCAACCTCCCACCACAAAATCATATTAAAACTGTAGAAAAGAAACACTAAAATATTTGTGAGAACCAGAATTAAGACATTAAAGATGCTTCCTAAAAAAAATCCGAATTACTTGAATAAAACTTTTGACATCACCTGGTGTAAATGATCTATTTTCAACCTGTCCTTTTTAACATTTGTTTCACAAGATTTCTAGAAAATATGGTAGGACTATTATCATGTAACAGATCATTTTCCAGAGTTCCATCTTATTTGTGTCTAATACTTATAACACTCTCTATGTTCTAGCCATTTCTTCTATCACTAAGGGAATGGAAAAACATTAGAAAGATTCTTGATTTCTCTTGGCTCTTTAACTGTGGTCATGCCATATTTGGGTTACGATATGGATGAAAGCATGGTGCTTCATCTTAGGGCACCTAAGATCAGCAGTATGATCTTAAGGCTTCCCAGATGGCTCAGTGGTAAAGAATCCACCTGCCAAGGCAGGAGACTCAGGTTCAATTCCTGGGTCAGGAAGATCCCTTGGAGAAGGAACTGGCAAACTACTCCGGTATTTCGCCTGGGAAACCCCAAGGACAGAGGGCCCTGGAGGGCTACACAGTCCATGGGAGTTGTAAAAGAGTTGGACATGACTTAGTGACTAAACAACAGCAAGAATATCATCTTAAGTAAATTATTTAACCACTAAATCTCAGTTTTTTCTTCTTTTTATTAAGAACTATAGTAACTGGCTCATGGGATGGTTTGGAAGAAAAAATATCAGGTGTGTGGTACCTAACAGTACTGTGCCTGATAATGCAAGAACAGAATAATCTGTTCTGTTGCATTTTTTGTGGCAGTCTAAGTTTTGGTATTTCAATTCTTTTTAACACCACAGATATTCAATAACAATATAGGAGCACTGACATCAGGCCACATATCAAACTGTCAAGTGAGTTTTGCTCCCATGTCACCTAGAAGTGATTTCTGCTGCAATTATGTTCTATGGTTGTTTATTAGAGAAGGTAAGTTCATTTCATTCAAGATATATGAACCTATACATATAAAATATTAATATTTAAGTAAAACTACATTTCAATATGTATTACCCAAATTACTAAAATAGGAGCAGACACCAAACTATGCTCTGCAATGAATTCATTTTAAGAATTTTAGCACATCTAAAATTTTATATACTCAAAAAGTCTTCATATAGAAAAATGTGAGGTTTAGTTAACATTTATAATGACTTTTTAAATTGTAGTTTCTGGGAGAACTTTGTACAAGGATCTATTATTGCATTTAAGTAGTGTCTTAAGGTCTAATTTTTATGGTCTATTAAGCATAACTCTCAAGTAACTTAAACACAACTAAATGAGGTGGAATTACCGTTAACTTGTATTTTAGGTTACCAAGTGCCCAGGCAATTCCAACCAACTATATCCGGAATGGTATTTTATGACAGCTCATGACTTTCTATGTTGAGCTTCCTTGACTTAAAATTTTTACGAGATTGAAAACTGGCCTCCGAGATGGTGACTAAAAGTTGGGTCATTAGTCCTCACCTTTTAAGAAATAATGTCTCAGCAGGCTGTATTTGAACCACTTGAGCTCAAGGAGGTGTTAACAGAGTTGTTAATTAACCCAGGTCTGGAACCTATTGTGAAGAATTCCAGAAAGCTGGAACAATAGTGAGGTACTGCTTAACCCACAGTAGGGAAGAAAAGACTTTTGCTTCAATAATACAGTCAAAAACTTTCATAATAAGGATATTAAGTCAGAAAAAAGAGTGGCAAGCTGAAACTAATGGTCAGAAATTAGGGGCAAACTTACACTGACTTCGAAAAAACCAGCTGGAGTAGAAATGGACAGAGTTGTACAGAGTATCAGTCTTTTTGGAACAATCTCCACCTCTACACATGAATATGAATACACAGTAAAAGAAACAGCAAAATGGCATCTCTTATATACTCAAGCCTTTGCTCAGATCAAGGCTTTGCTTAAATCATCCAAGATTTCAAGAATCCACAAGGATAGAGATTTCAGGGCTTTTCTTGGTAAGCTTCTTCTAATGCTTAATTATCCACTTACAGTTCAGAAGATCTTAAGGTGAAAATAATCTCTACTTAGTTTCACAGTAAACCTCGCTGGTCTATGGAATCAGAATACTGACTAGCATAAACAAACAGAAACAAGGAAATCAACAAAAACATCTCTCCACTTCTTGGACTAAAGTTACTAAATACTCCTCAATTAGAGTTAGTCACTCAGTCAGATCTGACTCTTTGTTACCCCATGGACAGTAGCTCGCCAGGCTCCTCTGTCCATGGAATTATCCAGCCAAGAATACTGGAGTGGATAGCCATTCCCCTCTCCAGGAGATCGTCCCCTGAGATCTAACCATGTAGTGAGAGAGATAAATGATGAAGATTACAAACATATGAATATAAAGTTTAGATGCTATAATAAAAACACTTAAAAATTAATGTGACCCATAGGCTAAGATGAATCTTTAAACGATAAACCATGCTCATTAGCACTTTTAAACCAGAGAGTTTATAACATGCATAATTATTGCACTTATCCATTGTACTTGGACATACATTTTAAGCAGTGTGAGTAAGTGCTTGTAGTCAGTATTTCTTAGAACCAAAATAAATTTTGATTTTTCTTTTTTTACTTTATTTCCTCAATAATGGTCAACTATGATAGTTAAGAGTTTTTCCTAGAAACAAGCTTATTTACAAACCACCATAGGGTTGCAAAGAATTGGACATGACTGAAGCAACTTAGTATGCATGTACACATGTACCAATAAATCACACTCTCAATTTCACTCATCATTGTTAATGGTTCTCCAAACACCTACCACTCCCACCCAAGGTTCTCACTGCTGAAGAGTCTCAGGTACTAGAAACTCTGAGCCAAAGGTTAGGAACTGTCTAGTAATGGCAGGTGGGGACTACGTGAGGTAGAGTGGCAGAAGAGCCCTTATATTTTTCCTTTTTGGCTGCATGTGGGATCTTAGTTCCTGGACCATGAATCACACCCTAGACCCCTGCATTGGAGGCATGGAGTCTTAATCACTGGACCACCAGGGAAGTCCCAAAGGGGACTCCCACATTAAAGTTAGGAAACCCTAGACCCTGGTAGGAGAAGACGGCACAGAAGGAAGAGGAAATAGAATGGCTGTCCATCTTCAACATCTGGATGTCTGCAGGGGACACAAACTGTGAGAAAAAAGGGTTTAATAAACATGAGAGACATAGAAAGGAGAGCCATGAGAAGCCCTCTGGTCCAACACCTCTTAAGCAGAAAAATTTCAAGGACAGATCTTATGTAATATCATTTCCAGGGAAAGAATAATATCCCTTTGAGGAGTTTGGGATTCACATATACATAGTAGTATATAAAAAATAAATAACCAACAAGGACCTACTGTATAGCACAGGGAACTATCTCAATGTTCCATAAGGGAACATTAATTCTATAAGGGAAAAAAATATGAAAAATAATTATTATATATATGAATCACCTTGCTGTATACCTAAAACTAACACAACATTGCAAACCAACTATAATTAAAAACCATGTTTTAAAAAATGAAGAATATCCCTTTGCCTTTCAAACATCTCTTTCCTCAAGTTCATTATTACACAGACCTTATTTGGAAGTGGTAACTGCTTTAATTCTGTTGGAGAAGTAGAAGGCTTACACTTGGATTTATTTGAGGGAATCAATACACAGATGAAAATGTGTTTTTAGACATAGTATAAAAGATGACTACAAACTGGCATCATCTTGGAGGAAGATTCTAGACTTTCTTGGAAGATAACAAAAAGATGAGACCAGGAATGGTAAATGTAAACTGACTCTATATTTATCTGAGCTTCTACAAATAAACAGTATAGAAATTAATGATTCAAAATTTGTGACTATAGCATCCTTGAGAAAAACCAATATATCTAGTTTTATCATAGGTTTCAAACTTGCTGGCTTGCACCTGATTAAATCCTGTTAACACATTCTAGTATG
This sequence comes from Antilocapra americana, assembly GCA_007570785.1. Taxonomy (NCBI): domain Eukaryota; kingdom Metazoa; phylum Chordata; class Mammalia; order Artiodactyla; family Antilocapridae; genus Antilocapra; species Antilocapra americana. The sequence goes on along the minus strand of ML661885.1, from coordinate 18,495,349 downwards.
ATGTATATTTGGAAGACTGTGAACAAATCTTATGTACAAGTTCCTTGCTTAGAACTTGCAGAATATTGTTTACATATTATCTCATTTGATGTTCACAAAAAGTCAATAGGAAAGTTAAGGAAGACATTAATTACTTCTAATAAATCTGATTCTCTGGACTTTTCCATGTATTCCTAATACTCCTAGTATCCTCAACTGTATTCTGCAGCATTTGGTTTGTCAACTAGGAGTTCCTATGTCTAATGCATACATAACCACTGTCCTCTAGGTAAAGCTGCTTCCTTTCTTCTGACTTCATACTTCATATAATCTCTAGGAGGCTATCCCTATAAATACTAAGAATGTAATTGGGTGTTCTGGACCAGAAACTAGTTATACTTTCTTGTAGCACTAGTGGGATGGTGTCTTACTCATTCATGATGGTATCTATTAAAACAAAGTACTTTTGTAAAGCATCTCAATGTGTTTTCATTGAACTACTGGCTGTCTTCCAGAGTAGATCCATTCCAAGAAAGCATTCTAAAAATCTTAATTTTATTTGTGAGTAATTTTTCTCCAAATGAACTTTCAATTTTAGAATATTTTATCCAGTGATATTAGTACTAAACAGCCCAAATAAGACAACCCAGTGCAAATATTCCCAAATGGTCTATTGTAGCATATTTCCTTCCGTATCTTTCTGAGTACAGAGTCAAAGAGGTGGCTCTCAAAATCAGGCTAGAAAGGAGTCAAAAAGGAGATATTTGCTGCTGAGTCTCATTTAAAAATCAAGGGGGTTTATCTGTGAAGCATTCTAAAATTAATTAATTAATTTGAAATGATTTTTCATCCTGGATATTAAAGTACTTTTGCTTCTATTTTTAAACACATGTATTGTTAAAAATAGTCATTTTCATCTCTTCAGAGCCAAGATTTTCTTTTTATAATGTCCCCTTTGAAAAGTGAAAGTGTTACTTGCTCAGTCATTTTCGATTCTTTGCTACCCCATGGAGTGTAGACTTTCCCAATTTGGAACTAGTCTGATGCTCCATGTCTGGTTCTAACTGTTGCTTCTTGACCTGAACACAGATTTCTCAGAAGGCAGGTAAGGTGGTCTGGTATTCCCATCTCTTTAAGAATTTTCCAGTTTGTTGTGATCCACACAGTCAAAGGCTTTGGCATAGTCAATAAAGCAGAAGTTGATATTCTTCTGGAATTCTCTTGCTCTTTCTATGATCCAACAGATGTTGGCAATTTGATACCTAGTTCCTCTGATTTCCTAAATCCAGCTTGAATATCTGAAAGTTCTTGGTTCAGGTACTCTTGAAGCCCAGCTTGGAGAATTTTGAGCATTACTTTGCTAGCATGTGAGATGAGTGCAATTGTGTGGTAGTTTGAACATTCTTTGGCATTGCCTTTCTTTAGGATTGGAATGAAAACTGACTTTTTCCAATCTTGTGGCCACTGCTGAGTTCTCCAAATTTGATGGCATATTGAGTGCAGCACTTTAACAGCATCGTTTTTGGGGACTTCAAATAGCTCAGCTGGAATTCCATCACCTCTACTAGCTTTGTTTAGTGATGCTTCCTAAGGCCCACTTGACTTTGGATTCCAAGATATCTGACTCTAGGTGAGTGATTACACCAATGTGGTTATCTAGGTCATTAAGATCTTTTGGGTATAGTTCTTCTGTGTATTCTTGCCATCTGCTCTTAATATCTTCTGCTTCTGTTAGGTCCATATCATTTCTATCCTTTACTGTGATCATCTTTGCATGAAATGCTCCCTTGGTATCTCTAATTTTCTCAAAGAGATCTCTAGTCTTTCCTATTTTATTGTTTTCCTCTATTTCTTTCCATTGATCACTGAGGAAGGCTTTCTTATCTCTCTTTGCTATTCTTTGGAATGCTGCAGTCAAATAGGTATATCTTTCCTTTTCTCTTTTGCCTTGCACTTCTATTCTTTTATCAGATTTCTGTGAAATCTATATGCAGGTCAAGAAGCCACAGGTAGAACTGGACATGGAACGACAGACTATTTCCAAACTGGGAAAGAAGTATGTCAAGGTTTTATACTGTCACCCTGCTTTTTTAACTTATATGTAGAGTATATCATGTGAAATGCTGGGCTGAATGAAGCACAGGCTGGAATCAAGATTGCCAGGAGTAATATCAATAACCTCAGATATGCAGATGACACCACCGTTATGGCAGAAAGCAAAGAGGAACTGAAGAGCCTCTTGATGAAAGTGAAAGAGAGTGAAAGGGCAAGATTAAAAGTCAACATTCAAAAAACTAAGATTGTGGCATCTGGTCCCATCACTTCATGGCAAATACATGCAGAATCAGTGGAAACAGAGACAGAGTTTATTTTCTTGGGCTCCAAAATCACTGTAGATGGTGACTGCAGCCACGAAATTAAAAGATGCTTGCTCCTTGGAAGAAAAGCTATAACCAACCTAGACAGCATATTAAAAAGCAGAGACATTATTTTGCCAACAAAAGTCTGTCTAGTCAGACCTATGGTTTTTCCAGTAGTCATGGATGGATGTGAGAGTTAGACCATAAAGAAGGCTGAGTGCAAAAGAACTGATGCTTTTGAACTGTGGTGTTGGAGAAGACTCTTGAGAGTCCCTAGGACAGCAAGGAGATCAAACCTGTCAATTCTAAAGGAAATCAGTCCTGAATATTCCTTGGAAGGATTGCTGCTGAAGCTGAAGCTCCAATACTTTGACCACCTGAAGTGAAGAACTGACTCATTGGGAAAGACCCTGATGCTGGGAAGGACTGAAGGCAGGAGAAGGAGGGGACAACAGAGGATGAGATGGTTGGATGGCATCACTGACTTGATACATGAGTTTGAGCAAGCTTTTGGAGATGGTGATGAACAGGGAAGCCTGGCATGCTATAGTCCATGGGGTCGCAAAGAGTCAGACACGACTGAGCTACTGAACTGAACTGAACTGGACTGTAGCCCACCAGTCTATTCTGTTCATGGAATTTTCCAAGCAAGAACACTGGATTTGGTAGACAATCCCTCCTCCAGGGGAATCTTCTCAACGCAAGGATTGAATCCAGGTCTCCTGCACTGCAGGCAAATTCTTTGATATTTGAGCCATCAGGGAAGCCCGTCCCCTTTACAATACAGAAATAAAATCACATATAACATTATCTATCTATACACAGGAATTAAACAAATAAATATAATGGCTTAAACATACACGGAGAGAGAAAACAAAAGGAACATAAAATAAAATAATACATATTTCACTTTGGAGAGTCTGAGGTATGGCCACATGTGTCATGAAGGAGGCATGTGCTTGCAGCTGTAAGGAGCATCACTGTGGACTGACAAGCACAAAGGCACCCTCTCACAAGTGCTTTGTGTGGCCAACAGTATTTCATGAGGAGGCTTTTTATTAGTGATATAGTTTTTCAAAATGGTAAAATGTACAGTGGCAACACTAGTTATAGTAGACAAGCTTTGAAAAGCTGACTTTCAGCTGTCAGATACACAGCAGAATCTTTCCCATATTTCAGTGGTCCAGTGGACCTAACTCACACCTGTGAAATGTCTTCAGAAATCTATCACCATGATCATCAACAAATCTTCACAAATTTTCAAAACACCCCGGGATAATACTGTTGTTGTGCCGTTTAGTCACTAAGTCTTTAGTTGCAAAGACTCAGTCATGTCCAGCTCTTTGTGACTCCATGGACTATAACCTCCTGGTTCCTCTGTCCATAGAATTCTCCAGGCAATAACAGTGGAGCAGGTAACCATTCCCTTCTCCATGGCATCTTACCAACCCAGGGATCAAACGTGTGTCTTCTGTTTGGCAGGTATTCTTTACCTCTGAGTCACCTGGGAAGCCTGAACCCTTGCTTAACCCTCAGAACTCAATCCAGGCTTCCTATTGAAAGCCAGGCTTACTTTGAACTGCCCATGATCCTTTCTGAGTCAGAAAAGTGTCCGCTAGCTCCCAGGACTGGGAGGATTAAAGTCCTCTGTTTATACACCTCTTTTACAGCATAGGCCTCAATTTATCAGACATGTGATTTGAAAGTGCTGATCTTTACTTTCCAGCTGTAAGCTCCACGAAGGCAAGTCAGTATCTGTCTGTTTGACCCTGTAGCTATAGTGCCAAAACTGTTGTCAGCACATGGCAGGTGTTCAGTGAAGAAGGAATGTTAAAGAAATGGATAAATGAATTTGCATCCACTCAAAAAGTTTGAAGTCCTGACATATTGATTCACTAGGTAATGTGCTAAGATACTGATCTCTGAATATATTTATCTACATATTGTGCTGAACTTTAGGTGCATCTTTAGAAATAATGAAAATAAGAAAAAACTGTTAGGAGAAGCTATAAAAACCAGTCAAAATAAGGCAGTTGTTCCTTACGTAATGAACTCAATATGTATTGTAGAACACAGCCTATAAACATACAATCTTTAGATTCTTACTAGTGGACTGGGTGATTGCTTGAATTACCAAAGAATTGCCGAAATAATATTTTCAAGGTACTAGATGAATATTTATGGTTTCTATAGCTAAAAATATCTTAATATAACTTGTAACATATCTTAAGAAATAAAGATCACTTTGTCATGTTCCCACTTTAATACAATAATTTCAAACTGTCTTTCATGGAGAATATTTCTTTATTCAAATCCTATTTCATTCCTGAAGAGGTCTGAGGTCTATAGTGACTCATTCCTATCCTTGGTAAAAGACTGAATAAGTTCTTTTCATTTTTATCTAGGAATTGAATAAAATTAACAAAATGGGAACCCCAAATGGAGGCTGAGATATCTAAATGTTATAATAATGAGTTTAACTAGCCAAACGTCTTTCCAAACCAAAACTTAGCCAAATGTACAATCATCATTTCAGTTTTTCCAAATGGCTGCAGTTCCCTCTCTTAGAATAATGGAGTGCTCAAATCTTTGATAGTTAATTGTACAGGATTACTGTCTGGCAATCGACCAACTCCCTGGCCTGGGGGCACATCATTTTATTTAATGGTTCATCACCAAGACCTTACTAGCACAAACACAACACAGATCACTGCAGAATCATGACAAGAAAGTCACAGACTGAGTCAGCCCATCCCACCTGGGAGAAAGAGGTTTTACTTAATAAACTACCTAGGTAAATGGTAACCAACATGAGTAGCTATTAACACCAAGAGCAGATTAAGTAAAAGAGCAAATGGGCACATATTTTTTTCACCTTCACTAATAAATTTAATATATTACCTAGTTCAACATTTCTCTCAAATACAGTAATTTGCCTTCAGAATATAGAAATAACATCTACCGTGGGGTAAAACACAATATCAGATAAAAAGGATAATGACATTTAAGGTCTGAAAGTTTCAGGTTTTCCATCAAAATTGGACTTTTAAATTTTTCCTAAGTCAAAAACAGTCATTTTTGAAAAATATTTTGTGTGTGGAAAATACATAACTCACATATCAGCACTGCACGACTGAAAAATTTATTTTTTAAATTTATCTTCAAAATACATGCCCAGATGTATTTCACATGGAAGCCTGGATGGCTCATATTTGGGAGAAGCAGTTGTTTACCAGACAAAACAAGAAAAGGTGCCACAGGCCTCATATCAGACTCTGTTGAGCTCAAAAGTTATAAAAATGATTTATCTTTAAAGATGAGGCTATGAAAGTGCTACACTCAATATGTCAGCAAGTTTGGAAAACTCAGCAGTGGCCCCAGGACTGGAAAAGGTCAGTTTTCATTCCAATCCCAAAGAAAGGCAATGCCAAACAATGCTCAAACTACTGCACAATTACACTCATCTCACACGCTAGTAAAATAATGCTCAAAATTCTCCAAGCCAGGCTTCAGCAATATGGGAACCATGAACTTCCAGATGTTCAAGCTGGTTTTAGAAAAGGCAGGGGAACCAGAGATCAAATTGCCAACATCCTTTGGATCATTGAAAAAGCAAGAGAGTTCCAAAAAAAACACATCTATTTCTGCTTTATTGACTATGCCAAAGCCTTTGACTGTGTGGATCACAATAAACTGTGGACAATTCTGAAAGAGGTGGTAATACCAGACCACCTGATCTGCCTCTTGAGAAACCTGTATGCAGGTCAGCAAGCAACAGTTATAACTGGACATGGAACAACAGACTGGTTCCAAATAGGTAAAGGAGTACCTCAAGGCTGTATATTGTCCCCCTGCTTCTTTAACTTACATGCAGAGTATATCATGAGAAAAGCTGGGCTGGAAGAAGCACAAGCTGGAATCAAGATTGCTCGGAGAAATATCAGTAACCTCAGATATGCAGATGACACCACCCTTATGGCAGAAAGTGAAGAACTAAAGAGTCTCTTGATGAAAGTGAAAGAGGAGAGTGAAAAAGTTGGCTTAAATCTCAACATTCAGAAAACTAAGAACATGGCATCCAGTCCCATCACTTCATGGCAAATAGATGGGGAAACAGTGTAAACAGTGGCTCACTTTATTTTTCTGGGCTCCAAAATCACTGCATATGGTGACTGCAGCCATGAAATTAAAAGACACTTACTCCTTGGAAGGAAAGTTATGACCAACCTAGACAGAATATTAAAAAGCAGAGACATTACTTTGCCAACAAAGGTCCATCTAGTCAAGGCTATGGTTTTTCCAGTGGTCATGTATGGATGTGAGAGTTGGACTATAAAGAAAGCTGAGCGCAGAAGAATTGATGCTTTTGAACTGTGGTGTTGGAGAAGACTCTTGAGAGTCCCTTGGACTGCAAGAAGATCCAACCAGTCCATCCTAAAGGAGATCAGTCCTGGGTGTTCATTGGAATAACTGATGTTGAAGCTGAAACTCCAATACTTTGGCCACCTGATGTGCAGAACTGACTCATTTGAAAAGACCTTGATGCTGGGAAAGATTGAGGGCAGGAAGAGAAAGGGATGACAGAGGATGAGATGGCTGGATGGCATCACTGACTCAATGGACATGGGTTTGGGTGGACTCCGGGAGTTGGTGATGGACAGGGAGGCCTGGCATGCTGCAGTTCACATGGGGTCACAAAGGGTCGGGCACAACTGAGTGACTGAACTGAATTGAACTGAACCTAAAATCTGACATGGATGAGAGGGACATACTTGTGCTTATGCTTGATATCAAGACAGTAAAAATCTCACTTGTCTCTTTTTAATTTACAAATCATGTAAGCATTTTGTACCATGTTTTCTTATTTGTGAGTATCTTCCCTTTTCTATTTGGTAATATCTCAGGCACCTTTGAAGACTAAGCCCCAAATGTGTCATCCCTCGAGTCCCCTTGAAGGCTCTGTGACCATCTCTGTCCTCAGTGGCCCCAAAAAGCATTTTTCATATTCATATCTCCACTCCAGTCATCATTTCCAAATGGCTGCAGTTCCCATGTGGTGCTGCCATTTACTTGTTTAAATGCGTGTTTCGTCATCAGAACTCTGTGAATGAATGGACTACATTCCCTCCTTTGCATCTTCAGCATTCAAGACTGTTCCTGGCACATAACAAGGGCTGAACGTATTTGTTTTAAATGAGTGATGTTTCACAGGCAAACTATGTCCCTTGACTATGATAGTAAACTTCATGAATGAAAATATCTGGGTCAGCATCGAAAATGAACTGGTGTCTCTGACGCCAGTCAGAAGGCCCTGGTTCTCCGTCGCCTGCCTGCTCAGGGCAGTCCCTCTAGTGAACCCGCTGGCTACACTGACTCCCTTCGCCATGCACCTCAATGTCCCACCCCTGGCATCTCGTCTTTAATCTCACCTGTCTCCGGAGCTTCTCACATCCTGTCTGCTCCAGTCAGAAGACACAGGCCTCGTGCCTCTCCTGTGAATCAGATCTGTATTCTAAGCCAAGCTCTGCTCAGTTATCTGGATGAGCTTCAGCTAAAATGGCCCTCTCTGAACCAAGTTTCTCATCCACAGACAAGGAGGGTGGGGGAAGTCATGGATGCAGAGTCAGACAGACGTGAAAGTGAAGTCTCTCAGTTGTGTCCCACTCTTAGCGACCCCATGGAACTACAGCCTACCAGGTTCCTCTGCCCATGGGATTTTCCAGGCAAGAGTACTGGAGTGGGGTGCCAGTGCCTTCTCCAGGGGATCTTCCCAACTCAGGGATCGAACCAGGGTCTCCCTCATTGTAGGCAGATGCTTTTACCATCTGAGCCACCCAGGGAAGTCCATAGACAGACATGGCACAGCCTTTCATGTCTTTAAACACATCAAAGAGCCCTCAAGTTCATGTCCAATTTGGAAAGTCACCAGAACTGATCTATTAATAGTTTCATCAGGTTGTGGTGAAGAGTAAACAAAAGCATCACAGATTCAGAAACTCAGAAGTGCTTAAAGACCTCTGATCTTCTTTTGTAGAGAGTCCATACATCAACATACTGACCACTGTCCCATAGCAATATTCTTCTGTATTCTTCCTGAATGCAAATCTGACTATCTCAGTCCCCTCCAACACACACTTCTTCTTAAAAGCCTCCAATGGTTGCCCATCATGCTCAGAATAAAGCCCCCCATTAAACTCCTGGTGAATACATCTCCAGAGGTTTGCCCTCTCAAATGGTGTCTGACCAGCCTCAAGGAACTAGTTCCAAGTCCCCGATTACCCCCCTTCTCTCATGGCTGCACATATAGTAACTCTTTTCCCTGACACCCACTCCCCACCCCCAGTACTTCTGCATACTTCTTTCATAGCTCTTGCCACGCTGTATTGCAATTTTTTTTGGCGGGGGGCAGAGCAGGGGTCTGGCTTCCACTTCAGACTGTGAGAACAGAGGTGGTTGTGTATGCTGTTGTATCATTGGTGCCCAGCCTGTTGCCTCTTGTGTGTAATGTCATTGAATAAGGTTTGCAGGAGGGATAAATTATTGCCTGGAAACCCCTGCTTGACAGCTCTTCGTGTTCCTGAGTTAAGAGTTGGCCATAATGTGTATTGATTAAGTATGGATATCTCATGGTAAATTCCTTCATCATTATAGAAAAAATAAGCCAAGCTGTGGTCAATTAAGTAAATGCAGAGGAAAATATGATATTAATTTGGGGATATATAATAGACATAATAACAATTTTTTTTAAAATTTGGCAATTTATACCCTGCTTCTTTTAACAAAGGATACAAGAAAGCATATTTGTTGAATGAAAAAAAGAAAAGGAGATCAGAAAAAAGCATGCAGTGAGGACCTAGACAGTTGCTATAGCTGAAAAGTAAATCTGAATCTGGGCTTCCTGGAAGCAAAAACAACTTTCACAGTAATATATACTCCAGTTTTGATGTGGCAAGCAAGAGGGTGGAGATAGCATAGAGGAATGGTTTGAAATGGTTTGAAATGCAAGCAATTTGACCGTTTAAAAAAATGTTAATAGATGTTATAGTGATATGCATGCACGGAATTAAAATGAACACAAATTAAGAATAAATATTTTGTAAGGCACCTATTTTTAGAAATTTTATTAATAATCAACAAGAGCTACATTGTTGCATCTGCCATGTCGGGGCCTCTCTCTATCTACCCACCCACCCATTCCAACTCCAATCCTGGCCCTTTCTGGTTTTTGCTCCTGAAATCAGATAAATAACCTAGTAATGAAAACGTGGGTTGAGCAGAGGTGGAAATATGTGATGCTTTACATTTTGAGAAGTGAAATCATTCAAGAGCTGGGTGGGGGAGATACTATACAAATTACTCTATAATATTAAATAATAATTTATGATTTAAATGAAGAATGTTAAATTCTCGTGGATCTCAGGCTGTTCATTAAGACAAATAAAATAAGTAAAAGAAGAAAATGACACGACATCCTTCCACATTGGCCTTCAAAGAAACAATGCCACGACTTCATAGTAAGACACATAATCACACCTAAATGAACGTACACCAAGAAAATAAAATTCTTCTTTGAAATGATGTGACACTGACACACCTTCTAGCAGCCCAACTTAATCCTGATGATGGCCCTTCACTCATAAGAAGTAAATTGATGGAAATAACATTAGGAGGTGGCCTCTGAAGGCTGGAACAGTGCTGTGAGGTCAAGTGACAGAGAGAAGAGAATGAGCTGAGTCCCACCTGTGGTTGTTCGGTCACTAAGTCATGTCCAGCCTTTTGCAACCCCATGGACCGCAACATGCCAGGTTTCCCTGTCCTTCACCATCTCCCCGAGCTTGCTCAGATTTATGCCCATTGAGTTGGTGATGCTATCTAGCCCTCTCATCCTCTGCCGTCCCTTTCTTCTTTTGACTTCAGTCTTTCCCAGCATCAGGGTCTTTTCCACTACTAGCCCACAAAAGTGAGGTTATTAATAATGCGAAGCTTAAGCGGAGACTCTCTAGGGTCCAGTTTATCTATCCAATAAATGACCCTTGCTCAAAGACAGACTAAAGGTACAACAGCTCTTTACTGATGATTAAAAGCAAACATAACTAATAACAAGTAACAACAGACTATTTCTACATACTTTCCTTCAAGCAATTTGTATAATGCTTTGTGTTACTTAATAGAATGCCAAGCAAATGCACAAATACTAGGTTTAACTTTCAATAAATAAGTTTGCATGTAATCCATTTTGTAACATGTATTGAGTATAATGTTTAACCAAGATTTTATATTCTCTGTGGCAGTCTGTTCTTCTTTATAACCCATGTTGATGAAGACTTGACCAAAAGTCAAAAGGGGGAAAGCAGTATGAGCTTCTCAGGAAAAGGAAAATATGTCCTATTACTCAGATCTAAAAAGGTAGAAATGATAAAAGACTAATGATTCATATAAGTAACAATTAAAACACCCCTGCATAAAAACACCCCATAATTAAATTACAAGCAAGCAAAAAAACTAGGAAAATATTTATAACACATACTATAAAGAGCTAGTATTCTTCATATACAAAGAGCTCTAAAACATCAATAAGGAAAAAAAAAAAACCTGAACACCTAAATGAAAAAGTGTGCAAAGTATATGAGCATACAATTCATTAAAGAATATAAAGAAAATCTGACCTCACTATTATTAAAAGTAAAATAGCAATAAATATCTTCATTTATTATTAGGAAATTTTTAAAAGAATAATAACCCACAACTGTTGGTTAGGGTATGAACATTCTCCAAAATTGCTTGTGCAATATTAATAGACTCAACCTACCTGGAGGGCAATTTGGAAATATGTGTTTAAAAATGCATGCCATATAATGAAGCAATTCTCATCCTAGAAATTTATCATAAAATAATCAGGAAAGTATGTAAAGAAATACAAACAAGTATGTCCCTAAGACTAACTGTTCACATTTCCTAAATGCCTTAATCTTTATGGCATTTTACCAGTGAAAAAATAAGAGACTTATGTAGGTGAAATAATTTTTCAAAGATACAATGAGCACAGCCAAAAATCAATAACAATATATCAAAAATTCAAAGCCTTAACCACCAACTTATAGAATGTTGTTTTTTACTTTTTTTTGACTAAAAAATGTGCTAGACAGAAACAGACACTAGGAGTGACTAGGGCAAAGAATTGAAGAGCCAGAGACATAAAGAGGAACAGGAAACAAATAAGACAGACAAAAGCAAAGAAAAACAGAGAGCTGGAAAAGCAAAAAACACAGGTGGAAAGAGACAGGACATGACTGAGAGAGGCAGCACATTTTGAAATTATTAATAGTGTATCTTATTTTTCTTTTGGCTATCTGTTTCTTATTAGTTTTTGAAACAAGTATTACTAATGCAATACAAATATTTTTAAGAATAAGTGAACTGCTAATGGAGGCAGGAACACAGAGTTATCTAATTGGGTATATGCCTGGTAGCACTACTAAAGCAAATAGGTTAGGAGGTTTCATAAGGTTGAATCTTACACCAAAGGCAGAGGGCAACATTCCAAACTGTGAACCAGGTAAGGGAGAACAAGATAAAAGAAACTGTTAGTCCAACTTAATTCCAAAGAAAGCCCCACGTATGGTTATTCTATGTTGTTAATCTGAGGATCCACACGTAGTTCATGTCAATACAGAAGAAAAATACCAGTATCATTCTTAATGGAATCTATAGCCCCTGTTTGCAACCCTAAAGAATGTACATGTGGGCATGTAATCACTCACACGCTCGTGTGCACACACACACGTACCACACGAAAATGAAAATAAACCCAGAAACCTTTTCAAGCAGCTATGACAATGCTAAATGGAGAAGCACTAACAGTGGTAGATCAACCACTTTTTCATTCTCTTCATTATAGACGAATAGGTAGCGAGTCAACTAACCCAAAATTCTGGGCACAGAATGCCAGCTAAAGCATATCACAAGAAAAATGGTCCTGAAGTAATGAGGACTGATAGGTACCATTCTTTGAAGGAAACCTTAAGAGCCTTTGATCTTGGACAAATCACTTGGTTCTACACAGAATGGTGCTACTACCTAGAAAGGGAGAAACAATGTTAATTTAGGATGCAAAGAATTATATATGTTGCTGTAGAGGCTTCACTTTCTTAGATTACACTGCCTAAGGTTTGCAGATAAAGGAAGGTAAAAAACTGTTTCTGCCAAAATCGTCTGAAACCACATATTTTTAAACAGCAAAAGATGAAATATATATGTACTCCTATACAGTGTTTTCCATTCTTTTAAGTCATTGCCAAATTTTTTTAAAACCAGAACTTAGAGCCATACTAGATATGATTAAATATTTATGAATGAATGAACCGACATCTTTCTTTCTCTTGTCTTCAGGAAGGTAACTGAAAATTCTGAATAGCATTGTCAAAACTCTAAGCTTCAAGAAATTTCCCCAAATTGATTCTGAATGTCCAGAAAGGATTGCAGGAGAGGCTGGAATCAGTTTGAGCACCCTTTTCTTAAGAATTAGTTTATCTCTAGGGACTTCCCTAGTGGTCCAGTGGTTAAGACTTTTACCTTCCAATACAGGGAAAGTGGGTTCAAACCCTGATTGGGAGCTAAGACTCCACATGCCTCACGGCCAAAAAGTCAAACATAAATCAGAAGCAATAATGTAACAAATTCAATGAAGACTTTAGAAATGGTTCACATCCAAAAAAAAAAAAAATCTTAAAGAAAAAAAAGAATTAGTTTGTTTCTAGTAATAATAATCTGTTCTTATACCTGGGTGGTCTATATGCATAATATCCATACTGTTAACAACCACCTTAGGTTACCCATCACTTGTAATGACCACTCCTGATGAACTCAGTTCTCTAAATGCTCATTATAAGAGACAGAGCAGTATGCTAGAAATGCAAAAAAAGTTGAGACTTTATTTCCTAAGTCAATATTCTGACCTGCATGAAGCATAAAGAGAATATTATACATAAACACATAAAAACACCAAAGACATGAATTTATGGCCAAAGTGTTCACCTAACAGCAGGTGGAAAATTACAGTTTTATCTTACCTTCTTTCCCACATACTTCCCCTACAATTAGTTCCAAAGCTTCTGCTAAAAGCCAGGTAAGAAAGCAGATAGTTTTCATATGGTTTAACTGAACCTATACCAGAGACAGAAATAAAGAAGGCAAATCGGTTTCAATCTACCTGCCCCTTCCAATCAGCTGGTAAGCATTGCCAAGAACACTGTGTCAAGAAGGATTCTGAATGGCTTTATTAATTACTGATGTCTTCTGTATAAACGCTGATGTCTTCTGTATAAACTCAAGGGAGATAGTGAAGAATACTATTTGATTCTATTCTTTTCTTTTATGTCTAAAATATTATACTTCCACTCATAATTGGGATTATTGTCAAACGTCATCTATTTTCATGTAAATATAAAACAACTAGATATGTCAGATTTTGGGGGGCAAATATTAATTAACATAGACATTAGTTAAGTTGAGATGCCCTCTCAGCAAGAGGTGATAGATGGAAAAATTTAACCAGATAGTGAACAGAGATGACAATATACATAGCCTCCAATGCATGTGAGTCAGAGGAACAGATCTGCTGTGAATCCCAAGGGCCTCTAAGAACATTGCAAAGAGGAAACCAGAAATTCCATATTTAAGCTTCATGTAGAAAATTGATGATACGGAGAAAAAGTGCATAGGCCTACAAATCAATACAAACTGGTTACCCCTTCTTGTTACAGTTTGAGTCTTATCAGCTTCTGTGTTACTAAAAAATTGTGAGAAAAATTATTTAAAAAGATCACAAACATTTCACTGTCTGAAATACTATGCATTATTTTGTAATTTTTATCATTTATCTTCAAAATAATGTTTAGAAAGGTTTAGATGAGTGCTTATAGTAAAGGACAGAAAAGGCAACATTTAGATTCTGATTTGAACCTCAGCTTTGCCACTGATTTTTTTTCATTCACTACTTTTTATATTTGACAAAGACTTGTTAATTACTATATGTAATGGGAAAACATAACAAATCAAATAGTTAACAGAATTTGTGATAGGAAATAGAGCAGGAAATTAAAAAGTGGAAAATATTACAAAGATGAATTTTAGAAGCAGAAAGACAAGAGTGAACACAGCTAGCAACTGAATTTCTTCACACATACTGTACATCCTGCTTCTTTGCATAGTTATTTCAAGGCTACAAGATCACATAGAATTTCTTTTACTGTAAATACACTAATTTACTTCTTATCCCATTAAGGCTGAAAAGAACAACAGTCTGGCATTTTAAGTCCAGGCTTTGTCCCTTTGGCGTCAAATTTTTCATTTCAATCATCCAATGGCATTGTTAAGCATTCACAAAACAAATACGTCTTTACATAAAGTCAATATGGTTTTAGAGCATCCCTCCTAGATATAAATGCAGAAATTCTCCTTGAACTATAGACATCCTCAGGGAAAGCTTTCTGATAACCACAAGCGTCCAAGACCCTAATCTTGGTTAATCACTAACAGGTTAGCATCTCTGAAAACAACACAGCCTAAGAGCAGAAGAATGTGTGGTCTGGTTCTCATAGAATTTTAAACCTAGGACAAAACATAGGGATTTAGAAGGTTATTTTTTAAAAATCAGAATTAATAACACATTATCAGTTTGGTATGAAAATATGAACAGCAATTATCAAGCTTCCAGATATGCAATATAGCTAGAAATAAGATGTGCTTGCTACTGATTCTGTAGAGGAAGAATATATAATTTTTAGCACAAGCAATCTTTTGCAATATAATTAATAAACAATCTATCAAGTCATCTTAAAACACGGCAAAATCTTGTACTATTTTATTTGTACTGAATAGGCAATTAGCTCAATAAATCCTGTTCCACCCTCAAAGCACCATAATAAGATATACAACATGTACTGGGTAAAAATGGAAATTGTATAGCATAACATATTTATATCATAATGCACTTTATTTCATTTATCTACATTAAATGCATTGTAAAAATTCAAAATCGGCTTCTCTCTGTTCTCAGCTCTAAGATTTGGGGCTGAAGAAATGACTAGCCCAGGAAGTTCTACCAAGTTCATAAAGAATCATGACTTTTTCATTCTCTTCATTATAGACGAATAGGTAGCGAGTCAACTAACCCAAAATTCTGGGCACAGAATGCCAGCTAAAGCATATCACAAGAAAAATGGTCCTGAAGTAATGAGGACTGATAGGTACCATTCTTTGAAGGAAACCTTAAGAGCCTTTGATCTTGGACAAATCACTTGGTTCTACACAGAATGGTGCTACTACCTAGAAAGGGAGAAACAATCAACTAGGCAAGATCAGTTACAGAAAAAATAAACTTTCTGCTGGACAGTTGAGATCAGAAGACTTCAAGCTAGCACTTTATGAAATATTTACATTAAATTGAAGAAAATCATAAGTAGCAGAAAGTGTCACATCACATACAGATGCTTAAAAGTCTAAACTGAATAGTCTTGGGACACAATAGTCCAGAATTGGATTGAGTAGACATGGCATCAGTTTTAAAGAAAGCCTGAAACTCTTGAATTTAGCTGGTCATTCCAAAGTCTTCCTTTAAGTACTGTTCATTTTGCTAAGTTTTTTTCACCTAGATTATAACAGAAGACAGTAATCTGTCAGGTTTAACTCATAATACAGATGTGAAGTATTATTAGTTTATTGATCAATAATTAATCATTCTAGTCAACATAAATTAATTTAGCTTTGTATTTCTAATCAAAAATGCTTACATGAATGAAGAAATAGATTAAAACTTTAAACAAGGTGGCAACAATCATATAAAGTAGGCAAGAGAAAAAAGAAATAGTTAAGTGGAAAGACTGATTTGGAGGCTATTAGTATGGTCTAAGTTTGAAGTAATAAGTAAATTAAATAAAAAAAGACAAGACATAACTAAGAAAAGATGCTAAGCACAAAATTGCAAAGTTTGGTAGTTGGTTGGGTGGAAACACATGATAGGAGTAACAAGAAAATTTCAGAATTCAGCAAGAGGAAGAGTAGACATTCTGTAAACAAAACATAAGACAGCAGGAGTAGTTGGTTGAAGAGCAAAAAAGTTAGTATAGATACCTAGGTTTGAGAACCTTATAGACATCCATAAGGAAATGTAACCTAGAATTCAAAAGCGTGCTTACAAAGCAGAGAAGGATTTATAGACTACAAACATCATGTGAATAGATATGATAAAAAGGTTTAAAAATTACAGTAACACCATTGATGGGATTTTGAGAAAAAGTGATGTTTGAAAGTGATGGAAGGAATTTTATTCATTCTTTCTTCTACTTCCTATTACTGTGTTAAGTATCATCTAAGTACTGAAAAGTTAAAAACTAAGAAAGAGGCGTGATGGATAGTTGAAGAACAAAAGAACCATGTTTTCCTTTGTAATACCTACAAGTATATATTCTCCCTGCAAATATCTTGAGAACCAACTCCTTGAAAGGAATTTACCAAATGCTAAAAAAATTCTTATTCCTGGTTTCAGAAGCTACCATAATATAGTAATCACTTTTCCTTGGAAAACACAGTGAATTACAAAACAAATGAAAAATCTACAAGCACCAAATTCAGTGCATGTGTGAAGTTCTGACAAGACTGTTAAAAAAAAAGTCAAGGGTTTTGTTAGATACCATGCCATAATTAGGTGAAATCACCATTGTTGTGTAAACAGAGCCCACTCACAGTTAACTGAAAGTCCATTGGTCAAGTTCAGGGCCATTCAGTGAGATGACACTCAAGCAGTGAGTCCATCAGTTGGGGTGAAATGATTAAGGCAACAATTGCCTCCCTTTTTGACATTGAAGTCTGCTGGTCTCCTGAATGGTTGTTTAGTCTTCATTTCCCTCTCAAACTTTACATTATCACATTTTACAGTAAAGATCCTTTCATTTTCTAGCATGTGACTAGAAAATGTTATTCCTAGACATGTAAGAAAATAATTTTTAAAACTAATATTTATTTTACATAGTTTGAACAGAAAAATACAGAGGATGTCTTATTCAAAAGAGAACGGTCCAGAGCTTACTTTTTCTTTTTTAAGCGAAAAGTGAATGAAACCTTTCATATCAAAAGAATGAAATTTTGAAAATGATAATTAGGTTAGGGGTAGATCCTGCTTTCATTCTCTGCTTAGAATTTCTATCATAAAAGCAGAAAAAAGAGGACTACTTTTTAAAACAATTTATACATCAAATAACATTACTTTGATTGATTACAGGCAGGTTAAAAAATTCTGTGAGAAGTGACACCTTACAAAGACATGTTACCAGAAATTGCCGTCTTGCCTAAAGAAATAAATGTTTAACACTGAATTTTAGGAATGCTGTACTTTACCTATTGTCAATGGCTCCTACTCTAACTCTCAGATCAGGCCACTACATTAAATGAAACTTCTTTATTAAAAAAAAAATGTCCTATATAATTCAATGTTCTTAAGCACTATGTCATCCCAAAGCTGCAAAAAACTATTACTACTTTAATCACTAAGAAAACTTTCTCTTATCTCTACACCATGCCTTTCACCAATGCCATAAGCTTGTCCATGCATATTACTAAAGTCTTATTATCAAATGCTCTAACTAACTCTAATGGTCTTTAACATTGACTCTGCTATGGACTCTAAAATGTACACTTAAGTTAGCATCATTAGGAAAAAAAATTAAGAGTTAAATGTATATCTATCTATCTCTTAGAAAATTTTATGTAGCAAAATTCAGAAACTGACTTTTCAACCTTTCCTTTATTCCAGGGCCTTAAAAGGAGAAAAAAAATTAAAATAAGAAAGAAAGAAACACAGCAGCCTACCCTACAAAATGCCACTCTTCAGTATGTCAACACAAATCTCCCATTTGTAATCAACCATCCAAGAAAAGAAAAGACAAACTATAGCTATAGCTACAATTTCATTTTATGGACATTTGTGTGTACATTGGCAAATTGTGGCCCTTACTATGAGCAAGGAGAGAAAAATCTTTCACCTAATGTTTATTTTCCCCAATCTCATCAAAAGTCAACTGTTTACAGGACTTCCCTGGGAGTCTAGTGTTTAAGAATCCGCCTCGCAATGCAGGGGACACAGGTTCGGTCCCCGGTAGGTGAACTAAGGTCCCACATGTCCTGGAAAAAACAAGTCTGAGCTGCAACCACTGCAGCCCGAGAGCCACAGTGAAAGACCCTGCACGATGCAGCAAAGATCCTTCGAGCCACAGCTAAGACCCAGAGCAGGCAAACAAATAATGTTTCCAGGAAAGGAGAGTCACAGACCATTCCAGTCTCTGTTGAAGGAACATGGGTCTGACAGTAGACGTGCTGCCCCAGCAGAGCTGACTTTATAGCTGAGCCTTAAATGACGAATATTATGTTTCTTAAGGAAAGATGAAAGAGCATTTCAGACTAAAGGGACAGTCTGTGTAGGAGCACCATGGCTGAAAGTCCACACCCTGATGCGGAGATGGCCCACACTCCAGAACGGAGCGGACAAGGATCCTTGGACTGACTTGGCATCAGAAAGAGAGTATTTCTCCCAAATCAGATTTCTAGACTCTTATCTAGAAATAGGAACTCCAGAGTGGAGCTTGAGCAACTAGATTTTAAAAACCCTTCAGAAAAGCACAGGACACAGAGTGAGTCTTATTCATCACCGCAGTAAGCCTTAGGTGGTATATACATCATCAGAGATGAGTAGACACTTTCAGTAGCCGCTTTGCTGACAGCAAAGAAACTTACAGAAAGTATGTATTGCTTTTTTCGTCATCACCACTGCGTTTTTAATGGCCAAGATCTGGCCAGAGAAGCCAGAGGAAGGGCATGGGTACTCACATTTATACTCCTTAAACAATGAGGAGTTAAAATATATTCAGCCACCAAATTTTAATAAAAGGTCTGAGTCTTTCATCCAACCAACAGTAACGGGGTTTCACTTGATGGACTACAGGGCTCAACTGTCTATCTAACATTCCAAAATGACACTGATGCATCACAATAGGTGTGGCCTTTAGAAGACACTAAAATAATGAGGGGCTTCCCCGGTGGTTCAGAGGAAAAGAATCTATATGCCAATGCAGGAAATGTGAGTTCGATCCCTGGGTTGGGAAGTTCCCATGGAGAAGGAAATGCAACCCACTTCAGTATTCTTGTCTGGAGAATCCCATGGACAGAGGATACCATCTATGGCATTGCTCTTAAGAGTTCCTTGGACTGCAAAAAGATCAAACCAGTCAATCCCAAGGAAATCAACCCTAAATATTCATTAGAAGGACTGCTGCTGAAGCTCCAGTACGTTGGCTACCTGATGAGAAGAGCCAACCCACTGGAAAAGACCTTGTGAAGGTAAAAGGAGAAGGGGGTGGCAGAGGATGAGAGGGTTAGATAGCAACAACTCAATGGCCATGAGCTTGAGCAAACTCCATGAGATAGAGGACAGAGGAGACTGCCATATAATAGTCCACGGAGTCGCAAAGAGCTGGACACAACTTAGTGACTAAACAACAAGAAAATACTGAGTCTCTAGATTTACCAGTTCCTTAATACATCTGATCATTATGGAAAGCATTTGCATATAGCTATGTTGACAGTGTATTAATAGCCAATGACATATTTCTAATGCCTGCAGAGACTCCTTCTTCTTTAATATTTCTTACTCAGCACTCTTTATTAAAAACATTCTACATAAACAGTTAAGATGAACTATGACCTAAGCTCCTTTTTCAGGTTTCATCTGATCGGCACAGATTCTTACCCCAGGACCCATAGTTGGGAATTTTAAAGCAGTTTAGAATTTCTGCACAAAGCTATGAATTAACTTGGTTGGTCCGCACTGAATTTTATGTTTTCCAAAAAGTAGACCTGACTTAGAATGGCTGTCATGGGTGGCACTCATGCTCGTGCAGAGTGGAAACATCTTGGTGGACACCAGAGACAGACCAGGGTGACAGAGAAGTCTATCTGGCCTAGGTCTGCCATGCCGTCTGCAGCCTGATGTTTGGACATGCAGCATAGATTTTTGTCATGATAACTTATCAGGTTCTCCCTCTAGAAATTCAGAGAAGGATAGAACCCCATTACAGATGCAAAACACCACCCCATCTCCAAGTTCCAATCTAAAAACTAAAATCAGAGACCACTCGCAGCAAGCTCCATCTTTTCTTTTCTTTCAACTTCCTCTCTGTCTTCTGCATCTCCTTTTTCCTATTTTGTGGCATTGCACGTACAAGCAGGATGAACAAAAGATGCAAACTGTTTAAATGGGAATAAGGTAAAAGATCAGAAAATGTAATTCTTACTTAAATGTTTAAAGAATAAGCTTCTTTGTGAAGAGTGTAGATGGGTATGTGCGTGTGTGTTTTCTCACAAGCTAGTCTTCAAGAATCGTCAGACACATGGAATGGGAAAAGGAAATGGCTCGTAAGATGTCAGGCAGTAATATGCCTCAGGAGGTCAAGCTGGGTTGCCTGACAAGGGCCTTTTGGTCACTGCCAGATCCGATTTATCAGGTCGCTGTTGATGGCCACACCGAAGAGGCCCGAAGGAAGTGGAGACTATTAAATCACTTGTTTACCTCAAGTGAGCACCAGTGGTACTCAGTCAATGATTTTATTGATCCACAATACTGTTCAATTAAGTGTGTTTATTTTGATTCAGCGATTAACATGCATTTGCAGAAGGAATACTCACAGTGGAATAAAGTCTAAAATTATCCCTTCTGCTCCCTCACTTCTTCCTTGTGTCATTTTGAGTTAATGGTTTATGCATTAAATGAACAGATATGATCATGTTTAAGGGTAGAGTTGGGGGCAGCTCTCAGACCTTCTGAGATTTCACTTCCTTAGTGTAGTCAGTGAAGAGAAGAACAGAGCAGGGGTTAGAAATTAAGCTTAAGGGGTGGGTAAAAATCTGGTTGCATGGCTGTTGAGAAAAGAAACAAGATCGATTTTGCTGCCAAAACATCATGATTCAGATAGCTAAATCAACAGGCTAAAGAAGGAAAAAAATGAAAGCAGAGTATATTTAGTCAAACCAGGGAGGAAAGCCACAACTCCGAGAGTGTTGTAGTGAGAATTTGGTGTGGCTTGTTTACATCACCCAGTGACGGTACCAATGACATCTAAATGCCTGCCCCGTTTTCTACAAGCTCCTAACACACACCATCTTCATTCTCTGCTTATTCCTCTTGTATATTCTCAGTTACCTCTTTGGGTCAAATATTCTGGGCCTATTTATATGGAAGAAACTTTTAACTGTAATGCATTGTGACTGACTCGATCAAGCGTCCTTCCCACATAATACAACTGAAGAAGAAATTTCTGAGATTCTATCAATAACTTTGATGTCATTGGAAGAAGGTTGGACAATATGATTAAAATATGAAGGTGGCAGTTTGCACAAACTATTCTGCTCTTGTCTTCATTAGAAGTGAAGCTGAGAACATGGTCATTCCTGAAATAAGAGAAATGAAAGAAAGCCTTGCCTTCTCTTGTCCCCAAAATAAGTCCATCTGAAATAACTGCCTTTTAGAAAGAATGATATAAGGAACAGGGACCCTAGAAATAAAAACTTTTTGATTATTTTAAAGTGTTTCCATTTCCATTTATACTGCAAAGCCCTTCCAAATTGCTTACATTGTCCAGAATGCTACTGCCAGGGTATCTGCCATTGTCCTTACCCCCATATATGAATTTGCTTTGTTTTCTACCACCAAGGACACATTTATATCTTCTAAATCTTGGCCCACCAAAGCACAGAGTGAATAACTCATTCCAGTTGTCTGTTTAGTTCATGAGAGTTTATATTTGGGAATACTGATAGAAAGTGGGTTTGCCAGATGGTGCTTGTGGTAAAGAACCCACATGCCAACAGAGATGTAAAAGACGTGAGTTCGATACCTGTCTCAGGTAGATCCTCCAGAGGAAGGCCTGGCAACCCACTCCAGTATTCCTGCCTGGAGAATCCCATGGACAGTGGAGCCTGGTGGGCTGTGTGTGGTCCAGAGTGTCGCAAAAAGTAGGGCATGACTGAAGCAACTTAGCACATACGCATGTAACGATGCAGAATAAAAAATATTATAGAATCTGGGCTTGACTGGCTCTTGGCCACTGAAATGTGGTCTTCACACCTTTTGCCTGAGTTGATATTGAGAAGTAGGGGTTTCAAGTTAGGATTTCTCTGTTTACTCTTATTTCTCCCCCAATGGAGCCACAGTTTTAAAGTCGGTGGATTTCACAGAATTTAAACACATAGATCTCATTCATGGAAACACAGCCACCTCTCTCTGGCATCTCTTCATGGCCCAACTTCCCTAGAGGGTGATTTATATCCCACTTCTGGAATTCCACGAACGTTTGCTTTTACTGCACACTTCTCTCTTGGAAATTTCATCCACCCTCATTATTCTACCTATGAATTCAACAGATATGATTTTCAAATCTACATTGGCAATCCCTGATCTCTACTTCTTCTCCTTGATGTCCTATAAAAAACTCAAATAAAAGTGTATTAAAAAGTGTACTCAGCATCCCTTTTCATTCAAGTAATCCCCTCTTCTATTATTAACTTCTGACATAAATGTCCTCTACCACCGTGTTTCAAAAACAGCTTAGTCACCTGTGAGTCTTCTACTTTCTTTATGTTTACCACCCTGCGAAGCAGCTTTCAAGTTTTGTCAATTCTATTTAGGAAAAATCCTTTAAACATTTACTTCAAGATTCTAAATTAACTTTACTTGAGTAAAAAGTAATGATTTGCCTTATTTCCCTAGAGTAATAAGGGTTTATGTCCTTGATATCTGGGCTTCCCAGGTGGCGCTAGTGGTAAAGAACCTGCCTGCCAATGCAGGAGACAAAAGAGACCCAGGTTTGATTCCTAAGTCAGGAAGATCCCCGGAGGAGGACATGGCAACCCACTTCAGTATTCTTGCCTGGAGAATCCCATGGACAGAGGAGCCTGGTGGGCTATAGTCCATAGGATGGCATAGAGTCAGACACGACTGAAGCAACTTAGCACATATTATTATGTCCTTGATACTAATATCCTCCCCAACCAATCCATCTTACACTGTCCTTTCTTTCCTCTTTTCTCTCTGACTTCTTTCCTTCTTTCCTTTCTCCTTTTTAAAAATATTATTTATTTATTTAATTGTATTTAGCTGCACTGGGTCTTAGTTGGGCTTCCCAGGTGGCTCAGTGGTAAAGAATCCACCAGCCAATGCAGGAGATATAACTTTGATCCTTGGGTCAGGAAGATCCCCTAGAGTAGGAAATGACAATCCATTCCAATATTCTTGCCTGGAAAATCCGATGAACAGAGAAGCCTGGCAAGCTAAAGTCCATGGGGTCACAAAAGAATCAGACATGACTTAGCAAGTAAACAACAAACAACAACAATGGTGGTAATGTTGAGGCACGCAAGATCTTTAGTTGTGGCACATGGGATCTAGTTTCCTGACCAGAGATCACACCCAGGCCCCCTGAATCAGGAGCAAGGAGTTAGCTCTTGGACCACCAGGAAAGTCCGTTTCTCTCTCCTTTTTTACCTACTTCCTTTTTAGTTTCTCTAACATTAATAAGCATGTTCAATGTGCCAGACACAGGAATACAATGCCAAATAAAACAAACATGATCCTTTGTATCAGAGGCCTTCTAGACGAAGCTCTCTCATTCACATATTCACCTTCCAGATAACATTCTCCTATCCAAAACCAAGAGAAATCCCCCAAACAAATTCAGAGAAAACATCTAACTACTTACCTCAAATTCAGTAATTCCCTTCCAATACCATTACATCTCAAAATTAATTGAATATCAAGTAATTTTTGAGATTTAACTATTTTGTCATTGTAATACAAGCAGTTTTAGATTGAACCTTATAAATCCATTTTGTTTCAAAAGAGAAGGTGAAGAAAATCACATTTAATAATTTTAGAACCTGAATTTTTTTCTCAAATAAAGAGACACTAAATTCATATCACTTATGAAAGATAATAAACTCAAAATATTAAATTCTAAATTATATTGTTTTTTTACCTGAGCATCTCATTTAACCATGATAGGCAAGAATGTCTATAAGGAAATGAAATTACTATTGCTCTGATAGCTAGCATTCCTCTTCCTGGTTATCTCCATCTTGGCATGTTTCAATCCTACAAATCTTCTAGGGTTCAGTTCAAAACTCATTTCCATAATGCCTTTCCAGATAACTTGAGTGGAAAGAATTCCCTGTTCTCTAGCTTGCTCCACTAAATTTCCCCATTCCAATTATGTTATTATTGTATTTTTTTTTAATCACAGACTTTTAGGAAAACTTAAGAAATGGGTACATTGAAAGAAATTTTGTTTTTTGACTTCTAGGTAATATTCCAAAGTAACCATGAGGCTGTTATATTATGATCTCCTACAAGAAATGTTATCACAGTTTATAGTTCTTTTCTTGGTATCCCCCAGGTGCAAGATGAAGAGAGAGACAAAAATCAATACTGAAGGATAATAGTTTCTAAATTTTTGAAATTTAAGATGTACCTGAAGGGACTTCCCTGGTGATCTAGTGGTAAAGAATCTTCCTTGCAATGCAGAGGATGTAGGTTCAGTCTCTGGTCCAGGAAGTAAAATCCCACATGCCAGGGAGCAAATAAGCCTGTGTGCCATAGCTACTGAGCCTGTGCAACACAACCAGAGAGACCAAGTGCGCAAGGGAAGATCCGCATGACACAAGGACGATCCCACGTGTCACAACTAACACCCAACGCAGCAAAATAAATAAATTAAATAACAAAAAAAAATGGACCTGAAAAAAAGTATAATAAAATCTAACAGGAAAGATCCTATTGCCTATGACACAGTACTATGGTCTTGAGAGCCTCTACTTTAGTCTCTGCTGATCTGAAGATTCAGACTGAGGAAGACCTTCCTAAATCATGATCTCTGTATGAACTGTCTTATGTGGTTCTATAAGAATTTCATTATAAGAGAAATAAATCTTCTTCTGCTGATCCCCTTGCATTTTCATTTAAGAAATATGGATAAACTGTGACTATTAGCAATTAAGTCAATCAGTGGCTTTTGTTCAATGACTACATTTGGAAGGCATATTTTCTGAAGTTATAAAGATCCTTGAGATGGCCCCACAGCTTCATCCCACTTAGACAATCCAAACTTGCTAAATGATCAGAAAACATTCAGAACTTCAACCATTCCCTGTCCTGTGTCTAAAAGCAAGTGAATGCATATTACTTAGGTCTTTCCCAATTGCTCAGTGGTAAAGAATCTGCCTGCAATGTAGGAGACTCAGGTTCGATCCCTGGATCAGGAAGATCCTCTGGAAAAGGAAATGGCTACCCACCCCAGTATTCTTGCCTGGGAAATGCTATGGACAGAGGAGTCTAGCAGGCTATAGTCCATGCAATCCAAAAGAGTTGGACATGACTTAGCAACTAAGCAACAACAACAAAGGTTACTTAGCTGATACGGTTAGATCCATATAACCATGGTGAGAACCATCAGTAGACACAATCATAAACCTCTAGATCCTGGAAGGCAAACGGAGACCAGGCTGTTTGGATGTCCAAAAACAATGCCTCTAGGAAATGGTTTTTCTTCACCTATCCACAAGAAAAACCAAATTTCTGACAAATGTGACACAAAAATAATCTGAAGTGCCATTTTTGCAAAATGTCCCTTTTTTTGCAATGCCTTAGTTCATTAATTTGTAATACTGTGATATGATCTTTACATGTGACCAAATTGCTAAATTTTAAAAATATATAGTATTTCATTTCTTCATCCAAGAAGCCATGCTATACTGTCCCCTTTCAGAAGCATCTCTGCTCTGATTTTTAAATGGAGATCTGTAAATTTTTATCTGATGCAACTTCATATGTAAAACTATGGATTTAATTTCATAGAGCACAGAAGAAAGAAAAAATTTTAAAGACACAATGCCACTTGCGATTGGCTAACACCATCGATAACAAGTTACAGTGGGTTCTAGCAAATTCATGGTGGTTCTAAGAGCTTTTCAGAAATAGCCTCTACTCACCACAATTACAATTAGCTTGTTTCAGTATAATAGCATAATAGGTAAATTCATAAAAATAATTACTATTTTTATCACTCACTATGTTCCAGGCACTAGGCAAAGCAGATAACCTTCATTACTGTATTTAATTCTCACAAACCCTTATACTATAGATACTATGAGAATCTTACATTATAAGTGAAGAAGCTGAAGGTCTGGAGAGGTTAAGTAACTTTCCCCGTGTCACACAGCAAATAAGTGGCACAGCTGAAACTTGGATCCAGGTTTCTCTGACTCCAAATCTGTAATTGCTATACTACGTGACCTAATAAGCAAATAGGCAAAGTACAGCAAATCTTGGAAAATGCTAAGTATCATGATAATATTAGTCCATGTATGTAAATGTTTCTTTGGCTATTAGTAAAATTATCTGTTAGAATGAAGTGTATTCTGGCCCTTTTTTACAATGAGATAGCAAGAGTGATGCACCTGATGTGAAGAGTGGACTCATTGGAAAAGACCCTGATGCTGGGAAAGATTAAGGGCAGGAGGAGAAGGGGATGACAGAGGATGAGATGGCTGGATGGCACCACCGACTCAATGGCCACGGGTTTGGGTGGACTCCAGGAGTTGGTGATGGACAGGGAGGCCTGGTGTGCTGTGGTTCATGGGGTCACAAAGAGTCAGACACGACTGAGCAACTGAACTGAAATGAACAAGAGTGAAAATGCACATGAATTCTTAATGCCTTATCATTTATTCTTATAGTCAGAATTTAAAAAAAAATATGTATGACTGTCATAATCAAGAAAAGATAAAACCGCATTAAGTTAATGAGAAAGAATAAATTTCCTTGTATTACTAGCAGTCAGGGAGATGTAGGTCCACAGACACAGATTTACTTGTTGTTTAGTCATTCAGTCAGGTCCAACTCTTTTGTGACCCAATGGACTGTAGCCTGGTAGGATCCTCAGTCCATGGGATTTCCCAGGCAAGAATACTGGACTGGGTTGCCACTTCTGCCTCCAGGGGATCTTCCCAATCCGGGGAACAAACCATATCTTCTGCACTGGCAGCTGGATTCTTTACCCCTGAGCACCGGGGAAGCCCATGGATTTACTACTTAGGGTGTAAAATGTGATTCTAGATGGGTGTGGGGGGAGACATTGCTGATGTTATAATTTCATCAGTAAGTCCATTTTTAGGATTCAGTAAACAAGTATTTAAACTCTAAGAGTGGTTTTGATCATAAAAGCAACTGTGTATTTGCTAGAAGTCATAAACTTCTGAGAAAAAAAAAGTCTGTGATATGTGCGTGTTTGCCGTCGACTGGCTGGTGTCCCATGTTCCTTTTATATTGCTGCATCTGAGGGCCTGAGAGTAGGTTCAGGAGTATACCTACAATTAATCAAGGGTTTTTTAACCTTCCTATTTTGAAAAATTTGGATAACTTATGATCTGAAACGATCTGCATTTTTGGCAATACTCACAGCCATTAATCCATTACAATTTACTCTAAAATCAATTGTATATGGTAGACATTCAAGTTACATATCCAGAGATCTGGTAGACCTTTGTCTACAGACTGGAAACTACCTACATGATGAAGTCACTGAGCCAAGCTAAGCAGACGGTTCTAACCCCATTCTTCCAGTAAAGCCAGATGCATATAAAGAGCCTTTGTTTCTGTTTTTCACACTATATTTCACTTTTTGATCTGCTTACCTAATATAGCTCTTATGTTTATTTGTCTAAGAAAATATGGCCCAGATTTTTATATCAATTTAATATTTCATCCTAATAAATGTTTTATTTAGAAGACATTCTTGTCCATACACTGAAATTCAAACCACAGAGGAAAAGTTTATTAAGAACAAAGTAAGCTTGATCAGAAATCCACTAACTGATTTTATTAATAAAAATTCAATTTACTGACTTTTCAAAAATAAATGCAAAACAAAAGTTGATCATGTATATTTTTTCCAAAGCTGGTCTTTGAAACTTGGCCATTTATTTAACACAAGTAAGTCCAACTACACTTTTACATCAGACACACATGCCACTTCTCTTGATAGAGGAGTGTTGTTAGGTTAAAGTCATTTTTTAAAAAAAATTATATTCTAAGCCCTAAAGGATAAACATTTATCCACTAAGACAGAAGGATAAAGATTTTAATGGCATCTTGCTTTAGGATTCAAAATAAATAAGGCAAAGATGAGTTTCCATCTTCTTAAGACTAAATTACAGAGATTAAAATATATAAACACAAAATGAATGTGTTCCATTTGCATATTATATTTCGCTCTTAAAGTTGATTTTGAAGATTAAGGGTCAGCATTTAATCCTCACTATCCTAATCCCTAAAATTACAAAGACAGGCATAAGTGCATGTCTGCTGCACTAAATTACCTTGAAAGAAAGCAAATTCCGGATGAAAAGGGAAGCATATTTATATTATGGTGATTTAAAATCTGTCGCCTAAACACATCTTCTCCCCTCGATCCATTGACCTAAATTGCACACTAAAAGCTTGTTTGTCTGCAAATGGGCAGCTAACACTTTGAGACAATCCAGAGATTCTTCACTTATGCAGAATCATGCCAACAATTTTTCTGACTACAATAAACACTGTCTTGTTCATATTCCACAGAAACAGGAATTGTGTTATAAAACAGAAGACTTTCTCTGCAGTGTTAAAACCATTTCCTGGATAGTTAATTATGAAAATTTAGAAGTCTGGATGTAAGAAGTTGTGAATGCAAAACTATCTACCAAAAATTTCATTAAAATGCTTTTATATCTAACAAAATACTGCGAGTTCTATTGAATTTTAATGCTTTTTTCATGAAGGGAGAAAAAACGGATATTTTTGGCCCAAGGTGTAAAAAATACTTTCTAGAGAAGGATTTACTTCTTAAATATTCTTTATAACACTATCTAAAATCTGAAGTCCAGTACAATGAATTTTCAGAGCAAAATAAATCTGATGCATAAATTTACCTAGTGGTTCAAAAACCCCCACAATTCTTATTTCCTTTCAAAACATTACATTCATATCAACATGGATATGTATAACAAAAATATCATAATGACAAAGCAGGAATAGTATATATTTGCAAAGGATCAAATTTTTTCCTAGGATATATCCCCTAATTTTGTCAGATATGCACTTATCTTAGAAGATAATTTTCTGAAATCACATTATGTACGTCAGTCAGATTTTAACACTGAAATAGATTTAGTTCCTCTATAAATCTGCTCTATCATTAATCCAATGTCAATAGGGCACCATGTTCCTTCCTTTAAAATGTATTTCAAACAATTTCACATATCTCTGAAGAATGGAATCCCCACTGTTAAAATCTAGGCTATTTCTGTGCATCTGTAATAATTGGTATATATTAAGGAAATATTCCTGTAACATATTATATAACACTGAAGACTAAAATGTATCTCTTTCTGTGAATACAATTAAAAGACTACACCAGATAATGTTAAATTAGTATAATACTGACTTTACTACTATGTAAACGTATATTCACACATATTTTCAAGTGCACTGAAATTTTTCATGGAAAAGTCTCATTTTATGGAGATGTAGAAGCTACAATGAAAAGGTCCAATCATCTTAAAAGGGAGACTAAACTGCAAATGATGCAGTGATACTCAGCATTTCAGGGCTAAACCCCTGCTGTTCAGCCACAGTAGTTACAAAAGCAGACTAATGAAAGCTGCAAAAATTATAATTAATTTTCATTCTAAAGAAATCATTCTGCTCTAATCAACTGCCTATCAAACATCATTGCAAATTATGCTAAAGAAAAAATTATTAGGCCAGATTTCCAGGGTAAAATTTTCCATATACTATATCAGAATAAAGAATGCCTGTGTGGGAATTACTTTTAATGAACAACAAATTACAATTACTAAACTAAATGAACCATCTGCCTTTTTTTGTTGTTGTTTGTTTTCACGGCCTCACTGGTGCAGAGTGCATTGTCAGCTTAATTCCCATTCAAAATGGCAGACTGCCTCATCACCAGGGTCTCTCGTCCATAACATTTTAACAGAAAATCTGTAACAGATGTTTTCAATTTTAAGAAGAGGACAAGTATGTTTTATAAATATGTTCTAAACATTAAAGGCTGGCGTTTATAATAATAAGGTACATGCCTTTTTCAGACTGGAGAGCTTGGATGACTAAGTACTCCTAAACCCTAAATTAGCACATAAAGTATTCATAGACCAATACCAATAAAAACAAATCCTGATGTACTTTATTAAACATTTCATTCAAGTAAATGTGTTTTGTCTCTATCCTCTAATAGGTGATCATTTGTTTCCAAGGAGCATGCGTGAGGACATTCAATAATGACATCTATTATCAAACCTTTACTGAAAGGTTTAAAGTGGTTAGCTGGATACATCATCTGGCATCAGCAGAAAACATTAAAAATGGAAAAATCAGTCTCTTATTAGCATGTGTCTCATATTAGCTGGGCCTTTCCCTGCTGAGGTTTGGGGGCCATGATACTGTAAAACACTTGGAAGATTGACTTTTATCAGGGCCATTTAGGAAAAAGAAAATCTGATCTGGGCATGCTCTTAAAACGAGAGTACAGCATATGAATATATCTTAATATAGTGCAAAAGGAATATTTACTAAAATTAATGACTTTTTTTTTCTTTCTACTGCTATTTAGGACACTGATAAGTAACACTGACTTGAAACTGCAATGAGGACATGTTTTAAAATAGTTCT
This sequence comes from Antilocapra americana, assembly GCA_007570785.1. NCBI lineage: Eukaryota > Metazoa > Chordata > Mammalia > Artiodactyla > Antilocapridae > Antilocapra > Antilocapra americana. The sequence goes on along the minus strand of ML661885.1, from coordinate 18,464,185 downwards.
TTAACATCCGTTATTAAAATTTTTTTTTCTCCTTTAAATGAAAGCGAATATCCTGACTGCCTACCATCCCCCCACGCCCACCCCCACCCCTGGACTCTGGGCCTCCAGGGATCACTGTGCAGACACAGCACTGACTGAGGGAGTGTGAGCCTCTCTGGACACCAGTGTGTCTCAGCCTAGACCGGGGGAATCAGCTCTGAGGAAGTCGAGAGAGCAGTTTTCATATATTCACCCAGTCCTTCCTTTCTCTGTGGAGATGACAAAAAGGAAAAAAAAAAAAAAAAAGACTGGTAAAGCTATGAGAGCTTACTCCCTGCAAGAAAAATGAACTAGACCTCTTCTCCCGGTCCTAACACTGTTTCACTTTCGTTTTAATTTAAAGTTTGGTACACTGCTATTTTTTTTTCCCCTTGACGATCCCTGGACATCCAGATTCCTTTTTGCAATTAAAAAAAAACAAAAGGCAAATTGTATTAGATTATTTCATGAGCTAGACATAGAGAAGGATATATGATTCCAGGCCTCTCCACAGCCTGGATGAATCTCTGTCTAAATACTCTCTGCTTTGAGTGGATATTTAACTATCATGTGCTGCTTTAGAAAAGCGGCTTGCATGCCAGGGTCCACTCAGTCTAATGGTGTCTGCTTAGAAGATTATTTTAATCTCCCCCCACCCTTGTTCTTTAGGCAAGAATGAAGAAAAAGACAGCTCCATTATTAGAAATGTGGCCTCAGAAACGACTGAATAGAGAAGCCTCCAAAGGTATACTGAGGCAAAAGCACAGCTTGAAAAGCCTTTCCTTTATTTCTGTAGTTGTGTTTTATGAAAACAAGTCATGACTGAAAAATTCGGTTTTTCATATTTTCCTAGGCCTTATTTTGCATTTTGATCATGAAGATACACTAAGGCACTACCATTGTGTTTTACTTCTTTAGTTTTACAGTGCAGTTATGGCCAACAGAGAGACTTTGGCTTTGCAAGAAATCCAAAGGAATGCTTAATTTTAGGTAAAAATCGTTTTCACTCAAAATAGACATGACATTGATAACGGAGCTGTTTCATCCATTTTTAACAACTTTTTGAACTTATAAAATATTATTAATGTAAATAACTTATCAATGAGTACTCTTTTAACACTGATACACTTAAATATCCCATAAAACAGCCTGCCCTTCTAAAAAGTAAAACAGTTTTGAAAAGTTACTTTACCAGAAAAATGCCTGTATTTATACTGATGACATCCAAAATAATACTTTGATAAAGGAATTCAACTCATGACAAAATATTCTTTTATGAAAAAACAGCACTTGAGAATTTATTGGGAATGACTACCATATATTTTACTCATAAAAAGTTTGATCGTAATTTGTCGTACTTACAGTTATTACATTAAGTAAAAATTGATTCTCATAATCCATTTGAAGGATGTTGGCTAAAATTAGTAACTCCTGTGTGACCAGCATTCATTCCTTTGATTTTCAGAAATATACATTGACACGAACTTTGTTATAGATTGAGAGAGCATTGTTCTACTTTACTGATCTTGAAAATAATGAAACAACGGACTGACGGACTTTGGAAACTCGGCATTCTTTCAGTTATATTTGAAGTGAAATATCTGCTGACACCTACAGATCAGTGACTGAATGGGAGAGGAGTTACAGCAGCTTCAGTATTGACTCAAACTCATGGATTCCCTGGGCATCTACCACTGTTACTAGCATCTAGATCACAGCCTCCCATTGCTAAGAAGGTAAATATCTACACTGATACCAACTCAGTTATAACTTTGGGAGGAAGCAAGCACTTCTTTCCTGACTCAGACAACGGGCTTCTTTCCCTCTCCCTATCTCCAGACTCAACCACCACCTTTCCAAGTCCCATAAGGCTCCATCCAAACACTACCCAGTTAGCCATATTCTTCTGGACTCGTAAAAAGTCTGACCGCTTTGGACTGGCATGCTGCAGTCCATGTCCATAGAGTCGGACTTGATTGAGCAACTGAACAACAACTTTGGAGCTGTGTCCACTCTCTAGGATGCTTGCACTTAAATTTACAGGGTCAGAGAATCTTATAAGGGGTATAGAAACACTCCTCAGTGGGAAAATGCAGATTTTTTTTATACACCCAGAAGATGTACCCTCCACGCCTTTCAAAAGCTCCCTGATGGATGCCCACTGGTCTCTAGACCTGACTGATAATGTCAGTCTGCAGAGAAGCTAAGCAGCGAAGAACAATGAGTAACAGCACAGCCTCTAGGCAGATAAGTCTGGGTTCACTCTCAGCTCCCCAACTTATCTGTATGACCTTGAGTAAGAAACTTGACCTTGCTAAATCTCATCACCTCATCCCCACAGTTGCAATAACTGCCTGTCCCTTGCTGGGCTGTCAGGAAGACTAAATGATACAGTAGATACAAAATATCCCTTGGTACATAGAATCTTCACTATTCTGTGGTGACACAAAAAGTAGGAACTTTAGATAGGCTGTGATCTACTGAAAGTTACTCAGCTGTGTCCCACTCTTTGAGACCTCATGGACTATACAGCCCATGAAATTCTCCAGGTCAGAACACTGGAGTGGATAGCCGTTCTCTTCTCCAGGGGATCTTTCCAACCCAGGGATTGAACCCAGGTCTTCCACATTGCAAGAGGATTATTTACCAGGACCCACAGGGTGCAGTAGTTGTTTATGTGTATCTCTCACCATCCCCAAGCCAGGGAAAATGTCTTAACTAAGTCTGCATACCCTGGGGAATCTTAAAAAGTGGCTTTGAAAGTACACTATTAGGCAAAGCTCTTTTGGAAAACTTAAGAATTTTTGCAACAGCATATTATGTGAACAAAGTTTGCAGGATCAATGCATTTGCTTCACAGTTTCAGACTCTTCAGTTATTATCTCTGTTCATGTGGTCACAAAGCATTCCATTGGCAGCAACTAAATCAGTTCTTTCTCTTTAAAAATAATACAGATGGACTTCCTTGGGAGATGGTTTTAATATTGCTTGTCTGCCAGGGAGGAGTCTCTTCAAGGTCTCCTTTGTCCCGTCGAATCCAAGATGAATTAGTTTTTCCAGAATCTTCTAACTCAATTATTCCAGAGGTAAATTACTTTTCATTAACAAATAGAAAAACAAACATCAAGTTCTCCTTTGTCACTTTGAAATGTGTTCACTCCCAGTGACACGGAAGGATTTCCAGTTCTTTCTGACACACAGTACAAAGATGCACATGGCCTAGCTTCACGTCTCTTTATTATTTCATAGACTCCAGTAAATTCTGCTCCTATTCTTCTCCTTCTGAGATTTATTAATACCAGCTTTTAGTCATCTGTAAACCCATCCATGCTGGCTGCAAGCATTCTTGTTACCCTGGTCTGGAGCTTTTCAATCTGTTATATGTCTTTTGGGGTGAAAGGTTCACGTCTATAATATTTCTGTTTTGTTCATGCTGATGCAATAGAATTTTATAACATACAACAAAGAACTGGAATCTCAGCAACAGCATATGTAAAAGCACGTCAGGAGAAAAGGGCAACTCCGAGAGACTGAGTCTAAGAGGCCCCATCCTTCAGTCATCTATCCCATGGGAGCACTTTTGCAATTAATTGGAATAATATGTCACCTAAATTGAACAACAGAAATCATCTTTTGCTCTTTAAGACCAGGAAAATTAGATATTTTGTACAAAAAGTAACTAAAATGAAGGATTGTTAATTAAAGATTTGCCAGAATCATTTTAAGTCACAGCTCCCCATTTCACAGCATCTCTTCACTCTCTACCAAACAAAAACAAAATATTAACAGAGCAGAGCCATTGCTGCGGCCTTAGTCTCATCCATTTACTCACTGGATTTATTCTGAAGTTCTTACAAAAAGCTAAGCTTCAAAACACAAGGTACGCACCCTATTTCTCCTCTTGTAATCTTGACATTGGCTGTCATTACCATTGCAGTAAATCCGTAGGGTGGGGAATGTAGTAAAGAACAGAAAATGTTTCCAAAAATTCTTCATAGTTGTCCTTGTATTGCAATTGTATTTGTTCTACTAAAATGTTTTAATGAAAACAAATGTTTGCTCTCATCAGACCCTTTAAGAACCACTAGCAAAAGATATCTCAGGAAAGGAGGGGAATGGACCAAAGCTTTAGCATGAAATTATCTCTGACTTTGAAATATGACCATAGGTGATTGAAGTCATAGTCATCATCACAACAGTATCGAGAAGTCTCTCTCAAATAAAACTTAACATTTTTCTAAGGCCTATGAACATGGTGAGGAATGTTCTAATCATCTACACCAGAATCACTTATTTCAATAATTAACAGAACTAGTTGTGAATATGAATTTTTAAAGAGTCAACACAGAAAGACCTAGATGATTCAGGGTAATTACTTTCATAACAATTGGTAAGGGGGCGGGTTGTCACTAATCACTTGTCACTAATCACTCATTTCAAACTTGTGACTGTTTGAGGGCCTCATTTTGATGGCCTAATACTATCAGGAGCAAATTTCAATGTAAATTATTTAAAAACCGTGATAAAGGCCAGTCTAGCCACCTGCATTGGAAGAATATGTGTCCTTACTTTCATCTCTTGATTAACATGAGGCTGACTTTCCAATTTACGGATTAACTATACCTTTTACTAGTTCTTTTTCACCCACTGATTTCCTGCCTCTTGGCCATTTCTTAGCTCATTTTCATATCCCCCAGAGGAGAAGGAGAGAAAATTAAACACCAACCTATAGAATTTGTTCTAATGAAAGGAAAAGGCAGAGATTGGAAACTACTGGCTAAAATGAGGTTTGGGGATTTTCACACTTGCTGTGGATCCAGTTAACCTAGACTACCAAGGGCCCACTTTCTACGAAGTCATTTACCCTTCACTTCCAAAGATGATTTTACCATGACCGTGGTGAGAAAGCTATTCCACAAACCCAGAACTTTCCATAAAGTTTCTGAAACAAAATTATAGGCAAAACGATAAAGTAACATAAAACTCGAGATTTATATTTAAGATGCAAAATTTTTGAAAATCACTGTAGTACACGTATTGGTCCTCACTTTCAAATTATTAATATGCTTTGCTCAAGAAGTAAGCTGTAATGGCTTCAAATGTATTAATAGATTTCTGCTTATTGACTGCTTTTACTGATAGAGCATTGCAGCCCCAGTCCCCAAAGGGTTAATGCTACTGGGTGAGCTGAATTCATGACCATAATCCTAAACAAGTGAGGTGAAGTTCTATCAGGTCTATTTCAGCGTATCAGGGATTACCGCTAGCTGTCTAATCCTGCTGAGCCTCAGGGAGGAACGTTCTATTGTATTTGAAATCCTGGCCAGGAAAGAACAGAAGGTTAAATGGGTGCCTTGCTCTGTAATCAAATATCACAGGCACTACTTATCTATTCAATGAACAACTGACGTAGAAAATCAATTAGGAACCAAATGACTTCTTAGGAATTTTTACCCAGAAAGAAACAAGCAAGATTTTTTTTCCCCCAAAAGGAGTTTATCTGCTATGTTTTATAGTAGAATGTTACAAATTCTGGAGCTTCCAGAGTTGTTTATCTGGTTCCTAAAATATATCTTACCCCATATTCTAGAGCTCCTGTATTAAATTACTTGCAAAACCGAGGGGGTGTATCAGGGATGAAGATAGCACGCTCCAGCGTGGCTGCCTCGTTTACCTAAAGGAAAAGCCGTGCAAAATCAATCCATGTAAAGCAGTGTCAAATCTGAATCAAAGTTCTGAACAAGACTTCAAATAGATATTAGTGTTTCTGTGGAGCTGATTTTAATAATTTACCTCTTCTGAAACACATTCCTTCAACAGTGTATCATGTGGGAAAATATTATGAGCACGAGGGTGGGTGGGAGGAGGAGGCACCCACAGCCTCCCGGGGCTCTTTGTTCCCAGCTTGAAGAGGCTCCTTTCCCGGGCCTGAAGGTTAACACCCTGGTCTCCCCGCCCCATCCTATACCTGTCACTCTGAGTCGATGTCACAGTTCCTGCACACAGACAAACAGGCTGCCCTGGCCCATCTGCCTGACCTTGGACAGCCCTCAGATCAAATCTGGTTATTAATATTGGGGAGAGTCAAAATGCAATCTTCCAGACACTGGAGAATTGAGCTAGAAATTATGCAGTAGGCACTCCCTGTCAATAAGAAGCATCCAGATGCTAAGGCTTAAAGTGGTCACCTGGACCTGTGTGGGAGTTAAGAGAAACTTTTTTTTTCCCTGTTCTGTGAATGCTATGGAGAGAAGTTTGCTTAGGGTCTTTATATGCTTAGCTTAACTATCCTTACACTTTCAATTATTTTTGGACTCTTTGCTTTATAAGAGTTCTTATACAGGAATCCATTTGCAGGCTAAAGCAGATATAATTGGAAAAATACTGCCCTTTCATAATCACGAAAGATATTTTACAAATGGGATGAAATACTTTTAATATCCTCATTGTAGTTCAATGTATATATAATTTTAATCAGGGGTTCTCATTCTTTGTAATTGTCCGTCCCTATAACTTTCTCTCAGAATATATCCATAATCTAGACTAAAAAGGGAGAAATATGAAAAATCATTTAAATGCCTAGACAAATACTAAAGGTGCTACAGTAATAAATGCATTACTCTTTCAAATCACTACAAAAGTTAAAGACGAAATTTAATCTTATGTTCCTTCCATAATTTACCCAATCATTTCCATATTCCCAGGTGAAGGGTCTCTTGATAAGAGAGTTATGTGCCCTTCATGACAGTATCAATATTAATGATTTGGTCAAAAATCTCTGTCACAAGAGTCTCAATAATCCCTATAAAAATATATTTTGAAAACCATCATTAAGCTTTTTATTTAAGTAGAGACACAAAGTGATACTAATGTAGAAAAGGCATCTTTTCTGGGGAAGAGGTGTGTGGAAGGGATGGACTGGGAGTTTGGGGCTAACATATGCAAACTATTATACATAGACAAAAACAACAAGGTCCTACTGTACAGCACAGGGATATTATCTGTTTGGATAATTATATATTTGATATTATATATAATTGTTAAATATATTGATATTGTATATTTATCATTATTCTGTGATAAACCATAAGGGAAAAGAATATGAAAAGAATGTGTATATATACATATATATATATATAATTGAATCACTTTGCTATACAGCAGAAATTAATATAGTGTTGTAAAAAAACTAAACTTCAATTTAAATAAAAGAAAATGCACTTCAAATGCAGGGAAGAATTTTTTGTCTGCACTACAGACTTTTTTTTAAGTAGTAAAATCTTTTTCAGTAAAAAAAATGGTATCTTCTTTTGATTTTTGCTGTCTTCTGGTCACCACATTCTTTTTCTTTGAGGATGTATTCAGACTAATGCATCTTAATGATATATTTTTTTGCCTACTGAACTATTCATTTGAGCTGCCTGTGAAGGTATGTTCAGAGGCGTCATGCCACCCACCGGCATGGAGACTCCATGGTATGTAGAATTACGTTACAATCAACAACCCAACTCCTTCAGCCTCCTGGTATTTTATATCAGTTGCTTCCTCAAGCAACACAAATCCACTAATGCTTTAATTTGTGACACTGCTAACTGGTATTAACAGATTATGACTATGGAATGCCTTTGCATTCAAATGGCATAGGCAGATAATATGTCTGTCATCGCAAAGCAAAATGCTCTAGGTCACACAAACATATAACGCTGTCCTACATCTTTTACTTGAGCACAAACCTCCAAAGGTTTATAACACATTTTCGTGCACGCAGAACCTCACTCTTAGATAACCAAGTGCCCAGGGCTCGGTCCAGGCAGGGCAGGAAATTTCTATTCTGCATTGATCTACATGTGTCAGCTGGACCCAAGTGATTGATCAAGCCAATCAAGTTATTAGCAAGATCTTGAAATAATCGGCTTGATTTTTTTAAGAGGATAACTCAGTTATTTTATTAGCCTGCTCTTTCAGTTTATGAGAAGGGGGATTGTTTTATTTGGATCTTTTGAGGGACACAGGCTACATGGCCAGTGGAACTCAGATACAATTTGGCATTGGCATTTTACAGTAGATCAGGGGTCAGCGCAGACTTGATTATTTCCAGTTGATCTACAAAAGACAGGAACTTCTTAATGAAATAGGCAAAGACCTAGTCTTCAACGTGTAAGTGAAGCACCTTTTCCAGTTACTTTTACTGGTTTACTCCAGTTAATACAGTAACTTTTCCAGAGTTACGTGTTCCGACAATGTAGATTCTCTTGCTTATGAAATCTGGCACCATATTTATTTGCTTCTTTTGAGCAATGGTTATCATTGGAGCTGCCAGTGCATCTGTATTAGATGCTATATTTTGGAGAAAAGAAAAATACAGATGTTAAAAGAAACTTGTCAAATTATAGACCATACAAAATATGGTCTCTCTGATAAACAAGATAAAGTGACATACACACATGGTGGCGCCAGTGGTGAAGAACCTGCCTGCCAGTGCAGGAGAGGTAAGAGTCGTGGGTTTGATCCCTCAGTTGGGAAGCTCCTTGGAGGAGGGCATGGCAACCCACTTCAGTATTCTTGCCTGGAGAATCCCACAGACAGCGGGACCTGGCGGGCTATGGTTCATAGGGTCAGGAGTCAGATACAACTGAAGTGACTTAGCATGCACACATGTGTCCATAGGGTCACACAAAGTGGGACACAACTGAAGTGACTTCGCATGCACACACATACACACCTACACACAACTATACCTCTACACACACACACATCCTTCACACATACCAAGCACACATTTATTTATTATATCCACACCTATGCAGAGAAAAAGAGAGGGAATTTGCGGGTATGAAATAAAACTCTAAAAACAAACCTCAGAATCTGCCTTCCTAGAATAGCAAAAAAATGAGAAATTGCAAAATCATTACAGTGAGCTACAAATGAACGTACAACCCAGCAGGCCTGTGGAAGCCAGCCCTCGAGAGACCTATAAGATTCCTGTTCAGAAAATAGACTATATATCTGCTGCCTGGGGATATCTTTGTATACAAGGAGAGTGGATTTCTGCAACTGTGATGAGGCAAAGTATGATTCCAAAACTTTACCAGCAAAGATATTCCTACCAAATTCAGTCAAGGGGCCTCAGACTTTTTTTTTAACCGACATCTGGAGAGTGGTTTCTTGGCCTGACAGTTCACAAAAGTGCCAGACTTTCAACAAAAGAACAGCTGTTTTGTGAAGAAAGGTTTTCTTTATAAAGGTTTGCCATTTTTCCTACTGAAATGGAATTTTTTTTTCTTTAATATCAAAACAGGTCAGATTCCTGTCCTTAGAAGCAAAACCAGGAGCAGGACAGAGGGCAATGCCTTCCATGACTTGCTCAGACAGAGTATACAGGATCAACAGACTCTAGCAAAGTCTCAGTGTGGGAATGGAGAGAATGCAGGTGACTTACAGAGGACTGCTTCCTCTTCTGAACATGGAAGGACAGATGCTAACAGAGCTGAGGCTGGTACAACCACCACAGTCACAGCTGTCTCAGGAATCTTCAGATCCCCAGTGATCTTCAAAATCTACTAGTTCAGTGATCCTCAAATCCAACTGACAATCAGCATCATCCATTCAAATGAAGAGATTTCTGGCTGCACCCCAGAGATGGTGGGCCTTGGCACCACTACTTTTTAAAAGTGGTAACAGGGAATCTCACATTCAGCTTTAGTTGATTCAACTTGTACAGACATTGTGCACAAATTAGTCAACTGGATGTGCAGCTGTTTCTAGATTGTCTTTTGACAAAAACGTTTCGTGAGCCCCAAAAGTTTGAAAGTGCTTGCACTCTGATAAAATCTCACTGGTAAATAAATGACTTTTTCTACAGGACAGTCAATATCTCGTGAAAGCAATTCAGTTCAAGGACTTCCCAGGTGGTGCTAGTGGTGAAGAACTTGCCTGTCAATGCAGGAGACATAAGAGATGTGGATTCAATCCCTGGGTCAGGAAGATCCCCTGGAGAAGGATATGGCAAGCCACTCCAGTATTCTTGCCTGGAAAATCCCATGGACAGAGGAGCCTGGTGGGGTACAAGTCAATAGGGTTGCAAAGCGTCGGACTTGACAGAAGCAACTGAGCATGCAAGTAATTCAGTTCAGCCCCGGCTACTTTCCTAACTGCCTCAATACCGGCTTTCATTCAAAGTCTTCACTTTCATCCAAGATTAGAGGAAGAGTTTGATTTACACAAATACCTATGTACTAATGACACAAATGCATATTCCAGATCAAAAACAACTACTTATTTGTTTACAATGGTAAATAACTACTTATTTACATCACGTGTGGATATGTATTTAATGTTTGTCTACTTCTCTAAATTGTAAGTTCCACCAAGCAAGGCCTCTGTCTGTCATGTTTGACTTAACAATATCCTTACATTCTAGCAAAGAACCCGACAGAGTGGTCTCTCAAATGAATGAGAAATGATTATTCAAATAAATAAATAAACCATAGGGCATTCAGAGATGTGATTCAGTCATTTCTCTATATACAATTACTGAGAAACATCAACAACTTCAGATATGCAGATGACACCAGTCTCATTACTGAAAGTGAAGAGGAACTTGATGAAAGCAAAAGAGGAGAGTGAAAAACCTGGGTTAAAACTCAATATTCAAAAAACAAAAGAAGATCATGGCATCTAGTCCCATCACTTTATGGCAAATAGATGGGGAAAAAATGGAAACAGTGACAAATTTTATTTTCTTGGGCTCCAAAATTACTGCAGATGGTGAATGCAATTATGACATTAAAAAAAGCTTGTTCCTTGGAAGAAAAGCTATGATAAACCTAGACAGCATATTAAAAAGCAGAGACATCTCTTTGCCAACAAAAGCCTGTATAGTCAAAGCTATGGTTTTTCCAGTAGTCATGTATGAATGTGAGAGCTGGACCATAAAGAAGCCTGAGAGCCTAAGAACTGATGCTTTTGAACTTAATGCTGGAGCAGACTCTTGAGATTCCCTTGGACAGCAAGGAGATCAAACCAGTCAATCCGAAAGGAAATCAAACCTGAATATTCATTGACAGGACTGAGGCTGAAGTTGAAGCACCAATACTTTGGCCCCCTGAGGCCAAGAGCCGATTCATTAGAAAACACCCTGATGCTGGGCAAGATTGAGGGCAGGAGAAGATGGTGACAGAAGATGAGATGGTAGGATGGCATCACTGACTCAATGGTCATGAGTTTAAGCAAACTCCAGGAGATACAGAAGGACAAGGAACCTTGGTGTGCTGCAGTCCATGGGGTCACAAAGAGTCAGACACGACTGAGCGACTGAGCAACAATAACAATATTACAGCTACTGGGTTTCCCAGGTGGTGCTAATGATAAACAAACCCGCTTGCCAATGCAGGAGATGTAAGAGATACCGGTTTGATCCCTGGGTCAGGAAGATCCCTTGGAGGACGGCATGGCAACACACTCCTGTGTTCTTGCCTGGAGAATCCCATGGACAGAGGAGCCTGGCGGGCTACAGTCCACAGGTCGCATGACTGAAGCAACTTAACAGTCATGCAGGCATACGATTACTACACTACTTCCTGTTTACAAGAAAAATTTGTAAATATATACCTGCCGATTAACCAAAACCATGGAAAATCTGAAACCAGATAAATATGTGTAACTATCTCTGCAATTTAATACGAAATACTTATTAAAGCTCAGAAAAATTCAGCTCTGAGAACCACAGACATGATTACCTGTAAATCAAATCTCAATGATTTGTTAATGCCTACTTTATAATCATCATGATAACTCAGAGCCCATTTTATAGATGAAAAAATTGTGGTAGCAGCCAAAAGACAGAAGCAAAATTAACACCAGACAGAAAAACTTTAAGCATTCAGTTTTCAGTTGTGTGAGCTCCACTTACTACTACTCATTTGCAAATTCACACTTGCCAGATTTGAAAAGTGGTATTTTAAAGTGTCATACACAGTTCCTTTTCTGTGGGCAAACTTCTAAGAAAGAATGGGTATTGAATTTAAAGCACATAAAAGGATACACAAATAGTTATTTTCTCAGAGCTATATTTACCCATTTTCAAGTGGATGAGTATAGCTACATTCTTCTTCAAACAAATTTCAATTGAAGGCCAACTGGAGAGAGAAAGTTAAGAATGGCTTTTCAGGAACGACAAGTCCTGGATATAACAGTATAACTGAGTGCACTCACAGAAATTAAAAAGGAAAGTATCTTACCAATAATAAGAAAAGCAGAAGTTATCTCCAAGTACAAAAAGCAATGCCAATGGAGTAGATGTGCTGACAAGACATGAGTAATATTTTCCACATATAAGAAAAGCTTTCATCTCAGAATGCGTTTTCAAAGCTATTTTTGTACCTTAATTAAGATCCCCAGAACTCACTGGAGTGTTTTTTTTTTTTTCTCCATTTACTAATATATTAACTAAGGCACCAAAATGCTTGCCAAAAACCACATAAAGAGCAAGAAAGTCAGTTGGACACTTGAAGACAGAAAATGTGTAACTCTTCTTTTAAACTTTTCTTCAGTTATAGAAGACTACAGGGAGATAGCAGAAGATGCAAGAGACAGGAGTTCGATCCCTGGGTCAGGAAGATCCCCTGGAGGAGGGCATGGCAACACACTCCAGCATTCTTGCTTGGAGAATCCAATGCACTGGGAAGCCTGGTGGGCTACAATCCATAGGGTCACAGCACAGTTGGACATGCACTCACGCACAGGGAGATGGATGGGTGTATCTTCCACCACCTTTCTTTGAAACATCACTCCACACCTCCCACCACACTCCACTCCCAATATACTAATAGTAGAAGGACATCAAAAGTGATACCCACCTTGTCAAGGCTAATTAAGCTCATCAGTGTTCCTAGACATAAATGCCAAAACAGTTATCCAAGTCTTTTTAGTCTCACTGTGTTTTAGACTCGAGAAAGTAGCTCCAGGGAATCTTTTAGCCTGAGATAACATGGGAGCTTATCATGCTTTCTTGCATCATTTTTCTTTAAAGACTTTTTTTTCTTTTGGTCAGAGTAAAACAGAAAGAAGAAATTATGCAATGTTATGTTCTAACGGTAGGAACACTGGCAGCTCAAGCCCTGACCTCACCCTATCCATGTCAATAGGCTTTATGAAAAGCAGAAGGTCTCAGGAAATTGAAAACGCTGAGGTCAATTTCAAATGTTTAAATAAAATAGGGTGATGCTTGAAATAGCTACAGATAAAATACCAACCATTTCCATTGATTAATTAGATTAGCTATTAGAGACAAGTATATTTATGCTTTTACATCTAGAAAGAGAAAAAAGATCCTTCTAGTTAGCAAAAAAAAAAAAAAAACAAAACCCAAAAAACCCAAGTGATATTTCCCTTTGTCCATATATTTACACTCATGAAAATGTAAAATTCATGCTCACAAAACATCATATAAGTGGTGAGAGGGAGGCAAGAAGGAGAGAAAATTTAAATTATACAGTTATTGTGCATTATTTTTCAACAATGGGACATCTTTTACTTGAAAAGAAACAAACAGCCACTTTATCACAGTTCTGCAAGGCAGGAATCTAATTTCTTCCCTAAATACCATAGGAAATCTAAATATTAACTTTCTGAATGACACAATGGAGTAAACATTGCTAAAATGTGTTATACAGAGGACTAAAAATGTCCCTACAAACTTCTGGAATTCAGAAAAGCTGTTAACAGAGACAATTCACAAGGGAAAATAAAGCATAGATAAAAAGGATTGTATATTTTCTTCTAAAAAACCTGGAGAGCTTCTTGAAGACAGGAACTGCTCCGTATTGCCTCTGTGTCTGTTTTATTCATCAGCACAGTGCAATGAGGACAAACAAGCTTGTATGTATTACTAGAACTTCAGTCTAGTTCTACTTCCCTGGTGGTACTGATGGTAAAGAATCTGCATGAGACCTGGGTTCGATTCCTGAGTCAGGAAGATCTCTTGAAGAAGGGAATGGCAGTCCATTCCAGCATTCTTGTTTGGAAAAGCCCATGGACAGAGGAGCCTGGCATGCTACAGTCCATGGGGTCACAAAGAGTCAGACGTGACTGAGCGACTGAACAGCAACACAGAACATCAATCTAGCAAAATGTGTCTCAGTAATTATCATAAAACACACCATTTTTCACTCAGTATGGAGAATTCAGTTCATAAACATTTTTCAAAGAACACTGTATCAACCAGATAAAGGTTTATATTCTGATATAGGAAAAAACCCTACATATGGTTATCAGTGATTTTTCTAATTTTCCATCCCTCACTATCTCCTCCCAAAATCTTTAAATCTCTATCTATCTCATCATTACTTCTTCTCCTCTCAAACGCTGTCCTTCCCAAAGATCAACTGTTATAGTCACCCTTACATCCATGCCCTTCTGCCACAAGCAAGGCCTTCTTTTCCAGGCATTCTTCTCAAAGTATTCTCACTGTAACAAAGGGACTGTGGGTGCTGGAGTCAGTCAATCTGAGTATAAATCCTGACCCAGCTGGCACTGTTACCAGCTATGTAACCTTGGATCAATTAAAATGAAGTGTTCATCGCCTTAGTTTCCTCATCTTCAAAATGGGCATAATCTTACAGGTTTGTTGTTAGAATGAAATGAGTTAATATATTTAAAGAACTTAGAAAAGCCCAGGACCAGATGGCTTCACAGCTGAATTCTACCAAAAATTTAGAGAAGA
>ML661885.1:18433618-18449045 GCA_007570785.1 Antilocapra americana | reverse complement strand
CCAATGTTCATCGCTGCATTGTTTACAATAGCTAAGACATGGAAACAACCTAGATGCCCATCAACTGATGAATGGATAAGAAAGCTGTGGTACATATACACAATGGAATATTACTCAGCATTAAAAAAAAAATTCATTTGAAGCAATTCTACTCAGATGGACGAAACTGGAGCCCATTATCCAGAGTGAAGTAAGCCAGAAGCAAAAACAACAATACAGTATATTAACGCATATATATGGAATTTAGAAAGACAGTAACGAGAACCCAACATGGGAGACAACAAAAGGAACACAGATGTATAGAATAGACTCGTGGATTTTGTGGATGAGGGTAAGGGTGGGATGTTATGGGAGAAGGGCATTGAAGCATGTTAATTGTCATGTGTCTAATCAATCGCCAGCCCAGGATTGATGCTCGGGACTGGTGCAGCAAGATTTCCCGGGGGGAGGGAGGAGGGAGGGGGGCTCCGGAGGGGAAGCATATGTAAACCCATGGTGATATCATGACATTGTATGGCAAAAACAAGTAAAAAAAATAAATAAATAAATAAATTTTTTAAAAAAAGATCCACAAAAAAAGAAAAAAAAAAAGAACTTAGATTATCTGCCACCTAGTAAGTGCTCAGTAGATGTTCAAATTAATTTTCTCACTGGACTTTTATTGCCCATGGAGGAGAAGATGAATAAGGAAAAGTTTATCACTCTCCCTGGCAGAGAGTGATATCCTGCAATATCCATACAAAAATCTACACAAATGCTCACAGTTCCGTCATTCATAATAGCCAAAAAGTTGAAACTCAAATGCCCATAAACTGATAAGAGGGTAAATAAAATGTAGTCTACCCATACAATGGGAATTCCATAATAAAAAGGTATGAAATACTGACTCATACCACAATATAGATGAGTCTTGAAAACATTACATTAAGTGAATGAAGCCTGTCACAAAGAACAATAGATAGTATGATTCTAGACTCTATAGACAGAGTGCAAGTAGTGGTTGCCAAGGACCAGGGCTGGGGAGGTTGGGATTATCAGGCGGTGGGGAGGGGTAAAGGTAAATAGCACAGGATTTCTTTTGGAGTGTTGAAGATGTTCAGAAATCAATTGTGGTGATGGTTGCATAATTCTGTGACTATTCTAAAACAACCAATAATTCGATGCTTTAAATGGGTGAATTTTGTGAATTACATGAATTATATCTCAATAAAGCTGCTGAAAATAAAACATTGCAGCAACCAAGCAGAATACAACTGCCTCAACATTCACTGCCCTGTCCACATGGAAGAATGGTGGACTCAGAGGGTAGAGCAACTTGCCTGCAGTGCGGGAGACTCGGGTTCGATTCCTGGGTCAGGAAGGTCTCCTGGAGAAGGAAATGGCAACCTACTCCAGTACTCTCTCCTGGAAAATCCCATGGACGGAGAAGCCTGGTAGGCTACAGTCCATGGGGTTGCGAGGCGTCGGACACGACTGAGCGACTTCTCTTTCTTCTTTCTTTTCCATTAGTTCTTTCCTTCTCTATTTTAGAACTGATTTCTTGAGACATTTACTCACATTTTCCTAAATAATTTCAAGCTTAATTATTGAGATTGCTGTATTATCCTATCATGTTCCCCTATGGACATCTGAGAGTTCGTCAATTTAAGAAGGTATTTGTTCTGATTATCTAATTCCCAGAATTTCAAGGATCCTTTTGAGACTAAGTGTCTTGCTATATCTGCTGTGACTTGAACGCAAAGAAAAGAACAGAGTACTAATTAGATAGAGATTACTTTAAGAAACTCTTTGCATTAAAAGATGATTTTTCACAAGACTTAGTGCTCAAGCCTTTGTAAAAAGATACCTGCTCCAATAGTGGAACCAGGACCTCCCTTCTGTAAGGCCTTCTGAATGTGCTCTCACATTTGGTGAGGCCGTTGACTTTCTGGAGTACCTATCACCTATCACTTTTACCAATTCACATCCTGTTCCCTGGGGCTTCCCAGGTGGCTCAGTGGGTAAAAGAATCTGCCTGCAATGTAGGAGATCGGGTTCAGTCCCTGAGTCAGGAAGATTCCCTGGAGGAGGGTATGGCAACCCATTCTAGTACTCTTGCTTGGAGAATCCCAGGACAAATGAAGTGACTGAGCATGCATGCATGCACGCATCCTGTTCCTTGAAACTTTGATTAGTCATGTGTACATAAAGGACTGATTTCAGGGCTTGTTGACGAATCTTGCACAACATCATCAAAGGTTTATTATCTCTAGGGACTGAGAACACTTAAAATGGGCAGGAAGAGATTTCTGTGATCTACTTTAAAACAAAATAAGTGGGCATTAATGATTAACTCAAAATCTCCATCAATTTTTAAAATAAGTCTTAGGATACTGTATTCTGACTCCTCTCTCTCTGTCTCTCCCCCCACCACACACACACACACACACACACACACACATACACACACGTGTGCATGCAATTTGTTCCAGGGTTTGAGCAAAATAGGCATAAATAGATCTCCTTGGGTACATACTGAAAACATCATTGGAATACTGGCATTTTGCCTTTTTAATGACCAAACACAGGAGAACTGAAATATATCCACATTCTTCTATACTCACTGCTAAAGAATTAGATGGTTCACTTTTTAGAAAAGTGTTAACAGACTTGAAAAAAATCAATTTCAATGTACTTCTGTATCAATGCTTTTACAATAAGTTACAAAGCCATTACATTTAAAGGGGTAGCCACGGTTCTACTGGAAGAAATAGAATGACCTAGTACTTGCTACAGGAACTTGAAAGTAAATATTATACCTGAAAGTCTATTTTGAAATGTGAGTGCATTCATGCTAAGTCACTTCAGTTGTGTCTGACTCACTGTGACCCTCTGGACTGCAGCCAGCCAGACTCCTAGTCCATGGCATTCTCCAGGCAAGAATACTGGAGTGGGTTACCATGCCCTCCCCCAGGGGATCTTCCCAATCCAGGTGTTGAACCCACGTCTCTTATGTCTCCTGCATTGGCAGGCAGGCTTTTTACCACTAGCACCACCTAGGAAGCCCTTTTGAAATATACATTTAAGTAATTATGTTGACACAATTAAGCAATAGGAAGAGATTTTTGCATTTATGACTTTAAAGATGGTAATTCTATTGTCATGTTAAGAATGAATACTGCAAAAATTAAAGAGTTCTTCATAAAACCCATCTTAGTTTTTCTAATACTTAAGGAATTAATGGAGTCAAAGTCTGTATTTTTCTGGGAAAAAAAGTTATTTATGAATTCTCTTTGGATCTATTTTTAAGGAGTTTGGTTGTAAGCCTGGGGAGTATCTTCTCAGGAAATATTCATCATGGAAAAACTTGGTACAATTGTTCCATCCAAATGTGTTTTTTTAATTATTTAATTTGCTAATAAAAATTACAATAAACCAAAAACAAATAAATTAAACCAGAACTTGCTTTTATCCAAATTCTTTCTCAAAGGACACTGAGGGACCTCTGTTTACATAGTAGTGATAGCATTTCATACTAAGGAGGAGAGCATTTTCTCTCTTCTAAAGTTTGTATAGTACTAATTCACCAAATGAAATCAAATATGAAAGGTATATTTCCCATTTTAGCATATTAATTTTATTTTTAAAAAGACAGAGAACAAACTTATGGATACAAAGAGGGAAAGGGAGAGTGGGATGAATTGGGAAATTTGGACTGACATATATACACTATTGATACTATGTATAAAGCACATAACTAATGAGAATCTACTATGTATAGCTCAGGAAACCTACTCAATGCTCTAGGTTGACCCTAAATGGAAAGGAAATCCAAAAAAAAGAGGTGGTGTATGTATACATATAACTGATTCACTTTGCTGTACAGTAGAAACTAATACACTATTGTAAAGCAACTATACTCCAATAAAAAAATTTAATAAAAATAGAAAACAATAGTATTTATTTGGTGTAAATCAGGGAATCATTCTCCCCTTCCTTCCTGTCTAGTGTCCCTTACCCCGTTACTCAGTGGTAAGTGCTGAGTTTAAGGTATGACATGCTGAGTTTAAGGTGGCTCAGATGATAAAGAACGTGCCTGACAATGCAGGAGACATGGGTTCGGCCCCTGGGTCAGGAGATCCCCTGAAGAAGGGAATGGCACCCCACTTGAGTATTCTTGGCTGGAGAAATCCATGGACAGAGGAGCCTGGCAGACTACAGTCCATGGGGTTGCAAAGAGTTGACACAATTGAGCGAGGAACACTTTCATTTTTTCACTTTCACTTTAAAGGAGATACTTTGTAAACCAACACTCTTTCAGAAGTGATGGCAATGAGACTTGTTACCAGATTCCCCACAGCTGAACAGTGAATGACTTCAGGCCCTAGGGACATATGCTCGTGTTCTTTACCGGAAGTCTCTGAAAGATACTGCCCGCCATAATTATCAAAATGTCCTTGCATCCTTTACACACACCAGCTCCTGGTATGGGGAGTTTCTCTCCTGCCAACAGTTCTGTCACTTCAACAACTGAAACTATTCTTATTTTTCATTACAAGATTATTCATCACTGAATATACTCAACTAAAGTGATGTTAATAACTGACAATTTTTTTGCAGGATTGGAAGCCAGATTCAGGAAGGCAAAGATTTCCTCAAGCATCTCTAAGTTTATATCAATAGTTTTAAAAAGCTGTGGACCAGTTCTCTGGAATCATTAGCAAATTCTCAATGAGGAGAAAGAGGAAGGGGGGCATGCATTAGAAACCCACAGCGGTGGACTCCCCTGGTGTTTGAGTGATTAAGGCTCCACCTGCCAATGCAGGAGACACAGGTTTGATCCCTGGTCCAGGAAGATCCCACATGTTGCGGAGCAACTAAGCCTGGGAGCCACAACTACTGAGACTGCGTGCTGCGGCTACTGAAGTCTGTGCACCCAGAACCTGTGCTTTTCACCAACAGAAGACACCGAAATGAGACGCCCATGCACCACAACTAGAAAGTAGCCCCCACTCACTGCAACTAGCAAAGCCTAGGGCAGCAACAAAGACCCAGTGCAGCCAAAATAAATAAGTAAAAATAAAACACAAAGAGATCTAAAAAAGAAAGAAAGAAACCTATTGTGGGAAGAAAACTCCTAGAAACTCGGGACAAAAGGGATCGAAGTAAGAAGTACAAGATACAAATTAAAAAAAAAATAATTCAAAACAAGATTATCTTTTAAAATGCTAGGTACATAGCAAATGAATAAGACTTCCTCCAGTAGTTATAAGGATGATGTTGGGAAAAGGGAAGAGAAGACTGGGGTCCTGGGTAGAAACTAGACTGTGCTTTTACTTGTTGCTGTGGAGGAAGTTAAATGCTTAGGGAGACACATTCCCTCTTTCAGGTCAGCGGGGTACCATTTAGTACGTTACTGCTCAAGTACCCTGGTGAACTGAATGAATTAAGGCCGCTTCCTAAGGTGCTTAACTTGCAAGCACTGAGAGCTCAGGCACTCGAAGTGATAAATATTCTATGAGTCCTTTCTATTTAATATACCAAGCACCCCCAAAATGTTGGGAAAAGGAAGTTTCATTAAAGGGAAAGAATTCTGTTGTGACAGTAGACAGGTAACCATTTTTAACCAGCCATGTCTCCTTCCAGTTTGGAGATGCTCCCAAGAGGTGTGAGTTCATCATACCAGTTGACTGTTTTTGTGGGTGCAAGCCCTACTACTGAGCTCTTTTGTTACATCACATCTGCAGGATCTTTAAATAATCTGTCACTTGAAGGGATAAAAGTGGACTCCCAAGTGATTTTTTTTTTTAAGTCACTCAGTGCTGTCTGACTCTGTGTGATTCTGTGGACTGCAACCCACCAGCTCTTCTGTCCACCGAATTCTCCAGGCAAAAATACTGGAGTGGGTAGCCATTCCTTTCTCCAGGGGATCTTTCTGACCCAGGAATCGAACCTGGGTCTCCTGCATTGCAGACAGATTCTTTACTGAAGGAGCTATGAGGGAAGCCCAATAGTATGGGAGCTTCAACCTCAAAGTGTTAGTCGCTCAGTCATGTCCGACTCTTTTCTACCCCATGGACTGTAGCCCACCAGGCTCCTCCGTCCATGGGATTCTCCAGGCAAGAATACTGGGGTGGGTTGTCATGCCCTTCTCCAGGGGATCTTTCCAACCCAGGGACTGAACCCAAGTCTCTGGCATTGCAGGCTAATTCTTTACTGTTTGAGCCATGAGGGAAGCCCAATGACTTATGAAGTGAAGTGAAGTGAGAGGCACTCAGTCATGTCTGACTCTTTGTGAACACATGGACTGTAGCCTGCCAGGCTCCTCTGTCCATAGAACTCTCCAAGCAAGAATACTGGAGTGGGTAGCCGTTCCCTTCTCCAGGGGATATTCCCAACCCAGGAATTGAACCCAGGTCTCCCAATTACAGGTGGATTCTTTACACCTGAGCCATCAGGGAAGCCCATAGTATATTCTATGCTTCCTAATATTTCCAATCAAAGAAAGTCCTCAGGAAAATCTGTATCAATAAAATAATAAGAATATGCTCTCAGTACACATTTATATTTACATATACATATTTAATATATATATCATATTCAAAGCTGCAAAAGTACTTTTCCTTTAAAGAAACCTAGAATATTAATAAAATAGTATAAAACTAAGTGAAATGGAATGTTAACCACATATAATAGTTACTATCAGTGACAACAGAACTGTCATCACAATAATTTACCTTTAAGTAGAATTCTCATCAATAGCATTGTAAATGGAACTTAGAGTCTCCAAGACTCTAAGTAGCATCTTTGTTCTAAAAGGGAATTGACTGAAGTTGTAATTTGACACATTTTGCATCTTTAGCAAATTGTTTCCTTCTTCATTTTCTAGGAATTGCATCATCCTCATGTTTAAAAAAGGATGTAGCACCATCCTCATGTTTAAAGAATAACATAAATTTTCCAACTAATAGAGAAGCTCTAGTTCGCTCTGTAATTCCCATCATATCCTTTGTCTGAAACTGACTCACAAAGTCTTACATTGCAAAAGAGCAATGAGTCAGCCAAGACATATTGTTCTACAGCTACTGATGACCCAAGAAAGCAATCACACCTAGCCTTTTGACCAACCATTGTTGAATAAAAGCATGGAAGTTTTCGAGGGCTAGAATATGGTTGTTGTTGTTTAGTTGCTAAGTCCTGCTCGATTCTCTGAGACCCCATGGGCTGCAGTATGCCATGCGTTCCTGTCCTTCACTATCTCCCAGAGTTTGCTCAAATTCACGTACACTGAGTGAGTGATGCTATTTAACCATCTCATCCTCTGCCACCCTCTTCTCCTTTTGCCTTCCATCTTTCCAGAAACAGGGTCTGTTGCAACGAGTCGGCTCTTCACATCAGGTGGCCAAAGCAATGGAGCTTCAGCTTCAGTATCAGTCAATCCAATGAATATTCAGGGTTTATTTTCTTTAGGATTTAGTATATGTATTCAACCCTTAATTTGATTAAAGGCTCTGCCACATTAGAAGAACAGAGTCAGCTAGGAAGCAAGACCTTAGAGAACATGATTTGTATCCTTCCTCATTAATGGGACTATCTCCATAAAGAGACATTTAAAAACCTAGTCCAAACGAAGTGCTCAATGAATGTTTCTGTATTTACCAGAAGTAAAACTTGGGATGTCATTTGAGTATTCTGCAAATAGAACATCAATCACCATGTTCCTCCTTGGTTACAGAATCTATGAAGATGTTTCCCAGCAGGTTCTTGGGGACTGTGCCTCTAATTGTTGCTCTTATTTTGAATAAATCATATCACCATAAGGTCTCCGGAAATACACTGATAATTCAGGGGGGAACGAGTGCCTTTTGAAGGCTTGAATTATCTGAATAATGAACAAATCTCCACATCTAATTGAACTCAGCCTGAGCACAGGCTCAGACTTCAAGCAAACTTGGTAAAGCATTTCCAGTAGAACTCAGGCAGGCCAGATGTTTTGGAAGCAGGATCGCGGTCATTATCCACATGCCAGCTCCTCCTCGCTCCACCCAGGGCCAAGACCCTTTCAGCAGTGCGAGGTCTGCTTAACATATGACTTTGGCCGCCTTACTGCATGGCATCCCAGCACCCATGCAAGCATTTCGGTGATTTTAAACAAGTTCCACTAACAGGGATGATTACGTGGAAGCCAAAGAAACCAGTGGGGAGAGCACATTCATCATGAGATATAAACCTCCGTCTGCATTTCCTAAAATGATCTCAGGGTGGGAGCTACATAGGGATTTACAACTTCGGGTTAAGTGCAGGAGAGATGGGTTCTATCTCTGGGTCAGGAAGATCCCCTGGAGAAGAAAATGGCAACCCACTTCAGTATTCTTGCCTGGAGAAGCCCATGGACAGAGGAGGCTGGTGGGCTACAGTCCATGGGACTGCAGAGTCAGACACGACTGAGTGACTAACACTTTCTTTCTACACTTCACATGAGACAATGAGCACAACTTACACAAACCCTGTAACATAAAGCCCAAAGTCTGAGTTGACATGGTCCTGTGTTTGGAAGGAGGGAGATGAAGCCATACCTGACGTAACAACTGGTTCCTCCTCATACATTAGAAATTCAACCAGATTAAGCGGTTCCTTTAAAACCAAATGCACTCTGGGAAAAAATTTGAGAGTCATTTACATCTTTTAACGCACTACTCTGCTTTTACAGAAAGGTTTCCTTACCCCTTAATTAAAAGGATGCTCATTTTCTTTGGGGAATTAAACGGGAGATCTTGCAACACAAGAGTATTTCCATGAAGAGAAGATCTAGGTAGGAGAAAACAGTAAGGATTTCAGCAAAGAGAGAAGAGGGTAATGGTGAGTGTCTGATGTGTGGGGATATGGCAGGACCAGTTAAGGAAAGACACATCAAAAATAAAATCAGGGAATCCCAGGGACACGCTTTACTTTCTTTAAATTTTGTTTGGGTTTGGTAACAGTTCCACACAAGCAATATCGTTTTCTCTCTCCTGACATGGATGTAATAAGTTGTGAATACCTGGTCTAAAATCACCCTTCTACAGATTGGCATGTATCAATATGTGTCTATGGGTGTGTGTCTCCATCTATCTATATTAATATATAGATAAAGAAATGTATAGATACAGTGTATCTGGATAAACAGATATTTTTCTTCTTTTTTCCCTACTGGAATACAAAGAGAGTTCTACACTCATACTGTAATGTACATTTCTTGCCTTGTGAATGCAGTGAGAACACCCATATTTGTGCTGGAGTAGCCATGTTCTAACACATGGTGTGTTTCAGTAAATGTCAAGCTTAAAAACAGAAGTAGACATAGTAGGTCTGGCCAATTACATCGTGATTGAAAACACTAGTGATTTATTAGTTGCTATTAGCTAACCAGCTGATCTCTATTTGATCTGTGTATTTATTAGCTATAAGTATTAAGCCAGCATGTATTGTTCTACTACAGGAACTTTTTCAGCCTCTGCCTTGCTTTTTATATGAAAATACAATAAAATAATTTGAGTTGTGATTACTTTAAAAAAAAATAAATCCTACAGCTGGAATTAAATTTCACACTGAAATTCAACCTTGAAAGGAACAGAAATATGAAACTAATGTAAAAAGTGCAAAAAATTCCATATTCAGGTTAATGTTTAGCAACAGAAAAGAATAACTTTTGTTTATCTCTGAAAACAGCTTTCTTTATCTAAACAAATGACTAGAATAAGATTAAGAAAAGCCTGTTTTGGTTTTTTAGATACACACACATATTCCAATTTCCTTTTGCACAATGGCTTTTATGCAAATAGGCACCACACAATCTCCTGACCTCTTTTACCATCACACTGGGACAATGACAGTTCAATAATTGAAATGGTACATATCAGGTTTATTTGATTTTAAATTGCAAAGTTGGACTCAGGCCTATTGAAATGAAAATGCTTATGATTCTTTGTTAATTCCAAACTGATCAGATTATTATATTTCCTACCAATTTAAAAAAAAAAAGGCAGGTGAAGCTAATTATACCATTTTTTTATTTCCTTGCCATATACATTGCCCAATGTGTTGCGGTTTTTTTTGCATTCTCTTCTATGACCTTCCCCCACACCTTGATTTTAGTTCTTAACCTGGATTCTTTCATCCATAACATGGATAATGAGAAAACTCCAAAAATGTTCCTTGAGGGACTGTTACACTAAAAGTTACATAGGACCAAATCCCACGTGTCTTCCTTTGCTCACCATGGAGACGGGAGATTCATTCACTGCCCTCAGCCAATTTGAAATCCAAATATGAAAATAACCTTATGGAATTCAGACAGATGATTCTCCTTCACAACTAGCAGATGCAAGAAGAAAAAAAAAGAGACTAGTATAATTAAGCTTTTAACTTTGATCCAGTGAAGCTGTGAACACCTCATTTAAAAATACATATAATATAAAAGCAGCTGAAGCAGGTGTGGCAAGCGTATTTGCACACCCAGCTTAGGACGGCCATCAACCAATCAGCTGGCCAGAAAAGTTTCAGCCATTCTAAGGCAAGAATAAGGTAAACTGTGAATCTGAAATATTACCAGAGTCTTGTTTGTTCTTTCTCAGTTGGAATGTGGAGTGCTCAGTGGTTTTCACTACATCTTTCTACTGGACACTTTAGAAAAGGATTAGATTCACTTAAGGGGTAGACTAAATTGCAGTGCATTTTTTAATCAGGGTTGGAAGTAAAGAAGTTTCTTTAATATATTTCTCAATTTATGCATTAGTCCATTATTCATCTTACAAATATTTATTGAGGACTCATTATGTGAATATCAATTGACAGAAATTTGTAGAGGATGCAAGGGCATGAAATTAGAAAAATATAATCAAATCTAATAAAGTGGTTAGCTGAGAACACTGTTTTGGCATTATACAGATATAGATACGCACACACAGGGGCTTCCCTGGTGGCTCAGATGGTAAAGAATCTGCCTGCAATGTAGAAGACCTGGGTTGGGAAGATCTCTCGGAGAAGGGAATGGCCACCCACTCAAGTATTCTTGACTGGAGAATTCCATGGACAGAGAAGCCTGGTGGACTACAGTCCATGGGGTCGCAAAGAGTCGAACACACACGAGTGACTAACATTTTCACTTCATACATTCAGTACTTATTAACCTCACTTTAAATATACTTTCAGACATTAAAAGAGAAGATTAAGTGTAATCTGCAGTTTCAATTTATTGTTTAAATTTCTTAGCCCAATTTTCCTTCATCATTAAAATTTCTGGAGGAAAAATAAGATCAAAATTTGAATACTGCCTAATGTTTCAGAGAAGTTTGCTTGAAAAAAGGAGCAAGCTTGCCTTTGCAATAACAAAATTCCTTTACAAAAAAAAATCCTAAGGAAAAGAATACTGCCAAAAAAAAAAGAATGCAGCTTTGTTTGTTTTTGCAGTCATCGTTAGCAATAGACATAAAGGTATCCCTTTTTTTTTTCTTTTTTTGGAGCCCATATGGAAAGATCATCAACACATTCTGCCTCTGGGTTCTTTGCCAAAATACCGTAACCCACAAGCCTTCTACCTTAAACATGAAAGGAAAGGTGTTGTTCTGGTCAAATAAAGAAATAATTTTTACTAGCATACGTCTAATGTTAAAGCTGCTTAAATCCTGCCAAATACATTAAAACAACATCTGTAAAACAGATTTTCATTAAATTGATCAGGTTAAAGTTAAGCAGCTAGGCAGATGATGCTTTTAAGCTACCCCTTAACCTTTAACCTCTAACCTCCTTAAACTGGAATAAGGACACATACTTCTTTGAGGTAAGACTGCTTCAGGTTGACCATGCAAGGGGTAAAGTGGCCCATTCAAATTGCCCTGACACATCCCCACATTTGGGAGTGTTATGAATCAATATGCTGTCAATGAGAAGAGCTGTTTTTCTCCCAGCTGTGTATTTATCTGTCTTTTCACTGCTACTTGTCACTTTCCCTTAAAGTCTGAATAATTCACAATGCAAAATGATGTAAATTAAACTCCTAATGAAAATGAATTTTATATAGGCAATTATTGTCTAGTCATTAGCTCAGATACTGTTTTAAGTTCAATTTTAATATTTTCACCATATTATAAACCATCATTTTTTTCCAGGCCTAAGCCAATTTGTTAGGGTCTCATTTAAAAGCAATTAATGTTACTTATGGAGCAATTTTATTTTGCCTACACAAGCCAACCAAGCTTGCTAATATCCTCATTACTGCTTTTGAAAATCCTCTGGATCTGACTCACAGTGTCTGTGAATCAGTTTAGAAACCGCATCCTCAACACATTGCTACTCTGGAGGAATTTTTTTCTAGTGACTGCTAGAATGAATAAATGCTCTTTGAAGGCTGATGCAAAATAACAGTCCAGCTGCCCAATACTGAGTTTCAATGGCTCCAATATTTATCTCTTTAATCTTCTGAATTCAAGGTAAGCTTGTTCAAAGTGTGTTTTCATTTGTTTGCTGACCATTTGGAGACACTACCCCACAAGTACACTTAGGTATTTAAGAGATAAGTAAATAAAGAAGATGGTGGGGGGAGTCAGTTTGTATATGACATAACATTTTGAAGGTAAGAGTACATATAGCCGGGCTTCCCTGGTGGCTCAGTGGTAAAGGATCTGCCTGCCAGTGCAGGAGACACAGGTTCAATCCTGATCCAGGAAGACCGTATACAATGCAGAGCAACTAAGCCTGTGCACCACAGCTATTGAGCCTGTGCTCTAGAGCCTGGGAGCCACACTGCTGAAGTCTCAGCACCCTAGAGCCTGTATTCCACAAAAGAAACCACTGCAATGAGAAGCCTGAGCACCACAACTAGAGAGTAGCCCCTACTCACTGCAACTAGAAAAAAGCCCACAGAGCAATGAAGATTCAGCACAGCCAGAAATGAAATAAAAAAAAATTTTTTTAAAGAGTACATATAGCCTTTGGTTCTGGTATCTCAAGCTCTCTCTGTTTTAAGGACCTATTCATAAGCAAGTTCTATCTCATCTGGTTGTTATACAATCAAAGACAAAACCCAGCCCTCTCTGAAAGGGAACTTCAAGAGTAACCCTGGCACCTAGCAAACTGCTCTGCAGACAGTGAGGGTGGTCAGTCCATATTCATGGATAAACTTAACACACATATACACACAAGTAAATAATTGTCCGGCAATGAGACTAAATAGCCTTTTCTGAGACAATCAACAGAAATGCTCTACCTTTCTTTAGCTTCCCACATGAGGTTAACAAAGCAGAAAAATTTGTACATTTATATCTTCTATTCACAACATGTTAATTTAAAGTGTTAGAGGAGTTGCGTGAATATAAACACAGTTCATGAATATTCTATATAGCTCCCAGGGTCGAGATCTATTATTTATACAAACTTAACGTGTCTTTTTTTTTTTCCCAGGTATTTTAAAAGTTTTAATAGATCAGGTATCAGCAGAAGAAAAGTTGACAATTGAACGGGTGTCAGCTGTTGCTGTAAAAGTGATGAATTATAATCATTCTGTTCTGTTTTCAATACCATCAGCTTAGAAGTTTTCCATCTTATGTGAGGGCCTGTACTCCCCTCAAACTGTGTAACCCAAATCTAATGCTTTCATTATTGATCCACGGAGCGCCAATATCACAGGCACAATGTTACAAATTCTCACACCACAACTTTAGGTTTTCACGCTCAGTACATTAATCCAGCATTTGAACTTCAAGAAACAGCCCAAACAAACAGTGGCAGGACAACCCAAACAAATAATGCCTGCACCTGCCCCAGATAGCCACATTCTGCTCTTTTTGTGGTCTGTTTATAGTTTGAAAGCATATTTGAAGAGCCGAAGGTATCATAATCACCGGGTGACTCCTGATAGTATAGTTATCACTGATTTCTAGTATAAATCAATAGATAACACTTGCAAAATGGATTTTGCAATCATATTAGAGCTTGTTACAGTGACTAATGGTTTGCAATATTTTCTGAATTTTAATATCCTCTGGACAAAAGAAGTTTTTAATAAGTTACCAAGTTATTCATCATAGAAATGAATCTGTTCCCGCTGTACATGAACCAAGACAATCAGGCCAATCCAGTAAACAAACTGCAGAAAATAAATTAACCAGTAATTAGGGTTCAGAAAAAGTCAAGTCAAGGTATGTGACAAATGAGATTCAACACTTGGACGTGTTCATTACATCTGCAAAGCTTTTTCCCTTATAAAAGTGTTATTTGCCATTTAATGAACACTTTTACCTGTGCCACA
The DNA here is from genome assembly GCA_007570785.1 of Antilocapra americana. NCBI lineage: Eukaryota > Metazoa > Chordata > Mammalia > Artiodactyla > Antilocapridae > Antilocapra > Antilocapra americana. The sequence continues at coordinate 18,434,782 of ML661885.1, read as the reverse complement.
CCCATAGGGGGACAGGATAAAAACATTACTAGCTTGGGAAGTCATGCAAAATAACAACAGAGTTAAGTAGAAGACTTTCAAATGATGCTAAAGGAGGGTGTCCTTTTACTCAGTACCACCAGAAACTTACAGGAAAACGCACACACAGTGTTTGGATCATCCTTGTTTGTCACCAAACAAAAGATGATGCATTCACATGGCAGTGCTGTTTTTGTCCTCTGCTCCCTGAAACCATTCACAATTAGCCAAGAGTGCTGCTGTGTTGTTGTTTCTAATCAATCAATAAAAGAGGTTTAAGAGTATTATTTTATAGGTGGAAACACTCAGAAAAGTGATGTTATTTCAGGGCAACCAGTAGAGTGATCAATCTCACAGAGACAGGTGTAAAAGGGACATACAGCAAATCCTATAAATAAATTCTCCAATTCCATCTATTTCAATAGACTCTGCATTTAGTAACATGAAGCAGAGACTGTGGCTTTTGCCTTCTATTTTTTTTTCCCCTCTCCTTTTTCTTTAACTTGCAGATTGCGCTCCAAGCTCTGAAACAGTTAATTCCCTCCTCCACTCTGTGCCAAGAGAAATGGATGTCACTGCTTACCTTGTAGAGCTTCAGGGCCGCCTCGTGCCTGTGATTGGTGGTGTGCAAGCGTAATTTGTCCACGCTGTTGGTGTAGTAGTCACAGGCGTTGCACTTGAGGTGAACGGGGTTGCCAATGGCAATGCACTTCAGCCTCCATTCATTACTTTTGCCCCCTTCTTTAATGTGAGCCACCAGTTGATATTTCTGCATATGTTTATCAGTCTTGCAGTGAAGCTGGAAGTTGGCTTTGAGCTGAGTGTTGTAGTTACAGAGCTTGCACTGGTAGATATCTCCAATTACAGCCCTCCATTCCTCTTCAGGGAGAGAGCGCTCGCTGCTCACATGCACGCTTAGGGCCTCCAGGCTGTCAGAGGTGAATTTGTTGCAAACAGCACACTGGAATAGCTTCAGCGCTGGGTCACTGATATAAGGTGACAGCTCTCCTGCAGTAAGGAGGGACAGGTCATCACCTATTAGCTGACCACTGGCAAGCCGGATTTCAGGCGGCAGCTCATTATTTACTACAGGAAAAAAAAAATTAAAAGGAAAAATAGAGACTGGAAAACACAGCGCGCACAAAG
>ML661885.1:18231118-18428618 GCA_007570785.1 Antilocapra americana | reverse complement strand
ATACTGGGGAGGATGAACACACAGGGATTCACTACGGATTTCCCTGCCACACCTATAGTCTATTGCATAGACTTCACAGGGGCAGAGAACTAAGAAAGAAACAAAACCCTGGGCTCACCAATATTACTAAGCATTTTAGAAATTCCTTTTTAAAAGTTATTCTAGAAGAAAGACATCATCGGAGACCAGTGGCATATTAAATATGAAGAATAACTTCTTAATACCCTCTTTACTGTAATCAAATTTCATCTTGCCAGCTAAATCAGAAAGGAAGTGATCAGTTTCAAATACATCAAAAGAGCTGCACAGATTGAAAATGAAATCAAAATTCATTTTGGTATCTAAGATGGTTAAAATGACATTCTAATTGCACACGAATCAAACATCACAAAGCGTGGTGTGTAATTTTAATTACTGAGGCGCTCCAGGTTAATTATCTTCATGGCATGCATGCAGCTTTTAAAACCCTCTGAAATAATCTGATAAATCACCATAAGCATGAAAACCCAATAATTCTCTAATTAGTCCACAAACATTCATATTTACCTTTGCATTTTACCAAATCAGCACCATGTATAAACACCGAAGGTAGCCAAAATGTCTAAAATAAAGTACTATACCAGAAAAAGAAATGAGGAAGGCAGGGAGAAACTGGAGGTCTGGAGGGGGAGCAAGGTGGTAACACTAAACTAATGATCCTAGATAAAATATCAAGTTCCAGGACTCAAAGTAGCTTTTTTTTTCTATCTTTTTTTCTTTGTCTTTTCTTTCCTTAGGCAGATATGTAGAAGATTATTCACCTTAATTTCAAGAGTGAGAAAAGTTCTCAAACACTTTACAGCTTTATAAAGCAGTTTCTGAGCTGTTCTTTTTATAATTTCTGTTTTACCTATACCCTACCTACAACAGTTCTCCGCTGACAAAAACACTTACTAAAATTAATGCACACATGCTATATGCACCTCAAATGAGTCGTATGTAACACAGTTAATAATTTTGGCCAGATGCCGAATGGACTCCGCAATGTCTCATCAGTGTCTCTCTATATGAAGTACTAATAGATTCTACCTTTTCATTTTATACAGGATCAGGAGTAACTATCAAAAATGACTTTATTGATATGAGACAAAAATTATGAAAACTATACTACAGAATCAATCACAGGACAAAGCCATGTGGTAGGACATACTCTGTTACAGCACTCCCACATAACTTTACACAAAATTACTTATCAAGTTCTCATAAACTACACATTAATCAGAAACTAGTAAGTCTTCTCTACAATCAAAACAGTAAATATTCTCTACAATCAAATTTACATTTCATTCCAAAAGCAACAGTAACATAACTATCTGAATTGATACAGATAGTAGTAGATGACCTGATTTTTACATTTGTAGTTATACCCTATGACCATGGTGATGTTTACCAGCATATTTCGATGGAATCACTTTAGTTTGTGCAGTTAAAAAGTTGTTTAGATCAATATGTACCATGACTCTAGAGATGGTGCTAAGTGATTTCACTGTCACCAGTATCAGACAAGATCTTTCTTTTAACAAAGTGACCCATTTAGGAAATTTACACTAAAGTTTATAAGTCCCAGTTAAAAGACCACAAGACAACTATCTAACTTACACCAGAGTATTCATTACAAAATAACTTTATAACAAGTAAACTCACTATAAAAGTTGCTTCACCTGTTAAAACTGTTTTCTATTTAGTCTTCACCAATTACTATTCTCTACTACCAAACATTCTATTAAAAAAAAAAAAAAGTCACCCAAGTCCTCAAGAAATCTCAAAGAGAAAACCTGATACAATTTTAATGCTAAATTCAGAACAATACATACTAGCTGGTCTGCTTAGAATACATGTACACAGTTTTGGGTATTCTCAGCAATTCACAAGATCAGTGACTTTGATCATGTAAATCTCTTTTTTGGAACTAATGGACAACCTGCAGAAAGGAACTTTTATGGCTCATTCTGCTTACTGTGGTCCTGCAGTCACTTCTGCCTAAACTCTGCTCTACTAAAAGACCAAACCCACCTAGGAGGAGCCTGGCTAATGAAAGAGGGTGCTTTCTGAACAACAGACAAATTCCTTTGCATTCAGAAGGCAGGGCTCCCATTAGAACCCCAAATCAGAGAGGCCAGTTTTACCTCTGTTTTTTTATTGAGATTGTCCCAGCCCTCCTTGGTGACACAGTGAGACAGTGTTTGTGAAATGATTAAAAAGAACGTGATCTGATCAAGAGGACAGAATAATGGGAAAGGAATGCTAGGTTAGCCACTCTGCAAAGTGCTGGGAAAGAAGACCACTGTGCCCTTTTGCCTATTGTTTTTATTCTCATCTGCTCTTTGCCATGTCGTGATACTTTGAGTCTTTATTTCATTTTGAACGGGTTAAAAGTTGGTCACGTAAAAGGGAATTCGGTAACAAGTCACAAATCCTAAAAATGTGTGTGTGTGTATATATATATATATATAAAATAAATAAAAATCCTTGAATTATATCAAGTTTCCAAAAGGTCATCACTGTCTCTGCTGTGGCCTTTTCCCCATTCCAAATCCTCTATCAATATGTCATAGTGAGTTAGTCAAAGACAAAAGAGAGGCGCAGTGTGAAAACGGCACATATATCTAATGCTGACAAAGCAATGAATAGACCTTCACAAGTATAATTATACTTGTTTATTTGTTGCCACGTACAGAGAACTGATGAAAAAAATCCATCAAAGTGGTATTATGCAGACACCAAGAGCTTCTTTTCTTTGCTCGCTAAAGCCACATTGAAGCTTAAATTCCTTATTGTTAAATTCAGAAGAAAGAAAAAAAAAAGATTTTTGGCTGGATTTTTTTTCTTTTTTGCATCATTTGCTGACAGATCTTTTGTGTCTTGGGCTGTATTAGCTCACACTGCTACCTCATTTTTACCCATGTTGGAATTCATAATTACAAACTACTGTACAGAAGCTTTTAGAAGGGTGTGGTGTGCTGACCAAGATGAGAGAGTAGTGAAATTGGCCTTTTCTCACAGTCTGGCTTTTGATATATCCAAAACACAGGTAAAGTACCTGTGTAGAAGTATCAGTTACATCAGAATGCATCTTTGATCTCAGCCTTTTAAGTCAGTAGCTGGTGCTTTTCTTTACTCAGCTTTCTCTGCAATTTGCTTATTTTTGGATCTGTTTAGTATTTCATAAAAGACTGCATAACTTCTTTCCCATTTCAGTATTAGGAACATTAGCAAGAAGGGAGGCAAAGGCAAGGATGTCAAAGGATTGAAAATATTAAGTAAAAAGATTTCAAACCCAACTCTTGAGGGGTCATTATGTTCCAATAGACACTAAATCACATATCTTAACAAAAGCACATTTTTAGAGGTGGAAGTGGGGCAAATCAGCGTTTTTTGTTATTGTTTTTTTCTTGCAGGATAGAAATATATCAAAGTAAAAGCAATCTGCATAGTTAATGTTTGTGAGCTTTACAATTTAAAACAGAAAAGCTGTAATTTTTCTTTGCTGGCAATCTGGAAACACTCTGGAGTTAATTACAGCTGATTCGGAGTGAACCACACAAACAAAGACCAGTCTATGTCCAGACAATTATACTGCATTAACCAGCTTAGAGCTTCCTGCTGGTGTTTCGGGGCTCTTCTGTTACACACTTCTACCTTCCCAGCACGAGAGAAAATGCTTCTGCAAGAAGGAATTAATGAACAGAACTGCAAAAGAATGTGTGACGACCTCTCCTGACACGGCAAAAACTTTCCACCCATGTCACGACAAAGGGGAGAAGGTAATTAAGTTTGAATAGAAGGATGTAACCAAATATAGTAAGCACCTAAGCCAGGCAGAGTTTTAAAGAGGGAAAGTTGACAAAGACAAACATGAGTGTGTAAGTCAATGAAGTCCCTGTTTTCCTCTTTCTTCTCATTAAAACCTAAATTAGCTATTCAACACAGACTTATTTCCTCCTCATAAACAGAACTCTTAGAATTGATATTTCTGTCTCTTGTTTTTTTTCTTTCTCTTCCTATCGTTCCCCACCTCATCTTCCCTCATTTTCTATCTCTAAACCTCTATGGACTTTATATGACAATCACAGATCATTAAACACATGTGTTGGAGAACTAAAGAGGAAAAGTACCCCTTGCCAATGGTTCTGATAGTTCTTAATTTGATTAGTTGTGGGAAATAGGAATTTTCCTCAGTTTTCTTCGTGACTTTAATCAAACTCCAGCTACTTTCCTTAGAGAGAAATCAATAATCTCTCCTTAACCAAATTACACCATTATATGACTCATTTTATTTGTTTGCTTCAGGAAAATTTCATAATCAGTGAGCAAGATGGACCTAATACTTTAGCTATCCTCTGTAAACAAACTTTGGTCCTTTTAACCAATCTAGTTGATTTCTAATTTTCTTATTCATTCTAATTGAAAATGAATAGTTTGCATTGGTGTGAGACAAGGATGTGAACTGTAATTATGTTCAGTGCCTCCTTCTGATTCTACTTTGATACTGTTTTGCTAGTATTCCAGCTGACATTGGGGCTTTGCAGTGATTGCTTCATTAAAGGGTAAGGATGTCCTAATCAGCTAGAGCATTACTAGAAAGCTGTTGTTTGCCAATACTGTGAGAATATACTGACTTTCTTTTTGCTTTCTTTATAGAAGATAAAGGTACCTCTGAATGCCATCACCCAGCCATATACTTAAGTATTAATCATCTTCCCTTTGTCTCATCTATGCAAAGTTGGATTAGAGTTAAATGACTCTATGAGCCTTTTAATTTTTCTTCCCTAAATAAATATTAATCTACAAATCAATCAATGAGTGTTATATTAAAACACATAAATATACTCTCTGGAAATACTAAAAGGTTATGTAAATTATAATCAGTTTGACAAAGCATCTCAATAATGGACAGAATCATTTTCTCCTCTCAAGTCTCTCTTCCTCAATCCCAACTATAATTGAAATTTCATGTAAATACAACTTTGAAATGGAAAGTTTAAACACAGAACCGTTTAGTTTTCCTTGGGAAAACATGTACTGGATCAATTAGTTTTAGAAATTTATAAATAATATGTGCCATGTTTTGTATATGTTTATATTTCTAGTCTTTAAGATGTAATGGACTAATCTCTCTGGCATACACCCAATTTAAGTATTTAATTGATGATGCTTTTACATTGTCACATAGGGACACTTAAAAATTTTTATCTTAATTGGTTTCATTAAGGTAATTATAACTATAGAATACCTGACTTCATATTTACCAGACTAGTGAATGCAATTCCACAATACATTTTTCTCATATACAATGTGAAGACAATATATCCTTACACATACATGCATTTTTTTCTTCTTTGTCTATTAAGATACAAAATTCATTATTAAATACTGACAACTAAATATTTAAAGGAGAAAACAGCTGCTTAGTTATTTGTATTTCACAATTCCCACCAATATGATCTCATAACCAACAGAACACCAGTGTAGTAATGAAGTACAATCTTTTTTTTTTTTTTGAAAAATGTCATTCTTTGCAGGCTAAACCTACCATAATTATCTTCATAAAATTAATCACAAGTCAGATATTCCAGCAAACATTCCTATTCCCTGAGCAGTGGTTTCAATGATTTCACATGATTTCAAAATAGTTTTAATGAAGAAAGTTATATGCATAATTTCTTAAATCACTACCAGTGCCTCTTACTATCCAAGACTCTTAATCTATCAAATACAAGTCTCTTTTTATATCCCATGTAGATATTTTAAATCATGTTATGTTAAAAACCACATTAGAGTTAACATAATAGAGAACCTAAGTGGAATGCCAGGTTTCTTCTAGATGAAATATTGGCAAATTTATATTTGATCACTCAGATTGGTTGGTTATTTTATTTCTATTATGAAGAGCCTTTTGTTTGCTTTCTGTGTATGTGTGTGGGGTGTTTTTCTTCTTTTTTGGCCTGAAAGTTAATTTGACTGCTGTCCATAAGTGAAGTGAGCAATTCGGTAATTAACTTTTGTGTTTTAAATGTATGAACTTTAATTAGATTTCATTATAAACAAACAAACGTCAGCCATAATTATAAGCTCCTTGGTTTACCCACATATTATCCCTTTTCAAACAAACTTGATGTCAGACAAATTAAAATCAAGCAGCCAGCAATTTTGAGTTGAATTTTACATGATCTGCTGGTAACCTGATTACTTTAACTTCAATATCATTACAGGAAAAGTATTTCAGGAAAAATAATGACAAGAATTCCAACAGGAGACAAGCTTAATTGTATTGATTCAAAAGATGCATGTTCATAGGAACCATGTTGAAGGAATAATGTTATCTCAAATCTACAGTTTCTATTAAGATGAAATTGTCCAGCATGAAAGAGGCAATTAAGATTAGTGTCTGCAGAACTAGAGATACTAAACTAACTAAATAATTATATGGGCCCAATTATCTTATACTTTAAGTAGCAAAATATCAGTGTGGAGCAACTACAAGGCATGAGGTTTGCAGGTTTATTTACTGACTGGTGTATCTATTAGGACCAAGAACAAGTGGAGCTGTCAGGACATAATGAAGGTAAATGATTAGTTAGCACCAAGCCTGAACTCTTCTCCAATGCAATAAGAGTTAATTAAAGTTTACCACCAAACATCAACCAAAGCAGGATGTTGATCAGGTTTCAGCCATGAGTGCAAACAGACAATAGTTGGCAGCAATTAGTACAGCTATCAAATGACGTGCAATGATAATTACACATTTAAAACTGCTAAAGAGCTGGGGGAAAAAAATAATCAGCCTCTTTGACGACAAATGCTCAAAGGGCAGGAAACAGGTATCAGATTATTTCACTCTAACACTGTAAATCAATAGAATTAAACAAGAAAGGGTTGTATGGGTACATTATCTGAAAGAGAACAGCTCACTGGGTCCAAAATGAAATAAATCTGCTAGTACTGGCCTATCAAAGATAAGAACTTCTGTAGCTACAGAAAACCAGTTACTTTTCAATTCGAGTTTCAGAGTGAAGTCTATGTAAAGAAAGTTTAGCCTCTAGGTTTTCTGTCGACCCTACAATGCAACAAGTATTTCACCATAATTACTGTTGTTTAAAGTATTAACTTTCGCTCTTAAGGTACTGTCAAAAGTATTTATGCATGAATTTATCTTTAAATGTTAGGGTCAAAATTATTTAAATACAGCTAAATGTAAAACAAAAGCCAAAAGGGAGGGAGGCCCAAGCGGAAGGGGATATATATACATATGTATATATAAAATTATGACTGATTCACATTAATTTACAATAGAGGCCACCACAACATTGTAAAGCAATTACCCGCCATTTAAAAAAAAAACTGAAAAAAAAAGAAAGCCATATATACATATTTAGTGAACATTATGGCAGATCTTCCCTTGATGCCATTCAAATCTACCACTTCAATCTTGCTGAATTCAATGAGACTGCATACAACACATGCCTAAAAATACTTTTAATAAACCACCTCATTCTTTACCATAGTTTCTGGCCTGCAGCCTAGGGCATGTCTCCAGAATTATGCCCATCCTCATGACCCCCACCTCTCCATTTTCCCAACTAATTCTGTTATGCTAAGGATTTGTACACAGTGTTGGCTAATCCCAGTATTTCCCTGGAGCTAAATCTAAGCCATGGCCAACTCCCAGCACAAAAATGTCTTTCTCCCAAAGCCCTTTCGCCCCCTTCAGTACTCATACGCTCATTGGTCCTGACATTTTCACTTCAGCCATGACAAATGAGCTGATGACTCTGATGTGATTGCACGGGAGGAAGGCTTTATCTAAAGATATATCATTAACTCTCATCACCATCTCCTAATATGGCTCTTCTGGGTTAATGTGTTGTGAAAATTTGAGGAAATTTTTGTGTAAATATATGGACTTCAAGGAGTAAGAGACCAACGTCATCAAAAGGAGGAAAAGGGAAGTCAGAGTGGACGGGATCAGGGAAAGGGGAAAAAAAAAAAAAGACTAGCATGTTGCTCTGAGGATTTAAGTAACGCTACTCAACCTCTGCCCTAGCAAACCAGCCAGCGGACTGTCTCTTAACGGCCCCTTCCCCTCTCATGGGCAGCTGGAGCATGATCTGTGAAATGGCACCAAAAAATAAAAAATGAAGCTTCTCAGATAAAAACGGCTAATCAATCCACAAGCCCATTTCTTTGTTTCTATCCCAGTGTAGGGTGGATTTTATTCTCGAACCCTTAATTCCCTACGTTATTAATCTCTCTAAATTCATTTTAATGGAGAAAGGGATTGTCAAAACCCATTTCCCTCCGAGGTCATTGTCTTCTTCAATTAGAAAGAAGCAATCTCTTTCTGACCATTATTCAACGTGAAACTCTTCAAGCTTTAAAAAGAGGGGAAAAGGAAGCTTTTCCATTTAGCGTGAATGCCACAACCTTTAGGTTAAGTTAGAACCCAAGTTCCAGTTACACAGGTCTTGTTATGTATACTATGGCGTTTACAGAGTCGATGCTTGTTATAACCTCTTCTCTCAATTCAGCGGAAGATGCACAGCCAATCAGAGTCGCCTATGGTATAACCGACCTTGGGAAAGGAGGTCAGGCTTTGAGGTAAAGTGCTATTCACTACTGGACCATGCAAGGAGCTCTTTATTCCAGTGCTTATTGGCATCAGTCCCCCTTACTAGAGCAAGAACAAAGCCAAGTGCTCGTGTGAGGTTTATGAATAAATCAGAGGTGAGCCACTTTAAGTGCTGCCCATGATTTCCTTGTTGACAGTGAGCACTTAAACAGGCTTCTAGGACCAGCAACTTCTGGCAAACCACAATGATTCCTAATCTGCACCCTGCCTCATTTCAAGAATGAAATGGCCCACCCCATTTTCCCTGCAAGTTGTCACCTTTCAGGCAATTCCTGTCCTATCTCAAGCAGTTAAGCTTTCCAGTCCCAGGGTGGTCAGCTGGCCCTGTGGTCATCATAGAAACTGGAGCAAGTGAAAATCTTCCTTTGCTTGGAAGAAGTCCACAAATGAAAACATCTCCAGCATCATAGAAGTTATTCTCAATATTATAGAATCTCTGGATATGGGAGGACTTGAGCCAACTGAGGTAAAAAATGTTCAACGATTTGCTAAAGGGAATGCACACACTCATACACACCTTGGATTCTCATTGGCTGTGCCCTGTAGTTGTGTAATGTTTCCCAGAAAGTTCTCTGAGCTGCAGTTTCATTATGGGTTAAACAAGGGGATTGTGCTGTATCCCTTCCGACTGCAACAATCTATGGTTCTAATATAAAATCCCATTTAAATTATGCTGGAAGATAGTTTTCCCTATGGAATTTTCTAAGACAGACCCAGATGTTTTTAAGGTTGCATTTCTTTTTTCAACTAGATTTCAAGAGAAGAGGCAGATTTCAGTAGTATAGTAAACTTAAGTGTTCTATTTGTGTTTGTAATTAACACTCATCTATTTTTTTCATGTGTTATTGAAGATATTTACCAAGAATTTGCCAATAGTGTCCATCACTGTGAATACAGTGACTATACAGATATGGGTGCTGCCCTCATGAAGCTTGAAATTTATTTGAGAAGAAGCTTAAACAAGCACATTCTGAAAAATGCTAGGATGCTAATTATTTTCTTCCAATGAAATATATCCTTACTCTATCAGTATTCAATCAATGCTTAGCCTTAAATAAATGTGCTTCAAATGAACTGTCAAGTCCAGAGCCACTTATAAATAAGCAGAACATAGGCAAGGCACACACTTTTAGTTTTAAGAAAAACTTAAGCAAAGATTGTTAACTAACTATTTATAAATGTCAAGCAAAAATCAAACTCAAGTCTGGGAAATTATTATCCAAAATAAACTTATATTTCCTATAAAAATATAAACAATAATTTAAGTGTGTATCGTACATGTATCACAATGGGAAGTTATTATAAATTTAAAAATCAAAAAGAAAAACCATAAGAGAAATATATTTTAGTTAAGAGGGTGGAAAATTGTGTTTATAAATTTATTAAACCTTATCATGAATCTTATCATCTTTGAACGTGGGTAGTCCTCCTCTGAGTAATTTATTCCTATGGAAAGATAAAGGACTGTGATCTTCTTCACGAGATAAGCCAAGAGAAGAATCTTGGCTATAAAATCCCTACAAGAAAATTTAAGGGTTCTATAATATCCCTGGGTTATTAATAACTGGATCTTTTCTCTAGGTTGGTATAAATTTTGGTCAGCAGGGTGCCAGGTAAACAGCATTTATTCTTCTTTCATGGCACATCAAAATATCATAACATCAAGTATATAGAAAGGGATTCTATGACACCTAATCTAGCTTTGGAAAAACCTTTAATTCAAAGACTTGCAAACAGAAAGGGTCAACTTCAATTCTGAAATAAGCTTTGTAGTTTCTTCTATTATTGTACATAATGGACAGTCTGGAATCTCGAGTTTCTGCAGATAGACTAAGGTTCGAATTATTTAAACACTATTTCTGTTCTAATTTGCTTCTTATAAAAAGACCCCAGATATGCATTGAAAACATCCAGAAGCCCCTCAGAACCAAAGCAACTTGTGATGAAGGAGGAGCAGATAATAAGGTGGAGGAATAGCCACCTAGATATCATCAAAGTAACCAACAATGAGAAAAGGTAAGAAGGAGACTACCCTTTGGCCCTACCCCTTAGGCATCCTCCTTGCCTAATTTCTACTCCCTCCCTGTGGGGACACATGTATACCTATAGCTGATTCTCTTTTGTGTAGGGTAAAAGCCATCATAATATTGTAAATATCTTACAATTAAAATAAATAAACACATTTTTTTAAAACTAAAAAAAGAGAGAGAGAGAGAGGCATCTCTACTCAAAAGGTCTATGTAGATTTGCTGTATCAAATACCTTTCAGGAGAGCATATAGTAAAACCAACTACTGAAAATAATGAAAAGGGAAATATAAGGTGTCAGCCCTATATACATTCACTTCCTTTTATGTTCAGAGTACGTTAGTTTTAAGTAAGCTCTCCAGCAACTCTGAAATACAAACGAGGTATCTGAGGCTCGAAAAGATTAAATAACTTAGATAAGGTCATCTATAACAAGAATTTAACCCAAGGGTCTTATAGATCTAAAAAGACCTCTTTTGGTCACAGAGTTGTCAAAAAACGAAGTAGATTTTCAAATATCCAAGATTTAAGTTAAAATAAACAGTCTCATTTAAAAAGGGAAAAGGAATCCAAAGTAAACAGAATCAAAAGAATGTCTGGTTTTAAACTAAGTGTCATTCTTTCTGTACACTATGCTGCCTCTAAAACATCACAGCATTGTCTTCATTTACTTTCCCTCCACAAAAGAGAAACCTCTTTCTTCTTCACACCATGTTCATGGTTATTAAGAATACACCTTAAGTCACTGAGATCATCAGTATTTTTATGAATCATAGACTCATCTTGCCCATTCAAAGTACCTAGCCTAACCTCCTACGTCATGCAAAAATATGCTCCCAGTCACATTGGTTAGAGGCCCTCCAGATTCTACTGGTCTCCTTTCAGTAGGAGAGAATTCAGTCTCTCAGAGGAGACAGCATCACTGTTGGATTACCATGGCCCATTTTCCTTTTCTTCTTTCCCCCATTTTCACCAGCTTTGCCTTCATTCACAGAACAAACCCTTTTTTAGGTAGCCTATATAGCTGAATGACCGTTAGTCCTAGTGGGGCACTGCTGAGTTCTCCTGACATGTTCCTACCTTGCCGGCTGACTCAACAATTACTTCTCCAGAGTTTAACATCTCATATTTTAAAACAAGCTGATTGAACTGAAGAATTCTAAGGCAGGTCCCAGGAATTAGCCCTTTGATAGTTTCCAGTTGTCTTATACCCTACCTGCTCTTTTCTGTTGCGATCCTCTTGGCCAGGTCTTAGAAAATGAAAGAAATTTAGTCTACAGAGGGAAATGCTCAGGCTATGCCTATAAACACATCTAAAGAGGAAAGAGATACATTGACATGGAAAAGGGGCATAGACATGTGTGTGTGTGTGTGTGTGTGTGTGTGTGTGTGTGCGCGTGCGTGCGTGCACATGATGGCTATACTCCTATAACTCACTCTCAGTTCATTTCTGGGCCCAGGAAATTTTACATATGAATTGCTTTATTCCTAAATATATGGGAGAAAAGTACTGTGAACTATACTGTAGAAAATCTACATTAATAAAGCCTTTCAGGTTTAACGAAGGTATTTTGGGAAACGATTTGGCCTCTTCAATTTATCCTTCCAATCAGGCAAATTTTAAGATTCTTTATGGGCTTCCTTCTCAGAAAGTTTTGTTTTGTTACTAACAATACAACCAGGTGGGATACACCAGCTCATATGTTTTTGCATTTTAACATTGTTGAAGCTATGGATTTCCTTTCTTCTTTACAGTGAAGAAAAGAATTTTATGGACAGTTATAAAATGCATATTTTAACCCAAAAGTCAATTTTCCCTGGTTAAAATGATTTAGATCTGAGTAAATGCTTGCAGAATGCTTTCTGTTTTTACAGCTAGGACACAATGAAACCTATAAACTTCGTCCTAGAGGTATGTGCTATAACGCATACCATTCAAAAATTATCAGCTGTGCACTGTGGTCTCCCCAGGACAAGCAAACATTAGAAATGATCAATCATCTAAATATATGATGATAGTGTGTGAACCCCTGGCCTGAATGACTAAAACACCTACTCAGGGCGTTATGACATTAACTAAGTCAAGCTGCCCAGATTCTTAAATTATATTTGTTTATTTTCTCAATCTCTAGAATGTTAAAGTATCTAATTATATCAGAGATAAGCAGCTTGCCAAACACGACTTTAGTATCAGAGCCATTTTTAAGTTGTGTGCATACGTTCAAAAGTGCCTCCAAATGGCAAATATTTTATTTCACTTACCAGCCTTGAAAAGTGTAAGGAGGAGTGGGGAGCGGCCATTCCTGAACTGAGGATTGTATGTCAAACATGAAACCATATCAAACTTTCAAGGCAACTTGTGAACCTCTGAAACTAGGGAATTAACAGAACATCAAATCCCCCAAGATCACAAGGGGAACAATCCGTATGCAAGAAAATAATGCCATTGAGCCCTCATTAAAAGACCATTTTGTCCTTAGCCATCAAAGACTGTGAGTGCACTAAGATATTGGTTATATCATCAGGATAACTAAAACAAGTGCCAAGAGAAATTGTGCACTTTTAGTTCTCACATGTGTCCATCTGTTCACATATAAACATATATTCTGCTTTCTGTCTGATTCCTAAAAATCTTGATATCAGAATACCCTGGGTTTTTGCCCATTTCCTAAGAATGCAGACATCACATAAGCTACTATTAACCCATGTGTGATCCACTTCATGGTGACTGGAAAGCTGCCAGTTACAACACATGGTGCTTGGTTAACAATGTCTTAAAATATAAATGAATTTATTTTTTAAATTAACACATTTTTCTTATGGAAATACCTTAATAAGCCCTGCTGCATGTAAAAGAATAGCCTCCATGTGGATTTTTTTGTTCTTTTAAGACTTTTTGCAAGCATATCCATAAAGTTAACCATAAAAGTTTCTGAAACAATCCAGAATTTCTTGACAAATTTTTTAAAGGGCTCTAGTAAAGAATTTTGATGACTTTATATAACAGAGATCAAACACTTTTCCCTTACAATGTTCTGTACTCAAGAGGCAACCCTTATATTTTAATTTACGTGAAAACACTTCTGATTTCCCAAGTTTCCATGTAACCATCTTAATAGTACCTTAGCAACTGAACCAGTAAAGTGATGAGGCAAATAGTAGTTCTACAATCTAGTAACAGAACAAGTTAGCTTAATATCTGACTGAATCTTTCAATCCTACTCTGGGCAGCCTTCAATAGCTCATTTGTGGTGACCCCCCAAACCAGAAAGAGATTGTTTATAATGTATACATATAAATAATTATTCACACTGCAGTTGATTTACATATGTACAAAAGAGCCAATTCCCACCTTTGAAAGTGTCTTAACACTTACATTATTTTAACTGCCCTAATTATGGTTGAAGAAACATCATTAAGAGCCCTGATCATGTTGTCAACTGATAACCAGTTACAGCCCTAACTAGTAACAAGGGAAAACCCTACTGCAAATATTTCCAAGAGTACTTAGACACATTAAAAAAGACTTATCTCAAAATGAAATACATGATACACCTACAAAGCAACATGAAGATGAATTAAATCCTAAGAAAATAACTCTGTATCTTCTTCTACCAGTCCATCTCAGCCCCCAAAGATGACAGGCCACTTAAAACACAACATTGCCAAAAAATTCAGAACACACAGCTCTTTCCCAAGTGAAGTGTTTTACCAACTGAAACAACTATTTACAGCAGCTAGGTGGAGGGAAGGGGCAGAAGTAACTAAATGAGGTATAAACACCATACTGCTGGCCTCTTCTGAAATACATTTTTGCCAGCAAAGTGCTGGGAAGTCTTGATACCCAGCAGTCAATATTTGGCTAGCCTAATATGTTTCTGAAAACTCTTCTATATACAAACCTCTGTTTATCATTCTCTAGCTACACTATTGTCATACATATTACTTCCCAGTGATGATGAAAACTCAGGGCATCTCATAAAGTTGCTGAAATCCGAGCCCCTGCTTGTTTTCTCTAGTCCTGGACAAACATAACTTTGGAGGGAGCAGAGCATAGGCATAAAGAAAGAGGAGCTTGCATTTTCATCTTCTTTTCATCTCGGTCATTCAGTCAGCCATTCAGAACCCTATTCAACAGAGCTTTTCATTATGCAAAAAAATGCTAATCCTTTTCCGATGCTTTCACACTTGTATAAACCCCCATTCCTTCAACTGAAAAGCAATTATATCAGTTTACCTTTCTGTCAAAAACAGGATTAATATTCCAATAACAGAATTTCCTTTCTTTTCCTATCTTTTTGCCTTAGGAAACTAGAGATTATTAGTAGAGGCATTCTTAGAGTAAGAATACATTATTTTAAATATGATTATGTGAACCAATGAGCGGGAAAAGGGGAAGAATCACAAGAAGAAAAAGTCCTTCAGTTACTGCAGAAACTCTTTTCTGTGACAGAACTGACCTTCCCATTGCAGATGCCCAAAGACACGGAGACTCACTCTGGTCTATTAATCAGAAACAAATTATGAAAGAATGTAGCTGGACTGGTTGACACTATCCTGTCTTGGGAGACTCAGTCACAGCCTAGTAACAATGTCCTCTTCATGGGTAATGAACAGCCATGACAAATGGGGCAGAGAAACTATTTATTTGCATATGCAAATTCTCACACAAGGGAAACATGTACAAACAAGTGTCATTGTAAGGTGGATTAGGCAAACAACGCTTTCTTTTTAGGACATTCTGCAGCCCAGGACATTAGTCAGCACAATTAAACCAGTCTCCATGGAGACTAATGAAATTTCACCATGGTATGAGTTAAATTAGATAGCTAGTTATGTGTTTCCACAATCCAACTTGAAATCCATTATTGTTTCAGAACAATACAGCAATTGTGCCTAGCTGATCTTTGCCAGCTCAACAAGCTTCTAAGTTGACAATTTGCATATGTTAATATAATTAAGCACTAATTACATGAAACTTGTACATATTCACATGCACTTTCCCTGGGCGATTTTCAGTTTGAACCTTGGCCAAGTCTTTAACCCTTAGAAAGGTTTTAGAGGGGGTAAAAAAAAACACAACTCTGCCTATGGGTACAGCCCCTAGGCAGACACAGAAAGGCTCCTCATTTATAAACACAAAGCTTAACCTGGCTTCTCATATTTCTAGCAACAATGACAGAAAATATTTTGTGAGTATGCTAGGGACCAGGGATAAGGGAACAGTGATTGAAGGGTTGCGGGGGTTGGGGGGGGGGAGTGGATTCATCTTTAAAGACTCATAACTAGTATCTACTCATAGGTAAGTAATAACACTCATTTCAAGAAAAATGTGAAGGAAGCATTTGCTGTCACTGACATTGTTGAACACTGGGAGATGAAAATGATTTGACAACAGCAAAAATAGCAAGTAGAAAAGGAAAAAAGACCCAGCAGCACCTAATGAGCTTTACATAAATATATGCAGAGGCAATTAAGCAATGTTAATTACTATGACAGCAGTTAATTGAATATAATTAGATATTTTAAGCCACTGAATAAAGCATAGTTAAGATTAATTTTATTGAGATTAATTGTAAATAAGGATAGATTAACTCTGTGTTTTGACAGGCATAAAAAGTAGTTCTGCAAATGAAGCAGGAGCGTGGCCACCAGTCCAAAAATCATATATTATTTTAATGTCACACCTCAGAATCATCTCCTCAATAAACATGACTTTTCAAACCCAAACAGACAGGAATCTTGAAGAAAAACAAACAGCTTGCAGAGATTAAAGAGCCTTTTGTCCTTTTTCATGTGCATTTCTTTTAACAGACTAAATTAAGCGAGTCTGGTGTACGTGTTTTAGGAAGGAACATTTCACACTGAATGGAAAAAATGTTCTATCACATATGAAATTCGTGCAGCTGTGCGGAACTTGGTCCAGATGGTTTTAGACTATAAAACACCACCAAATGATAGACAGTAGGCCTTCCCAAGATTATGTGATAAAGTCACAATCTTTTATTCTGACCTCCCAAATTTCTGCTTTGTATTATTTCTCGTCAAATCACATATTTTCTTTTACAGTAGTGCTTCTCCAAGAGGATTAAAAGAAACATCACGCCTACTAAGTGTTAGGAGCTAACATTAAGTGAATGGAAGAAGGCCTCTTTCAACAGATAGCAGCTAAATCACTCAGCCCCAAAATACAATGATAGCCATGACATCGATGCAGATGACAATACTTGGTTATTACTCTCACAACAATGGTTTCTAGAAATATTTCTTAGGGAAAATATTGCTAGATGAAAATCCCTCCCAAAGACCTTCACAACCAAGCTAATCCATGTATACTATTTAAGAAAATTAACACAGTCTTCAAGAATGCTGAACAAGTCACTAATAAGAAAGGAACTTCAATTGATTTTGAAATTAATCAATAGGTGATTAACATAATATTTTTAAAGCAGCAGAATGCATGTGTGCATATACACATATAGTACATAAACATATATATTATATTTCCGATAGTTCTTAGCTCTTAATTGAACAAGGACTTTAGGCTATGGAGCCTGCCTCTACACTGCCTTGAAACTTCTTTAGGATGCCCTTAGTCTTATAACAAAATTCCTAAAATGGTCTAGTGAAACAAGACTACGACGACTAGCCATTCTGCAGTGAAAGATTTTAAATCATCCAGCCTCTTCTAATAGACTTGAGACTTATTGAGGTAGAAACCATAAAAAATGAAGAAGGGAAATTTAATCCCTGAAATATTGATTTGCACATTAATATCATATAGGCAGAGGGCAATTTGGCTTCGTGGAAATGACACATTGTCGACCCTTGGTGAAGTCAGAGCCAATCTAACTGCTGAACATGTCTGAATCTCAAGAGTTATTAAGGGCTTCCCTTCTTGCCTTTATGACTTTTCTTCAGCCTACCAATGCAATCTTAAATGTATTATCTTTAAGAAATAATTGTAAAACCTCAGGGGTTTTCCAGTTAATGGAAGGGAGGCCAAACCACATCAGATTCTGAAATGCAACATTAAACCCTTGCAATCAACAAAACCACCTCAATTCTCATCCATCCAGTGCAGGATCTAATATTGTTATTAGAGATAATCAAATTTCATTGTGTAAATTTAGGCTCATGGTCAGAATGGAAGCAGTAAATTCTGCAATATTAAACAGAGATTTTCTCAGCCTCCTTTATGTTTTCCTTTGCTGGTGCAGCATCTTTTAAAATAATCCAACTAGCTCAAAATTAATGGGCAGATCTGGACTCATCTGCTAAAAACTGCAAAAGATTACAATAAGGCTGAGCATGTTTCCCTCATTTTTAACTTTAAGTGGCAACTTTCACTTCCTAGACCTGGAGTCCACTCTCCCTGCTTACCCTACAATCGGTGCTATTGCTTTGACTTACACAGCTGGTTTACCTGACCTTTCTTTGTTCCTTAGGTACATTTCACTTTTCAGATTTATGGTATTTCCCCCATATTTCATTGACTCTATCTTCATTGCCATAAAAATGAAAACACTTAAAAATGAGTTTACTTTTTAAATCCAAAAGCAACCAGCTACTGAATAAATACACGGTGATACTCTCTTCCCAGTTTATGCCATAAATATTAGAATCTTAAAAAAAAAAAAAAACTAACTTGTATAAACCTTATGATCCCCACACTGAAGCCAGGTGCAAGAGGTTAAAACAGCTGGCTAGTCATCTTTTATTTTTGTGTGCCTTCCTGCTGATTGAAACCGCAAACGTTGAAAACTATCAAATATTCCCTTAAGGATCTTTTTTTTTAAGAAGAGGAAGGAAAAAAGAAAACCTTCCTTTTCTTTAACATGCTCCTCTGTGGAGAAGAAAAACTCTAAAATACAATCAGTCACAGAGATAGTGAAATAATCCCAATCTCTCCTTTCTGTTGTATTTAATGCATCCTTTCCAAGAACTTCTAGACCCAATTGTTTGTATTCTTGAGTTAGAAAAGAGAAAAGAGGGGGAAAAAAGAAAGAAAGAGAGAAAGTCTGAGCTTGCTCTGTCAGTTTTGCCAGTAAATATAAAGTAAAACAAGTGTTGATGGCACCGAGAGTGTTACATACCCGGGCTGTGTTTTTGCATTGCTCTCAATGGAAGCGATCGATGCCCGTGTCACTGTCGCGTCCCAATCGCAGCCAAGTCTCAGCCTTAATCTAAGCAACACCCGAAAAGGCAGCGGCAGCCGCAGCCTCTCCCTGACTCTTCCATCCATCCACCCAACTAAAAATATAATACTACATATGAGCTTTAACCACTCCACGTTTATAGGGATCAAGCCACTGAAAATCCAGGAGAACACAATAAAAAAAAAAAAAGCCCTCCTTCTGTCTCTTGTCTCTCTCTCCTCTGTCTTCCTCTCTCCCCTCTCTCTGTCTCTCCTTTTGCCATCTACATGATCCTTGATTAAACATGGAACAGAGTTAATAAAAAAAAAAGGGGGGGGAGGACTCAAGGAGAGGAAATGCAACTGTCAGAAATCGGGACCGCCAGATTTCCTGGTGAACCTGCCTCTGTCTGAGTCAGTGTCAATCCACCATCTTCCGCCAGTGAACTTGTCTTTGGGTTTTTGTTTGGTTTGGGGGGGCTGTTGTTGTTGTGTGCGTGTGCTTTTTTTGGAAGGGGGGAGGGGAAAGGCGAGGTGGGGGCTGGAGGTGGGGGGGAAGTAGGGAGAATGTGTGTGTCTGTGAGTGTGTTGAGTGTGAGTGTGTGTGTCTGTGTCTGTGTGTGTGCAGGGGTCGGGGTGTGTGTGTAGGGGGGGGGAATCCGTGTTCGCGATCTGAACCTCTGGTACCTACAAGGAGGGTGTCTCACCGAACGGTAGCTAAGACCTCACCACAACCGCGCGGGAGCGAGGAGTCGCGGCCAAAGGCGCCCGTCCGAGCCTCCGCTCTGGGCCGGACCCCAGCCCGAGCGGCCGAAAGGAGCCCCCCGCCCGGATCGCAGGTAACAAAAGAAATACAAACCAATGCACCGTCCTCGGGGCTGGGGCGGGGGTTGGGGGGGAGGGAGACAGGGTGGGGATTTCTCTGGAACTTGGGCATCGGCAGAGAAACTTTATCCAATTCCAGGAGAAATTTTATTATTATTATTTTTCCGATCGAAAAGAGCAGAAAACCTGGGAGGGAGGGGGGAACGAGATAGAAGTAGAAGGAAGGCGAGACCCGACGCATTCCAGCCCCTCTTTCCCTTAGCTGCTCTGGGCCGGAAGGCGCACTTGATGCCTGGAGAGGCGAAGAAGGTGAAGTTCGTTTGTAGACCTGGAACCCCTTTCGGGGGGCGTGAGCGGCGGGGGCACCGGGGAATAAATCAGTTCTCACAACCGGCCACAGCTCTCCCAACCATAAACACACACACACACCCTTTGCCCTTTGCCCCCTCCCCCCAAAAAAGATTCTTGACCCCCGGCCTCGAGCAGCTGTCCTCCGGTCTAAGGCACACCCGGCGGCGAAAGAGCCGGGAGAGAGCTGCGGCCGCCTCGCGGGTGCCCGGCCCCGAGGCCCGGCGATCCTGCCTGCTAACGGAACTGCCCGGCGTCCTCCGGCGCCCGGGTCCGCGCCGCCTCGCGCTCAGGCAGGCCGGCGTCTACCTGCAGCCCCGGCACGCGCCCCAGCCTCTCGGAAGCCCCTGCCCCGGGGCGCACGGAGCACCGGGCCTCCGCGCACCGAGCGCCCTTCGCGGAACTTGAGCCAGGGAACCGTGGATGATGAGCGGAGGAGAAAATCGAGGCTGAACGGGAGGGTAGGGGAAAAGAGGGAGAGGGGCTCGGAGCCCCCGCCGACCACCTTCCAAACTTTCGGAGGAGGGGTGAGAAGGAAGGGGGCATCCCGACCCGGGCGCGGGGGTGCACACCTCCCCCCACCGACAGTGTCGGCGCCGCCGCGGAGCTGACAGCTTCCTCGCGCCTCGAGAAAGCCCCGGGGCTCGCGGTGGAGACAGAACCCGAAAAGACAGGCAAAAGGAGAGAAAACTGCTCGGCCAAACGTGGATGATCCACCACTCAATCCAAAAGTTAAATCCCGAAAAACGCGTCTCCCCCACCCCCCGCAAGAAAGTGGAAAATCGGATCCTTCAGTGCCCCCTCCCTCCCTCCGCGGAGCAAATCCTGGAGCCAAAAAAAAGGGGGAAAGAGATAGCAAAGGGGGGCAGAGCGGAAGAGATGGTCGGGCTGAGGGGATGTGAGCGAGAGCGAGCGAGAGCGAGCGAGCCGGGGGCAGAGAGGGAGAGAGGCGGAGAGGGAGAGAGAGGGAGCGAAATATCAAAGATTGTGCAAGATCAGGCTGGAAAGATAATCGATACTCGACCTAAATTTAACACAAACTACTCAATAAAAGTTAAAGAAAAAACTTACTTTCCATTTCCCCTGCAGTTCTTACTCGATCTTCGCCTCTTTTTTGTTTTGCTTTTATTTTACTTACAGCTGATCACATCCAAGTAAAACGAGAGGGTTCATTTAAAAAAAAATAAAATAAAAAAATAATCCTCGAACTTTATTGGGTGAAAATCAAAACGCTGGAGCAGAAAGTGGGGGGCATGGAGCGGTCCTCGGGGATCCGGGAGGAGTTAAAGCATGTGCCGACCGCGGTCTCGCTGTTTGGTTGTGAAGGGGTTGGGAAAAGGAGGAAAGGAAATGAAAATCCGATATGTCTTTATTCTGCTAATTATTATCGTTTTAGCCCTGTTTAAAAAAAATGGCTGATTAAGTTGAGTGCGCATGTCTTTGTGTGTCTATTCCCGATATGCACTCTGGGAATGAGAGAGGAGAGAGAGGGAGAGGGAGAGGGAGCGGGGGGAGAGAGAGGTGTAATTAGTGAGGTGATCAACATTCCCCAGACTGCAAATGACGCGCAGCCCGGACTCGGAGCAGCCCCGGAGCCTCGCGGCTTCCGAAGCTCGGAGCGCTGCGGCGGGAGCCCGGGACGCGGCGACCACGGAGAGGGCAGGGACTGGGGACCTCCGGGGCTCGCACCCCACGCGCCCCTGTGCGCGCGACTCCCAAACTTCATTAGACACACACACACACACACACACAAACACACACACACTCAGCAAGGAGGGGGAGAAAATAAAACACAAATACCTCCCAAGCCGTGCCCTTTAACCACTCGGAAAAAAAAATTTTTTTTGTCATTTTAATGAGGCAAAGTAATTATTATCGGACCAGAGATGTGTTTACTAGGGAGCTTTAAGCAGCAATAGGAGAGTGAGGGCACTGGAAAGGTTTTCTCTGCTGAGTTACTTCTGCTACATCCAGGAAAGCACTTTAATGGCGAAATGCAAGATCCTGAGCAAATATGCAGATATATGTAAATAAAGGGTGCCTGGCTGTGTGCAAACACCGCTCTGCCCTGCCTATTTCGAAAGGCGGGATTGCACGCAGGATCCGTAGACACTCAATTTAAACACGTTATCTTTCACTGGCAACACGCAGGAGAGAAAACCCAGGGCATAGAAGATGGAAGGGGTTAGTTTAGTCAAAGTAAACTTTCAAATGAGGATAAGTGCTGGTTGCAAGGGTGTTCATGAGGGTCTTGATGGTAGCCTTTATGTAATATTTTTGAATATTTTATCAGAATTGTATAAGTTCAATGTAATAGCTCTAAGAAGACTTAAGAAGAAAACCTTTCATCTTGTGAGTCTGTTGAATTATCTTTCTTGAAGCACATTATGATGAATTTTAAAACCCCACTACAGATCTCATTAGAATGAAATATACTTGGTATTTTCTGGTGCAAAATTTAAGGTGGCTGATTCTCATTTGAAAATCTAATTATCTCTTTCCAATATTACAGATGTGAATATGAGTGACACTTTCATTAAAAGATAATTAACTAAAACTAGGAATAGACATACTTTTAAATACCTCCTATTGAATATGGAATATACATCTCTCTCTATATATATATCCATTGCTACTCAAAGACAGCATCTCGATACACCACCACACCACAGGTTACAAGTAGACACCATCTATGCAATATTTCAAAAACAGGAATTCTAGAGAGAAGGTGAGAGTAACAAATCAAACAAGCAAAGAACAGGAAATACTTGCAATGGCCAGCTTCCTGGACAGGTGAGCCATCAGCTCCTTTGGAGCTGACAGGCCTTTGAAGTTCTGGATGGCCAGGATCTGCTTCAAAACCTTGTCTTAGGCCTTAAGCACCAAATCTAGGAAATACCAACTGAAAGGTTTATTGCGCAAGCACTAGGAACAACAGAGCCTGAAAACATGCATCTTTCTGGGCCTGAAACCTTGTGTAATCAGGGAACATTTGGAAAATCCTAAGACTGATGCAAATGGGATTAAAAACCAAACAAAACACCTGGAAGGATAAAAGCACAGGCGTCAAAAGAGCAGACTTAGGCCCAGATCAGGAAAGCTGGTTGCCTACAGCAGCTGGTTAAGGTTACAATGAAAGTGCAGAGGCTTGGAGTGGAGAATAAACCCTAGATATGGTCTTTATTAAGAGAGAGAGAGAGAACAAAATCTCCCACCCTAGGAATCTAGAGTTGGTACATGTACTAGTGTGTTAGAAACTAGGACTACTAAACGTTAACAGAAAGAAAACTATCTACTTCTCCAAAGACTTCCTTCCATTTCAGACTTGTTTGGGAAGAAGTCTGCCCAGAGTGGATGGCTTCCTAAAATTTCGGACTTGTTTACAGCCCCACCTTTACATGGCAACTCTATCAGGAGTCTGCCAGTGGGTGTCTGATTGCGCCTCAGTGGGGTTTATCCATGTGCCTTAGGAAATATACATGCCCACGAGAGTAAAATTTAAATTCCCTGCAACTTACAAGTGAAGAAGGTGTTTATGTAGCGTTACTGTTTATCGAAAAACACCCCAGAGAGCAAAAATTCTGGCTTTAAAAACTATTTGAGGTGCGTGTATGGGGAAGAGAGTGGGGGCTTTCAAAGAGGCTAAGGGGAAATGAAAGCAGGGAAACTTTCAGGTTCAAATCAGAAAAGATCAAGCCCTTTGCGGGAGAGGGTTCCATGTACAAGCTCACTGATGGAAAAACCATTTCCTGCGATTTCAGACGGGTAAATGCCTATGATGAAGGAAACACCTGAGAACAATAAGTCTGTTTCAGGCTCAGGTGAAGAAAGGGGTTTATTTCTGGCATGGAAGGATAGGGAAATGATGATCATTTCATTTTCAAGTTCTCCTTTATTTCTTTTGCCTCCCCCCACCAACATCATCAATAATATTAATGTCATTAATGTCAAAACACCAAACGTCAAATAAGAAAAACCATTTTTAAAAATTTGGTGGCTATTTCTCTTCCATGCCCTCATCCCTTCTTCTCTTGAAAAATACATCTGGGGTGTGTGTGTGTGTGTGTGTGTATGTGTGTGTGTGTGTGTGTGTGTTGGGGGGCTGGTTATTGAATTCTAAGTAAGAAAACAAAAGGAAGAAGCATTTGTAAGAGGGGCGTCCACTTTTGCAATCTCTTCTGCTAGCGAGTGTTCCCCCCTCCGTGTGTGTGTGTGTGTGTGTGTGTGTGTGTGTGTGTATGTATGTGTGTGTTTTCTTTTGAATCATCTCTTCTTGGTCCTCTTTCACCTCTTTCCTAAGAAGACAGGCTGGGGTGAGGGTCGGGTGTTAATGGGCTGAGGGGAAGGGGCAGAGAGGAACTAGCACAGAGTCAAGAGTTTCCTCCGGGGCTCGGCCTTGGAGCGCGCGGAAGGGAGCTGGGAGCCGCGGCCGCAGGTCTGCGAGGGGTGGGCCCGGAGGCGCGGAGCGCGGCACCGCGGGCAGGGGCGCGGCAAGGCGGGCGAGCTCGAGCCCAGCCCGCGGGCTGCTCCGGGGCGCGGGCGCGTTCCGTCAGGCTCGACCCGGCTGGGCCGCTGCCCCCGGCGCCCTGGTCCTCGGCTCCTGGCTCCGGGAAACCCAGCTGCTCCGCTCGAGTCTCTGCGGACTCCTGGCAGTCCACCTTTGACCCTGCCCCCCCCACCCCCATCATCCCGCTGACCCTAAACTCTGCGCGAACCCGCCGCCGCCCTCACAGAACGCTGGGCTACTTTTGATTCCAAAGTGAAACGAGCCGAGGTTTGCCTGCCGCACCCAGAACTTTGCCCAGACCCTCTTCTGCACTTTCCCCAGGGCTGCCCCCGGCGAGTCTAGCCCCTGGCTGAGCACTCGGACCCTGATCCCGGGCACCGAGCTGGGGGAGCACCCAAGAGGGCTACCAGGTGGTTGGGTGTGGAGTGTTGGCAGCAAGGAGTAATTAACATGGAAACAAAAGGTAATTTCCACTTCTAGACTTTTCCTCGGCGTATTTTATTCCCCAAATCTCTGCGGCGGACACTCCGGGCTTTCCCATCGGTTTGATGAGTCTTTAGCTGTCTATTCCCCACTTCCCCCGCCCTGCTCTGGCCAAGTCTCTAATAAATACCCCACCTCCCTCTCCCTTAAGTCTTCCAGTCCCAGACCAACCCCAGCCCAAGGGGGAAAGGTTCCAGTCTTTTGACCGCGCTTCCGGGGTCTATAGATGAGCTCAGTTTGAAACGAGGTATTACAAGTGATTTCAGCGTTAGGAACTCTTTATATCACCATAGACACTTTCAGATCCTCAGCCCCCCTCCTCCTTCCTTCTTTTTGTTGGGTCTTCTCCACCCGGGGGCTATTTAACAAAGGCAGTCTGTTAACTAACATTTTTATTTAACTCAGCAACTTCTTTCCAAAACACACTTAAACCTGATAGCAATGTCTGTCATTTTGTTTGAGTGGAGAGGTGTGTGTGTGTGGTGGGTGGGTATATATGTAATGGGGAGATGGTGAAGTTGACAGTGAATCGGAAAGTGCAAGGCATATTGGGCAAGTGTCACGAACATTATATTTCCAGTGGAATAATTGAAAAAATTGTGTGGGAAAGCCACTTCTCATTACCATGAAAAAAAGGTGTTTTTCCTTGAGAATTCACAAAAGGGAGAGAAGAGAATTAAAATATGAACTAACATTCAGAACGGACACTCTCTTTGATGATGAGAGTGAACTAGATAAAATGACATTCAAAGAAGAAAGACATGGTGAGTGTGTGTGTGTGTGTGTGTGTGTGAGAGAGAGAGAGAGAGAGTGTCTATGTGCAGTATTTGTGGGCAGTTAAATCCCTCCTTCACTGATTCTCTCCCCTCCCCCAACCTGGTTCTTTTCTGTAGCCTCCTTTTTGTTTTGTTTTTTTTTAAGGATAAAAATGACTCCCTCCTATTCCCAGGTTCTATCTCTGTATTTCCATATTCTCATATATGCCTCCCTTTCTATACTTAAGTCCAGTTTTTGCTGTAACTTTGAAGTAAATCGGCTTTATCTTGTTTTCTCCCTGGAGGTTCTGACCCTGTTTTGTGTGTGTGTGTGTGTGCAGGGGGTCATTATGTAGAGTTAGACATAGGTAAGGTAAGGTATAGGGAGGGGAGAGGGGTTATGGAGGGTCTCAGGGGAGAATTAAGCAAGGGGAGAAAGGAAAGACAAGAGAAAAGTCATAAGCCCTCTGGCCTTCCAGAGGTCAGGGCTTAGACAGTGCTGTGACCTCCTTTCCCTCTAGGCAACCAGCCCAGTGTTTATAAACAAAATCAGACAGGTCTGTTCCCAAACAATAGCAGTTCACCAACTTCACAAGCACTTCTATATCTCTTATGCAAATGAATGAGAACTCTTTATCACCACTGTCCCCCACCATCCTACACACTTGCACACTCACACCATCTAGGGTCACAAACACACACTTCTCGAAATACAAGGAGATATTTCCAGCAAGAGTAGCCAACGAAATTTTACATTCGGTCTGAGGAAGAGCTGTAACAGACAACGATGCAGATGGGAAAAGACAGACAAGCCAGGGAAAAAAAGAATAACTGTGATTTCTCTGAATAGAAGATACAATTGTAATCTTTTTAAACCTGAAACATCTATATTTAGTCAGTGAAATGACAATATATTAACTGCAGCCACCAAACAGAATTATTTTAAAACAAGACATTAAAGTCATCCAAACATCCACATTTCTAAGGCAAAAAAAAAAAAATTCCAGATCTTTATAGTTGAAGAAAAGCCACCACCTCTGTATGAAACATCCCTAAATATTAGACAAAAGCACCATTAAATCCTACAGCAAACAAACAGCCCATCTGATCTAAGTTATAAAATGTATAATTAAATCCATCTTTAATTACAAAAGGCAGCTAGCAAACTAGATGAATCACAGATTTTGAAATAAATGTTGTTTGTCAAGGTATAGAAATGATAACTTTACATTATATTGTAATCAAAATTCCACTTTAGGAATAAACTACAAGAAAGGGAAAAAATGTGAAAGCAAAAAAAAAGCATTAAATGATTTTCCAAGTTTTACTTTAAAATAATTAAAAGTAAAAGTCTAACAGAAAAAGGTTAAAGAAAATATACCTCAGAGCAAAAAGATCATCTCCTTTTCTTCTTTGTCTATCAGTCCCCTGTTAAAGCATATGGAAAATGTTTTCAAAATGCCCAGATTTGGCACATTGTCATTGCAAAGAGAGGAGCGCAGTGATGCTGTTAGAGAAAATGGGAAATAAATTCAGGATTGGGTGCTGCCTCCTTCAATGCGGATTTATCTAAGTTTAATTTAATATTCCGCAATCACTGGATGATCGCATATAATTCACCAAGATTTTAAGGGGCTTTATTTAAATACTTTGAACAACAAGAGGTTGGAATTTAAACCATTGCAGCCATTGCTTGTATTTTTTTTAATTTTTCTGTTAGAAGAACTTTAAGTGGCAATTTCTGATAATAAAAGGAAAACGATCAAGGTTTGGGTTTTTTAAAAAGGTTTGTTAAAGGAGAACATTAGCTTTATTAAAATCATTCTGAACGTAAAATCAAAAAGCACAAAATGGTTGTTTGTAAAACACTAAACCTTTAATCGATTTTATTGGCATTCCGATCGATTAGATAAACGGAAATCTATAGCAAACATCAAAGCATTTAAAACATTTTCTCTATCTCATTTATAAACAAAACTTTTCTTTTCAGAAGAAAAAAATGATTATCAAACGACTAACAGGAAATTCTTCAGATATCAAATTACGATAATAAAATTATTTCCACATGGAAAGGGATAATGACAATGATGATAGTAATTACAATAATGAATAATTCAACAACCCTTTGACATGTATGGAAGAACCTCGAGCAGAAACCACTCTTGAAGGGGGGCTACTTTAAAATAAATACTTTCTTTATTTTAAAAGGAAATATTTTTAAGAGACAGCTCAAGGGGAGTAGCTTAGGTGTGGCTGTCGGACTAGCGTTAATCTCCCTGCAGTTGCAAAGGAATCAATTTCTTTACCGGCGTTTCCCTTCCAAATTGAGTTACTTTTTATTAGCAAAGATTAATATGCAAATGTCAGTGAGCCCTACCAGATCTGGAAACTTGTGTCTGAACCTGTCTTCTACTCATACTAAAATGTGATTCCCAAACTATAGAGGACGGTGGGGGGCGAGAACTGGACGCCCCAAACCCGAAGGTCATGACACAGCTGATCCTTTAAGTGAAAGAAAATAGTTCATTTAGAGCTAGGAGAACTGCTGTCCGGAGTAATGCAACCATCAGAGCTTCTGACATTCTGGCTGCAGCAAGAGGAAGTGTTGCTGTAACGGGTATTATGTTTATTTGTTAAAGAAAATCAATGAAAGTGGCTGTAAAGTAGTTAGTGAGACGTGGATTTGGGACTCGCGGTGAATCGTGACCTCCAGCAGGCTGAGCGACCAGCTCTTCTTCTTGCCAGAGAAGTCCCCGCGTCGCCCCGAGCCGGGCGCGGGCGGCGCGGCACCTGGTCCCAGCTCATGGGTGCTGCCCCGCGGTGCTCGCGCTACCGCCCGAGTCCCTGCAACTCTCTGTCCTTTCTGCCTCAGTCCTGGCGATTGCTGCCTCTGGTTGACAGCGGGGGCCTTCCCACGCCCTCCCGCAGCTGCACACACCTTTTTCCGCCTGCTCTCTTACTGACTCTAGTAGTGCCTTTACGCTACAGGTCTGAACTTCTGCACTTCTTTTCCCTTCTCCTGGCATCTCTCTCTCCTGCATCTCTTCGTCCCTCGGGTGAATCGCCGAATATTTCCTGCCTCCCCCGCCCCTCCCCCGTTTCTCTCTCCTGCCGTTTTAATTTAGCACCCGGGTCTTCTTACCCTCGCACTCCTATCCTCTCCTCCAGACATTCCAGAGAGTTCTCATCACACCAGAATGCACTCTCCTTCTCCTCCTCCTTCTCCCCTTGGGTTGGAGAGGCGCGGGGTTGGGGTGGAGGGGGGGGGGGGCGGAGGAGAGCGGGGAAGATTGCGAGTTCAACTCCCAGGGGTTTTATTCTATTCTTTTAACAGCTTTACTTTCTCTTTTCTTCTTTGCGTAACCTTCACCTACCTCCTAATTTATAACAGAAGCGGGTTCTTTCCCTTTCATTTCCTAGTTTACAGTTCCCGTCTGGGGTTGTGCGTCGCACACGCAACTCTCTGCATCCCACCTCTCACGCCAGCATCGTTCCCGCACCCCCCATCCCCCGGGCTACTATTTTCTTTTACTTGGCTGCCGTCTTATTGCACTTTCTCTTCTCGGGATTAAGTTAGTTATCGTGATTTAAAGTTTACCGGATAGCACCTCTTTATTTGTCAAATGACTTCATTTCCCAAATGAAGGGTGGGGGTTGAAGGAGGCAGTGTATCATCCACTTAAGTCCCTTTTAACACCCCAGTCCCACCACTACCCGCCCTGGTCATGTCTTGTGTGAATGATAACGAATTCCGGACAATTTTCCCTCTCAACGCGTGCCGATTACTTCGGCGTTATTCCTGAGGGCGTCTGAAACCCCTCACTTGCATCCTCTGGCTTCCAGTGGTCATCCTTCCAACCTTCCCCCTACCCCCACCTCCTCTCCTGCGGTGCCCTGCAGCCCTGGCTGCGGGCGGAGCGCAATCTAAAGACCTAGTCCTCTCACTCCTTGTTTCTTGCTGCTGCAGCTGCCGCTGAAATTCACTGTGGCCGCTGCCTCTTCCCGCTTTAATCCCAGACCTCCAGTCATTGGGCAGCTCCTCAGAGGCAAGAAGTCAACACCATGGCAACCCGACAAGCCTATCAAATCACCGGCTGGTGTGACAGCGGCAACACGGCAGGCAGGAGTGGGTTGGGCAGAAGAGCAGAGTGGCCGCCACGCTCAGGTACACGGTCTGGGAGTGGACCGCAGCTGTCAGCCTCCCGGGTCTGGCTACACAGATGTGCACCACCCAATTCATACCCCTACCCTGTAGGTCTAGAAGAGGAGGGAAAGGAGGGGGCGGGGGAAGGGACGCACGTAAGATTGGAAGAGCTTCGCAAGAGAGTTTCAAACTAAAAGTAATCCGAGCCCTAGATGGTGTAAACTAAAGATGCCTTGTGTCCCAGTGTTCCCTGAAACCCAATCACAGTAGCCTCAGAATCAAATTTAAAAGGTTTGCCCAAAGGTATGGGGCTTTTCTTCACCAGTTCTATCTTGCTTGGACAAAATTAATGAAACATTCTGGAGTTCCAAAAGGATATAGGAAACTGTGACCTTTTTAAACTTTTACTGTCTTCGAAGTGTTGGATTCTGCAAAAACTCAGCATCACTTTCAGCTATGCTGATTGCCTTGGAAATGACCTACTCTTCACCTGAAACTGTCCTTTCCTTGTTCTTTCCTAAAATGTGGGCTGTGTGTAATGTGTGTTCTAGATCTCAGTTCTCTAGAGAAGAAGCAGAGCCTCAACTGGGAAATTTGAGCGTTTCTCTTGGGCCTACCCAGCCTTTGTAATTTCATTTTCCTTAAGACACTCGAAAGTAGGCAGACAGAATAAGATGGGACTTTTGCTAGTATTTTAGAACAGCTTGTTAATTAACATGAGATAGATTGAAAATACATTTTTCTTTTTTTGATTTTAAAAGCACAGAGCGTTTTTGAGAAACACAGCATACTTATACTTTTTCTCCATTATAATTCCACTGTGAAACCTTTAACAATTATCTGTATGGTATGTTATCATTAACCATATGAGCCCTTCTATCACTGATTTCATCATTGATTTCAAAGTTTCGGAACACATCCAACTTGTCTGTTGAAGTTGGATGGGACAGAAAGAGAAATCCATTTCATAATGAAGTTCCTGTGCAATATTGAGGAAATCTTGTATGAATTCTAAAATCTACCTTTAAGTCTGCCTCACGTAAATGCAATTCACTAAATAAACAGCTTTCATATTGATCTAACATCTAAACTTTTTTAGGCTCTAAAGTGTGTAAGTATTTAAATTATCCTTGGCATGCATAAAATCCTAGAGGACTGGAAAGGTTTCTTAAAACAGCAATTGTAATATTAAGCAAAGTAGGACAGAGCCAATTTTTGTGGCTCTAGAGAGAAATTCAGTGAAATCTTGAACTTCATTTCCTTACTTTCTCTATATTTCATTGTTGATGGATCCTAATATTAAAACAGTACATTTTTCAGCATATAATTTATTACAGACTCAAAATGGGTATAATAACTGACATTGGAGAAGCAGGTCATGATAATGCTAGAGAAAACTTTTGGACATAATATGATTTCGCCTTCACTAAAACTCTAATAGCATTCAGATAACATTTTCTTATTCTATGCCACTCTGCAGAGTTGTTCAGTGAAGAACCATCAAGCATACAGAACTGAAATTTGGTTATAGTTTAAATAGTTAACTCAGCACGAAGTTATTGATATCCTTTAATATTTTTGCTAATTCACATTGCATTCAATAGGTACTGAGTGTTTACAGTGGAAAATGTATGAAGAAATATAATTCCATGGTTTTAAATGAAAATGCATATATTTAATCTGTTATCTTCCAGGAACAAACTTGTAAATTTACAGTGTTCTCAAAGAGAAGTTCAATGAAATGTGCAAAAACTTTTCAGTACATTTTTAGCTTCAGGATGAATAAATGGCTAAAAGAAATATAACATTTAAAATTTTGTTATTTCACTTAATGAAATAGCATACTCAGTTAGTGGACAACTTTATTTATGTATTTTTTGGGCAACTTTAAATACCTTAGGTTTATAAGACTATTTGTATTTGAACGTGTGTATGCTAGTCAAAGACATGGACAGATACTGTCATTCATAATATTTCTAATTTAAAAAGTTAAAGTAAGATGAAGTTCATAAGTTAATACATTGCATTTAAATGAAAACAAATATCTAAATATTCTATTAGTTTCTCTGCATTTCCTAGAAATGGTAATTTTTTCATTATTTTTCCTCTGCCACATATAAATAATTTACAATTAAATAATTTTTTGCACATATTATACAGATATTTATTTTGTCATCATAAATAAATTTAGTGTCTACCCCCAAACATATCCTCAGACTATACAGTATATGATCATCTGTTTAAATATAGATTGATGTACATGCCACACACGTTTCTAGTCAGCTCTATATTCAAATCTTTACAATTAAAAGTATTTTCTGTACACTTAGTGTTTTCACTGTGGATGCTATTGGAAAGGGAGAATTTGTCTTTTTAGCTAATGAATAAAATGGTGTAATTAAGTGTAGTTTAAGTGCTAAATTTAAAAAAAAAAATCAATGCAAGGCCACCTTGCTTGTTTTCAGCAGAATGGATACCATCTCCATAGAGTTCATTCTTGACCTTACCTGAGTAAGTACTTTAACTTAAACTATGAGATGCACCTAAAGGGGTAAAACATTGAGCTTAATAGGAAGACAGTTAATAACCTTTTTTCATCCTCATGCACTATCAATCATGGCTGTCACCAGTATGCTGAATCCAAGCAAAAGTGTTCTTCACAGATGACTGATTAGAAACGCAAAATCACAAGATCCATCTTCATGGTCACTTTTATTATAGTCATTTTTAAACTGACAGCAACCTGCTCAGTTTCAGCACACTGGGCATCACAAATAGTGTCACTCAGTGCAGCTAAGCATTAAAAAAGAGGTTGGTTGGATTATACTTAAAAATAATTAGGCCCTCAACCTTTTGTGGAGCCAAGAAAAAGGTCTTTCTCCCTCCATTCCCTTATATTCTCCCCCACCTCCTTAACTTCCTTTGATTCCACTGTATCATGAGTTTAATCATCTTGAAAGGAGGTGATCAGAGTATATATAGTTTTATCCTCCTTAATTATCTAGGAATTAGGAAATGGATATGCCCACTTGAGAATTACAGATAACTTTTTGTCTACTGCTTTTTGTCAACTTCAGGACAAAGATCATTGCTACCCTTCTAGTTAAAGTGAATTCTTTCTATATAGAAATGTGTTTTAAGACTAAAAACCTGAGGAATCTATGTAGTCAGGTACTAGTGAATGATATCTGCTATGAGGGGCTCTTCTCTGTTGAGGGCATTTACTTGCATCACCTGGATGCTGTAGCATTGGAATTACTTGGATAATAACTATCTAAATGCATAATATTAAAGTGGCCAAGAGAGTAACCATTAGGTGACTATGTAAGTTCTCTTTTATCCCCCCCATATTATTTTCTTTTGGCCCTAGAATATTGAAACAATGACAAATTTAAAAAACCAACAAGTACATACACATAAAATTCCTTAGGTTTAAAGTAGTTATAGCTGAATCAAATGATAAGAAACTTTCTCTTTCCTTGAAGTCTTGGTATTCATGCTACAAAGATGACCCTTTCAGGTTTATTTCATGCTATTTTTATACATTCCATTAGAATATCTTATAATATTATAGGATATAAGTGATACAAACATATACATTGGAAAATTGTAATAGAAATATTTCAAAATATTATGTGATTCTCATGCTCATCTATTCTATTTCAGGAAAGAAAACACAATTGAATTCAAATTTTAATTTAGTAATTTTAACCAAAATGCTCTATTTGAAATTTCTGTACAGTTATCTTTTCCCTTCATCTCAAATGTTCATTTCCTTGTTAGGAGCCAAACACATACACACATACAGAAAAGGAGAGAGAGAAGAAAAATTATCAATGAGATTTTTGTATATAGTATAATGCCTTCATACTCATTTTCAAACACATTAACATTCTACTGTAATAACTCTTTGTAAAGCTACCAATTCTTTTCCTCTGTTTCTACAAACATACCTATACCCCTTTATTGCTTTATTCTAGATTATGAGAATGCTTTCCTTCTCTACACAAAATACATCAATTGACAAGATATATATATATATATAATGATATCTCTGTATTTACACTAATGGCAATAGATGCACAAATGTACTTTCTGTGTATAAGAAGGCTAATATTAATTTCCTTAAATACTGTACATTGTTAATACATATTTTTCTATGAAATTAAGAGATTATAAAATATCTTAGTTAGCTATTTAGCTTGATTTTACAGTCTTAGGTGAATGAAGTTATCTTAGAATTTGAATAGATACATGTGTTAGTTGATATTTTAAAATATTTACACTTCATAAAAATCATTGACAATACTTACCGATATGTTGTTAACTATGTAAAATTGTTTAAATAAAATGATTATATATTTTAACAGCTACATAATTTCATACATGACAATGTAATAATCACTTTAATGACTACACTTTCAGTTTACTTTAATGATAAAAACAATTTCTCCTGGCAAAATGTGTGTGTGTGTGTGTTTGTGTGCTTAGTTTGGATAAATTTATACTTTTAGAAAGAAGAGTATCCCATAGGATGCAATATTATTTTTTTAAGTTAATTTTTGGTATAAAATATTCTTTGTGACTAGGTTATACTACTAAGAATATTTATGGGAAAAAATTTATTTGAAATAAATGGACTAAATATAGCACTTATAGCTACTAAAAATAATTCAGTGAAATGACATGCATGATTTTTGCCATCATCTTGGTCAACTACACAGGTGGTCACTATAGATCTTAAAACATTTATCTTTAGTATGATTTATAAAAGTTATAGATCTGGAATCATGTTTTCCTCATTACATGGGTCTTAATAGACAGAGATAAAAATAGTTTTCCTTTATATTTTGGAAATTTAATCAAAACCACTTAAAAATTAACTTCTTTTGAAAGTTACTATGGAGAATCATTGAGAATTTTGCTTTAACATAATTTGAAAACAATATTCACTTATATTTAAAGCATTATAGTTAACTTAGAAAGTTCTTTTGAAAAACGTCAGCATCTTTATTTACTTGAAATGTTTGTCAGACTATTTTGTTGCTATTTGTTTAAAAATATGTCAGTTTGTGCACATTGTGCTTACATTTGTGTCATTGAGAATGTTCTTATGTTTAAGTGAATGCATAAAATGTATAATTTTATTTAATATTAGAATATCATGATATACAGACTAGCATGAAACTCATAATTTAGTCTGTAGAGATACATTTGATACATAAATACATATTCATCAAAGAATATTTTAAAGAAAAACTAATGATGTTTATGCATTTCATTTGGAAATGAAATTCATATTTGTGTATTGCATGTAATACAGGATGCCTACATACTTATATATAATTACACCTAAATACTCTCAAATTTAGATTATTGACTTCTTTAAATTGTAAAACACTGTCACTTACAAATATTACAATTATCCTGCCACGTTGTATTTATGCAGCCTGAATATGCAGTTATGGCATCTTTCTTTTTCCTGGGATATGATTTTCCCCTGATACTGGAACTGTTCTTTGTTGAATCTTTGTGATGAAAAAGAAAAGCTGTTATATGAGTGTCAGTTTGCAATAAATGTGTGAGAAGATGTACAGTCAGGATAGACTGACCATCTTTTAGTGTGTCTTCTCTACCTGGGTTTCAGGGCTCCAGTTCCCTGCCAGTGATATTTAAAGAGAAAAGAAATGAAAGCAAAGGTCATACAAAGACCACCTTTAACATTTTACAGTGAAAATGGGATAATTTAGAAATATTTACCATAATTTGTTATACAATTTTGTTTTCTATATTAATTTTCAAAATACTATTATTATAACTGTAGCTCATTTAAAATTGTCATTCTGTTCAACTCTTTACTTACATAAAAGATATTCAGCCCTTTAAAATCTCTAAAACTGAAATTATTGTTTTCTCTACCATTTGTATTCTCCAAAGCTTCCTGCCACTCAGCTGAAATAAAGCTTTAGGATGCATTTGATAACAGTAAAGCTAAAGGATGCATTTGATAACAAATAGACTGTTTTGATCAGCCTATTCTATTCTTACCTTGAACTTCAGTTTACAAAGCGGTATGCAAATAGATTTAATGACAACTTTTCAGAACACACCCCACGATGTTAGTGATGTTTTCAAGTAAAAAATTTAGGATACTCTGATACAAAGATCCCTTTTTTGATAGCTAAAACTTTTATATGTAAACCTTCACTTATGTATTACACAAGCACTAAAGAATTTTAATGTATTGCAGCTCATTTTGCAATATTTGCACAAACATTCAGAGTAGTATTATGTTGCTTAGTTATTTCATTATATTATATTTCACATTTAGATTTTCATTTGAATTTTCCTGTTTTCAACATTTGGATATCATCTCATTAGCTATCATAAACCAGTAGTTTAAGGAGGGGTAATTCTGAAATGTAAACACCCCTTCTAGAATTTTACAGCATTGCCATGGCAGCGTTACTTTCCCCCAAACATTTCTCTGTTATGATTATAAGAAAAGATCAGATGCTGTGGCAATTTTTCTCATATGTGATCTTTCTTTCGAATTATTTTCAAAGTCAACCATCCTTAGACCTTATTTTCATCTCCACAAAGCATTAAGTTTTGCTTCTTTGTAAAATATTTCTTCATAACATATCTTAGTTTAATTCACTTTTAGCAAAAGAAACACCCAAGCTCAATCTGGAGACCTCTTTCCAATATAATTTAGCTGGACCTTTTCTTAGTAAGGTTTTTCTGGTTTTCATTTTCACTTCATATTCTCAAATAAAAGATCCTTTGTTGTCTACCATTTGATTGGACTTAATGAAAAACACTCCATTTTAACTTAACAGTATTTCCTTTTGAATTTATTATATTTAAGAACACTGTCAAAAATCAAACATTTAATCTCAGGTTTTTATATTTCAAAATATATTACTATCACATGGCTCGGTGAGGTGATGTAAAACATATACTGAAAAGATTTCAAAAAGAAAAGCAAAAGTGAAAAAAAAACCCTAAAAAGCCCCGTCTTCATTTTAATATGAAACTAAATACTATGGCTAATGTGGAGATTGGGTGCAGCAGCTGACTGTAAAGTCGAACATGTGACAGGGTGCCAACAGCGGAATTGTGCGGTATTGACTAAATGAGGTTCACTGATTTGTATTGAGGCTAATATCTTCTTTAAACAATTCCGTGTAAATTGTGCGTATAAAGTCATTGGAAGCTATTTCTCAGGACAGCCTCGCTGGCTAGCTACCTGCTGGAGTGAGGAAGATAATCAATAGGAAGAAATAGAGCCGAGCATGAGCCTGGGAAGCTTCAGAGCAGTTAATGCTGATAAAAGTAGATGATGTCAATATTTGGGAATAGCACAACTCTAGGATAATAGACAAAAGAGAAGTGCATATGTTGTAGGGCATTCAAACAGGGGCAGAATTAAAAGCCTAAGTGGCAGATGATGCCCAGGGCTGCAAAAGACATTATTTATTACAGGTATTGCTAAATTTCTCTTGAAATCCAAACAGAGGGAGATATTCTATGAAAAAGATACTCAACTTTTCTCAGAAGCTAAAATACCCATTTCCATTTCAATCGTCAGTAAGTTTCTGCTCCTGATTAGTCTTGGATAAAGTGTCCTCCAAACATTTGGCAGATATATATATTTTTACATATGTAATACTACACGTCTCAGGAATAAATAGTATTTCTTTGATTCTCTAAGTTGCTCCCAAGATATGGCAAATAAAACAACTTATAAAAGATAAAATGAAAATAGGCTGTCCATCAAAAGGTGATACCAAAGAAATAAATGAACCTAATAGCTGTTGCATACATTTCTGATTATAGCAGACACCTTTTTTAAAGGTAGTAGACTTATTGGAAGTGAGGTAATGGTATATTTTTACTAATTTAATACTGAAAATCAGTTTTCCTCTTGCTGTCAGGTGATGAAATTTTGTTCTTCTGTGCTGATCTTTCTGCTGATGTATTATGACATAGTCTGTCAACATGAACAGATATGTGAAAGGAGATTGGGTGACCGAGACATACAACCTGCATAGAACTCTTCTTGAATTTTAAGCATGTTATCATGTTTGGGTACAACAAGTAAGACTGGGCTTGCTTTAAGATGCTGTATTTTTTTTATATAATTTAAGCCCAAGCAAAACAGGTGGACTGTGTGACAAGGCTTTCAACCTCAGTGAGTGAGCTCAATCCAAAACACGTATTTCAGAATACCTTTTAAAAATCCCTTTCACATAATAAGTTGATTCCTTTCAGAAAAACAAAAGGCCATTTGCAAAATATAACTTTCTTGACAAAGAGGAGAAATCCATTCATGCACATGTGATTATCAAACATAGCTATTTTCTCCTAAATTAAACAATTCCACAACTGTTCCATGCTTTTATTGTCACAGATGTTTTTATTGTTTGGTGTTAGATATATATCAAGTACATGATTCTGAAGTTAGGTGAAATAGCTAAGCTTTGATAGTTTTCATTTAACATCAAAAAATAAGAAATGCTACTAGAATAGTAAATGTATTTATCTGGGACCTGATATTTTAAAAATTATTTTTACCTAAAAATACAGAAGTAAATAAATTTTACCTCTGTAATTCATTTTATGCTTTTATTTTAGGAATAACTATTTATTTTGAAAGTAATTTTTATTTTTGTTGTGCTAAATCATACATTGGAGTTAATGTTTCAATGAATATAATTTTATACTCCAAATATAAAATCTTTGTAAGCTTTCTCACAAATACAATTTGCTTTAAAAAATTACTAGCATGTTGTCATACATCCTCTCTTTTTATCTTAAATACAGAGAAATAAAAGATCTTTGGTCATTCTTGAATTCTAAAGAAGGCTTCGTTTCAAATAAAGTATGAATTTTGATTTAGACACACAGAAAAAAATCTTTTAAGATCTATACTTCAACTAATTTGTTAATCTTGTGCCACTTTTAGCATTTGTCACACATATAGACCAGGAAATTGGCTCCATCTCATTCTAGCTCTGTATTGAATTAAAAACCTCCACTGCAAAGAAGAGCATGATGTAGGGAAAGAATAAATTTAGTTCTTTCTTTAGTAATGCACATATATTTCCATACATTTCACATCCTAAGGGAGCCTATGAATGCATTCAATAAATACAAAACTATAAACTGGAATTCCAGAAAGGGAAAGGTTTAAACATTTTTTTCTGACTTTAATATACCATTTTAAATTTGAAAACTGAAAATTAAATCATTTCAGTTTTTATTTTACTTTTTTTTTTAAGTAGACACCTTCAGTATTAGAAATAATGGATCTTAGTTGTCCCTTCCTCTTGGTTAATATTAGCAGTTTTAGATCAAAGCAAATTAAACATCAGCAGTGACAAACTGAGAAAAATGTTTTATACCAATTGAATCTATGTTTGCATTCAATCCACCCAAGTCCACCCTGGCTAATTTAGTAGCCATTGTATGCAAACCGTTTATGTACAGACATTAAAAGGCAGTGTCCATTCCTATTTCGTGTTGCTAGGCTGACAGAAAAAGGTAGTTTTCCATAGAGTATGATAATAATGGATAGAGTTGAAGCACGATGGGTACATTTCTAGGAAGACTTTGTTAAAAATGAAACATGTACCACAGGTGAGGGAGATTACTAACTCTGATATAGACTTGCCAAAGGTGTAGTTCACTCTGTTCAAGTATTTGGATCTGTGACTGTGGTCTGAGGAGACAGTGCAATATGGCAGATTTATGATGGTCTCACGGAAACAGAGCTAGCAAAGATTATGGCATACTTGTTTAGAAAAACGGTGAACTGAAGGTTCTTGATTTATACTGACATATATCTCGATGAAACCAAGGTTTGCAAATTGCCTTGAGAAGTCATCTTTTATTAAGTGCTTGAT
Source organism: Antilocapra americana (assembly GCA_007570785.1). Taxonomy (NCBI): domain Eukaryota; kingdom Metazoa; phylum Chordata; class Mammalia; order Artiodactyla; family Antilocapridae; genus Antilocapra; species Antilocapra americana. Next base: position 18,388,813 of record ML661885.1, on the reverse strand, counting down.
AGGTCCCTAAATGTACATATCTATTTTAAAACATCATCAAGAATGCTGATACAGTATTTGTAAGAATTTTCTCTTAGATCTTGAGGTTAAAAAATATTTTTATTTATCTCTTTCTATTTCTTAAATACTTTCAAAGTTGATATCCAGCAAAAATCATGTCAGTTAAAGAAACACACTCTAGAATAGTTAAAAACTAAAATGGCCAGTATTATGAAGAACTCTGAAAAATTTCACAGGATGCCTGCATATTAGTTAAGAGATTCAAAATCTTTAAGGTTTTTGTTTTCTCACATTTATGCTTTTATTCAAGGATAAAGAAATAGCCTGCCAAGAAAGGGCTTGAATTGGTCCACTTAAAATCCATCACTCCCTGGCTCTGTCCCGTTTTAAGTGTTTAATCAACACGGTCTTCGTTTGAAGGATGTGGCTGTTTCTCTCTTATTTTGTGAGGCCAGTGAAGGTACTCCCTGACTAAATTCAGGACTGAAATTGTGAGCTTATATGCTCATCAATTTTTTTTTCCGTATGGGAAGTCTTATCTGTGTGTGACTAGAAATGACAGAATGCATGACACAAACTTGTAATCATTCTGCTATGTATTTACAATTCCTGAGAATGTTAGTCCTTCCTTGCCACCCCTTTTTATTTTTATAATAGTCCACAGTGTTACTATTTATGTTTAGGAGAAACACAAATTCTTCTCTCAGATCCCATGATACCAATTTAGATGCTCCTACTTAATATGAGAAATTAATATTTGGGAAAAGACAAGAGGGTTATGAGATTAAATAACACAGCTTTGAAATCCTTGAAATCACATCCCCTTTAAAATCCTCATTCTATTGGTGCCATTATCCTTGTATTTTACAGCTTTAGGAGTTTGGATGCTTAATGCTGGTATTGTGTGAAGTGGGTGTTCCTGGAAGTCACACTTATGAATTATTGTGTGCCCCAACTGCTTCCAGGCATAAAATTTCTCTAACAGACAGCAGCTGACAGACTGGGAGAATCTGGCTCCAAGTGTCAGATAACGTCTAACTGTAATGTAAGTTTTGAACATATCTTTTGGGTCTCCTTTCTTAGGGATTTAGTAAAAATGAATGGATATATAGGAAGTGTAGCCTTTTTAGCACAGGTCAGCATCTCAGGATACCAATTTTTTTATGTTAAAAAAACCCCACATAACATGAGATGTACCCTCTTATCAAATTTTTTAAGAGTCCAGTATTCAACTATAGGCACCATATTTTACAATTTCTAGAGTTTTTAAATCTTATATAACTGAAACTTTTTACCCAACTCCTCATGTCCGTGTTCCTGAAGCCTCTGCAACCATTTTATTCTGTTTTTATTAATTGGACCATGTAGATCTCTCACCTAAGTGGAATCATGTGGTATTTGTCTTTCTGTGACCACCTTACTTCACCTAGCATGATGTCCACAAAAGGCAGCAGGATACCTTTGTGAGTTTGGCTTTATTTCTCTTTCTTTGGAGGATCATAGAGAATCGGCTCAGCTGGAACGTTCCACATGGAATAGAACAGCACTCTTGCTAGGAGATAGTGGAAGGGAGGGGTCAGAACGGGAAGACTGAGGAATTCTCAAGGCAAGCATAGGTACAGTGAGACTCGTGGCTACCATTTTCGTCATTGCTGACAGTTGGGAAGCTAAGTGAATGTTAATTGAGTGTGCATTGTAATGATAAGGGCTTCACTTACATTGTCACTTTCATCCACTCAGGTCCTCCCTGAGGTAGACATGGTTATTATCCCCACTTCGCAGATGAAAGAAATTGAAGCAGAGGGGTGAAGTCACTTGGCCAAGCTGATAGAGCACAGGAGTACTAGAGATGAGATTCAGTGTCCCCCTGGAACCCTGTCATGCTGCTTCTCTAGAAGTTCCTTAGTAAAAACTGGTCTTTTTTTTTTTTCTTTTTCTTTTTTTTAAAATCAAACTAAGAAGTATATAGTCTGTATCAATAGAGGAGAAACTGCTCTTCCTTCTTTTCTTTCTCCTAGCTAAGAAATAAGGAAAAAGCATCCTTTGCCAAAGTCTGCTGACTTTGTCTGGCTATTTTGTTCTGAAGCAGGGTAAACACATCAGTTAGATATACATCCCAGGATACTGATAGCAGACTGTTCATTGTGGCAGCTTTAATTTCTGAGGCTTCTCCAGTGATACGGTGTCCAGATCCCAGCCGTTCTCAGTGGTATGAATTTACTGATGAGTTTGTAGAAGATGTACAGAGTTAGTAAAATCCAAGTATTCCATGTAAAAGGATCTGATTTGAATCACATGTTTCTGTGACATTATCAGGAGTTATGGATGGTGCTCTGCTTTCCACGACTGTATTCTCTGATTGTGGTTATTGCATTTACATGCTATTGTATAAGATCAAGTATAAATCTATGATTCAATGGGAGAATTGACTAGTTTTTACTCGTGAGATAGACAGGATTTCATGCTTAACTTCTATGTTGTCATCAGTGATTGCTTTTATTAGTTCTGTTGCATTCGTTTTTGTTCAAAAAGACATTCACTAAAAATTACTTGTTTTCTTTATTCATAAGAGTTGCAGGTGATGTGAAAATTGGTGATACCTATTACAGGTGTGTACTCTGCTGAAGTAATATGAATAGTTTACTTCCTTAAAAGTTATAGTGTTTATATGTATATAGAATGCTTTGCCAATAGTAGGTGCTCAGTAAGTGTTCAACAAGAAAATGAATATTTGCTTTGATCAAAATTTGATTTAAAAGAACTGATCTCAACATTGGTTATTCAGATTTGTTAAATTAAAGATTACTTTGTTTTTCTCTCCTTAGGCTGCCATGAAGATGGGGATCTAAGCAAATACAGTGTTCTAGCACCTCTAATGATGGAAACAGAAAATGTCAGAGGTACACAATTATTATTCAGCAAACAATAGAGCAAAGTACATTAGAGTGGAAACACTGAAGTCAGTGAAAACAGAGTTAGAACTCTAGCTCTAGTTAATATGGTTTTGTGATCCTAGACCAGTTATTAATCTCTTCAGACCAAGTTTGCCTTTTCTACAAAGTGGACATTATAATAACAGGGAGGGATCCCTTAAGAAATGGCTTTTAAATATTCTGTGGAATAGCAGAGTCTGGCATTGTGTAAATACTCAGTAAACTTTACATTAATTAGTCACTATTAATTTGTAGGACGTTTTGATGGCTGTAAGTATATATAGGTTTTCTATTTGAAAAGTTCTATTTTTAGTATGTTATACTAAAGAGTGATCTTTCAAATCAAAAACTATTTTCTTCTGAGGATTCGCTTAAGAATCAAAGCAGACTCCAAATCAAGAGGAAAATCTTTAAAAACAGAGATGTAATTCAGAATTTTATGACTCTGTAAACTTGTTGACTTCAAAATGTGAAACTTGAATAATTTGGTTTTATGTGTGGTAGAAATAATCTATAAACAAAATTTTAAATTAACTAAATTTTTCTCTCATAGTTGGCATCAGATTCAGATTTTTTAACTGGATATGGCTACAATGGTGAATGAGAAACTGTATTTAAAAATCTTGTAGCTCTATGGTATATTTAATGGCCAAAATTATGATGTAAGACCATTCAGTTAACTATTAATTCCATGAGACTAATTTAAGAGCATAAAGTTAGAATGTGATGTATACTGTGGGCTACCAAGAATGCCGTGATTTTTCCAGTGTTCTGAAGCTGTATATCTGTCACTATTATGTAGTATGCATGTATGTGGATGCCTATGTGTTCACGAACTGAGAAAACAAAATTTAAAAAAATTCTTGTTTTATTTCAGCTTTCATTGCCTTGTTTGTAGGAAAAGAAATAGCGTTTACTTGTCTCACCCGTAAGTGAAGAATCTATTTCCCTGAAAGGAAATTACATGCATGCATAAATGGGCAGACAAGGCTTATGTAACACAGTCATGTAAACTGTGAATGTGTTATAAATAGCAAAATTTCTTCAGCAGAAGTAGTGATATTTATAAGTTTTCCACCTTCCTTCATTTTTAAGTTTTCTGCTTTTTTCCAAAGTCTGCTAGGCAGTGCCATACATAATTTGTTTTTTTTGTTTTTTGTTGAGAAAGAATGGTAAAGCTCTATCCCTTTATCACTGGTAGGAATAACAAATATCCCATCTCTCCCTTGTCCTTTGACTTGGGTGACTTGTGCCCTCGTGTGTGACCAAAAGGCTTCCTTTCTGTTGACAGTTACAAACAAAGTGGAGATGCTTTGTCAGACTGTATGCACAGTCCAAATAAACCAGGATGTTTAGGACGATTTGGGCAGCAAAAGTATAGCTTCATGAAGTGCAGTATAGCCATCTTGCTGGAGACTTAGACAAAACAGACAGAAAGACAGAGATGGAGCATTCCTAAATGTTCAACCATATTTCATTCATAGATGAAATCAATTAGATGACTTAGTATTTTTCTAACTGCTAGAGACAAAAACATTTCTTGTATTAGATTGCTGGAATTAAGTTGAATTTTCAGAGTCAAGAAGCTGTATTTGGTAAATTTTCTCTGTCCAAGAAAGATATTAGGCATTATTTTCCATTCTGTGCTGTGCTTAGTCACTTAGTCATGTCCGACTCTTTGCGACCCCATGGACCTGCCAGGCACCTCTGTCCATGGAGCTTCTCCAGTCAAGTACACTGGAGTGGATTGCCATGGCCTCCCCCAGGGAATCTTCCCAACCCAGGGATTGAAACCAGGTCTCTCGCAATGTAGGAGGATTCTTTACCATCTGAGCCACCAAGGAAGTCCAAATTTTCCATTCTAATTTGGTATTAACGTTAAAAGCTTGTCTGAATGCCATCTGTTGTCACAGATATCATCAGATGGAAATCTAGTTCTTCAGCTTAACTCTTATATTCTGTAAGCCAGGACAAGTGGGAACCAAATAGTAATAGATCTATAAGGCTGACTTCTTCACCCCAGATGGTTGCTCTGTAAATGTAACCTCATGACAGAATGAAGATAGTATATTTTTCAAATCTTTTGCAAATCATTTGTTTTTATCCAAAAAGCCCAAGATTAAGAGAATCTGCCTGCAATGCAGGAGATGCTAGAGATGTGGGTTCAATCTCTGGGTCAGGAAGATCCCCTGGAGCAGGAAATGGCAACCCACTCTAGTATTCTTGCCTAGAGAATCCCATGTCTCAAAAGTCAGACATGACTGAGAGACTGACCACATACACATACACAAACCAAAAAACCCAGGATTAAAGAATGTCTAAATACCAACAAGAGAAAGGAAGACAACTAACTGGAAGAAAAAGAGATAAAAGAATGTGAGCAAAGCTTTGTTACTCTGTTTAGTCTTTTCATTAGCAATTTGCTCAATTATATAACTAATATATCTTGGGTACTCACAATGCGCTTGAAGAAGAGGCGCTGTAGAACTTGAGATACAGAGCATGAACAAGACTGGAATTTCTACCTATTAAATAGGAGTGAGATGAACATTTAATTCTGGAACAATGTAAGGTAGCAGGCAAAGTTTCTTAGCAGGGCTAAACTCAGCATTGCAAGTAGATAAATAGACATTGTATCAGAAGCGTATTTCCATTCTATTGTAGAAATGTTATTAATTTTATGGCTAGATGTATTCTAACTCTTCATATTGTTAAAGTTTTAGATGGATTCTGAACTTTTGCTGTTATAGACAGCATTATTGTTTTGAAACCTGAAGACTGTCTCAGTGTCCTATAATAAAGACATAAGGAAATAAGACGTGGCATGGAGGTACAGGGCATGGAAGTATTAGGGCTTCCCTGATAGCTCAGTTGGCAAAAAATCTGCCTGCAATGCAGGAGACCCTGGTTTGATTCCTGGGTTGGGAAGATCCCCTGGAGAAGGGATCGGCTACCCACTCCAGTATTCTTAGGCTTCCCCTGTGGCTCAGCTGGTAAAGAATCTGCCTGTAATATGGGAGACCTGGGTTCAATCCCTGGGTTGGGAAGATTCCCTGGAGAAGGAAATGACAAACTCACTCTACTTACACTTTCTCATGGAAGTACAATGGAGGATTGTGCAGTATTAAAATGATTCTTCCCAACATTCTTTAATAATTCTAAAATGAAAAAGCAAAGCAAAAACTTAATTACAAGTACACATAGATATATTAAGAGCTCAACTTTGTATATGTATGAAACTACCAAGGAAATTTTATCAATTATTATGGTTAATTTTGTATGTAGGGTTATAGGTAATTACTAATGCTTTTTCTTTTTATTCTTTGCTTTTTTAAAGTTTTTCTCTAAAGACTGTGTATTTTTTTGGAATCAGAGAATACCCATATGCTTAAAGTTTCAAGTGATCTGATTTTCAATCAGAAGTAAATTAAGTTTTGGAAGGTATATCTGTTTTTTTACTGATTGATTAAAGTTGATTTTTATCAACTTAAAAAGGCACCAAGAATATGAGTAATACTAACATTAAGTCAAAATAAACTTTTAAAATATCCCCTACTTTAATAAGTAAAAATATCTCACTGCTATTTTAGTTTGAATTTCTTTGGTTAGAATATATCATGATTATTTATCTCTAATTTTTAATTTCTAAAAGATATTTGCTTTTGTCTGAATTACATACAATATCCTTTGTCTGTATTTCTTATTTTTTCCCTTTATAAGAATGCTTTACATTATATTAACATTTACTATAAATATTCCTTGTTCTCTGCATTTAAAAAAAATTTAAATTGTTACTCTTCAGCAGTTTTGAATGGTCAAATTTGTTAATATAGTCCATTGTGATTTTATTTGTAATATCACATTAAAAAATTCTGGCCCTCCAGAGTTTTATAAATATTAAATTATGTTTGGTAGCTTTGTAATTGCTTGGCTAATTTACTGCAGTTTTTAACTGAACATTTTAAGTTAGCATTTATAGAATATTGTTTGTTGTATTGGACTACACTTTTTTCTGAATGTTATTAAATGATCCGAACATCCTTATTTAATATTTAATGACACTTCCTATAATTATATATGTATATATTTATATTCACATACATGTAGTTATATAGAATATGTATATGAACATGTATGTTAGTATTATTTAATTTTTTTAGTTTGTACATTGTATAAAAGTTTGTACACCTATCTCAAATGGAATTGTATTTAATTAGCCTTGATTTAATCTTTTTAACAATTAAAAAAATATTTTAAACCTTGCTTTAATCTTGATGAATTGTAATAGTTTATATATTTGTATATATTTACTCCGTTTTTCATCATTTTAGAATATTCTTGCCTCTTTTCTAGATTAATCTTGCTATCAATTTCTGTCATGTTCTAAGAAAAAGATCTATTTGAGGTTATTTAAGATTAAGAATTCTATTAAATGTACAAATTAATTTAGAAAATTAAATAACTTAAATAATTACAAACAATAGTTTATCTGAACTCAATTGAATTTTCTGACTCTGATATGAGAGACTAATAATTCCTACAGAAGCATGAATGGAAGCACAGTCTTCAAACTTCTGTTATCTCTGCCTTTTTCCTTAAAAGTTTCTAGAAAGCAATTGTCCTCTACAAACAGAACAAAACTTATCTTCTTTGTGTTGTTAATGGTTACAATGAATGTTCCACAACTCACGGGAGTACTTCTGAAAACTCTAAAATACTTAACCAATTAAAGATTACTTAGCAAAAGGAACGCAGATGGTATAGAATAGACTCGTGGACTTTGTGGATGAGGGTAAGGGTGGGATGATATGGGAGAAGGGCATTGAAACAAGTTAATTATCATATGTCTAATCAATCGCCAGCCCAGGATTGATGCTCGGGGCTGGTGCAGCAAGATTTCCCGGAGGGGGGGGGGGGGGGGGGAGGGGGGGGGTTCCGGAGGGGAAGCATATGTAAACCCATGGTGATATCATGACATTGTATGGCAAAAACAATAAAAAAAAATAAATAAAAAAAAGAAAGATTACTTAGATTAACAAACATCTTGAGGAGAAAACATTAAACATAAAAGTCCTTATCTCAGGAATAATTACAACATAGATTTTATAACACCTGAAATTTCAAAATAAGGGTTTTTATGAAAAAGAAACAGTAAGTCTGGATCGCAGGTCAATTATGGAAAAAACAAGTCTAATTTGTATCATAAATTTAGAATTTTTCAGAGGAAACCAGAATGCCTGTAGAGAGAGGTCTGGGAAGGGTTGTTAGCATGTATCATTCTTCTGTTGCAATTTTGAAGGAACACAAGTGTTTGTAGGATAGGTGCTTAAACTTGAGCCATGATAATAGTTGATGCCTAATTTCCAGGTTTGTTTTTTTTAATTCCACTTAAGATCTCTGCTATTCACTGGCCTATATCTTAGATCCAACCTACCTTTTGAAGCTATCTTATCAGATCCATAGTTATGAGCATCTTTCCCCTTGTCTTTCATTATGCGACCCGTATACTTTGCACTAAGATGCATATATTATATGAAGAAAGTGAAAATGTTAGTCGCTCAGTCATGTCCAACTCTTTTGACCCCATGGACTGCAGTCCACCAGGCTCCTCTGTCCATGGAACTCTCCAGGCAAGAAGACTGGAGTGGGTTGCCATTCCCTTCTCTAGCTGTCTTCTTGACCCAGAGATGGAATCCAGGTCTCCTGTCTTGCAGACAGATGCTTCACCACCTGAGCTGTTTTAATTACTCTCCCAAGCAAATCTAAAGAGTACGTATTATTCTGGATTGTCACCTAATTTTTACTAGTACTCTTTTTTCCCCCACATCCCTAAGAACTTGCAGTTTTGTTGTGCATAGACCACTTCCCAGATAATCCCTACAGCACCATGGAACTCTAGAATCTGCATTCTCTTATTAGATTCCACCTGCTGGCATTGCCCACTGACCAATTCACTGAGCTGTGAATGAACTGGCTGTTCTCTGCATGGTCAACACTTAGATCTCAGTCAGTTGTCTCTAAACCACCCCCGCCCCCTGCCCCCAATCTGTTAATAGTCTGCTGTCTTACCTTGTGTTGTCTGTCTATCCATTTGCCATCCTTTTTATTTAATGTGTTGTCAAGGAGAGGCAAAAGGCTTCTAATTTTAATGCTTTCAAAGACCCATAAGGAGGCAATCCTTAGATATAGGGTTGATAGTAACAGTGAAAAATTTGGCTCTTTACTAGTGCTCAGTAGTTATTCTTGGCCAAAATAAATGATTATTAGTCAGACACACACAGGTTGTTTCTATATGCCTATGAACTTAGCTGGATACAGTTTCAATACATTACAATGGGCTGAAGGCTCTCAGTGGATAACCCCTGGTAGATGTCACCAAGGGCACGCCATTAAGGAGGGAGGAGAAGAAAGCTGAACAGCAGGGGAAATAAATCTAGACTTTGAGTAAGAGGCTATGATTTAATTTTTGACTATCTTATGTATTAGTTGAGTGCATGGACAGTTTATTAAACATTCTGAGTTTTTGTTTCTTTATGTATAAAATAGGAATTATGTTATCAACATAAGGTTTCAACAAAACAGTATACAGAAAAGACTGATTTCTGGCACACAGTTGGAGATTTGATCTACCAGAAAACAAGATAGCACGTTCAATGAGACAATTGATGAGACTGACTGAAGAATTTATTTACAAAGTATGAACAGGACTAACAGAAACTGAGAAGCAGGGAGCTGTTACTTAGCCCCCAAAGAGCAAGGGGAGCCAGGAGTTACTGGAATGTGGAAAAAGAGTTCTACCCACAGAAGAAGGCTAGCTGTAAGGGTTGTCTGACTTGAATAAAAAAGCAACCCCTTCATGCTTATAGTAAAACTAGTTAAATTAAGTGGTCTTTTTACCTTTAACCAATGTAGCTCTTTTGATGCAAGCTAACTCTGGTGTCAAATTTAGAGATTAACTGAGTAAATCGTTTTAGAGAGTTATCAGGAAAAATGATTAGCAGGAAGTACAACTACCAGAAAAAAATAGAAGGTAGGCAGTGGGAGAACAGAAATATATTTTGAACCAAGGAAAGGACCTGAGAGATAGTTTCTGTCCTTCTCATTAACAAATTTTTATCTGAGATATTTATTGTTGATAGAATTTTTGAAAGTGAAAGTGTTAGTCGCTCAGTTTTGTCCGACTCGTTGTGACCCCGTAAACTGTGGCCCTCCAGGCTTCTCTGTCCATGGAATTCTCCAGGCAAGAATACTGGAGTGGGTAGCCATTCCCTTCTCCAGGGGATCTTCCCAAACCAGGGATCAAAACTGGATCTCCTGCATTGCAGGCAGATACTTTATCATCTGAGCCATCAAATTATGGGGCATTTTGACTTATCTTCAAGTCTCATCCTCACCATGTGGATTTAAATGTTTCAACTGAATTGAGTCAACTGAAGCTCATAGGAGTATTTCCTAATAGGAGAGGTATCAGATCCAGAGGTCCACATGGGTGTATTGTAAGTTTATAAAGTTCTGTGCAGATTTCAATATTATTGTATACACACAAAGAGAACTTAAAAAACAAAAACATATAATCCAATGGTACAACTCCTACAATTAGTTTGAAATACTTTCCCTTACCTAAGAATGAATAGGATCAGACTGGACTGATTTTACTGATTGTTTTAACCCAGAGGAACTGATCACTATCAGAAGAGGCCCTGTTTTTCTTGCCTTCAAACTTTTTCCTATTTAACTCATTAATCCCAGTGTTGTGCTGTCAGTTGGGTGTGGATGGAGTGGGGATGGTTTTTTTGTCCTGAGAAACACAGTAAGTGGTCGCTGATGCTACGTGACAGCATCTCTGCGTGGATGGTGGGGATAATGATCTGACGTATGGATGTAAACAAGTGTTTCTTTAATTGTTCATCCAAGTGGTACTCTCCGAATGTTCCCAGATTTTGTGTTTTTGATCACCTAAACCGTGTAAAATGAAAATGTCACAAGAGAGGACTTGGACAGCAGTCGGTTGTTGATATGCTGGCTCCCCAGTTTCAGTATTTATCCATACTTGAAAAGAGGAAAGAAAGAGAACAGAGAAACAGAGAGGTTTCTTATATGCTGATGAGAGTAACAGGGCTTCCCTGGTGGCTCAGCAGTCATGAATCTGCCCACCAGTGCAGGAGATGAGGATTCGATCCCTGGGACAGAAAGGTCCCCTGGAGAAGGAAATGGCAACCAACTCCAGTATGGACAGGGAAGCCTGGTGGGCTGCGGTCCACGGGGTCACAAAAGAGGTGGATATGATTTATCCACTAAATAACTGTTGAAAGTAACAAGAACTGAATCTTGGACAAGGAGCTGAATAGGTAGTAGCAACTAAGTGACAATTGTCCCACCAACCAAAATGGGACAATTGCAATGAAAGGAGGAGAAAGAGAGCACAAAAAAAATATTAGTATAATAAGTACATTAACCTTAAAGGTGGTGGTGGAAATGCATGGGTTCTAAATATAATCTAAATAATGGATCAACAGTTGAAAGGTTGTTTTTGAGATTGAAGATTTGTATTTAATTTCTACTCTTTATGTGTTTGTTGTAATAAGACAATATTTACATTCTACTTAAAAAAATAAGCCCAATGTAGATACTATTTTGTCTTATGTTCTTTGACTTTATTTACAGTGAAAAATGATAACATCATTTTTATGTGACTCATATGCAAAATGAAATACATTCATCTATGAGGTAGGCTGATGGGAAGTAAAATCAGATATTTTGCTTCTAACTCCATCAAGGAAAAGAAAAATCAGTTGTGATTCCAGGAAGAGATGAACTCTCGGTAAGGAAATATTTGTTTTACAATTTTCAGAAAGAATTATCAAATAACATACTGTAAAAAAGTTGAATGCCTAAGCATATTCTTGGTTTGTTTTAAATGAAACCATAAATGGTACATGAGGGAACACAGTAACATTTGAGGAAGAGGCAATTGCGTGAATATTTAAATTTCTTCCTGTGTTCATAAAAAATAAAATTCAGGTGTCATGGAAAAACACATCTCATCCTTTGAGCTTTACATTAGTAAACTGTCAACTCCTTGAAAACAAGAAAGATAGTTTAGCTTATGCTTTCATGTGTTTTTTTTGATCTTACTTGATCATGTTGGTTTTAAATTCATATATAGATGGAGCCTTGGATCCTTTGCAGTTTATTTTAATTTCTAGACTTAAATTCTGTAATCTAAAAGTATGTGACAACTTACAATAGTCTTTTTAAAGTAAATTTCAATTTTCCTGGTACAAGCATATTTTTTGACAAGATGGCATTGAATCTGTATCAGTTTAATTGCCACAATCATTTGGTCAAATATTTGATTTGGGGATTCGTCAGTGAGATGAAGGAAGAAGTTAGCCACAAGAACTTTATATGAAAATTGATTTCACAGAAAGATGCTGCTTCCATTTGCTTCTTCTAGTCAACAGAAGGGTGAAATATTGTCTTTCAAGTATTGGGAGACAAGATGAAAATATCAGTGCTGCTCTCTGAAATGTTAAATGGTTGCATGTTAGATATTGTAGATATAGCCTCTTTATATGTCCTTATAGAAAGGTTTACTTTGGATGGCAAGTCTGAAAACTCAACATCATTGCATAGAAGGTTAAAAAAGGTAAACCACACAGTGAGATTTAGAATTTCTTCTTTTAATGTTTTGGATGGGTAATTCAAATCATTAACATAGAAGTTCCTTACATTTTCTTTCGGCTCAGAGGTTTTTGTAAAGTGATTTTCAAGAAAGAGGTAAGACCTGAAAAAGGAAAAATACAATATATTGTTTAGCATGCATGTTTGACACTCAGGTTTATTGATAGGTTCTGCCTTTTATAAGATGAATACTATGACAAATGACAGAGAAGAGATTGTGCGTCACTATCTCTGTTCTATCTATGTACTGCCAGTGGGCAAAGATTTCTCATTTCATACATCATTTACAACTTCCTACAGTAATTTTACACAGTTCATATCCTTGGTACAAGGCATAGCAATTATCTATACATATATATGCATGCAGGCATGCTGAATATGAAAACCATGTGGCTCTAAAAAGAGTTCCAAAGTTCACACGTTCCAACAGAGAAAAGTTGCTAAGAGCCCCTAAGTTGTTCAATTAAAAAACTTTTCTGTTTTAACTTATGCCCCAGTGTTTACCTCTGAAACAGATTGGTTCAGGAGGTCTTCTTTTAAAGTACTGTTTGTAAGAGTGAAATATTTTCAGTTTTCCTAATTGCTTTTGTATTCCAAAAGTTAGGTTAAAATAATCATATTATTTTTTCTATCTACTTTTGATCTTTTGCCTGTAAGTAGAGTGAGAAAAACAAAATATTGTGTTTTGAAATAGGTAAAAAAATCCCCTAAAATGAACAGGTTTTCAGTTTTAAATGTGGGTAAACATAAAAGTTTGACAGTGTTTGGTTAGTTTGGACTTTCTAAAGTTATTTTAAGTTATCATAGTTCTACTATTTCATCTAATACAGAACATGTAACTTTTAGAGAGATTATGAATTACTAAATTGATACATAATTTACGTTATTCATAAGTAATTCTGAATGTCTTTCATGCATTACCAATAATCTGTAATCAGTTTTTATTTTTCAATATCTATTTTTTTTCAAATTTCATTGTGCTTCATAGTCTGGCTTTCATTGTATGTGTTTAGAACAATGAATGATAGATAGTGCCTTTCAAAAACACAGAAAGCAATGATTCAGATTCAGTAAATACAGTAAATTCCAGTATTTATCAATGAATAAAAAAGTTTATCTCTTTTAAAAAATTATTCATTATATTGACATGATATTCCTATTCCTCCACAACCATGATTTCTTAAGATACTTTTTTTCTTTTGGGAAATTGTTGCTTAAAATTCTCTTGTATTAACATTTCCTGGTATTCAGAATGCATCTGAAAGCATAAATCTGTATATAAAAGTTAAGGGTTCTATATTTAGGTCCTTATACTCTAAGAGAAGACAGGGACACATAACTGGTATATTTTACTTTTGTGACTGTTTCAGTTACTAATTTTGATAAGTGTATAAAAAATTAGAAGTCCTTGCTCATGGCAAACCACTATAGTAGTCTTGCCTAAAAAGTCCCATGGACAGAGGAGCCTGGCAGGCTACAGTCCATGGGGTTGCAACGAGTCAGACATGACTTAGTGACCGAGTGTGCCCACACACACACACACACACACACACATGTTCTCATTCATTAGTTTTAGGAGAAGAAATTTCCAGTGCTGTTCTGTCACTCATCATTTTTGGTTCTTTCTGTGAACTTCAATATCTTTATTTATAAAATGATGCAAACTGTGTGATTTTAAATTTACTTAATATAGGTGAGATTCTTTTTTATTTTTATTAGCCATGTTATATGTCTGAAAGCAAAATAACCTGAGAAATTTAAGTGTACAAAACGAAGGCTTTTTAAGTTCAGGATTGTTCTGATGGCCACTATATTTAACTTCCTTTGCGATAATCCTAGTAATGTTATGGTCAAATAGTAACTGTGGAAATGGTGCCATTTTATCTTAGTTTTACAGATAGTCACATTAAATGGCTGATTCTTGTCAATGTTTGACAGAAAACAACAAAATTCTGTAAAGCAATTATCCTTCAATTAAAAAATAAGCTAGCATTTTTATAAACACTCAAATATATATATATATTTTTCATAGCTGGTTGGTGTTTGAAAACATTATAGAATACCTGAATAACTGAGATAAGTTACATGCATTCAAGTGTGATTTAAAGTTTTTAAAAAGGAAAACATAGTCAAAAGCAGTTCTTTTAATGAATTTAAACACAGAAATGATTGTTAAAAAGCTAACAGATGAATTCTTTACAGCACTGATCCTGAAGTAACAAGAGGAACTATAATAGTATCATACATACCACATAGGTAGAGAACTAACATTACTGAGGGAGGGGATAGATAGGACTAATTGAGAAAGTAGCGTTGACATATATACACTATCATGTGTAAAATAGATAACTAGTGGGAAGTTGCTAAATAACACTGGGAGGCCAGCCTGGTGCTCTGTGATGACCTAGAGGGGTGAGATGTGAGAAGGGAGAGAGGGGATCTATATCATTATGACTGATTCATATTATTGTACTGCAGAAACCACCACGACATTTTAAAGCAATTATCCACAAATAAAGAAATAAAAAAATTTTAAAATCACATGCAAAAAGAAAATTTCTAGAGGAGAAGTAACTTCTAATCTTGAGATTCCAACCAGAGCTATTTTTCACTGCAACACTATCTCTACATACACACAAATAAAAGAAAAAATGGAATTGTCAGATAATAAACTTTTTTTAAAGTTGCAATCATATTAATACATAATCATGTGTCACTTCTTCCTTGTTGATGTTATACGAAAGATATTTTATCACTCTTTCATTTAACACATATATTGGAGTCCTCCTTTTACATAAAAAGTAACTAAACCTTACCTAAACTTCTAAATTTAGTGTCAGGGACTTGTCATTATAAGGGTGACTATGTATGTTAATTTTTATTGTTGTGTAAGAAATTGCCTTAAAGTAGTGGCTTAAAACAATAGATATTTGTTACCTGAAAATTTCTGTGAATCAGGAGTCTAAACACAGATTAGCTGTGTTCTCTAAAAACAAGGCTGTATTCAAGATGGAGTTCTCATCTAAATATTCAACCAGAGAAGGATCCATTTGCAAATTCACTTAGTTTTGGTCACTGCCATAATTCATTTCCTCAGTTGTAGGACTGAGGGCCTTATTTTCCTGCTGGCTGTCAGTTGGATGTCCTTGCAGGTTATTGGTTGCAAGCTCATCTCAATTCCTAGAAGCCACTCTCAATTTCTTACCACATGAGCCTTCCTACATGGCTGCTTGTTTCATCAAAGCCAGAAAGACCAAGAGAGACTCCTGCAAAATGGGAGCTGTGATCTTACAAGCATAATCACATATATGCAATTATGCATATTCCTTCACCTTTGTCATATTCTATTGATTAATAGCAAGTCACTCATCTCATCCATACTCAAGGAAAAGGAGTCCCACAAGGCCATGGACATCAAGAGGTAGAGGTAATATGGGACTTCCCAGGTGGTGCCAGTGGTAAAGAACGTGCCTGCCAATGTAAGAGAGACAGGTTCAATCCTTGGGTCAGGAAGATTTCATGGAGGAGGGCATGGCAGCCCACTCCAATACCAGAATCTTTGAGTCTGTCTGCCATACATAGCTTTACTATGTAAAGCTAACAATCTAGGTATGAGCAATTAATTTGCAAATAAATAAATGACCAAAAATGAAAACAGTAGGGTGTAGTTCATATACTGTGCTCAAGGTCAGTTGTCTCCAACTCTTTGCAGACCCATGAATGATAGCCCACCAGACTCTTCTGTCTATGGAATTTTCCCAGGCAAGAATACTGGAACGGGTTACCATTGCCTACTCCAGGGGATCTTCCCAACCCAGGGATCAAACCTCTTGCACTTCCTTCATGGGCAGGTGGATTCTTTCCCACTAGTGCCACCTGGAAAGCCCATTTCAAATATTCTTGCCTGTAAATTAGGAAATTTGGCCTTGTATGGCATTCAGTAACCTGTTATACCTCTCTGGACCCATAAGGGATTGAGTTCACACATAAAAATGGAGGGGCTTGGACTGGAATGATTGATAAAATCCTTTTTGGTTCTAGACTTCTACAAGGTCTAGAATATTTAGCATACATAGCATTATTCAATGAACTAGATATTTATTTAGACACTTAATCTTCTTAATGGCTTTGTGTCACAAAGGCAAAATCTATTGAGATTTCAATTTAATTTAATGCATTTTTGAATGTCTACTCTAAACAGATCATGGGAAGTAGTAAAATTAATGATTAAGAAGATAAGCTTAAGATTTAGATGCTTGAGTTCAAATGCTTGGTTCTTCCTCTCATCAACTGAGTGACATTGGGCAAAATATTTAATCTCTCCTTATTGATAACATGAAATGATAATACTACCTAGCTTATAAGATTGTTGCCTCACAAATATTATTATACTTCATAAATATTAGCTGTTATAGATTTTATTATAATTAAAATACAATGTATCATTCGTGTTAGGTGAGGAATATAAATGCCAGGTGAATAACAAAGTTGGTCTGCTTTGAAGGAATGCACAGAAATGGTGCCTTATCGAAATATTTTCTCTTCTAGGTAGAATCTTGCTGTTATTTAGTTGCTAAGTCCTGTCCATCTCTTTGCAACCCCATGGACTGTAGCCTGCCAAGCTCCTCTGTCCATGAGATTTCTCAGGCTGGAGGAAATTGGAGTGGGTTGCTATTTCCTTCTCCAAGGGGATCTTCCTGACCCAGGGATCGAACCCGTGTCTCCTGCATTGGCAGGTGGATTCTTTACCACTGAGCCACCAGGAAGCCCTGGTAGAATATGTCATGATAAAAATATTTTATTTCCCTTGAGATTTATCAGAAAATAGTTAAAATTCTTGTTTAATATGATAAGTATGGTTATATTAATAATTGAGTAAAATCTGTTGGATTTTATCCAACCTTCTCAGAAAGAATTAGCTAGGGCAAGATTTTTTTTTAGTATAAAAATACTATCTGCCTTATGAAATGTTCATTTTGATTCTATATATTCTGTTCTTTTGTGAGCAGGTTTCTAGGTACAACACTTCATGGTTATTAATAAATGGGCCATACATAAATTATGCATTAAGAAAAAATGAAAGGCAAAAGCACTGAGCATCCCTTTTGCTAGTTAGGGGAAACAGTTTTACTGTCTGACATTGAAGACAAGACAGTCAGTGTAATTTATTAGAATTACAAGCAGCCAGATTCACACCCCACCTCATCTTTCAAACTCTTTTTTGTTCTCTAACGCAGAAAAATCACATGGAATGAGAAATAACCATAAAGGAATAACTATTTTGATCTGCAAGAGAATCCTTAACTACACACATTTTCTGAAAGTATTTTTACCACCTGGTCTTGGGTTTTCAGTCTTTGAACTTCTCCTATGACATAGGGACAAACTCAAAAGACCAAAAACTGCAATTCAGATACTTAAAAACTCCAGTGAAAGTGAACATCTTTGCTAGCTCATGAACACGTTATATGAATGGAATCAAGCAAGGCAAATATTGATGTGTTTTATGGCTATGTGGATGCCTTTTGAGGGAACTGACTAATGAGGGACGGTTAAAAGGCAAATCTACTGATAAATCTCTCTCTCTCTCTCTTTTTTTTCTTTTGTCCACATTGCTCAGCCCATGAGATCCTAGTTCCCCAAACAGAAACTGGACTGGACCAAGGACTGCACTTAACGCCCTCTGCAGTGAAAGTGTGTAGTCCTAACCACTGGACCACCATGGAATTCCCTTTGTTTTAACCATAAGGAGAGTAAAGAAGCTATCAAAGGAGTTGAGAAGAGAAATCTTAGCAAATAGCTCAGTTGGTAAAAATCATACCGAGGCTTTTTGCATATTATCCACAATCTAAAATTGTCTTTTTTCTTTGTTTATTTCCTTCTTTGTTTGATCTCCCTATTTAGAATATTGGATCCATGATGGCTAGGATCTTGTATGTTCCTTTCATCACTTGAATCCATTTCCTACAACTGTGTAAGGCCATGGTAGGGATTCAATAAAAACTTGCTCAATGAATGCATGAGGAATCGATATTTGCATTCTACTTTTCCATGCAACAAAGTAGTTGAGAGGCCTTACGATTATCATTTACCTCTTGCAGGATCAATTTCTTTACCTTTAAAATGATGGAGTAGACTGGATGGCTAATATTTCTTGTGGCACTAATGGTCACTGATGGCATGCATGTTTCAAGGGTTTGTATGAAAACCAAGTAATATTTTTACAGGAAACTTCACTTATGTAATAGATTGCATTTGACAGATCTTTTTTTTTTTATTCTGAAACTTTAATCCAAGGTGAAATTATTTATATGTTAGTTATCTGTGCTTTCATTAATGTCTCCTTTTTATTCCTGATTAAACAAGGTTATTTTGGTCTGATAAATCCATCTTTTGTCATTTGGATACCCAAATAGGATAAAAAGAAAAAAAGATTCTTACAGCTTATAGTAAGGGTTCTCTTAAAAACTTTTTAAAGTTAATGTTTTAAATGGTGAATTTCTAGAATATTTTAAATACAGATAGATCTATTTGAGGAAGAAAGAGAGAGTTGAGAGATATCTAGTTGTTTCCAGATTTTATAGTGCTATGAACATCTGGAATAAGTGGACATTAAGAAATCTTTGTTTGTCTTTTTTATTTTGTATGGTAAATATAAATTTAATATTATACTAAAGTCTTTTGAGTGGGTTTGCTAGCTGATCATAACTTCACCACATGGTCAGGAGATTGAATCCGTCATTGTGGGAAGGTGTTGCTGGTGAAGAACATTTAGGTTCCTTTTGCTTTTCATGAAGATGCTTTTTAACTGTCCATGTGTTTCTTTTTTATCAGTACCTAAGTGTGTTAAATAATTTAATAAGAATAATATGTAAAATTCCAAATACATTTCATTTCAAATATAAACTTACATGTAATAATACAAAGATACTTAATTTCACATTTATTAAACTGAAATTACTTTAAAAATTTTGATTTTGCTATTGTAATGTGAAAGGAATGTGAAAAGTGAATAAGTGCGGGGGGATAAATAATCCTACAGTATTCATGTTCAAAAAATTCTATTATATTCCTCTCTGAAAGGTGTTTTTAATTCAGATAAATTTACTTGCTAATTGAAACTCAAATGCTATTGAAGCATTGTTTGCAGATTTCTAACTTCTGGTTTAATGCAGAGAAAATGTGGTCTTATAAAACTTGGAAAACATTTATGTTAATCATTTTTATTGACATGTCTTCCCTCCAGACCATTAGAAAGTTAAGGTAGTCAAAACTGAAGTTCAGAAGAGGAAAAATGAAACTAGTAAACTCTACTGACGTCTCACTTCCTAAGAATTTCAGCATACGATTTGCCCATACAAGTTCCATTAAAGTTAATGGGAGTCGTGTGACTAATTCTCTCTGTAGGGTACTAAAAATGTACCCTGCAGTATTAAAAAGTCTGAACCTAATTTTTACTTTCTCTTAACCTTGATTATGTTACACTAAAGATAGATATTTTCATTATCACACATATATAGTAATCTTTGTATAAAGATTTGAAAATAATCTGTTTGGGGGGGAAGACTGAATTTATGTGGGTCAGAGCCGAATTTTAATTAGTATTGCAAATATGAGTACTGGTTTCATTATAATGATAAAACAAGCATAAGTATCTGTAATTTACCCTCTAGCAATACAAATTAGAACTTAAACCTCAATGAATTCAATAAATGAAACATTTTCAGAACACTTACTTAAAATCAGGTCTACTTTTTAATCAGTCATGTTTTAAGTGAATGCTTATTAATAGAGCATTAATAAAACATGCTTATGGAATGAGATTTCAAAAAAGTGGTGAAATGAATAAAAGACAAAGAAAGTGAAAAGAGCTAATGGATAAATTTTAACTTTCAAAAAACAACTTAGTTTTAGTTACATATTTATTTCAAATTAAACAGTAGATTTTAAATAATTTTTTACAGTTATATATAAAGAAAAAACACTACAGATAATATTGCCTGTGAATTCATGACCCTTTTACACTGCCCAAGTTCCCTCTGCTTTTGACATTCAAACTAAAATATTAATCTCATTTTTTTCCTTTAAATAATTTCTGCCTGACTTCTATCACTACCTAGGGGGATGAAGCTATAAGGTTTTATTTTTAAAGAATGCAAAAAGGAAAGGAAAACTCTGTGTGTGAATAAATACTCCACCATCCATTTTTCACTGAAACCAGCAGCTATGCTGCAAAAAAGAGACACACACAAAATATTTCCTAAGCACAAAGGACACTAGGAAATGGCAGGTGAAATTACAGAACAATAAATACAGGAGAACACTCTCCAAGGGTCCAGAATTTGGTTTGGATAACCTTCAGGAAGTCAGAACTCTTACCCAGCACTGACATAAACTGCAATTAGGATGGATCATTTCATGTCATATATTTATCTTCTTTTCTGGATTTTTATTTCAATGTTCTCTGTGTCTAAATTCCAGTAGAATCCCATGAGGGTGGGTGGAGCTGGGGAGAATAGTCACTATTCAAGTCAGTTCACAGTTTCCAGCTTATTGAACTTGATGTCAGATATTTAGCTATTGAATTTGGTCAGATTTCTAGAGCACCTCCAGCTCAAGATCCCTTTACTCAGAATTCCTTTTGAAGCTTGAAACTGTTTCACTTTTTGCTGCAACTTGCTTTCTTGATCTATAGGCTTACCACTGAAAATCTGTAAGCATCCAAATCATGAGGAGCTCTTTGGACCCACTGGGTTCTGGTTTATCCAGGCTGACGTGTGGCATTGACCCCAAAGTGGTAAGAGGAAGAAGACTCTGCTTAACCTTCATTGCTCAGTTGCTCAGTCGTGTCTGACTCTTTTGGGACCATGGACTGTAGCCTGCCAGGCTCTTCATTTCTCCAGGCCAGAACACTTGCCTGGAGTGGGTTACCATTTCCCGCTCCATTAATCTTCATGCTTACATGTTTATTCTTTGAAAGACATTGAAAAATTTTAATGCAGCACCTTGGGAGTGTGCCAAGTGGCACTAGTGGTAAGGAACCCATCTGCAATGCAGGATACCTAAGAGATGTGGGTTCGATCCCTGGGTTGGCAAGATCCCCTGGAGAAGAGCATGGCAATCCACTCTAGTATTCTGGCTTGGAGAATCCCCATGGACAGAGGAGTCTGGCAGGCTACAGTCCAGAGGTCACAAAAAGTCGGACACAACTAAAGCAACTTAGCACTCATGCATGCCCCCTAGTCTGGGCTATAGAGTAATTAACCAAGCCACATGGCTTTCATAGGTTTGGCATAATTCTAACCTGAATTGTTCTGATCCTTGGACTATCTTGAGAAGGCACTACTCTGCCTCCCCTTTGAAAGACATAATAGGGTGTTCTTGGATTATCAATAATTTTCCCATGCAAATACCTGACTTTTTAATTTTGAAAAGAATGAAAATCATATTTAAGGTTTTTGCAATGCCCTTTGAAATACTAGAAATACCCTAGCATTTCTATGATATTTCTGGGATGATTGGTTACTACTTAAAAAAAAAAAGTGCTATTGGTATACTTTGTGACTTGATAAGAAAAAGAGCAAGAGGAGTTGCAAAGACTGCAGCTCAGACTCTGAGTTAAGTACAAGTTACCAAGAATATGTCGAGAAGGAAATGACAGCCCACTCCAGGATTCTTGCCTGGGAAATCCCATGGGCAGAGCAGCCTGATAGGCTGTAGTCCAGTGGAGATGCAAAAAGTCAAACATAACTGAGTGACTAAACAACAACCCAGAATATACAGCAGACTGAAATGTTACAGCAAACAGCGTGTGTGTTGGTGTTTAGCAGAAGGACAAATTCTCTCTCATTAGGAAGAACATTGTGTCTACTGTAGAGTCTGGGTCTGATACTTTTCCTTTCATCACTTGAAATCTGTGACTCCCCTTCTGTTTCTCACTTTGATGTACATCCACACAAGCCCATTGTGATTCATGATTATCTGGCCCTTCCTTCTTTTGTATCAGGCTGGAAAAGTGCTCTTCTGTTTCTCCCTTAGCACTCCAATTGTACTAAAATTATCTTAAGAGCCTTTCTTTTTCCTTAAAATATAAGTACCCTAAGGATGGGGACCACATTTTGCCAAACAATTACAGTCAGTCTTACAATGGCTGCTCAAATTTTACTACGTAGAATAGCATGGAATACACACTTTCAAAAGTTCTCAGTCTTTCTATCTAGAACTGCTACATATTGAATTAAAAAAAACCTTGTTTTGTAGTAGGGTATAGCTGATTAACAATGTTATGATAGTTTCAGGTGAACAGGGAAGGAACTCAGCCATATATATACATGTATCCATTCCCCAAACTGGACATTGGGCAGAGTTCCATTTGCTATGCAGCAGGTCCTTGTTGGTTATCCATTTAAAATATAGCAGTTGCACAATGAATTTTTAAATAGAGAGACCTGATTTGCATGACAAAGCCTCTATCAAGGCTGTTTCTTTCACTTTAGCTCTTTCTGCCCCAATTTGCTCTTCCATCTTTCTGTACTAGGCTTAAAGGTGAGGTTTCTTTTATGCCCCTATTACATGGAGAGGTGCTCTGCTGAAGTCTTCTGTACAACGTGTCCTACAAGATGCCAGCTGATGGTGATCAGCACTGGATTCCCCTACCTTTGATGCATGGTCCAAATATATTCTGGGAGTGGAAGCCAGAGACCCTGGCACAAAGGACAGCCTTTGCAGCCTTCCCTGTGGCAGGGACGGCGAGGTCCGCATCACCATGTGTTATGTGATGATTCACTTCACCCCAGTTTGCCCTTTGGGAACTGCTGTGAAAACTTCTTTTGTACAGTAAATCATGACAGCATTTGGCCTTCATTTGGGGGTGAATGCATGGTTTATATATTAAAGCCATTTCTTTTTTTCCCTTTAGAAATACCATGTGGCATCAATTTGTTTGTAAGCACAAATCAAATGGCAGTTTGGGATCCTCCAGATGATGTAGAATATGCTGTTCTAAGTTTTTAAAGGTTATCAGAGCAACAAAAATCTCACCTAACTGAGAAAAATTAAGAGATGACTTACATCCCCAAGAATACCTTCCTGTAATCACAGAGTTCCTCAGATGCTTGGAGAAAATCTGCTCTGAAACTTTAAAATTAGGGCAATAATAATATAAGTCACAAATTAATATCCTATTTAAAAATATGTACATTTTCCGTGTGTGTGTGTGTGCATGTGTGTGTGTGTATCTGCAGGACTGAAGTCTAATTTTTCAACCCAGCAAAGGTATATTTTGATTGATTGATTGATTTGGCTGCATTAGGTCTTAGTTGCGGCACATGAGATCTTTGCTGTGTCGTGAGGAATTTTTCGCTGGGGCACACAGATTCTCTGGGCATACCAACTCAGTGGTTGTGGACCACAGGCTTAGTTTCTTCATGGCCTGTGGGATCTTGGCTCACCAACCAGGGATCGAACCCATGTCCCCTGCATTGCAAGGTGGATTTTTAACTACTGGATCTCCAGGGAAGTTCCTATACTACTGTACTGGTCTTCAACCACAGGTGAGCTTAGGGTATAAAACAAGAAACAGTGTCATTATTGTAACTTCAACTTTTCAGATGTGTCAGAAATGGACAAATATGGTGATTCTCTCAGTAACTGATCTGCCTCCAGCCCCCCAGGGAATATCCCCGGCTCTGCACTATGGGTTTTGAAATTCATCCATCCAGCCATACTTGTGGCTCTTATAGTTGGTCTGTGGCCTGAAGCTTAACTTGCCCAGCAGTTCTATTTCCCAAAATAGGCTCAGGAAGTTTGTGACCATGTTTGGTTTGTTCCAAAGGGGCTGCCATATATTTAATGAGGTTGTGAACATACGCTAAGATTTGTATATGGCTCATCAAATAAAATACATCTTCCACCCTCTTTTCACTTCAGTACGTGGTTTGGAGTGGGCTGTTTTACAAGCACATGTGTTTATCATATGACTTTACTTGGGGACAAACATCACTTGTTACATTTAGGATTCAGTTTCTGAGTAGCTGAACGCTCTGTCTCCTTCCTCTCTATTCAAGGGAAAAAAATGTTAAGCTGGATAGTCCTTTCCTCTTACTCTTGGCAGCTTTCTTTGGATGCAGAGGTGTTTTGTTTAATTCAAATATGCTCTTCTTGCATGGTAAGGGAAGGAAAAAACCCCTGTGGCTTAAAGTCCCTTTTCACCCAGAAAGGCGTATAATGAACGTCTTCCTGCGTGCAAGTGGAAATAGGGAATCTCTTATCAATTACATGCATTGATGAGAGCAATGTGTTTCCCCGGTTTGTGTGCAAGACTAGGAGACAGAGACCTTGATCTTCGTCTGCTGCTCAGCCTCTCTAGGACATTAGGCAAATCACTTACCTTCTAGGTCGCTGGCTTCTTATATTTTTCTACAAAATATCTGTCCCTCGCATAATAAAAGGAAGAATTGTGACCAATATTGATAATGGCTGAAAATGCATTTTGCTTTTTCTGAGTCTCTATGATAACATATAGAGTAACAGAGGTGGTCCTCTACTAAATGAACCTTGACAAGTGGTTAAATGACTCACCCAGCGTCTTCTGGTTTACTATATAATGTAATAAACCACATTCTATGAATAAGCCAAATAGATAAAACATCCTTCATTTGATGATTCAGACCCAATCCAATAAAGCAGAATATTTCACAGGGTTTATTTCCTGTAATTGCAGGAGGTAAAATTGATTTCCCCATTTTCCCCCTTACTTTTTTTTTTTCTCCCGGTGTTTGCTACAGCTACTGATTGTGAAAGAAGACTCAAAATAGACTTTGTAAAAAATGAAATTTAAAACTTCACAAGCCTGATGGTGCTTCCTTTGGAAAAAAATGTAGGGTTGCTAGTCTGTATGAAATTGTGATGGGGACTCTCCTTTAGAAGTTTACAAGAAAAGAGGAAATGTGTGGAAAGGAGATTGCCAATCCTGTCTTAAAGCTGAAGACTCATCTGGAAGCTCCTGGCATTCCTCAGGAAAATTCAAATGACATTGACAATTTAATGTGGTCCCTTTGGCTTTTCCTTGGTCTGGGTCAAGAATTCAGCTGGTGCAGCCACTGAGTTCAGGGGGTGGGGCCGAGGATTTGGCTGGTGTTGCTGGCAGGCAGGTGGGCAGGTAAATTACCTGGTGGGCAGGTAATTTGCAGGAGCAAGGAAGTGTGCTGAGGACAATGAGAGTCAGGTACTACTCTTGATGCTTTTTTGTAAAATTGTATATATTTCAAAAAGAAAAGTAAAATAAAAATTAATGTGATTAAGTATCTTAGTTTAACCAGAACAGCTTACCTTACATTTATCTCATGTAGAACATTATATATGTGTGTGTGTGTGTGTGTGTGTGTGTGTGTGTGTGTATACACACATATATAATATATGCGTGTGTGTGTACTATGTCACTTCAGTCTTGTCTAACTCTTTTTCGACTCCATGGACTGTAGACTGCCAGGCTCTTCTGTCCATCGGATTTTCCCAGTCAAGAATACCAGAGCGGGTTGCCATTTCCTCCTCCGGGGATCTTCCCAACCCAGGGATTGAACCTGCATCTCCTGTCTTTCCTGCATGTCAGGCAGATTCTTCACCACTGAACCACCAGGAGTGGTTATATAAATATATATATACACTAGGTGTATATACACACACATGTCTGTGCATATATATGCTCTGTATTTCCTTTATGTATTTTAGATGTATAAACATTCATGAGTATATTCTTATTGTTCCAATTACTCTAAAATTCTGATACATTTCAAACAAAAGAAAATACAAAGCACTTCATCAAGACAGTAAAAAGGAAGACTTTTGGATGTATAAAAGATTTATTTCAAGTCTTAATAATTATATTTGATTGAAATGAACCATTATGATGGATCTGAGTACTAAATTAGGATCAAGTGAAAAGAGAAATATATTTAAGTTTGTTCTGATTTTTGAAATATCACTCAATTAAACCTTTCTCTAATAAATATGCATTATATACGTCTGCCTAAGGAAAAGTCTGATTTGTTTCCAGGCTATTAATAAATGCTTTATGTGACTATTTGCTCTTCTATGAAATAAAAATAGACATTCTCCCAGCAACCCCACCTGTACATGTTGATATTTTTCTCTTGTTTTCCTAACTGAGGTTTAATGCACACTCTATTTTTCTCTTTTAAGTGATTAGAAACAGATTTTGGGAACTTTGTAGGGAATATATTTTGGTTCACATTTTGCCTTCAAATTGATTTCATCTACTTAGAAACATAGTTAAAGTACTGCATCTAAGCCAGTTTTCCTTCTTAAAATTCAATTTTAAATAAACAAAGTGATACCTAACAGATTTCTGACGTGGTTCGTGATACATGATGCTCTTCACTTGGATTTAAAATCAAGTATTGTTGCCATTGACTTGAAGCTTCTATTTTGAGAAGGAGGAAGGATGTTCTATTTTTTTTAAAAAATAGAATGATCC
Organism: Antilocapra americana; assembly: GCA_007570785.1. Classification (NCBI taxonomy): domain Eukaryota; kingdom Metazoa; phylum Chordata; class Mammalia; order Artiodactyla; family Antilocapridae; genus Antilocapra; species Antilocapra americana. The sequence continues at coordinate 18,361,702 of ML661885.1, read as the reverse complement.
TTAAAAACAGCACAATCTGTTTTTTTGTGAGATGTAAGCTCTGAACAGGAGCATCGTATGAACACTGTACTTAGTAGTCAGCAAAGATGCTACTGCTCTGCAAAACAGATAAAATCCTTCTATATAAGGAAATTGAAAGAGTTTTTAAGGTACAATTGTTTAAAGGGTTGTTTTTCTCTGATGGTAAGTTAATGGTGAAAGCAGTGTTAGCATGAGGTATACACTCCAAAATATTCGCCTTGGCGTGGCATTGTGCACAAAAGCAACTCTTAAGGCAAAAACACCTTTTGAAAACCTACTCTACTCCTTCCAACCTCATCTTCAATGACAATGTGGTTACTACGAAATAACGGACTGTTATCCTCTCTTCATTCAGACCTATACAACTGCTGAACACCAGCCCCATAGCCCATCAAAGCCTAAAGCAGTTAGTAGATTCAGTGGGAGGGAAGGTAGCAGGAGTGCCATAAAGCTAACTGGAAACAAATTTTATCAGACTACCCAGAAGTATGTTTAAATCTGAAGACCAACTGAATTCTTTAGGTTGGATGTCAAACTAATTTATTTGTGCTTATATAGTTTGAATAAAATAGGAATAGCTTTTTCCCATATTACCTATCTACTTTGTCCTTTTTAAAATCTTACTATGGCTACCATAAAAAACTCTAAAAATAACAAATGTTGGAGAGGATGTGGAGAAAAGGAGCCCCTCTTACATGGTTGGTGGGAATGTAAATTGGGACAACCACTCTGGAGAACAGTATGGAATTTTCTCAAGAAACTAACACGAGAACTACCATATGACCCAGAAATTCCACTCCTGAAAAAAATGAAAACACTGATATGAATGAATACATGCATTCCAATGTTCATAGCAGCACTATTTACAGTAGCAAAGATATGAAAGTGTCTATCAAGAGATGAAAGGAGAAAGATGTGATATACAATAGAATATTTACTCAGCCATAAAACAAAAAATGAAATTCCCCATTTAGAGCAATGGGGAAGGACCTAGAGATTATTATGCCTACTGAAATAAGTCAGAGAAAGACAAATATTATATGATACCATTTAAATGTGAAATCTAAAAAATGCAAACAAATATGCATGCAAAATAGAAATAGACTCACAGATATAGAAAATAAATGTGGCTACCACAGAGGAGAGGGAACATGGGAGAGGCAAGATAGGGGTATGGGATTAAGAGACACAAACTATTATGTATAAAATAGATAAACAACAAGGACATACTGAACAGCACAGGGAATGATAGCATTATCTTGTGATAACTTTCAATGAAGTATAATCTGTAAAATACTTAATCATTGTGCTGTACACCTGAAACTAATATGATATTATAAATCAACAATACTTAAGTAAAAATGTGCTCAATGGCCAAAAAATTTAATAACAAAATTTTTGGATTCAAAGCTATTAGAAAATTTCTTCTGCAGCGTAGTCTCTCTATATGAAAAAAAACATATATATATATATATATATATATATACAAATTTAGTTTTGTATGTGTATATATAAAACAATATAAATTATAATACTCTGTAATACAGATAAAAATTGACCATTTTATTATGAAATATTCTAATAGCAAGGAGTGACCTAATGATTCCTCCCCTAAATGTGCTCACATATACTATTTTGCCAATAGGTTTGTTATTGTTCCTATATACATGACTCTTGTTTTGTAAGTATTTATTGAATGTAACTCAAGGGATTTTATTTATTTTTTTGAAGACTAAATAAGAGTTTTCGTGCAGGGTCTTCATACACGCCCAAGGTCAGGAGCAGTGGCTGTGAGGAGATACCCCTCTTCCAAGGTAAGGAATAGTGGCTGTGCTTTGCTGGAGCAGCCGTGAAGAAATAGCTCATGTCCAAGGTAAGAGAAACCCAAGTAAGACGGTAGGTGCTGAGTGAGCATCAGAGAGCAGACAGACTGAAACCATAATCACAGGAAACTAGCCAACCTGATCACATGGACCACAGCCTTGTCTAGCTCAATGAAACTATGAGCCTTGCTGTGTAGGGCCACCCAAGATGGACGGGTCATGGTGGAGACGTCTGACCGAATGTGGTCCACTGGAGAAGGGACTGGCAAACCACTTCAGTATTCTTGCCTTGAGAACCCCATGAACAGTATGAAAAGGCAAAGAGGTAGGACACTGAACTGAACTGAAGAGTTTTCATGCAGGGTCTTCATAAAGCTATTCTTTAAGGCTCCCTCAAGAGATTAAGGTTTTGCTATCATTTCAGGTCACTCAAATTCCTAGTGAGATCAGGCCATGCCTGACTTTTGTAGAAAATTCCACTCTTGACTAATCACCTTCTTAGGAATTTCTGGATGAAATACTATAGGATTTCTGTCAGGTTAGATTCCCTTACACAAAACATGATCTTCCAATGGGGAACTTGGCAGGGCAGCTGGCCCTTCCAGTCTGGAGAATGGAAAAGGATGAGGAGGAAAGTGGCATTGATTTTCTTCATGGTAATAATGGCTTCTGCTGCCTTGACTCAGTGGCAAAGAGCCACACAGCTACAGTAAGTCCCCTATGTATGAATAAGTTCCATTCCAAGAGTGTAAGTCCGTTTGTTCCTAAGTCTAGCAAATTTAGCCTAAGTACCCAGCTAACACAGTCAGCTACATAGTACAGTACGGTAACAGGTTTATAATACTTTTCACACAAATAATACACAAAAAATGAACACAAAAAATAAACATTTTTAATCTTACAGTACAGACCTTGAAAAGTATAGTAGTACCAACTACATCACCACTGCTTTTACACTTGCTTCTGAACATACTGGGCTTGAAGTAAAGATACTGTAGTTCTGTACTCCATACAATGTGTGTGTGCTCAGTCACTCAGTCATGTCTGACTCTTTGATACCCCACTGATTATAGCCCATTAACTTCCTCTGTCCATGAAATTTTCTGGGCAAGACTACCAGAGTGGGTTGCCATTTTCTCCTCCAAGGGATCTTCCTGACCCAGGGATTGAACCCACATCTCTTGTGTCTCCTGCATTGGCAGGCAGATTCTTTATCGCTGATCAGCCTAGGAAGCCCCACTCCATGCGTAGTGTACAGTAAAGTTCACAGGAGCACAACCCCTTGTAGAGGATGCATGTATGTGACAATGTAAAGAGTTGCATCTGGCTCTTTTCTGACCCCATGGACTGTAGCCTGTCAGGCTCCTCTGTCCATGGAATTCTCCAGGCAAGAATACTAGAGTGGGTTGCCATTTCCTTCTCCAGGGGATCTTCCCAAACCAGGGATTGAACCCAGGTCTCCCACACTGCAGGTGGATTCTTTACCGTCTGAACCACCAGGGAAGCCCAAGAACACTGGAGTGGGTAGCCTATCTCTTCTCCAGGAGATCTTCCACACCCAGAAATAGAACCAGGGTCTTCTGCACTGCAGACAGATTCTTTACCAGCTGGGATACCAGGGAAGCCCCACTCTATACAGTAATGTACAGTAAAGTACACAAGAGCACAACCCCTTCTAAAGGTTGCGTGCATGTGAGGGTGTACACCAGACATATGCGCTAACTTATGTGATTGGACATGCAAACATATGTTCCTGTCTTTAAATACCCAGAGCTTGAGGTTTGTATGCAAGGGACTTACTGTATTCAAAGGAATCATAAACAATAGCAGAGGTCCTATATTTAGAGGAATCTCATTAAGATGGGAGAGAAGCATGTGAGAAGCAGGTGGCTCAGTCAACACTCTAAGTATGTAGGCCAGGGTGATGTATAAAGAAAATCCCCAAGGTCATATCAGTCCAGGTAGCATGCTGCCAAATGATATAAAGGCAACTGGGAAGCCAGTCACTTTCCTTGATGAACGTATGTGCAACTACTGTGTCATCAAGGCAGTAAAAACTAAGCAAGCAGATAGTATTATAAGCAGTAACAGAAAAAATTTTAAAGAAAGGTGGTGAAACGTGGGTCTTGGGCATTTGGTCAAGTGTAGAGTTGGATGGTGAAGAAAGCTGAGCACTGAAGAACTGATGCTTTTGAACTGTGGTGTTGGAGAAGACTCTTGAGAGTCCCTTGGACTGCAAGGAGATCCAACCAGTCCATCCTAAAGGAGATCAGTTCTGGGTATTCATTGGAAGGATTGATGTTGAAGCTGAAACTTCAATACTTTGGCCACCTCATGCGAAGAGTTGACTCATTAGAAAAGACCCTGATGCTGGGAAGGATTGGGAGCAAGAGGAGAAGGGGACGACAGAGGATGAGATGACTGGATGGCATCACTGACTCGATGGACATGGGTTTGGGTGGACTCCGGGAATTGGTGATGGACAGAGAGGTCTGGCGTGCTGCAATTCATGGGGGTCACAAAGAGTCGAACACGACTGATGTATGCATGTGTTAGTCGCTCAGTCCCCATTGATTATAGTCCCCCAGGCTCCTCCATCCATGGGATTTTCCAGGCAAGAATATTGGAGTGGGTTGCCATTTCTTTCTCCAGGGGATCGTCCAGGGATCCTGGATCTTTGAAACCCAGGAATCAAACCTGGGTCTCCCGCATTGTAGGCAGACTCTTTACTGAGTGAGCCACCAGGGGAACCTATTTGGTTAAGTAGATATTAGGGAAGCTGCATAGCTGCTATTGGGCTTCCCTGGTTGCTCAGAGGTAAAGAATCCGCCTGCAATGCAGGAAACGTGGGTTTGTTTCTTGGGTTGAGAAGATCCTCTGGAGACGGATATGACAACCTCTCCAGTATTCTTGCCTGGAAAACCCTGTGGACAGAGAAGCCTGGTTGACTACAGTTCATGGGGTCATAAAAAGTTGGACACTGCTTAATGACTAAACAGCAACAACATAGCTGCTATTGAGATTTATCATGCACATTTAACATATTAATGAAATTAAGGATGCTCTTTAAATTTGTTGTGCATATTCCCAACTTCTTTTACCACATAACCCTTTCTTTTTATATAAAGAGGAGCACCTAATAGGACCATAATATATTAGCCAACACTGATATAAAATCATACAAAACAAATATATATAACAAATACTAGGTGAATCCATAAAGCCTGAAGGGATAAAGTCTGAAGTAAGCAAATGATAAGAATGGCCTAAATTCCAATTTGTTGATTATATACTGTGTGTCAGGCATGCTGAATATTTTTATAAATAATAGGTAACATATATGGAGCACTTACTATATGTCAGACATTGTTATAAGTAATTCATATTCATTATTTGATTCATATATATTAATCCCTATGAGGTGCAGGCCATTAATATCTCCACATTCTGCACAAGAAAGTGACACTTAGAGAGGATAAATAAGAAAATGAAGCTTAAGGAGGATAAATAGCATAGCCTTAGTGAAAAAAATAGCAACTTGATCCCAATGTATCAACCATACTTATAACTAACAATTATATAAGGTGTTAAGACCAATAATATTATGAACAAAGATTAAAAAAGTGAAGTTTTTCATTTAACTGATGGGGGGATCGTGTTGCAGAGTTAACAGCTATAATTATACACAATGGGGAAAGGATAACAGAAATACCATCAAATCTTCTGGAAGCAATTCATGGGAGAATTTGGGAAGGTTGCTTCCTTATTCACTTGGGAAGATTGTTATTATTCTTCAACTTGTAAGGCAAACAAAACTAAACTAAACAGCTTTAGCTGTTATCATCTGAAAAAAAATAGACTGTATTCAAAATAACTGTTGCCCGAACATGTCAAAATGATTGCACGCTTTTTTCAAATGTTGGCTCCTAATACAAAGACTGTAAGGATTCAGTCCATTGGATGAGATGTTGCTTTTAGAAATGATCTGCCTCCTCTGTTTATTCATATCCAATTCGAGAAAGAGGAAATTATTCTGGAATTTTTTTTCTCATTTTGGTCTTGATGTGAAATTCATTTTTTGGTTGCTAAGCATCTTGAAAATACAGTGGATGGTTGCAACTACATATTCCTCTCCAGTGGTTTCACTACACACTGCTCAAATAACAAATGATAAAATGTTTTAGATCGCTTGTTATTTATTTTGCTCATCGTAATGTTGAATTTATTTAGAGTTTCAGCAGAAATTGTGTTTTTTAGAGTACAAAAATAGTATTCTAAGAGATTATAAAATGTAGCTAATTCAGAAATAAAACATAATCTATTAAATTTATAAACATGGCTTGAATGTATAATAATAAAAAGACATAAAGCATTATTTTTATAATATCTTTCTCCTCTATTTAATCTTTTCTACCTCTATTAAATAACATACTTTGAGGTAGGTAGAAATAAATTAACTATGTTTAGGTTACAATTTTAAAGAGGCCAGGACATAGTAGAAAATAATATTTGAGCAGGAAATAGAACTGTGACTTTCAGATTTCCATTTTGAAGCCTTAGAGGCTAGGAAGTAGCTAAAATTAATGATTAGAATAACAGTGATAAATCAAATCCATTCCAAAGAGAAGTTGATTTTTTTTTTCTGATTTAAGCAGTATTTCTTTCAAAGTTTAAATGATTTTAAAAGTTACTTTGCCTGGAAAAATATTTTTTATTAGATGGCAACAATTTTACTCATACTTTTATAGCTTTCCATATCCAAATTGTGATTCGTCTTAAAGCAGAATTTAAAAGATAGGTCTTAGGGCATTATTTGCATTTTTATTGATATAAGAACATCTCTAGAATAATTTACTTCAGGCCTGTCTAGCATTAGCTTGGGTCCAGAGATCAAGGGTAAGATGGATGAGATGCTCCAGGAAAGGCTAGTCCTAGAAACGTTAGATCCTGAAATACTTCTCACTAGTTTTCAATTAAAATGCTAAAGTACACAGTCGTGGTAAATATATGCACTTTCAAACTCATGGTAAGCTAATTAATTGTTCCTCATACAGAAAATGTAACAATATTAGCAGCTGTCTGATAACGCAGTGACTTACATTCCCACAGAAAAGAAGATTCTGGCAATATTGGGCTGAAAACCTGTGGTGTACTCAAATTCTCCTGGCAAGGTTTCAAGCTGCAGACTGTCCAGCCCTCACTTTATCATCATCTAATCTGTTCAACACAAACAGTGAAGGTGTGAGTTCCCGGTTTACAGATGACCCCAGACTGAGAGATACAGAGATAGAGACAGTGAGAGGGAGACGGAGAGCACAGATGATGATGCTTTTGGAGAGCTGAATCAGAACTAAAAAATATCACAGCTATTTTCTGAGTTAAATATAAAGGCTTGAGTGGAAGTTTGAAAAGGAAGTGTACATTGGAAAGTTGTAGGAAATTTACATAGAAGAGCATCATGGTAGAATGAATGAGGGGTTTTGTTGGCAGCAAATTCAATAAACCAGCAGTAAAACTTGGGGATCCAGTTGCTTGTTTTCTCTGTTGCTGCTAATGTTTCATTTGTTTTGTTAATGCTGTTAATATCAATAGGAGTAGCATGCCAAGAGGAAAGAAGATGATGATCTCTTGGGAAAACACATTTAGTGTGTGGTATGTGGTTCTTGTCAGCACATGTTTATAGCAAGAAGTACACCCTGGAGTCTATGAGGGAGAGATTACTGGCTTGGGGGAGGGTTCTAGAATCAATACTCTGTCAGTTTAATAAGGCCAGATTTTGTGTAAGAAAGCAAAAACTGGGACTTCCATGGCAGTTCAGAGGTTAAAAGACTGTCTTCCATTGCAGGAGTTGCAGGCTCAACTAAGGTCAGGGAGCTAAGATCCTACATCTGTCCCAGCCAAAAAAAAAAAAAAAAAAAAAAACCCAAACAGAAAGAATATTGTAACAAATACAATAAAGACTTTAAGTGGTCCATATAAAATAATTTTTAATAAATAAAACTGAAAAAGCACAAACTCTTCCTAGAGAAGAGGGTAAGCACATTTCTTATAGTGCATTAAAAATAAGTAAAAATAATAGCCAACATTATAGAGAAGGGCATTTGACACACTGCTTAGTTTTTTTTTTTTTTTTTACTAATTTTCACTGCTAGTCATCAATGGAAGACTTTGCCTTACAGAAGGATATAGACTTTGCATTACTAAGTTCAGTTCAGTTCAGTCGCTCAGTCGTGTCCGACTCTTTGCGACCCCATGAATCGCAGCATGCCAGGCCATTACTAGACATATTCAATATAAACTTTACAATTTTGTTCCATTGTTTAAAAACTGAACTCCTTTCTAGGATGATATATTTTGAAAGTGGCTCCCCAGGTGACTCATCGGTAAAGTATCCACCTGCCAATTCAGGAGAGGCAGGAGGAGTAGATTCAATCCCTGAGTCAGGAGGGTCCCCTGGAGTAGGAAATGACAGTCCACTCCAGTATTCTTGGAAAATCCCATGGACAGAGGACCCTGGCAGGCTACAGCCCATAGGGTCACAGAGAGTCAGACATGACTGAGCGTGCACACACATGAATGCAGTTTCAAAGTAGAGAGCCACATATAACATAACTGAAGTAGGACTAAAGAGAGGCAGCCTGCAGTGTTGCTCTGCTTTTCGTTATGTGGATGTAACGACAGTATTGAGAGGAGAGGAAAGATGCAACAGTCTAGTCTCAGGGAGGTTCTGCATGATGAAATACCTGAAGTTGGATTCCCTGCTTTGGTTACATAAAGTAAGATTTAATAAATCTTAATCATCTGGGAGGCTGCACCTGTTATCATGAACCTGGGAAGGCTATGTATCTCACTCTCTAGGTAGAACTTTCTGTTGTAAGTATCTGACATGGAAACTCTCTCAAGTATCATTATTGGCTGTATTTTTAAAATTTATTTTTGTTCTATTTTATAAAGTCTGTGGTCTTACTTTTAGTGGAAAAACAACTTTTGGAGGTTATCAGGAATATCTTATATTTACAGCATTCCAAGGCCATTATTGTTGCTAGATTTTCATACTCTTTGATTATTGCATCTTCCTTCATTTCATATTAGCTTGATGACTGTATTCTATATCTTCACAGTGATGTAAATTTTAGCAATAAATGCAATGTCTTGTCTTACTGGATTCCACTAACGTTAGGTTGAAAAGCCCTAGGAATTTTGTTTCAGTCGTGTCATGTCTAATGATGACCTACTCAGCCTTTGAAAACATCATTCAATTACTCATTGCAGCATCGATTTTTCTCATGTTTCTCCTCATGGCATTTAAATGACTCTCACATCTTTCCTTTTACTACTGCAGAGGAGTGTTGTATGATGGCAGAAATATTTTGCTTTCCAGATTCAGAACGCTACACTCTGCTTTAAATCCTTTTGGAAACAAATTAGGGTATCAGTATATAAATGATGCCACATTTATTATTAATGGAAATTACTGTCTTCATAAAAGTAGTATATGAAAAGAATTTTTGTTGAAAAATATTTCAAATGCCTTCAAATCTATAAAAATAGATTACCAATGCTCTGTATCAAGAATACAATGTTCCTCAAACAACTTTTCTGAAGCAGTATCATGATTAATGGGAAAACAAGAAATCCAAGTAATCTCAATATCTAACCTTAAAAATAGAAATGATGTATCAGTTTCTTAAGACTAAATTTTATTCATGAATACTGTATTTATTAAAGCCATTTTGGAATAAAAATTCTTTGCAACTAAGATCAAATTCATTTACTGACAACAACTATATATTTTTCACCTGAATATTGCATTATACTCTTCTAAAATCTAGTTTTTCTTCACTTACGTAGAGGCAAATCTGTTTTTTTTCCCAGAGCATTATCAATTTTTTCCTACCACCCCTCTTTAGCCCACCTCCATTTTACATGAGGCATGCACCTAAATATTTTCTGTTCTGCATTACAGAAACTTGCAGAAAGGGCATTTAAAAAATTACACTGGCCCATATAACTTCGTCTCCACCACTTGTAAGAAATTCCACAAAAAGCTATAGCTGTTACCCTGGAAAAAGGCGAAACACTTAATTCACTAGATCTGGTTTCATAAATATTAGAAACTTTTAAATATTTTAAAAAATACTTTTAAAAACATTGCTAGAACGTTTATTCCATCTCCTTTGTAATATATATTTTCTCCCTTTCTAAACTAGGTTTTATATCATCTCATTTTTAATGTCTCAGTTGAAGGAGCTTTCATAAGACTTTAAAAGACATCCTGATTTGAATTACTCTTGCCCAGAAAATTATTTCTAATGTTTAACTTATATTCTCCTTTATTCAACTGTAGCTCTTCAGACTATTTTAGAAAATTAATTTTTCTCATAATTTTCCCCTTAAATCATTCTAGGTAATCTCAATATTTCATCTTTCTTAACACCACATAGTGCTCTTTAAATTTGCAGAATATCTGAAGGGAATTATGGTTTCCTTTAATTTTTCATTTTTGATGAAATGATGCAGATGTTCTCATTTAACTTAAATCTTAATTTCATAAAAAGGAAAGAAGAATCCCTTAGGACCTTTAGAATTTGTAAATTGCCTTGATTATTTGATGTTTCTATTGGTGTCAAAAACATCTTAGCATATTGTGCTCAAAATGGAGTGGAGAATTTTATCCTAAGCTTGACTCAAAAATAGAAAATCGAACAACACCCTTTAACCTTCCCCTTTTCTCCGCCACCTCACACTCTCATTCTCACATAAATCCTGGTGTTTGTAACTCCAAAATGTAATCTGAATCCTTTCATATCTTTTCATCTTGACTGATACCACTGGTGCAGGCCGCCACTGTTTCTTGTTTGAATTTTCACGTTATTTTCCTATCTGGTCTCATTGTTTTCGTTCTCACTCTCTTTCTAATTTATTTTGTAACTCACAAATCAGGCTATGTAACTACCCATGTTAAATCACCCCAAGACCTTCCCTTTGCACCTAGAATAAAACCTGAATTGCTTGGTTTACCAGTTCATACCTATCTTTCCAACCTTATTCAATATCACACTCATATTCTCCCCAGCATCCCCCTCCCCACAACTCATCCACCAAGAACACTGTACGGTGTTCTTCTCCTGCCAAACACTTTCCACATCAGTGTCTTTTTCTTTCTGTTCTTCATGCCTAGAATTCTTTCCCTACAGTCATGGCTGACCTTTTCTTCTTTGGGTCTCAGCTTAAAGGTGCTTGCCAGGGAGTCCTTCCCTATCCACCATAACAAAATTTAACCTCTCTCTCTTATCATACCCTTATTTCATTATAACACCTCTCACAATCTAGAATTATCTAGTGTAATTTCATTATCTCATTTCTTTTTGCTACTCTCAGTAGAATATAAGTTTCAATATCAAAACCAGTCATTTGTTAAAAATTACTGGCTCCTTTTAGTAGGAAATTACATTTAGAGACCAAAATCTGTGTGCTAGATGTGCACATTGCTATTGGAGTGTCATTATTTCTAGTCCTTCTCAGGGCTTACAGCCAGTGTATGTATTCTTTGTTGGGCTTTGCTGGTAGCTCAGATGGTAAAGAGTCTACCTGTAATATGGGAGACCCAGGTGGGATCCCTGTGTTGGGAAGATTCCCTGGAGAAGGAAATGGCAACCCACTCCAATGTCCTTGTCTGGAAAATCCCATGCACCAAGGAACCTGGCCAGCTACAGTCCGTGGGGGTAGCAAAAGAATCAGACATGACTGAGTGACTAACACTTTCATTTTCACTTGTTGTTAAAAAGCATGGTCAGTATCCTTCAAAAGTGTCAAGATCATCTATGACAAATAATGACTAAGGAAACATTCCGGATTAAAGGAGATGAAAAAGACATCATTTCTAAAGGTAGTGTGTTCTTTTAAAATGGATCCTGTATAAAAGCTTATAGTTTTCATACAAAGGTTGTTTTTAGTTTTGCATTCCCAGAATTGATACACTTTGAATGTGGACTGTGGATTAGATAACAATATTGTGAGTCAGTTCAGTTTAGTCACTAAGTCATGTCCGACTCTGTGACTGCATGGACTGCAGCATGGGCTTCCCTGTCCTTCACCATCTCCTGGAGTTTACTCAAACTCATGTCCATTGAGTCGGTGATGCCATCCAACCATCTCATCCTCTGTCGTCCCCTTCTCCTCCCACCTTCAGTCTTTCCCAGAATCAGGGTCTTTTCCAATGAGTCAACTCTTTGCATCAGGTGGCCAAAGTTCTGGAGCTTCAGCTTCACCATCAGTCCTTCCAATGAACACTCAGGACTGATTTCCCTTAGGATGGACTGCTTGGATCTCCTTGCAGTCCAAGGGACTCTCAAGAGTCTTCTCCAACACCACAGTTCAAAAGCAGCAATTCTTTGGGGCTCAGTTTTCTTTATAGTCCAACTCTCAGATCCACATGTGACTACTGGAAAAACCATAGCTTTGACTAGACTAGACAGACCTTTGTTGGCAGCCTGTTAAATATCTTGATTTTGTGCCATGGCTGTGCATGAAAATGTCCTTGTTCTTGGGAAATACACATGGAAACATTAGGGATAAAATATCATCTGTCTGCTTCTTACTCAAAGAAAATGTGCCCACATCTCACTCCTCTTTCTTCCCCCTGCATCTCTCATTTATTGAGAGAATTAGAGAAAGGGAATAAATTACTAACAACTGGGGAAAATTATAAATAATTGCATCTGAATAAAGGGTATATGAGAGCTCTTGGTTTTACATCCTTTTCAATAAGTTTATATGAAAATAGGGCTTCCCAGGTGGCGCTAGTTGTAAAGAACCCACCTGCCAATATAGGAGACATAAAAGACTTGGGTTTGATTCCTGGGCTGGGAAGATCCCCTGGAGGAGGCCATGGTAACCCCCTCCAGAATTCTTGTCTGGAGAATCCCATGGACAGAGAAGCCTGGTGGGCTACAGTCCATAGGGGTGCAAAGAGTCAGACATAACTGAAGTGACTTAGCATGTACACATATGAAAATAAAAATTTACAAAAAAATTAAAAAAATACTCTATATAGTTGCATAATTTTTATTTTGTCTATTTACATTGATGGGAATGATTGAGGTTTGAGATTGCATTTTTTTCCTTGATGAAGTAAAAGTTAAATCAGATAAATAACAGCATGTACAACATGTAAAACTGAATTTTTCTCTGAGAACAAAATTTGCTAATGCTATGTTTTTATGCAATTTTATGATTGCTTTACTCAACTATTAGTAACTCATCAGGTACAAACCACACAGAAGAATACTGATGCTTAGTTTTATTTCTTTTTTTTTTTTACAAAGAGAAAATCTTCTAAACAGCTTAAACTTGCCTAAAGCAATTTCAAGATGACCCAGCTCTCCCCAAGTGACTTCTCAAATTCTTAAGCTATTATCCTTTTGTTCAAACCCCTTTTCTAACTTTTCCCCAATTATAACAGCCATATAATTGCCAAGCTAAGATTCCTATAGACTATCTCTATCAAAGGATCAGGATAGGGAATGATAAACCTCTTAACAAAAACTTAATTCTGATTCTTTCCCCAGATTAAGGTTTCTTAGCAACCCATGAAACATTTTATCTGCTGATTCTATCATTTTGAGCACTTTGTTGAACCCTTGAATTGACCTTATACCTGTGTGTTTCCCCTCTTGTTGGTTTTGTTGGTCCAGGTTACATAAAATGAGGTTGGCAAACAAAAAGCAGTGTGACCACACATGTCTAAATGTATTTAGCCTTTAACACGACAATGGATTGTTTACAAACTTATGAACCAGAATCTTTATTTCTATTCTTTGTCTTCTGGGAATTACAGATGCAGCTCTGCTCAATGGGTGGCAGCGATGAGGAACAGAAGCTTGGTTTTAGCTAAAACAAGGATTTGAGATGAAAGAAGGGTCAAAGATGAATTCAGCCCGAGTTGCTCTAGCTGGGCAGCCTGAGCAGTGAAGCATGTATTTCAGTCTAACTTTCAAGAGAATGTTCCTACGCCAAGATGAGAATGCTGCACTACGCCAAGATGGGTGACTAATTCTCAGAGCATCCAACTTCTCTAAACAAATTCAATTCTGGATTTGAGTGCTGGGAAAACTGACTGATGGCATCAAAGCAGCACTGCCAGTGGTATTAAGAAATTGCTTGTGATACAAACAGCCTTGTTCACATTACTTTCTTCCTATTGACTTTTATTTGTGAGTGAGTGTGGGAGTTTTGCATCCTCTTTCTGTCTCTTCTCATTCAAAGTGATTCCATCTACTCCTGTGGTCTTAAGTAGCCACCCATCCTCTGGACAGTCTCAGTTTTTTTTTTTTCCTCTTGTAGCCCAGACCTCTCCAGACTTGAATTCCGAACTCTGATGGAGAAAACTTCTCATAGTTTCCAGGTGGGTATATGTAAAATGCATCCAAAACTCAGTATGTCTAAAATGAACTCCTGATTTCAACTCTGTTTCCTTTCACAGGTTCCCAGCTTTAGTAATGGTCAACTCCACTCTGTCTGTTACCCAGGACAAACTCATTCTTGTGGATTTTCTTTTCCTTATATCCCAACTGTAATGCCATTGCAAACTGAATTCAACAATACAGTTGTAATTATCCTCCCCTTTGTGTTGTCTACCCCAAAGAGTAGATCTTAACAAAAATCTCTGTCCCTCCTATCCACCTTGTTGTGGAATGTGAACTCAGGATCTTTCTGCTCCATCACCTTGTCCACATTGCCCTAAATAAACTTTTTAAAAATAGTCAACATCTGAAGAAAGTTTTTGTCAAACCCAATATTCCAAGACGAAATAGAGAGAAATAAAATCAAATATAATGATCTGGCAGTAAACAGGTCTTATTTCATTCTTATTTCAGCTTGACTGACTGTGCCACTTTGGGTAGGTTTCTTCTCTTATTTTCAATTTTCTTATCTCAAAGTGTGATTAAGAGCATTGTGTTTCTAATGGTGTTGTCTGGGTTAAATTAAAAACATGTGGAATACTTATCACACTGTTTGTCACGTAGTCAGTGTGCATAAGTGTTAGCTACCATCACTAATAAAGTTTCTTCATTCAAAAATCTTTTTTTGGTTTTAAAAGCTCAATAAAAATTTCAAAGTCCATTGAAAATTCAGCTTGAAAGACTTTGAAGAGTGTACTAAGGATATTTACCACCAATATTTTTTCTTCTGCCTATCATTCGCCAAACTGTCTCTAAGATTTCTCAAAAATACACTTCAAAGGTTTCTATATTGAAGGAAATTTATTTGACTGGCAGCATGATAGAGGAATTATTAGTAAAATACATTTTACCAATTTTACAACTCTCTCTGGTAGCATGATATCAAGATTTGATACTGTGATCTTAAATAACAAAACCAACCTTTGGAAAACTGTAAATTAGAAATTGTTTAATTTACTTTCTTTTCACTAAATCCCTATTCCAGCCTTAGACAGAGCTGCAGTCTTGTGGTTTTGGATATGATAGCTGCTATCACATGTGGCTTATATAGGCTCAAATTAAAATTTAAAAAAAATTACAATTCAGTCACTCAGCTGGACTCACCACATCTCAAGTGTTGCAGATTCATGGGACTAGTGGCTCCTATACTGGAGAATGTGCAAATAAAGCATTCCTATAACTGAAGAATGTTCTATTGGCCAGTGCTGTCCAAAACTCAAATAACTCGTATCCTTCCTTGGGCTGGCACCATCAAAACTGCTTCCTATTCAATGTCATCACTCTAAGGCGTTTTTTTTTGCTCTGAGATTTCTCTGTCCTTTTTCTTGTACTATCAGCTAATGGAAAGTCAGGTGCTGAAGTGCTAACAGGGAGAGAACTCTGGGATCATTTCCAGGTTAAGGACTGGCTAACCTTTCAGCTTCTGTTTTTCAGTGTGAGGTTCTAGGATAAATGCTATCATAATTAACTGGGATGACGATTTAAATTTTGTATTCTTGGGCCCCTCGTAAGATCTTCTGAATCTGCATTTTAATCCAGCTTCCTCATTGTCTGTTATGAAATGTTGAAGTTTGAGAACCTTTGCTGAGAAGAACAACCATCAGTTGTATCCAGTTACCAAGAACCTCATAGCTAGATGGCAATCTGCACAGGAACAGGGAGCAATGCCAAGTGCAAAGTATCAAGAGAGCTATTTTTGGAGAAGGATTGTTTCTG
This sequence comes from Antilocapra americana, assembly GCA_007570785.1. Lineage (NCBI taxonomy): Eukaryota > Metazoa > Chordata > Mammalia > Artiodactyla > Antilocapridae > Antilocapra > Antilocapra americana. The sequence goes on along the minus strand of ML661885.1, from coordinate 18,345,678 downwards.
TTGCTCTTCAAACCATCCAGTAATCAGCAACCTGCACCTAGGCTCATTGTAGACTTAGTGACTGACATGACTCAATGGCATAAATCCCACTTACTTACTCAGAGAATTGTCAAAACATTGCTCTTGACATGAAACACTTTCTTTATTAATGTTTTGCAATCATGTTTGCTTTTTTGCTTTCATTTTATTTTATTATTATTTTATTGTGATGTAATTGATAAAATCATAACATTTAAAGTGGACAATGTAACGATTTGATATATGTATATAGTGTGAAAGGGGAAAACATGTTCACTTTTCTAATTTGGTTTTGTAATTTAATGTTAAGTTATTTAAAAATTTCCCCTTACAAAGAGGGATTACATTTATAAAAGAATTTTTAAAAGTAAAATTAATGAAAATTGAAAAAACTGAGAAAAACAGACAAAAATAGACATTAAATAAAATTGAAAAGTATTTTATTGACTAGACAAAAAAGTCAAGACCAGAAGCAAAACTAAACAGTGGATAATCTTTCCTGGCAAGTCTCATCAAAGTAAAGAGTGTGTTATTAAATAATACTAAAAATAAGGAGGAAAAATATATACATGGATACAGACAATATTTAGATGACTAAAAATAAGACAATCTGGTGGAAAAATGAGCAAAGTTTCATTTTGCAAGTTATGTATAAAAATCTTAAATAGAGTCTTGTTTTATGAATTGTGAAACTTACAATGAAGTTATGATGATAAATACAGTGTAATTTGCCACAAATAGACCAGAAGAATTGACTAGAAGAACTTAGAAATAAGCCTTCAAAGATGAGAGAGCTTCCACTAGGACAAAGTTGGTATTGCTAAGCATTAGGGAAAATATGGTGTGAAAACAGGTGACTATCTACCTGGAAAAATGTAACCTGTGATCCCTAACTTGAACCATAATATAATTCCAGATGAATTAAAACCTTAAGTATGAAAAATCAAGTCATTAAAACAAAAAAGAAACTAGAAGCTGTTAGAAGAACTACTGTATTTTCTCTTCACCAACTCTATCAATCAACTTGTCTATCTCTGAATCCTATATTCTGGCCATGTGGATAAAATCTTCTTTCTTCAAACTCCAGGTTAATTATTCACTGGATCCCCTCTCCTCCTGCTACTCAAAATCTGAGTCTCCTTTCTCTCTCCTATTGCACTGATTTCTCACCACTCTGAGGAGATAGAACATGCGTGTTGCAGTCAATTGATCTCAGAGTCAGACAGGACTAAACAACAAGAAAAAAGAAAACCACCCTAGATCTCCTGCTCCCCTCCAGTTTTTTTTCTTTCTTTCTGTAAAGCAAAATCCATCAAGCAAGCATTGTCTACACTTACTCCCCTCCCATTCTCTCCCCAAACTCTCCACTCAGATGTTTATTCCCATTTCTTTGGAAGCTGCTCTTGACAAGATCACCAGAGACTTCCATCTTGTCTAGTTCAAGGGCACTCCTCAGTCCCTTTTCTCTGTTCTGTCAGCAGGATTTGACATAAATGGATCACTTTTTACATTGTGTAACACTTCCTTCACCTGGCTCCAGAAGTGGATTTACCTTGGAAGAATAAAGCTTAGACTGCAAAGAACTATGCATTTATAACTTTTTTTAAAAAAAGAGTTAAACACACAAATCAATAGATTTCTGATCATCTATGAGTAAACAATAAGAAAAGGTAATTAAAATAATGAAAAATATAAAATACATTGAAAATACTAAATGTATATGTATTAAAACTGTCATTATTGAAAGATAAAAGAAAAAAACATTAATAAATGAACAGTCATACCCCATTCTTAAAAGGTAAAACATAATAGTGAGAAATCCTAATTCTCCTGAATGTTATTACCCATTTAGTTACTCATAAATTCTAACTAGTGAGTTGAGTCTCAGTTTATCTTGAAAAAGAGTCAAGGAAATTTTGTAATAGAGTAATAATGAAAAGAAGTTTGCTTTGTCAAACATCGAAGTATATTCTAAGTAACAGCAATTAAAGACCCAGAAACATATGTAATTCTATATGAAAATTCTATATCTAATAAAAGTGGTGTTTTGAATCAATGGAAGGGAAAAGTCTTTGCAAAAATAGTATAATGATAATTAACTATTTATTTGGGAACAGATAGAATTAGGATATTATGTTACATCACATTTTTTAAAAGTCTGTAAGAAATAAAATCACAAAAATATTTAAAAAATAGGGAATAAGAACTGTCTGAGTATAATGTGAATGTCAGGAAAGCAGAAGAGAAAACAATATTGACAAATTGTTAAAACTGAAAAGTATCCAATCTGCAAAATAGTCTATAAATAAAATATAAAAAGGAAATTATAAAAATTTATCTTAGATACATAAATATCCATATATTAATTTTTATGTTTATTTAAATATTTAATATATGTTTAATTTTAATATTTATAGGTTTATAAAATAAAGAGCTAGATAATACCAATTATAAATTTTAAGTTGATAAAGTATATTGTATACATATTTGATAAATTGTTACTATATCTTATAAAGAAATAGCTTAACAAAATATATAAAGATGGGGAAAATAGAAGTGATTCACTACAGAGAGATAGCAAAGGCTGAAAAAACATTAAAAAGCCTTTAAACTAATTAATGACAGATATATGTTAATAAAACAATAATAAGGTAACTTTAATGTACACTAAGTTGACAAGAAATTAAAATTCTTAATATATAGAATGTTAAGAATAAAAGTATGTTTAATAATAAAGACCATTAAGAGACTCTCAAAACTACAACCATTTAAAGTACTCAATCCATTGGTATAGTAATTTCACTTCTAGAAATCCTACAGGTAGAAATACACAATGCAACCATTCCTGCAAAAGCAAAATATAGAGACAATCTAAGTGTTTATCAATAAGGGAATGGATAAATAAGTGGGCTCATCATGAAATACTGTATAACTATGAAAAAGAATATACCATCATGAAAAATCTCCATAATGGTTGTTTGAAAAACCAATGTATATCAGAAAAAAGGCATGGAATAATCACATTTCTGTTATTAAAACTGAGCATAACAAAATGAAACAAATCCCCCTACTCTGCTTCAACATTTGGAGATTATCCTAGTGTACATCTTAGATAGGTTGGAAGTATTCAGTTATTCATTTTGTGTCTATTTAAATCAGATTCAAGACCCCATCCTGTTTGTTTTATAAAGAATTCAACTGTAGCTGTGTTGATTAAGCCCATTCCATGCTCACTGGTTACTGTTTGATGTTGGGCAGAAGATCTAATCTTCAGTCCATCATTCTCGACACTGACCATCTATTTTACAACTCAGCAATGAACAGTTGAAATCTGATTTCTCCTGCTTACCTGGCACATGTAGAGTAGAGAAATTCTTATAGAATTACAAGTATGGAGCCCTTGTTTAAAGCCTTGCTTTCTTATGAAAGTCTTGCAATTAAATGGAGAAACCTTGGCACCAAGGGTGGTGAATTTGAACACTAGTAGTCTCCTTCTTCACTCTCACAAATTCCCCAATTTTCATTCTTTAGTTTGGGTAAAGTTGTTCTCTCTCCTTTAATGGACCTCAAAATTTCTCCCCTTTTACCTAGCTTTTTGTAAAAGTACCTAGGAAACCTATTTTCTTTCTTTTATTTTAGCCACATCTTCTGACATGTAGGATCTAAAGTTCCCCTACCAGGGATCAAACCCATGCCCCATGCAGTGGAAGTGCAGAGTCTAAACCCCTAGACTGCCAGAAAAGTCTCTATGTGTGTGTGTGCTGAGTTGCTCAGTCGTGCCCAACTCTTATATGATCCCATGGATAGTAGCCCACCTGGCTCCTCTGTCCATGGGATTTTCCAGGCAAGAATATCTGAGCGGGTTGCCATTTCCTTCTCCAGGGGTTCTTCCCAACCCAGGGATCAAACCCAAGTCTCTTGCATCTCCTGCATCGGCAAGTGGATTCTTTACCACCATGCCACCTGAGAAGCGAGGGAAGTCCCTAGATAACTTTTTATATGAGTTAAAATTACTATAAAAGACTGAAGAAAATGGTCTTGGAGCCACTTCTGTTTTTATGCTTGCCCCTCCATCCACAACAAAAAAGAAATCCTGAACAAAAAGCATGTAAAATATGCATCAGTCAGTTCAGTGACTACAGCACGCCAGGATTCCTAGTCCATCACCAACTCCCAGAGCTTGTTCAAACTCATGTCCATTGAGTCGGTAATACCATCCAACCGTCTCATCCTCTGCCATCCCTTTCTACTCCTGCCTTCAGTCTTTCCCAGCATCAGGGTCTTTTCCAATGAGCCAATTCTTTGCATCACGCGGCCAAAGTGTTAGAGTTTCAGCATCAACATGAGTCTTTCCAATGAATATTCAGGACTGATTTCCTTTAGGATTGACTCCTTGGATCTCCTTGCTGTCCAAGGGACTTTCAAGAGTCTTCTCCAACACCACAGTCCAAAAGGATCAGTTCCTCAGAGCTCAGCTTTCTTTATAAGCCAACTTTCACATCCATAAACGACTACTGGAAAAACCATAGTTTTGACTAGATAGACCTTTTGTTGGCAAAGCAATGTCTCTGCTTTTTAATATGCTGTCTAGGTTTGCCATACCTTTACTTCCAAGGAGCATGTGTCTTTCAATTTCATGGCTGCAGTCACCATCTGCAGTGATTTTGGAGCTCCCAAAAATAAAGTCTCTCACTGTTTCCATTGTTTCCCCATCTATTTGCCATGAAGTGATGGGACTGGATACCATGATCTTAGTTTTCCGACTGTTGAGTTTTAAGCCAACTTTTACACTTTCCTCTTTCACTTTGATCAAGAAAGAGGCTCTTTGGTTCTTCTTCACTTTCTGCCATAAGGGTGGTATCATCTGTATATCTGAGGTTATTGATATTTCTCCCAGCAATCTTGGTTCCAGCTTGTGCTTCATCCAGCCCAACGTTTCACATGATGTTCTCTGCATATAAGTTAAATAAGCATAGTGGCAATATATAGCCTTGATGTACTCCTTTCCTGACAGGGAACTAGTCTATTGTTCCAAGTCTAGTTCTAGCTGTTGCTTCCTCACCTGCATACATATTTCTCAGGAGCCAAATAAGGTGGCCTGGTATTCCCATCTCTTGAAGAACTTTCCACAGTTTGTTGTGATCCACACAGTCGAAGGCTTTGGTGTAGTCAATTAAGCAGAAGTAAAGTTTTTCTGGAACTCTCTTGCTCTTTCAATGACCCAACAGATATTGGCAATTTGATCTCTGGTTCCTCTGCCTTTTCTAAAACCAGCTTGAATATCTGGAAGTTCACAATTCATGTTGAAGCCTGGCTTGGAGAATTTTGAGCATTACTTTGCTAGCGTGTGAGATGAGTACAACTGTGTGGTAGTTTGAACATTCTTTGGCATCACCTTTCTTTGGGACTGAAATAAAAACTGACCTTTTCCAATCCTGTGGCCACTGCTGGGTTTTCCAGATTTGCTGGCATATTGAGTGTAGCACTTTCACAGCATCATGTTTTACAATTTGAAATAGCTCGACTGGAATTCTATCACCTCCACTAGTTTTGTTCCTAGTGATGTTTCCTAAGGCCCACTTGACTTCACGTTCTAGTATGTCTGGCTCTAGGTGAGTGATCACACCATCGTGGTTATCTGGGTCATGAAGATCTTTTCTGTATAGTTCTTCTGTGTATTCTTGCCACCTCTTCTTAATATCTTCTGCTTCTGTTAGGTCCATACCATTTCTGTCCTTTATTGTGCCCTCTTTGCATGAAATGTTCCCTTAGGAACATTTAGGAAAATTAGACATCTCTAGTTTTCATAAAGAGATCTCTAGTCTTTCCCATTCTATTGCTTTCCTCTATTTCTTTGCATTGATAACTGAGGAAGGCTTTCTTATCTCTCCTTGCTATTCATTGGAACTCTACATTCAAATGGATATATCTTTCCTTTACTCCTTTGCATTTTGATTCTCTTTTTTTCTCAGCTATTTGTAAGGCCTCCTCAGACAACCATTTTGCCTTTTTGTATTTCTTTTCCTTGGGGATGCTTTGATCACCACCTTCTGTACAATGCCACGAACTTCCGTCCATAGTTCTTCAGGCACGCTGTCTAGCAGATCTAATCCCTTAAATCTATTTGTCACTTCCACTGTATAATTGAAAGAGTTTTGATTTAGGTCATGCCTGAATAGTCTAGTGGTTTTTCCTACTTTCTTCAATTTAAGTCTGAATTTGGCAATAAAGAGTTCATGATTTGAGCCACAGGCAGCTCCAGGTCTTGTTTTTGCTGACTATATAGAGCTTCTCCATTTTTGGCTGCAGAGACTAAATCAATCTGATTTCAGTATTGACCAGCTGTTGATGTCCATGTGTAGAGAGAGTCTTCTCTTGCGTTGTTGGAAGAGGGTGTTTGCTATGATCAATGTGTTCTCTTGGCAAAATTCTGTAAGTCTTTGCCCTGCTTCATTTTGTACCCCAAGGACAAATTTGCCTGTTATTCCAGGTATCTCTTGACTTCCTATTTTTGTATTCCAGTCTCCCATGATGAAAAGGACATCTTTTTTGAGTGTTAGTTCTAGAAGGTCCTGTAGATCTTAATAGAACCATTCAAGTTCAGCTTCTTCAGCATTACTGGTCAGGGCATAGACTTACATTACTGTAACATTGAATGGTTTGCCTTGGAAATGAACAGAGATCATTCTGTTGTTTTTGAGATTGAACCCATAAACTGCATTTTGAACTCTTTTGTTGACTAAATGGCTACTCCATATCTTCTAAAGTTTTCTTGCCCACAGTAGTATATATAATGGTTATCTGAGTTAAATTCACCCATTCCAGTCCATTTTAGTTCACTGATTCCTAAAACGTTGATGTTCACTCTTGCCATCTCCTGTTTGACCACTTTTAATATACCTTGATTCATGGACCTAACATTCCAGTTTCCTGTGCAATATTGTTCTTTACAAAAGCACCAGTCACATTCGCAACTGGGTTTGTTTTTGCTTTGGCTCTGTCTCTTTATTCTTTCTGGAGTTATTTCTCCATTCTTCTCCAGTAACATATTGGGTGCCTACCGACCTGGGGAGTTCATCATTCAGTGTCCTATCTTTTTGCCTTTTCATATTCTTCATGGGTATGCATATGCATAACTGGCTAAATTGATAGGCAGAGGATAGGAATGGGATACAGGAAGGACAAATAGGAAAAATAAACACATTTGTAATGAACATATCCTTATATTCTGATTATGTGCACAGATAAAGATCTGTAACATTATCAAGTAATTTTTAAAAAAGTTATGTCTGAGTTGTGAGATTTGTGGTGAGGAAAATGTCTCTACTTTTAAACTTATATGTAACTGTGACATAGTTACAAGAATTTTCTGCTTTGTTGATTAGAAAAGAAAGATTAACTCAGGAAGCTAAATAGATCAATCAAGAGTTTGTATAAAAATTCAGTTTAGGATACTTAGAGTTATCATTAAACTAAAGACAGTGTCTAAACTTTAAGATACTGTGCTCACTGGGGTCATGGAGATACAGAACAAAAGTCTGGATGTTTGTTTAAAACAAATTCTTTATTATTGTTTGAACTATTTGAAAACTAAAACTCTAGTTATGAAAAAAGAGCAATATAACACGTATGTTTCCAAAGGGTACATTTTTTGGAGCTTTTGAAGATGTGGATTAGAGGAAAAAACCTCAGGCAAAGATCTAGTTCTTCAACAACAAGAAATTAACATGCTTTAAGGCACTGAGAAACATATTGAGCCATCTTCATGCTGATTGTTAGTCTGGAGGCCATTAGAAACACAACCAAGCAGGATTCTGACAAGCCAGTCTTGGTTTAATTTAGAACAATTTCTTCTTGTGCAGTAGAATATCTATTAACAGACTTAGAAGTTGAGAGCTGGACAGAAAGACACATATTTGCCTGTGAATCCCAAAGTTCTTTGCTCTAGGAAATAGGAGGGGCAAGAACCAAGTAACCAGAGACATGTCCATAGAAAGCGTTGCTCCAGTGGAGGGTAGAGATTTTACAGGTCCTAAACCAAGGAACTGGAACCTCCATAACACTTGGGAACCTGAATCTTAGAGATTTAGTTTGAGGAAAGACATTTTGTCTCTTATCCACAGGTAAGTTCTTGCCACCCAGTTGAACCATAAGAAGATAAAACTAAGAATTGAAACCTTTTTTTAAAAAGCCCAAACTGTTAGTAGTTGAGCAACTGAGTCACCAGCAGCAACAAAGGAGAAAAGAGGTACATGACTGTGCCTGCTAAGTCACTTCAGTCATGTCCGACTCTTTGCGACCCCATGGACTGTAGCCCACCAGGTTCCTCTGTCCATGGGATTCTCCAGGCAAGAATACTGGAGTGGGTTGCCATTTTCTCCTCCTGGGATCTTCCTCACCCAAGGATTCAACCTGAATCTCTTATTTCTCCTGCATTGGCAGGCAGGTTCTTTACCAATAACACCATCTAAGACCACGAGTTAACTCAAGTGAAGTATTGTCATCAAAATTACATCAGAAAATTTTATCATTGTAAAAGAAACAGAGTAGTAGGATAATGTAGTAGTATTAACAAAACTCTATCAGGTTCATGCTTTCCCAAATACCTCATTTGCTCCCTAAACTAAACAAAATAAAATTGTTGGCTCTGGGCTCTGCCTCCATGTCTGACCACATCCCTGCTGTGACTGTATCTTCTCCTGTTTGTTTTGTTCAAACCAATCTGTCCTCCATGCTCTTCTTTGAATAAGTCACAATTTACCTATGAAATGTTTCTTATTAAAGAACCATTAAAATTCAAGTATCACCAAGTATTTGGATATTTGAATTTTGAAAATTATTTCATAATTAAAAAAACCCAATTTTCTGGTTCTTCTTGTGAGCATTAACACTAATTGAGCATGTCACTGTGCTAAGTCCTTTGTCACCAACATCCCATAATGAAGATGTGATTTTTTTTGATGTGTATCATTTTTGCAGTCTTTACTGAATTTGTTATAATATTGCTTCTGTTGTATGCTTTTATTTTTTTGTCCACGACGTTTGTGGGGTCTTAGCTCTCTGACCAGGGATTAAATCCATGCATCTGCATTGGAAGGTGAATTCTTAACCATTTTACCTCCAGGGAGGTCCCAAGGTGTGATTTTTATCCCTGTAATACAGATGTGGAAACTGAGGAAAGCTAGGAGAATGTCAGAGCAAATAGTAAAACTCTGTTTTTAACCAATTTTTAACCAATTTTAATTCCTCTGAGGTAATGTAAGAGTTGGGCTGATATGTATATTTGTGAAGAACATTTGAAAACCTATATAATTAAAAAAAAAACTTGTAGAATTTTCTTTCAGTGGTTGTCATAAGATTTTGCTCATTCCCAATATAGAAGAATTCTTTGTCTATGTACAAACACACACACACACACACACACACACACTGGAGTACTATCCATGTTTTCCCCAAAGCTATAAAAAGGTTACTTGATCTAAAAAAAGATATTCAGCTTCACATCTTATGAGATCCTATATAGTTTTAATATCTGTCCTGCCCTGCAGCTATCTCCTAACAATAAACTATACATAGGAATTATAGTGTAAGGGAAAAATAAAGATATATAGTGACACCAATATATGAAAGCAAAACACCTGGAAATTCAGTGAAAATATTAATAAACTCAGTGAAAAAATTCAGTCAAACTTTTGCTATTATGTAGATAAGAAAGAAATGAAGAGTTAGTTCAGTTGAATAGATGTTTTGGTATTATTTGAAAATAAAGTGACTTAAAATATTTTCTCCCCTGTTTCCAGATTAGTCTTTTGTGAGTCTGACCATTTAATTTTAGTCTTAGGTCAGTTCACAAATTCAAGTGAAAGTGTTAGTCACTCTGTTGTGTCTGACTCTTTGCGACCCCATGGACTGTAGCCTGCCAGGCTCCTCTGCCCATGGAATTCTCCAGGCAAGCATACTGGAGTGTGTAGCCATCCCCTACTCCAGGGGATCTTCCGGACCCAGCGATCAAACTCTGGCCTCCTGCATTGCAGGTAATCCTTTACTGTCTGAGCATAAATAAATGTTGAGGTTTTTGCTCAATGGATTGTATTATTCTCAGAGAAACAATGAATTACATCTATATTACCAGGCTTTTCATTTAAAGAAGTATATTTTAGAATATTGATGTGGGAATGATGTCATAGTTGTAAGATATTCTTGTAGAGTGGTCAATAACTCAAATCGCCTGATTATATTTAACAAGTGGATTCCTCCCAAGATACTTTGTCCTACTCCTATAGGTGAAATAAAAGCAACTCAGGAAAATCTGAGCATGTAGGCTCAGGTAAAGACACCAGTCAGAGAAAGAAGATCTCAGGGGTAGATCCTGAGGATGGAAACTGTGGTGGCCTTGAAAAGAAGTAACTGTGGAGGCTTGTCTGGAGTATCCTGTGGACAGGGTGGCAAGTTCCCACTGGAGGAGAAAAGAAACACATGTGCCTCCATTCTTTTTTTGGTTTTGCTAAAATACACATAATGTAACTTTACTATTTCAACCTCTTTTAGATGTTCAATTCACTGGCATTAAGTATACTCACATTATTGCGCAAACATCACCACTGCCAGTCTCCAGAGCTTCTTTATCATTTCATATCCAATCTCTACATCTCAACAATAATTCCCATTCCTCTCTCCCCTTTGTCACTGGTCAATGCTATTCTATTTTCTATGTCTATGAATTTTACTTATATACTATAGACAGAATTTTTGTGCTCCAACCTGCATTAGTATGTTGAGATTCTCATCCCTAATGTGATAATATTAAGAAATGGGACTCTAGGTGATTAGGTCATGAGGGCAAAGTCTCATGGATTGGGTTAGTGTCCTCATTAAAATAAAAGACTGAGAGATCAGCACTGAAATATATACTTTATCAGGTGTAAGTGAGATAGCTAGTAGGAAGTTGCTGTATAACATAGGAAGCTCAGACTGCTGCTCTATGATGACCCAAAGGGGTAGGATACAGGTGGGTGGGAGAGTGGCTCAAGAAGGAGGGGATACATGTGTACTTATAGCTGATTCACACTGTAGTATGGCAGAAACCAACACAACATTGTAAATAAGTATCCTGTAATTAAATTATACATATATATATATATATGTATATATATATATATTTTTTTTAAGGAGAGACTCCAGAGACCTCCCTGTCCCTTCTGCCATTTGCGGACATAGCAGGAAGAATGTCTATGAACATCAGACATTGGATCTTCCAGCACTTTGACACTGAACTTCCTAGCCTCTAGAGATGTAAGAAATTAATGCTTGTTGTTTATAAGCCACCAAGTCCATGGCATTTTGTTGTAGAAGTCAGAATTGACTAAGATGGAAACATACATGTTCTTTTGCATCTGATATTTCACTTAGTGCAATGTTTTCAAGTTTCTTCCTTGGTGTAGTATGTATCAGAATGTTATTCCTTTTTAAGGCTGAATAATATTCCCTTGTATGGAAATACCACATTTGTTTTTCCATTAGTCTGTTGATGTACATTTAGGTGGTTTCCATCTTTGGTTATTGTCAATAATGCTGATATAAACACAGGCTTTACTAATATCTATTTGAATCCCTGCTTTCAACCCTTTTCAGTATATACCCAGAGAGGTGTCTTTAAATTTTAGAAATTTTAATTGAACTACAACAAACAGAATGGTGCACAAATCATAAGTGTACAGTTTAATGAACTGTCCATAAGCAAACACACCTGTGAGATCAGAAGGCAGATCAAAACACAGAACCTTACTTGAACCACAAATCTCACCTATTTCCTGTCCCTCCCCAGAAGTGCCTAACCTCCTGACTTTTAACCCCTTAGACCAGTCTTGTCTGATTTGAACTTTATACAAATGGCATCATACAACATGTACTCACTTTTGTCATTCAACACTATGTTTGTGAGACTATGAATATTATGTTTCTGAAGTTAGCAAGATCTCAAAAAAAAATCCATATTGCTACAAGGTAGTTTTAGTTTGTCCCTTCTCACTGATACATAATGTCCCATTAGGTGACTATTGCACAATCTATATGCTCATCCATGATCAATGAAAATTATGCTTCCATTTAAAACTCTTTGAGTCTCACAAAAAGCATAGGTGGTTGAAAGTCCTTGTACAGGAATCTGCCTGCAATGCAGGAGACCCTGGTTCAATCCTCGGGTCCGGCAGATCCCCTGGAGGAAGAAATGACAACTCATTGCAGTCTTCTTATCTGGAGAATCCCATGGACAGAGGAGCTGGGCAGGCTACCGTCCATGGGGTACAAAGAGTAGGACACAACTGAGTAACTAACACACACTCACATTCTCACAAAAACCATAGGTGGCTGAGGGTACCTGTAGAGGAACTCAGGGAATTGGACTTCAGCTCCTACGATTTCTTGTACTACAAGGGAAAAAATTAACAAGGCGACTATGTACTTTGTCTTGGAAAAAAAGCCATCAATTAAACAATTTGACTTTCAATGCATATTTGGGGTTCTCTTTGATTTGTTGGTACTTCTCTTCAGCTGGGGCTTCCTGATGACAAGAAAAATACTCTTCCCCTTTTCATCCTTTCCTTAGGGATACTTACCTAGACAATCTGGAAATTGTTCTTTCTCCTCAATATTAAAGGGTGATCCAACATTAGTCCTTCTATATTTTAATGTCAATATGGCTTAGAGGCCTTGCCCCTGAAGTCGTATTCCAAGGAATGGAGGTGGGGTGGAAGTAAGATGTGGGAGGAAGAGTGAGCATCCAGCCTGAGTACCTGTCTCTTGCTCCTTCTTTCAGAGCCACAGGATCTGTAATTCTTGGCACATTCAGTGTATTCCTTTTGACTCAACTCTCCCTTCAAACCTCCTCTTCACTCTACCAGCACCAGACCAGAACATTCCAGGGTGATTCCCCACTTTTTCCTACAAAGTCTCCTCAAAGATATTATAGTCTATTACTCTAGTTTCTGCTGCCCTTCTTCCTACCCCTACTCCTACCGCCATGACTGTGTTGAAGAACTGTTTTCAGACTCATGCTCCAGAATGTTTTCAGCCTTAAATTATTTGTCCCTTAGAGGTACTCCTTTTGGGGGAGTAGCACATGACATAGACTTATCGTTTGCTTTGCTAAAAGTTATATTATGGAATATCAAGAAACTCTAGAATTAGGAGACGGAATAAATAGATAATGGCTAAAATTCCTCAAGCTTTAGGGCAAACAGGATCCAGATCTTCTTGCCTTTAGGGACTTTAGCAGTGGACTCTGTTCATGTTGGTTCATCTTGTGTTGATGGCAGTGAGATTTAGCACAAAGAATAGGAGAGCTATGGACTAAATTGTATCCCCCCTCAAATTCATCTGTCAATGCCCCGTACCCAATGTGACTGTATTTGAAGATAAGGCTTTTAGGAGGTAATTAAGGTTAAATAATAATGCTTCCATGGTGGCTCAGATGGTAAAGTATCCACCTGCAATGCAGGAGTCCTGGGTTCGATCCCTGGGTTAGGAAGATCCCCTGGAGAAGGGAATGGTCACCCATTCTGGTATTCTTGCCTGGAGAATTCCATGGACATAGGGACTTGGCGGGCCATATTCCATGGGGTTGCAAAGAGTCAGATACAACTGAGTGACTAACACTTTTCACTTTCACTAAGGTTAAATAAAATCATAAGATGATAAGAATGGGGCTTTAGTATTGGTGGCTTTATAAAAAGAGGAAGACAGAGATCTCTGTCTTGTTACCACATGAAGGCATAGCCAGAAGGTAACAATCCACAAGCCAAGAAGGCTGTCACTAGGAATCAAATACAACACAGCCCCTTAATGTTGGACTTCCCAGCCTCCAGAATGGTGACAAATAAGTTTTTGTGTTTAAGCCACCGAATCTATGTCATTTTGTTTCGGCAGCTGGAAATGACTAATACAATGTGTCTCAAAGCTGGAGCTCTGTGCCTTTGAATGAGTCACTTAGGCTCTTTGAGTGGTTTTCTAATTTGTCAATAGACAAATAAATACTTATTCCATCCAAGTGGCTGGAGTATCATTGAGATAGCATACATAAAGTATGATGAATGTAGAGTGAATTCTTAAAAGGTTACTTCCTTTTCCTCTTTCCAGCATTTGTTTCTTATCACCTGCTCACAACTGTAAACTGTGAAGGGGCCCATAACGCCACCACTACTTTCAGTCGGACATAATAATAAAAACAGCTTAATAAAAAGTATTAAGTACTCCATACAGATGAGACACTGTACCTGACACTTTATTTGCATTGTTGTTATTCAGTCACTAAGTTATGTTCGACTCTTTGTGACCTCGTGAACTACAACATGCCAAGTTTCCCTATCCTTCATTATCTCCTGACGTTTACTCAAACTCATGTCCATTAAGTCAGTCATGCCATTATCTAACTATCTAATTTGCAGTTTTCTTATTATTTGCATATTATTATTATTTGTATATTATTATCTTACTATATTCTCACAGAACAATTTGAAATAAATATGGTTATTCCTCTTAGTGGGTAAGGAAACTGAGGCTCAGAGGAGCAGGTAAATTCTCAAGACTACATAGTTATTGTACAGTGGAGCTGAGATTCATATCCATGGCTGTCTGACTCCCTGGGCTGTGTTCTTAATCATTTTCTTATTCCCAAGTATATGATTATTGCTCATTCAACCCGAAGGGCACAGGAGATTCAATCACTGCTCTCATGCACCTCACTATCTAGCAGGAAAGGCAGAAGTGAAAATCAATAATTAGTAAGTAGTGTGATAAATGTTAAATTTGCACAGGATGTTACTCAGTACAGGGGACAGCCAAGTGTCCGAGGAGGCCAAGGAATAGTTCCAGAATCAGTCTGCTGGAGTGACAAGGTTGAGAAGGACATTTCAGGCTGAGGGAATAAAAGCATAAGGGCAAGGCTCATTGAAGAGCCCCATGGAGTTCTGGGTGCCTGGAGTCAAGGACACACACTAGGGAAATGCAGTCAATGAAGCAGGAGAGGTGTGTTGAGACCAGATTATGAAGAACATTTAAATGACATACAAAGGGATTTAAGCTCGCTGCTGCAGAACACAAGCCATTCTTGCATGTGTTCCCCCTTGAGACAGTGTTTCTTCATTAAAAAGTTTGTGTCCCTTTTGTCTCTGAGTATCCAAAGCCTAGCAGGGACAGTTACTCAACCAATATCTGCTGAATGAAAAAGTGAATGAATAAGTATAAAAGGAAAGCACATCACAGTACATACTTTGACTGCAGAGGTACAGGGTTAGAGTTTGCCAAGATGAAGGCAACAGATGACAGTGGAGTTGTGTAGCAAAGGTATAATGAGGGGGATATTGAAAAGTCATCCAGGAGAGTGACTGTAATTAAACAATACAGAAAATTTAGTGGGTTAATTGAGGGTAGTGTAACTTGAGGTGGAGGAGGGGAGAAGCAGATTTGAAGAGCATGCAGTTGCTTTTGGATACATTGTGCTGGAAATGGTTGGAACCTGCCAAGTTAAAATTTCTAGTTGCCATGAGGATTTGAAAGTTCAAACTAAGAGGGATGATATTAAAACCATGTCAATACCTGTTGACTTTGAGAGACAGTATGTACAGCAAGACTGGAAGGAGTTGTGGAGTAAAACCTTAAGGATGAGCAAGTATTTTCCAGATATTAATACATGGTATGGAATCTTATTTTGTCATCATCAATAGAGAAAGAGGAACCTAGAATGTGAACTTCAGAGGAGTAAGGAATAAGCTGAATCTTAGGGCACTCAACAGGATTAAATTCTACAGAGAGAAGTAAATTTAACACTACTTGCTATGTATTGTTTAGCATTATATTTATTAGGGAAATTATATTCTATCTATGGAATTATTTCTAAAACAATTTTGAGGGTCTGCTTGGCTTGGTACTATATTTTTTTAATGAATTGGATGTATTTTATATTCAGCAGTAGAAACTGAGCATTTTAAAAAGTAAATCATACCCACAAATGACATTTTCATGAAAAAAAATGAAGGATGTTAATATAGTGTGATACCAGGAGGATACAGTAAATGCAATTGCTTGTTTGCTCAAGACATCATTAAGTAAGCGCTTGGTAGGTGACTAAAATGAGACCCAAGTGGGAATTTCAGGGCAACTAGTATGATAACTTTTCTGGTGGAAAGCACTCTTCAGGATGACAAGGTGAATATAATATCTCTTGAATATGTGGGGATAGTCTGAGAGGCTTTGGACAGAATGATTTTATTACAAATAGAAGCATAACTGAAGATTTAGCATAGAGATTCATTTGCAAAAATAAGAATTGTTTTCATGGTTGGGAAAGGCGTTAAGACATTTTATTGTTGTTCAGTCGCTAAGCCATGTTTGACTCTTTCGGATCCCATGAACTGCAGCACACCAGGCTTCCCTGTCCTTCTCTGTCTCCCAGAGTTTGCTCAAACTCATGTCTGTTGTGTTGATAATGCCATCCAACCATCTCATCCTCGGTCATCCCCTTCTTCTGCCATCAATCTTTCCCAGTTCAGGGTCTTTCCAATGAGTTTGCTCTTTGCATCAGGTGGCCAAAATATTAGAGTTTCAGCTTCAGCAGCAGTCCTTCCAGTGAATATTCAGGGTTGATTTCCTTTAGGATTGACTGGTTTGATCTCCTTTCTGTCCAAGAGACTTTCAAGAGTCTTTCAAACCACAATTCAAAGGCATCAGTTCTTTGGTGCTTAGCCATCTTTGTCTATCTTTCACATACATACATGACTACTGGAAAAACCAAAGCTTTGACTATATGGACCTTTGTCAGCAAAGTGATTTCTGCTTTTTAATGTGCCATCTAGGTTTGTCATAGCTTTTCTTCCAAGGAGCAAGAGTCTTTTAATTTTGTGGCTGCAGTCTGAAATGACTTTGGAACACAAGAAAATAAAATCTGTCATAGTTTTCACTTTCTCCCCAACAATTTGCCATGAAGAGATGGGACCACTTGCTATGATCTTGGTTCTTTGAATGTTGAGTTTTAGGCTGGCTTTTTCACTCTCCTCTTTCACCCTCATCAAGAGGCTCTTTAGTTTCTCTTTGCTTTCTGCCACTAGAGTGCTATCATTTGCATATCTGAGGTTGTTAGTACTTCTTCGGACAATCTTAACTCCATTTTATGTCATCCAAGCCAGCATTTTGCATGATGTATTCTGCATATAAGTTAAGTGAACAGGATGATAATATACAGCCTTGATGAGCTCCTTTTTCAGTTTTGAACTAGTCCATTGTTCCATGTCCAGTTCTAATCTTTGCTTCTTGACCTGCATACAGGTTTTTCAGGAGACAGGTGGGTGGTCTGGTATTCCCATCTCTTTAAGAATTTTCAACAGTTTGCCATGATCCACACAGTCAAAGATTTTATTGTAGTCAATGAATCAGAAGTAGCTGTTTTTCTCTTGCTTTCTCTATGATCCAGTGTACACTGGCAATTGAATCTCTGTTTTCTCTGCCTTTTCTAAATCCAGCTTGTATGTATGGAAGTTCTCAGTTTACAGATGGGGCTTCCCCAAAGACTCAGTCTGTAAACAATCTGCCTGCAATTCGGGAGACCTAGGTTCGATCCCTGTGTCAGGAAAATCCCCTGGAGGAGGGTATGGCAACACACGTCAGTATTCTTGCCTGAAGAATTCCATGGACAGAGGACCCTGGAAAGCTACAGTTCATGGGGTTGCAAGGAGTAAGTCATGACTGAGTAACTAACACTTTCACTAAAACTTTGTAGTTTTTAATTATTTGGAAATTTATGTTATAATTCAGTTTTTAAAATATTTGTTGAATCTATGGAATAAGTGTGCCTAGTCTATGTAAAATATCTGTTCTATGCAAAGGAAAAAGAAATCTATATTTCATTTAAAATTTTTTAACAGAAGCATAATATGTATGGAAAAAGTGCAGATAAGAGTGCATAATATTGTGCAACTCAATTTTTTTTTTTGGCTCCATTGAGTCTTCTTTGCTGCTTGGGCTTTTCTCTAGTTGTGGCAAGTGGAGGCTACTCTCGAGTTGCAGTGCATAGACTTCTCATTGCAGTGGCTTCTCTTGCTTCTGAGCACAGGCTCTAGAATGAGCAGCCCTCACAAGTATGGCACTTGGGCTCAACAGTTGGTTGTTGGTGACGTCATGTTTCTTGGTCTGGGAGTAGATTTCACAGTTGTGTCCAGTTGGTGAAAAACTCCTTCATTTGGGGCTTCCCTGGTGGCTCAGTGGTAAAGAATCTGCCTGCCAATGCAGGAAACGTGTGTTCAGTCCCTGGACTGGGAAAAATCCTACTTGCTGAGTTGCAAGTAAGCCTGTGTGTCACAAGCATCAAGCCTGTGCTCTAGACCCTCCCCGGCCATCTGCCTTCTACAACATAAAATCTTAAACTTGAAACACTAGATTCCATCAGATTCTCTACCATATAAACAGAGAATAGTCCCTTGAAGGTGAAGCATGTATCAATTCATTTATTTCCTTCTAGACGCATCCATGGCTGACTTTGTTCATGTTTACCTGAAGGCCTCATGTAGAGTTTGGCACATGGTAGGCTTTCAATAATTAGACTGACTAATAAGAATAGGAAGCAATGGAAGCTAAGAAAAAGTGAGGTTGTGAGCCAGAAATTATTCTTTGTGATAAAGGGTTGGGTCTTGGTGGTACTGAAGTACCAACCTACAGCTGAGCCAGTTTTCATTCATAGCATAACTCAGAGTAGGGCGGAAAGAAAAGAGTAATTCTCTGGGGGCTGCTTAGATCTTCTATGATAAGATCTGAGAAAGGAGGGTTGATAACTTCACCATTTCTGATTCTGTTATGACATCAGAATGGTTGTCTAATACAGTCTGACAAAATTCTGGCAGAGAATGTGAGCAAATTTTTCCCTTTCATTCCTTGGGAAGTTAAAATAGTCACTTCCTGGATACCACAAGGAAGTTACATTTGAAGGAAATGAATTTCACTAGTAGTATTTTGTCATTGCTCTTCTTTCTATGTGTTAGAATTTTCTTCCAATCTATTTACTGATAAATATTAGAGATATGTAAATTGACTACAAGAATAGTCAATGATATCTAATGCTGCATTTAGTTGCCTAAATATTGTCAATAACCTTGATTTTCTAAACCTTCCATTATCCAAATGGAATTTAATTCAATGATACTAATAAAAATTAAGATGAAGTGAATGCTTATTATAAACCAGCCCTGTCATTTAAATAAATGAACTCATTAATGCCTCAATTTTTCACACTTTACATTATATGTTATTCTCATTTTAAGAAAAGGAGGCTTACAGAAGATCAGCCACTGGTCAAAGCCACATATCAAGGGGGTCTTTGACTAGAGGCTCAAATCCAGGACTATCTGGATTCAGAACCTGTTCTAAGATTCTCAGTATCTCATCAGTTTTGATACTTTGGGTTTTTACCCACTATTAGGTCAAAAATACTGGCTTCCCTGGTGATTCAGGGGTAAAGAATCTGCCTGCCAATGCAGGAGATCAAAGGTTCGATCCCTGGGTGGTGAAGATCCCCTGGAGAAGGAAATGGCAAACCTGGGAAATCCCATGGACAGAGGATCCTGGAGGGCTAGAGTCCATTGGGCCACAAAAGAGTAGGACACAACTTAGCGACTAAACAGCAGCAGTTTACCGAAGGTCTCTTTAAAACTTAATGATCAAGCAGATATCCTTTAAAAATAACTAGATAACTAGAAAAAGAATGCATATGTCTGTATTTGCTATATTTCCAAAACTACTAAAGTTCCATGAAACATGGTTTCAGTTGCTGTAATCTACAGCTCTCTTAGGTAACTAAAGAACACAGTCAGCTACCTAGTAGTGTACTGTAAAAGGTTCATGATACTTTTCACAGAAAAATACATACATAACAGAAGCAAAGAAAATATTTTTAGTCTAATAGTATAGTACCTTGAAAAGTACAGTAACACAGTACTGCAGCTGGCGTACAGGAGCTGGCGTTGAGTGAACAAGCAAGAAGAGCTACTGACTGGAGAAGGGGGTGGTGGTGGGAGATGGTAGAGCTGAAAGATCGTCAACAGTAAAAGACGGAAAACAATTTCACTCATGCCTGATACTGATGGAATACATGCTCACATCCTTATGAGTTCACAACTTGAAGGTTTGTACATAGGGGACTTCTTGTAACTATCCCAGAAGATAGTTGAGAACTAAGATCAGGCTCTCTTCCATATGAAACCTTTCCAGACTTCCTTTAGGTCAAGACATCTTCTCTGGCTTGTCACATGGAGCCCTTGATGACCTGTTCTCCAGCTTTGTTTCACACTTTGCTCCCGGTGTGGATTTCCCCACCTCTCTGAACTTCTCAGTGCACCTTAAACATTTCTTCAAAGTCCTTGAGAACTACCTTGAAAACCAAAAATATGCATGCACATCTATGTTTGCCAAATTTCTGAAACTACTAAAGTTCCATGAAACATGGTTTCAACTACTGTAATCTACAACACTTGTATGCGTAACTTTAAACACAGCAAGACACCACATAGGTGACAAGGAGACAGGTAGCAATAAAAATAAAATAATGTTATTTTTGTTTTTTAAAAATGAATCACACAAATGAAGAAATAAATCTTTTTCTTTAAAACCTTGTAGATTCCTTTAGGCCACGTAAAGAGAGAAATGGAATGTGTCCAATTAAAAATGATTGAGAAACGTTATTCTTTACTTTGAAACAGCCATCACTTTAATTATAATTTTTTATTCTCAGCTCAAGAGTAAAAAGACAAATTTTATATAACTGGATAGCTATTATAAAGCTAACCAGATACCTTTGTCTTTCTTCTTGCTTTTATATTAAGCCCTATAGACTAAGAGCCTGGCTATAAATAAAACTATTGATGTTAAAAGGTCATGGCTGCGACCTTTCACATGTTTCTTTTCCACTGTATCTATATACACTGTATACTTTACCCAGAGAAGAGATTCTTTATTTAAGAGAGCTTAAACTGTTCAAATTTGTAATGTACTGGGGATTTTGGAATGTCTAGGGGACTTAGTGGATAAAGAACTGACCTTTCATCTCTGAACCCAGACACAGCCCAACCTCAGATAAGTGAAAAAGTTTTGTGTCAGTTGCCTGTATGATAAACTGGTACTATCCACTATCTTCCAACCCAATTAAGCATTTACTGGCAGATCTGGCCTCAAGAGGCACATGAAGTACAGAAATGGAATTACTTCTACTCCTAGAGTGGGTGTCTGAATCTTCAAGATAGGATTTCAAGGTTTTAAATGGTAACCTTTGACCAAAGTAGTATCTACAGCTGGAAAACCATAGACCTCTGTGAAAACTGCCCCTCCTTCCCATAGTCACATGCAAATTTGAGATAGTGGAATACTTTTCAGTATTCATACTTTTGTTTGGTATGTCATCAAACACAATTTGTAAGATTTTTAAAATTCCATTTCTTTAGAGAAAAAAAAATAACTTGAATGTAGTAGGGAGTAGCAGTTGTATGAAGTCATTAGGAACATGCAATACAATTTGCTGTTAATAGAGCCAACTTAACATTCACAGACTCATAGAAGAGTGTGGACTAGAATTTTTAAAATATTAAATAAAGTACACATTTCTTCACTGTATCTCTTAGTAGGTGATATGAAGTTGTGACATTTTCATTTTATTGTTTAGATTTTACTTGCTTCCCTGGTATCTCAGATGCTAAAGAGACTGCCTGCAATGCAGGACACCTGAGTTTAATCCCTGGGTCAGGAAGATCCCCAGGAGAAGGCACTGGCAACCCACTCCAGTACCCTTGCCTGGAATATCTCATGGACGGAGGAGCCTGGTAGGCTTCAGTCCGTGGGGTCGCTAAGAGTCAGACGCGATTGAATGACTTCACTCTCACTTTGCACTTTCATGCACTGGAGAAGGAAATGGCAACCCACTCTAGTGTTCTTGCCTGAAGAATCCCAGGGACAGAGGAGCCAGGTGGGCTGCTATCTATGGGGTCGCACAGAGTTGGACACGACTGACGTGACTTAACAGCAGCAGCAGAAAGATTCTCTGGAGAAGGAAATGGCAACTCACTCCAGTATTCCTGCCTCGAAAAATCCCATGGACAGAGGAACCTGGTGGGTTACAGTCCATGGAGTCGCAAAGAGTCAGACATAACTAAGCAACTAATACAATATTAGAATGAATTTTTTTATTAGTAAAATATTGAAAATAATTAAAAGACCATATAAGCTTCTTGAAGACATGATCACGGTTTTCTGCTTCTTTGATTTTTCAGATATACAACCCAATAAAATGCACAGTAGATGTGCACTTTCTCCTTTACAACGAATGAATGATCAGAGGTGTTATTCCATGTCAGGAGGTCATTGTAAACTTTTTTTTTTAATGTTAAATGTTTCAGTTTTGCAGCAATAATGAGGGTAGGGAGGTTGAACAATTCCTACAAAAATATTCAAACACAAATTTCAGCAATGAAAAGCATCAGGTTAATCTTGTAAAAGCTTTACTGTAATAGATTAGAGAGAAGACGATGGCCATTGTCATTTAAGTAAATTTTTATTTACATTCTACTAAGAACTTTGTAACATGCAATTCTACATCAACTATTTTAAAATTAACAGAAGGAAAATAAACAACGTTTTTCCCTCTGAGGATATACGTCATATGATAGGGAAAACTAAAGTGGTAAAAACTATTAATTTGATCACTTTTGTTGGATTGGAGGTTATTTTCACTTTTTTATATTTTTCTATATTTTGGCAACCATTAGACAATAAACATCTATTATTATTTTTTACCAAAAATAAATACCGCTTCCTAAATTCAACCTCATTACACCTTTCTCTTTAATCATCACTCATGTTTGGAAAATTAAGTATAGTACTCACTCTGTAAAATTTGGATGTTACACAGGAGAACACTTGAAGATTTTTCAGTTATGAGTGACTTGATTGAAAGTTGAGTGAAGCTGAACTCAGTTAAGGTGAAGGACTCATGTTTAAGAGCAGAGGTAAGAATGACTGAAATGGAACAAAAATTTGAAAGCCCTTAAAGGCTCTGTGAGCCTGTTTTTGTTTTGTAAATGAGTTCATTTGTATCATTTTTTTAGATTCCACATATAAATGGTATCATATGATATTTGTCTTTCTCTATCAAAAACAAATTTACCGTTACCAAGGGGGAAAGATGGAGTATTAAAGTGAAAGTTGCTCAGTCATGTCCGACTCTTGGTGAGCCCATGGACTATATAGTTCATGGAATTCTCCAGGCCAGAATACTGGAGTGGGTAGCCTTTCCTTTCTCCGTGGGATCTTCCCAACCCAGGGATGGAACCCAGGTCTCTTGCATTGCAGGCAGATTCTCTACAGCTGAGCCACAAGGGAAGCCCAAAATGGAGTATGGCTAGGGATAAATTAGGAGTTTGGGATTAACATATGCACACTAGTATATATAAAACAGATAACCAACTGTATAATACAGGGAACTCTACTCAATATTCTTTAATAACCTATATGGGAAAATACTTTGAAAAATAATAGATATATGTATATGTATAACTGAATTGTTTTGCTTACACTTATAAGTAACACATTATAAATCAATTATACCTCAGTATAAAATAAAAATTAAATTAAAAAATAAAGGGAACTGTGTTGAGTGGTTCAAACAAAAAGCAAGCCAGCCTCTTTTGATCTATGTAGACAGATGATCTGTATACTTTATGTTATTGAGTTTCACCAAAATTAATCAAATAAAACAAGTCATTACCCACTTGTACTTAAGTGAAGGCATGAAAAATAAGTAGCAAAAAATTAGCTAAATAGTAGCAACAATGTAAAGAAAAGAAGTAAAATCCAGAGGATAAAAGATTGAAAAGATAGGAAATACCCAAACTATTATCAAATTGGAGACAAGAAAATGATGCTACACTCTGAATAGAAAGAGTAGATTAGAAATGTGAGAATATCTGAGAAGGATTGGAGTAGATTATTGATGTGAGGAAAAATCAAAAGTTAGAATTCAGGTTTTGTGACTAAGGATTTTTGGCTTGATATTTTAAGATGATCTATTTTCTCCATATGGCTTTTCAAAGGGAGAATGGATGTAATCAATATGAGCCATTTAGAAATGGCTTATTCTGGAAATAATATCTTCTTTCACTCACTATTTTTCCTACCTAACAGAGAAACTAAATATGAAACCCAGAATTCTGACATCATCACACAAAGATTTTAGCCTTTCCAGATCTTTTGTTTAAAGTTTTTTGTGTGTGTTTTTAGAAACTATACAAATAAAGCTTTCAGTTACTTTGAAGAAAAAGTGAAAGTGTTAATCACTCAGTCGTGTTGGACTCTTTTTCAATCCCATGGACTGTAGCTCGCCGGGCTCCTCTGTCCATGGAATACTTTGAGCAAGAATTGTGGAGTGGGTAGCCATTTCCTTCTCCAGGGGATTTTTCTGACCCAGGGATAGAACACAGGTCTCCTGCATTGCAGGCAGATTCTTTACCATCTGAGCCACAGGGAAGCCCTTCAGTTGCATTACTTGGGGTAAATCACTGCATTCTCATGGCCAAGCTATAAAACCACAAATGTCTGCAAACATCACATTCACATGAATTGCATATTTCCACAGTTCTTTTCTATGCAACACCTTTGCAGCATGTGTAACCACTGTAGCTGAAATAGCTACTTGCTTATTCATTTAACATAGGTGTATTTCACTAGACATGAGGACAAAATTATGTCTGTTTCTGCACTATTGCATCTGAAGGGCCTGACTGCATGGCACATAGTAGGTGCTCAATAACCATTGAATGAACAATTGAATCAATGAATAAATAAAGCATTTTTTTGAACTTTCATTTTGACTTAACTCACATGAAAGAAAACAGATGGTTGGAACTAAATAACTTTCTATTGTTCTGAAAAGATATTGTTTTTCACTATTTTGAAGGAAAAATAATACTTTTAAATTTCATTGATTTGGAAATCAGTATTTTTCTCAAAAATAAGCAATAAACACATATACAATACCAAACTCCACAAAATATTTAATCAACAATATACCAATTTAAGAAAATGCAAGTCACTGATGATCCTCATTGGATCATTTTTTTCCTTTAAAATTTCTTTATATTTCTCATCTATAAAGGGTTATTTACAGAGTTCATAAATTATCATTTAAAACCATGTCCACTTTTTCAAAGTTTGCAAGTATTCAATGCATAGTAAAAGCCAAGAGAAGACCACTTGCTTTAAAGATGATAATACCTTTGGAATGTTAATAGTGTAAAACTTTCTACAGGAAAATTATTTCTTTACTGAACTGGGAAAGAGTCAGCTTGGCTTAGTCCACTTCGCACCTTTGTGCTGGGGTATCTCTAGGTTTAAATGACAGCAGCTTCAGTCTTTTCAATCCCTTAATCCTTAAGGAGCATAGGTTTCAGTTCAAGACAGCTTCACACAGAACATAAGAAAAGACCCTGTGAGCCTACCTCACATACGATGATCTGTTTTTCAGCTGTGATTTTTCACTTGCATCCCATAGTAAAAAATGACTTTGAGGCAAACCAGTGTCAAATAATTAATGCATTTTCAATGGAGGGCTGCTTTTTTTTCCCATTCTGTTATAATGCAATGCATGGAAAGCCATAAATGCTTTCATCTAAGCCATTGGTACCTGTGGTTTTCATCATTGTTTCACTGGGATCCCTTCCATTAGAGAAACTTTGTGAGGTACCTGAGCTGAAATGGAAAAAAAAAGCTGGCCTGGGAGGGTTTACATCTGGTAGCCTACCCCATTACTTAAACAGGCTACAGCTTAAAAAAGAAAAAGTTATACAGGTTGAATTGGGGCAATTATGTTCTGATCTAAGACATATATATTTGTCGATTATTTCCAGGTGTTTTTTAAAAAGCATGTTTTCTTGATCTATAATTAATATTTTGCTAATAGAGCTCTAGAAAAATGCTGCAAAACCACTCATGATTTCTCCATGCCATAAATGATAAGAACTAATAGCAACCATATTAAGATTCGTAGGTTTTTAAGCATTATCCTAGTTTGTGTCATAACTATTATTTAAAATTATAATATCCAGGTGCTGTATGTGGTATTTGATCAAAGGGAATGGAAATGTAATGAGTTATAAGTTTTCTCCCTGAGGACTCAAACTGTACAAATGGGAAAGGGTGTGATTTATTTTCTGAGTCATTCTGGAAACAGTTATGAAAACCTTTAGTTAAATGTTGGTAACTGGGGTTATTGAATCTGCTGCTATTTACCACTTATGGGGGAGGCAGTATATGAGTGCATTTTTTGGAGGGGGAATCAAACTAAAATGTCTTTTAAAAACTCTACATATCAGTGAGCATTACTATCACCTGCTGATTTTTTAATGAATATTTCCAGACTCCCTATGACATGTCCATAGAATAAAAAAAAAAAAATCAAGACTTCAAAATTGACCTTTACAGATAACAAAAAATGACACTTGATTTTTTTTTTTGATGGTGATGAATGCATCGTCTAAATTACAATGAGCAGGAGAGCTTTAATTTTATGGGAACACTTCTAATTTTTCCCACATTAACCTTGTGTTAAGAAATGCTGACAACTTTGAATTACAGGACTAGATCCATTTCCTATTCTTTGCCGTCAGTGAAAATGATCAGTCCTTCCCCTTTAAGCAAATGCAATAAGGAAGCATCAGTAGAGGGCTGAACACTTTCTTTTTTTTTTTTATTTTTTGATCTTCCTCAAATATTGTTTGACCTTAATCACTGTCTTCCAACAAGCTTAATGTGACATCACCTTGAAACAAAAACACACAGCTCTCAAGTCTGGCTCGGGAATGAAAAAGCCCTGATTATTAGTCCTCTGTGTGATCTTTTCAGATTGCACTGATGAGATGAAGTTTAATCTCGTTTCTCTCCTCTCCAGCACCACAAACCACAGGCAGTTTAAGGCAGCCTGAAAATCTCTTACATCTGGAAGAGCAATAATTCATGGGATTTCGCCTGACAGCCATGACAGGCAGCGGGGCAGCCAGAAACAACGTCTCTTATGTTGTGCTATTTGCAAAAAATCAGAAGAGGAGGAGCCGGCACAGGATCACATCCTTTAGCATATGTTCGTGGAGAAAACCCTTTTATTTCCTGCCAGATGCCTCATGAATAGGTCCTAAATATTACATAGACAGTAGCTATCACTTCCAAACAGAATTCCTGGGTGTCTGCTAAGCTGCAAGGCATATGAAGGCCTATTGTCTGGGCAAAGGGTCATGGTTAAATTTGCACAGATTTTTTAAAATAGATATTTCAGATTCTACATGTGATTTATAGGCATTTGCACACCCTGCTGTGCATGAATATGATACCATCTTCTGAGTAGGATTATTTCGTGAAATGTATATGGGATTTAGCTACAGTAACTTTTACTGGGCAGCTTAGAATGGCCAGCCAAAGTACTAGAATTTACTGCGGCACAGCTTGCGCTGTCAGGCTTGGGGTTGGTGTTTATGATTTCTGCAGAAGCAGAAATAAACAACTTCTACTTAATGGCCTTCTTTATGTGGAGGCAGCAGTGGTCCTACGTGGTCTCACAACAGTAGCTGGTGCAGCCGTCTGTCCTGTTTCGTGTGGAACCAGTGTCTGAAAATTTGCATTTCTGCTTTTGAGTTTTCTGCGACAGTAGCCAGAAATGGAGGGAGTGGGGGAGCCTGCAAACATTTGAATGGGTTAGCTTTCCACTCTGTTTTCAGCACTATAAATATATTGTGGATAGAATGACTCAATTTTAAGACTCCGATGGAGAGATGAGAAGGAAACGGCCAGATTTATTTTCAGGTTGTACACTGTCAGTATATCCTGTAAAAAATACTCATCAAAGAAAATTTAAATGACTTCTATGAGAGGATAGTATTTCCAAAGAATGCTATATAGTTCAATCACCATTCAATATGCATTTCAAGGTATATTTTAGCCATGTTCAGAATATATGAGGCATAAGCATAAGCGTATGAAGGTGTTAAATATACTTTTTCCTATTTAGGCAAAACTCAAAAAAAAAAAGTAATTATCTAAAACTTTCCTGATGTAACAAACATTTGTAAAGTTCCAGAGAATGTTGACATACAGTGTATATAGAAGCAGGCAGAAAATACATTTTTAAAAAACGAGACAACCGTTTCATGCCAAAGAAAAACAATTCCTTTGCCAAACTACACATTGTTAACTTAAAATGTGTTCCATGTGGAAATAGGAAGACTGATTTTAAGGAAAGGCTAGTGATCTGAAGTCAGCTGGCTCTGTGCCTGTCAACTACACATTTTGGCTTCTAGTTTTACAGCTAGAATTGGAAATATTTATTTCCCCTATTTAAGACTAGTTATTTTCCTTTGCCTAGTAAACCAATGAATTTGCCTATAAACATGCATACAGAAAAAAAAAAAGATTTCCAAGTGATACGCAAGGGAAGAATAATTTAAAATCTCTTGTAGGCAGCACATTGTAGCTTGGAAAGGTTGTGTTTTTTTTCTGCTCTCATTTGGTCCAGCCCTTTTGCCAGCATTTTTGTGTACTCATCACATTTTCTGGAAAGAAATTAAATTACCAAAGCCTTCGGCTCTTGAGTTTGAAAGCTTATGACAACAAGATAGACACATCATTGGAAGACATATCTCGACTGATGACGATATTTACCTATCACCACTATTTAGAATTACCAACTTCAGCAAGCCTTCATATAGCCTGTTATTGGTTTCTTTGGTTTCTGGTCTGAATTCTGAAAGGCAGCATGAATATACAGTGATGAGTGGTCATTGGAAAGACCTTACAAAGGGAAAGAATCTTGATTTCTTTTTTTAAGTCTAAAATTCATTTGATGGTCATACCAAACTTACATTGGATCACTTAATGTATCATACCTTTTCCAGCATTTGGTCTTTGGAATAAGGAATCTGGGAAGAATGATTCCTTTCAAAGCATTCTTAGGTTGTTTTATGTAATAGGAAGTAGTGGGAATTGGAACTTCAAAAATATGTGGCGTTATAGCATTGATTTCAGTATCACTCTCTAAAAGACAAATCCGGAGGCTTTTGGTAGTCAGGTTTTAGTAAGTCTGAGTGGGCAAGAGCTATTTATTGCAATTCTGAGAGCATAAAGCTCCTCCTTTTCACATATATCCCTTTGCTGGAATACCCAAGTTTTATTTATGATTTTGGATTTTATTTCACAGCATTCCAGTTTAGTTTAGCATGATGTATTTAATAACCATGTCGACTGTCTTAATTACCCTATAAAGCAGGGCTCCATTGCCATTTGACCCTCCACGGCATTCCAGAGAAACTGCGGGACCATGATAATTACTAACCGCCTGTGAGAAAATTAAACAAAAAGGCCCAACTTTTAAACCACCATTTTAAACGACCTATTACATCTCAGGAATAAATCATTGATGAAATAGCCTGCTTAACAGGAAAATAGCTATTCCATAGCAAAGAATTTCCCCTTGCATGATCATGAAGAGAATCTCAAGTATTCTTCAGCTCCAAAGGTTAGATTTTATGTCTGTCCAATGCCTTTTAATGACACATTTTTGTGTAATTTTACTGTAATCAAAGCCTTTTCCAATAGAGGTTACAGACTGTGGCTATTTTGTCAGTCTGAAACATTTTACTATCCATAGAGTATTAAATGCATTTAGATCTGGCCAGAGGAAAGAAAAATCTGTTTATAATTGGAGAGAATTCAAATTAAAAGAAGATCTATGAATAGTTTTATTTCCTTTGATTAGATAGTCATTTACTATACATTTTGTGAAAAGTGCTAATCAATCACTCTGTGGGATAAGATTGATTTATTAATTGCTGCTTTAGTCCAAAAAATAGTGACCCGCTTTGAAGGTCTAAATGTCTGGATTAATTTGAGAGTGGTGCCAATCTGTCATAACTAATCATGATATATTGTTATGTTTATTTCTATGTAATAGTTCTATCAGTCTGAAGCTCAACAAACATAAAGCTTAAATTCTCTCCTCCCCACCCCTTGCTCCCCATGGATAAATATTTGTTTTGAGAAAACTGATATTTTACATACGTTTCCTATTATGGTTCCCAGTGTTAAGTTGGAGATATGCTAGATAATTCTTTTCTGATCTCACTATAAGCCAGTGATTAAAATCATCACTTAAAAAATTTGTTTTTTTGAGTATAGCCCAAGTGAGAACATAGGAAAATTGCAGGCTTTTGTTCTTGCAATAATTTTTATTTTTTTCTTAGCACAAAGCAAGATAAGCACATGTGTTTTGAGGTCACATAAGGTCCATTCCCAGGTTTCTAACACTGGTCTTTTTTTTTTTTTTTTCTATTGGCAAATTGCCTGGGGTCCAGGGAAGCTGGCCAATGGGTACTAGAAATAATTGGGTGAACAAGTGTGCTTTTCTGGCAAGACTCAACAAGAGAGAAGACAAGTACTAGATTTGTTGTGAAGCATTCCTTACTCATTCTGTTGCTCACCAGCTGTGTGATCTTCAATAAATTACTCGCCTTCTCTGAGTTGCAGTTTTCTCATTTGTAAGTTGGAAATAATGGTAGCTATTTCACAAGGTTTGAGGGAGGATTAAATAAGATAATATATATAAGATGTCTTCCGTAAGGTTTGACTCATAGTAGTTTGTGTTGGATTTGATTTTTTGGCTCTGTCCCCAACTGAGTTCACAGTAGTCTGACTAATGCTTTACTAAATGTTTTCTTATTGAAATCCACTCAAAAGCTCCAAGGTTTAACACTGAAAAGAGATCGCCAATTAGCAAGGAGTGGCTGATCAAGGAGCCTTAATCTATTTCCTGAACCTTTATGCCACATAAATTACGATGGCTGCCAGCGCCGGTTTCCAGTGCCTCATTCTGCACTACTCTTAGAAAGTTTTGTCCCATCATAGATAGTTCCCTTGGTTGTTTTTAGCACAGCCGAAGAAGACTGGAGTCTTAAAATAATTTTAAAATACTCTGAATGAAAGATAAATAGGCAAAAAAATTAAAAATCATTAGCTTCTTGAAGTAGAGATTTTGACTCGTCATAGTTAGCTCTCACCAAGGTCTGTCTGGTGATAGATGTGAACCTTAGGACTTTTCAAAGTATGATTTTCTCCAGATGTATGCCAGGGAGTGGGACTGCTGGATCATATGGCAAGTCTATTTTTAGTTTTTTAAGGAACCTCCAGACTGTTCTCTGTAGTGGCTGTAGCAATTTACATTCCCACTCACAGTTTAGGAGGGTTCCCCTTTCTCCACACCTTCTTTAGCATTTATTGTCTGTAGACATTTTGATGATGATCAGATGGCCATTCTGATCCCTGTGAGGTGATACCTTATTGTAGTTTTGATTTGCACTTCTAGATAATTAATGAAGTTGAACATCTTTTCATGTGCCTTTTGGCCATCTGGACATCTTCTTTAGAGAAATATCTATTTTTGATCTTCTGTCCATTTTTTGATTGAGTTTTTTTTTTTTTATATTGAGCTGTATGAGCTGTTCATATATTTTGGAATTAATCCTTAAATATTTTCTCCCATCCAATAAGTTGCCCTTCATTTTGTTTATGGCTTTTTTTGCCATGGAAAAGAGATTATCATACTAAATGAAGGAAGTCAGACAGAGAAAGACAAATATCACATGACATCACTTATATGTGGAATCTAAAAAACATTGTTGAGATGAACTTATTTCCAAAACAAAATAGACTCACAGATCTATAAGACAAATTTGTGGTTACCAAAGAGGAAAAGGGGGACAGGGAGGAATAAATTAGGAGTTTGGGACTAAAACATACATACTACTATGTATAAAATAAGCAATCAACAAGGACCTACTGTGCAACACAAGGAACTATTCTCAATATCTTGCAATAACCTGTATTGGAAAAGAATCTAAAAAATAATATAAATATATATGTGTGTATATTTATAACTGAATCACTTTGCAGTACACCTGAAACTAACACAACATTATAAATTAACTATGTTGCAATAAAAATTTACAAAAATAATCTCATGGACTTTGTCCATGTGTCTCTGGTCTGTACTTCCACACTCTTGGTTGGCCATTGAAACATGGAGAATGCTTCATCTGGAAAATAACTGTTCTTTTTGACATATTAAGCTCTGGTATTCAGGCTTAGTGCTAAACATGAGCTGAGCCACCCACTTAGGAATTTTCAACTCAAATCAAAGTGTAGGTGTGAGAAACAACCTCTTCTCAATAGAGTGACATCATAAATTATCTTACTTTTCAGGTGAGACACACAGGGAATAACTAGGTCAGTGAAAGCAACCAGCCCAATGTAATTCTCCAACTGCAGTTACTATAACATTAGTGAAACTGTATTTCTTATGTGGGCCCTGGTATAAAATTATACAGGTGAAGATGGATAACCCTGATCCAGTAGCTCCTAAAATCCACTCTTAATTAAGGATCTCTCAAACTGTTGCCTCATTCACCCTCTAGTGCGGTGGCTTCAGTGATTCTGAGTAGGATTTAAAGGGAGTGATAACTTGGATGGGAAAATGATCACTTTATTTTCACTAACTCCAAACTAAAATTTTTAATTTTGTTCAAGTTTGAATGCAGATAATCAATCACAGTAACCTTAGCATAATAAATCACAGATATTTTTGTATTTATATGAAGTGGTACTATATATTATTATTTAGTGTATTCATAATGAAACATATATATTAATTATCATAAATTGTTTTTAAAACATTTCAATACTGCATTTAAATATCATAGTTTTCTTTTCCTATATGTTATATTTTCTAGTGTAAATGCATTCTTATTAGATGGAGTTTTTAGACTTCTCCAGACTTCCAGTGAGGTCTATGACTCAAGAAGTTTGAGAAATTATGCTGTTGAGCTTATCTTTTCACAGCAAACTGCCTTGCTTCTGATA
The DNA here is from genome assembly GCA_007570785.1 of Antilocapra americana. NCBI lineage: Eukaryota > Metazoa > Chordata > Mammalia > Artiodactyla > Antilocapridae > Antilocapra > Antilocapra americana. Next base: position 18,312,687 of record ML661885.1, on the reverse strand, counting down.
GTAGACTTTGCTTTTAAGAGAGAAAAAAGTGAATCAAGCTGGTCAAAAATTTTTGCCCAGATTTTCAGGCTAGAGATGACAATAAATGTCTTTTCCTTTTTTTTTAATTAAAAAAAAATTCAGTTTATTCTTATTTTTGTTGAAGTATATAGTTAATTTACACGAAGAAGGTAATGGCAACCCACTCCAGTACTCTTGCCTGGAAAATCCCATGGACGGAGCAGCCTGGTAGACTGCAGTCCAAGGGGTTGCAAAGAGTCGGAACCAACCGATCGACTTCACTTTCACTTTTCACTTTCATGCATTGGAGAAGGAAATGGCAACCCACTCCATTGTTCTTGCCTGGAGAATCCCAGGAACGGCGGGGCCTGGTGGGCTGCTGTCTATGGGGTCGCACAGAGTCGGACACGACTGAAATGACTTAGCAGCAGTAGCAGCAGCAGCAGTTAATTTACAATGTTGGATTAGTTTCTGTTGTACAATAAAGTGATACAGTTATATATATATTTACATATACACACATACACATATATATGTATATACATATATATTCTTTTTCATGTTCTTTTCCATTAAGGTTTATTTCAGGATACTGAATATAGTTCCCTGTGTTATACAATAGAATCTTATATGTAGCAGTTTGTATCTGCTAATCCCAAATTCCTAATTTATCTCTCCTCCACCTCACTTTCTCCTTTGGTAGCCCCTTTGGTTTGTTTTCTAGATCTATGAGTTTGTTTCTGTTTTCTAAGTAAGTCCATTTGTCTCATATTTTAGATTCCACATATAAGTGATATCATGACATTTGTCTTTCTCTTATTTCACTTAGTATGATAATTTCCATGTCCGCTCATATTGCTACAAATGGCATTATTCCATTCCTTTTTATGACTGAGCAATATTCCATCGTGTATATATGTATATATATGTGTGTGTGTGTGTATGTGCTGTTGTTGTTCAGTTGCTAAGCTTTGTCTTATTCTTTGTGACCCCATGGACTGTAATCCACCAGGCTCCTCTGTTCTTGGGATTTACAGGCAAGAATACTGGAGTGGGTTGCCATTTCCTCCTCCAGGGGATCTTCCCTACCCAGAGATTGAGCCCTCATCTCCTACATTGGCAGGCAGATCCTTTACCACTGAACCAACAGGGAAGTTATGAACACTAGAGTGCATGTATCTTTTTGAATTAGAGTTTTCATCTTTTTCAGATACATGCCCAGAAGTGGGATTGGTGGGATTTCTGAATCATATGATAAATCTGTTTTTAGTTTTTTAAGGAAACTGCATACCATTCTTCGTAGTGGTTCCAACAATTTACATTCCCAGCAACAGTGTAGGAGGATCCCCTTTCCCCACTTGCCAGCATTTGTCTTTTGTAGACTTTTTAATGATGGCCATCCTGACCAGGGTGAAGTGACATCTTATTTTAGATTTGATTAGCAAAATGCCTTTTTCTTTTTGATAAAGCTGTGGAGCAATGGATTCAGGGAACCGTGCTTACCATTAGGTGAAAAAGTTCAGTGGTAGAAGAAAAGAAAACCAACAGGCAAGATAAGGGAAGGAGGTGGAGAGTAGAAGGTCCTGATAATTGTTGTTTTCCCTAGATCCAGTCCCTGAGGTCAGTCCCAGTCTTCCATGTATGAGTTACATAAGCCAATGGATTTCCTTTTTAACTTAGTTTGTGATGGATTTCTGGACCTTCTAACAACTATGACGACAACAAAAACATCCCAATTAATACAGAGAAATATCTTGACCTCTTTCATCTCTGACTCAGGCAAAATCTCTTTCCTTAGAACACCAGTATTATGGATGTCTATTCCTTCTATTCAGAATCCTCCCCTCTTCATTCATACAGTGTTAGTCCCTTGATTGTGCCTGATTCTTTGTGACTCCATCGACTGTAACTTGCCATGGTCCTCTGTCTATGGGATTTCCCAAGCAAGAATACTGGAGTGGGTAGCCATGCCTTTCTCCAGGAGACCTTCCTGACCCAAGGATCAAACCTGGGTCTCCCATATAAAAGTAAACCATTTTTCCTTGGGATACTGCCTCTCCCTATTCTCAATCTACTTCATACTATGGATGAGGTTGACATATCTTAAGTGAAAAGAGCAAGGATGTAATGCAGAATTCAGCCACTCAGCATGTTTCCTGATCCTGGCCAGGTTCAATATAGGTATAATTTGGAACATTGGGAGTCCAGTATTTTTATGAAACTTGAGAAGAGACATAGCTCTTTCCATTGGGACTGCTGACAGCAAGAAGTGATGCTGGAGGTACCAGATCTCTCTCTGTGGAATGCTGAGCAGAGACTTTGAAATGGACCAGATCCTAATGACATCATTTGGGCCCTACAACCAGTCATACCAATGATCAATTCTTATGCACTCAGCAGTCTTCAAAACAATAAATAGCCTTCACATTTTTTTTTATCATCTTAAGTCACTTTGAGTTTGGCTTGTGTCTTGAAGCCAAAAAGAGTCCTGAATAATACACCCTTAGAACCCAAGCCAGATCAAAGTCCTCTAAAATCCTTTTTTTTTTTTTTTTTTGGCTAAATATTTCCATTCAGGGTCCAGTTGTGTGGCTGGGGGTTTCATCCTTCTCCAGGGACACATGTGATGTCAGTAGTCACTAGATCAATAAACTGCCTTCTCTGAAAAAAGGAGGTTTGTGAATACCTTTTAATGCTTTGTTTGAATTAAGACCTTGCACATTTCAAGGTATAATATCCAGCAGTGATCCCTGATTTCTTAGTGGCCAGACCTGGGACTTTACAATTGTGTCACTGACTCCATACTATCTTAGAGAAGTGAAAGATGCAGTCCAAACCATTGGGAGTTAAGCCCAGTGCTTTTATGAAAACTGAGAGGAGATATACCTCTTTCTACAAGAACGCTTATGTCTAGGAGAAGTAACATGCGGAGAGGTGAAGAGATACACCCAAAGAGTCACATTTGTCAGAAGCTAGAAATCATTCATGCTTCTGTCTCACTATGGGACAGAGTCCTCTGAATGACACAGCTCAATATCCCAATCCTCTCCCTTCAGCATTTTCAAAGTTATACTCTTCTTTATTCTCCCTATTTTGAATGAATGGATGAGTGACTGAATAAATCAGCCCATTTTTAATTTGGTCCGAATGTAGAATTGACCTGCCATATCTGGGCCATCTGTTGCCTCACCTGTTTGTCTGTGTTAATTCTGCTTTCTTCTCACTTCTTGTACCCGTGCTCAGCAATTTTGGCTCCTGATATAGTTTGTGGCCAGGTTTGTAACACCAGAGTATAAACCTCAACTCCCAGATAGAGAATGAAGGTGTCAAATAGGAAAATACAAAAATAGAAGTAAGCTTAGGGAAAGTAGTAAAAATAAAAATGCCTCAGCCTCCACAGTCCTCAATAGCTTGCTTGATCATTTGTGGAGCATCCGGCATTTATCCAAATTATCGATACCTTCCACCCCAACTGCTGACATTTTCTATTTTGATTTCCTAGTTCTTGGTCTGTCTTTGAACAAAGGATATGGTCTTATAGACCAATGATGGTTTCCAACATTTTTGGCATCAGGGACCAGTTTCATGGAAGACAATTTTTTCCATGGACTGGGAGTTGGGGGAGGGTGTTGGTTTAGGGATGATTCAAGCGTGTTACACTTATTATGCTGCTGATGATCTGGCAGGAGGTAAAGCTCAGGTATAATGCAAGTGCTGGAGAGTGGCTGTAAATGCAGATGAAGCTTCCTCACCTGCTGCACACCTCCTGCTGTGCAGCCCAGTTCCAGAGGTTGGGGACCCCTGTTACAGACCACTCTACAGAATATCCCAGTTTCTTCAAGATCAAGGCCAAGAGAGTCATATTTCCACAGACGCTATTTGCTCTTTACCTTCTCAAATTTTGTATCTTATCAGAGAAGCTCTTCTTATTCAGCTTATTGTCAGCATGAAAAAACTCAATTGTAGGTACCTTTTATACCTTCAAAGACTATGTACAACCAAGATATTCCAGGTCTCTTCAGTCTGTGGGCAAAAAAATAATACATATGATTATTAATGCCAACATTTCAATTCCAGTTAAATATAAAATAAATATGTATTAAGAACTTCTCAAGGGCTGGGCATGATGCCATGTACTGAGGTTACAACTAGTTAAATGAGACAACACTGTTACTATCTGTACATTATTACCCACCAAAAGAGGAAGGCTGGCTTCAGACAAATCATTAAAATGTGCAGAATATTAAATTGTTATAGTGGGATCTAAGCTAATCTTGGAGGTCAGGAAGGGCTCATCAGATGATGTAACATTGAAGGATGAGTACTTAGTTAAACAAAGAAGCAAGAGAAAGCTTCCCAGACTCAACAAAGAGAACATCCAAAAGGGACAAGACAAGGATTACAAGTATCAGAGAGAATAGCAAAGCCAGGGGGAGCACAGTGCTAGGGGAGAGCAGGGAGGTGGGAAGGAGCCAATTCTGGAGAGCCTAGTAAGCCATGTTAAGAATGTTTTTAATTAAAGTAGACTCGAGGAAAACTAAACAGATTTGGAACAGATGCTGGGAAGTGGGAAAGAGCTGTCGAGAGAAGAGCAAAGGGATTGCTAGTGTTTGCAAAGGCCTGGCTGAGGTTGGGACATCATGACAATGTAATGAAAGCAATCAGCGCAGCTATTTAATTTTCTCCAACAACACTTAGCAGCCTGGAAATAAGTATGCTGAAAATAGGCAACTCGTTTGCCTCAGAATTAGAGATTGGCTTGGTATGTGCAAAAGTATAAAAGGAAAGGAAATAAAGGATGTTGGTTTGAGTGGTGGCAATAAGATTGGTCATGAGATCCATGTTATGCAAGCAAGGGGTATTTAATTTGGTGGGAGGGCACACTGGGTCTTCATAGTGAGCACAGGCTCTTCAATTGGGATGTGTGAGGGCTTCTCTGGTTGCCCAGCAGCATGTGGGAATCTTAGTTCCCTGACCAGGGATCAAACCTGTGTCCCTTGCATTGTAAGGCAGATTCTTAACCATTGGACCACCAGCGAAATTCTGAGGAGGTAGCATTTAGAAAAGACATACAGCAGGATGAATACCCAACACAACCTTGGGAGTACTGCTCCCCTGATTCACTTCCAGGTTCCACTAGGCTCTGTGAACTTGGGGAAATTTCTACAAACATTTGAGCTAAAAAAGCAGAGTTTGCTAGTTTCTTACCTCTTAATTTTGGGGGAGGAAAAAACAGAAGGAGTTTAGTCCAGGGTCAAGCACACAGCAGACACTCAACACACGTTATTTTATGAGGAAAAGGGGAACGTAGATGAGTGCGGAGCCTAAGAGATATGGTGAAGAACTGGTACGGGACAGCAAGTGCTGGAGGAGTTGAAGCTCCAGCATTGCAGGACTGAGGGTGGAACAGAGGTAAAATCATCTTAGAAAGTTAGAGGCTGACTCACTAAAGAGTGAGAATGAAAGCCATTTGAGTAGTAGAAATCCAAACATCATGAAAGCAGCATTTTATAGATCATCAACTTGTGACCCATGATGATGACCAAAGGAAGACTGTGGTCCAGGGACCCAAAGCCTCAATGAAATATCTGGTAGAAGGCATCATGTAGAATCAACTATGGACATTCCAAGGGAACAAGATGTTCAATTTAAGATTTTCATGCCATTATTGCTGTTTCCTTCTTGAGTCTTCAAGTTCTCTTACTCTTCTGATTCTTTCCCTGAACTGTCTACTCTTGTGATTAAAACTCTGGTCCTTGTCTTTTCTGGCTATGATCCTTACTGGCCTTCTGCTCAGAACCAAGGTCTGATACACACATTCTCCAGAAGCTTTCTTTCTCCCTTGCCTGACCACGCTTTAAACTGGGACATCATCAGGATTCTTGGAGCTAAGCCTGGATTCTCAAAATGGCCTGTTGTTGTTGTTCAGTCACTAAGTCATGTCTGACTCTTGGCAACCCGCAAATGGACTACTTTTCACTAAATGCCATGCCCTTAAACATAGCCTGCAGTCATTTTACCACACACACTTAGTGTAACTGTCCCACTTGGGGCTTGTGGCAGGGGCTGGGTTGGCGTCTCTGTCATTGACTTTGTAGCTTGAAACATTGGGCTTCCTCCCTTTTGATGACACTGCCCTTTGTGACTCTAAGCTGTAGACTTTGGCCCACTTCTCATCAGCACTCCGTCCTTTAGTGCTGATTGTCCTTAAATAGTTTCCATGGAGTTCATAAGCTTAATGCACTGAATGCAGTTCCCTGCTTTCCTCCTTATACTCTTACCTGAGAGATTTCTCTTAAATCCAATTTACTTAACTATCACTCTGCAACAGATGACTCTCAAAGTGACAGTCCATTTCTGACCTGGCCCCCAAGCTATAGACCGCTTTCCGGATAACTCACCAAAGTGAAAATTAAAATAATAATAGGGACTAGTGTTCAGTGCCCTAGAGTTTACAAATTACTCTTGTATAACTTTCCTTAAGGACACTATGGGATTTATGTGTACACTCAGTGATTTACATGTCCCTCCTGCCCTCTGTTGAGGTTCTAGAGGAAGAGGTTCTATTCTTTTCTCCTTTGTGATGTGCTGTTTCCTTTCAGTTTATTCTTGGTACAGTTCCCTCTTACCTCACATGGGAAACCTTTGCCATCAATTATCTCTTTTCTCTCCTGGGTCTTCAATCTCAATATTTCTTCTGCCAACAAAAGAGTTCACCACACCCAACCTCCCCATTCTCCAGATGACCTCCCTTCAACCTTGACTCCCTGACAAGATGGCTTCTTCCTTGAACTTGCTTTCTTCACTTCATTACACTCAGTTCTCTCCTCATTACTATCAAGCGTCCACATCCACCACACTCCTGAAGCTTAGCTCTTAAAAGTTATGGAGCTTCAATGCAGTGCCTGCATATATGGATTTACCCTTTCAAAACTGAACTACTCCTTCCAAGTCAAAAAATGAGAGAGGACAACCTCTTCATCTCTACTCTAATCCCCTGTCAAACCAGGCTTTGGCCTCTTCTAATCTGGAAGAAAAGACACTACAGCCCAAATTCAAAGAGAAAAGGAAGAATTTAACTCTTTGCTGTGGAGTTTCCAAGGCCCAGCTCCTCAGGATATAAGGGCAATTTCAGAGATTCCCTAGGGTAATTCTGATATGAGGTTATTACCCCAGGTACAGATTTTAGAACTTCTCTCTGGCAATGTTCTATACTAATGTATCTCTTAATTGTAAACATCAATAATCTTCTCAAATTTTAACTTTATTTACCTCTCTGTAGCAGTCCACATGAGTGCACTTTTATAACATCTTTTTGCTTAGTACATTAAACATTACTTTTTCATGTTTCATTTCTATCTCTCTAACCATTCTTATGAAGTTTATTTTACTCCATTTTTCTTCTTTTCTTTTTCCCTTAAAAATGAGTTTCCTACAGATTTTTATCTTCATCCACCCCTTTCTTATTGGATGCAGTCTCTCATGGGGCCCCATCTTGTCCATAAACCCATTCTGAACCCCAGGTCTATATATTCCACTGCCTAGCAGGCATTTCCACATGAATGTACCAGAGATATCTTTAACAAATTTATCCAAATTTAAACATCTTGACTTTGTTCTTCCTCCAGTTCCAAAGTGGAATTTAAGTGCAAGTTCTGATATAAAAGTAGTAGTAGGGTTCTCTGTCCTTTCTCATATAACAAAGTCACCTTCTCGCAGTCACTCAAATCAAAAATCTCAGTCATTTTTGACTCACGTATAACATTTCACATCCTATATTTTAGACTTCCTGTATATCTCAAAATCTTATTTCTACATCTTTATTATTTGATCTGTTATACTTCTTTCTACTCATCCTGTCTTATCCATCTCGGGCAAATTTATTTTATTGTAAAGACCTTCCAAACACCAGTTTTCCTTCAGTTCATGTTACATGGTCATCACAGGGCACCTTTGGTTCTTAACTCTGGGACTGATTTCTGATATTGAGGCCCAGGAGGAAGAAAGAGAGAATAATGTTACAGACTTAAAAGTTTTGCACAGAAGGGGTTAATGTTCTTTTTGCTTACATTTCATTGGCTGAAGACAATCACAAGGTCCAGCTTTACATTAGTGAATTAGGCATTATAATTTTCCCTCAGGGACAGACCCAGAAGGAACACATTGGGTAGATACGCAACCAGTAGGAAAGGGCAATGAATATTTTGAACAAATACTATAATATACTTTATACTTTGAAAAGATTCTAATGATTCTGTTCTTTATTTACTTGTAATTCTCCCTACCATTTAAGGTGATCTCATCCACACCTATGTCTTCAACAATCACTTACACATTGAAGGTCAGTCAAGTCTATATCTCTAGGCCAGATACCTCATCCAAGTTTTGAACTTCTATCCAAATACTATCAGCAAGGTCTGTGTAGGTTTGCCATAGGCAATTCAATTTCAGCAAATCTCCATGTATACATTCTTTCTTCCAATCTGTTTTACATTTGTTCTTACATTTCTTATTTTGATCAACATTATATTAAAGCCTGAACCACATGATAGTTTAACTGTGTTGTTTATTAAACTATTTTCCCCCACCCCACCCCCACCTCATAAGACAGTGAGCTCCTGGAGGTTAAGGACTATATTTTAGGCTTCCCAGGTGGCCCCAGTGGTAAAGAAACTGCCTGCCAATGCAGAAGACACAAGAGACATGGATTTTATCCCTGGGTTGGGGAGATACCCTGGATAAGGGCATGGCAACCCACTGAAGTATTCTTGCCTGGAGAAGCCCATGGACAGAGGAGCTTGGCAGGCTGCAGTCCATGGGGTCACAAAGAGTCAGACACGACTGAAGCAAATTATCACTTCACTCCTGTACCCAACTTTATATCTGGTTCCTAACAAATGTTTGGTAAATATCACTTTGTTGAATAAAGATGAATGAATGCCTTGTTAAATGGTGTTTCTAGTTGCCCTCCCTCAGTTCATTCTCTAAAGTGTCATTCTATTTCTTTTCTGAAATTCAGAACACATTTAATGCTTCCTATTAATGGTGAAGGGGAGACTCCTAGGCACCTTGGGCTTCCCCTTTCGGCCTCACTTTCAACTACTCTTCTCCTTGACCTCGGCCCCTATCTACCCAGTGATATTTCCCTGGTACGCTATTTCTCTGCACCTTCCTACTGCCTTTATCCAAAATGACTTGACCTCATCTCTCCTCATCATCTTGGTTTTTGTTTCCTGCTCAAATTCTAAGGACCTTCAGAGTCAAATGTCAAGTCACTTAAGAAAAAAATTCTTGGTTTTTCCACCAACACGATAATGTAAGGAAAAAAAAATAAATTAATTAAAAAACAAAACACAAAACAAAACCTACTAAAAAAAAAAAAAGAAAGAAAAAATCTCTTCCTGCCTGGTTTTTCTTATGGCCCTGACAAAATTAATTTTAGTTTCTTCTTGCAGTTCCCATTTTATTATATGGTTATACCTATTTTTAAGATTTGTTACATAGTATCACACTTATTTAATTGCTAGTGTCTCTCAACACAGAATATATATATATATATATATATACACACACACACACACACACACACACTTTTTTTTTTCTGTAAGTCTTAGGGTTTTCAAATATCATCAATACTAAATGAACCAAGTATAAGAGTTAAGTTGCCGAAATGACACTCAGGATTTCTGGAACTACACCCACCAGTCAATATGTGGTATCTGAGTACTTTTCCTGTGCTCCAGTTAAGCACGTCCAGTAGCAGTTGCACATGCTCAGTGTGGCTCTGTGTTGACGCCGTCGGGTGGGGAGGAGGTCTGCAGGCTGTGCACTCTCCCCCAGGGGCCCATTCATGTTCAGGTCTCCAGGAAGTCCAGTGCTCAGGGTTCCTCCTCACTCAAGGCAGGAGATTTTCAGAAGCCCTTGGCTGTGGTGATTCCTCCCCGTGATGGCCATCAAGATCTTAACCTCGGTCCGTGAGAACGTTTTTGCTGCTTTTGACCAGCTGCGACCCAGAGTTACATCTGACCTCCAACATCTCCTCTATCTTCTCCAGCCTAAAGTTCGTCTCAGTCATGTCTGACTCTTTAAAACCCCATGGACTGCAGCACACCAGGCTTTCCTGTCCTTCACCATCTCCCAAAGCTTGCTCAGACTTAAGTCCATTCAGTCGGTGATGCCATCCAACCAATTTGTCCTCTGTCATCCCCTTCTCCTCCTGCCTTCTATCTTTCCCCTCACCAGGGTCTTTTCCAATGAGTCGGCTAAAGTGTACTAAAAAACCCTCAATTGATCAGGTAAAATTAGGTGTGAATTTAGGATAAGGAATTAGGAAAGTCCCAATTCCCATGGTTCTGGACATTTTCAGTAATGCACTTCTGGCTGAACACAGATTAAAGAAATTAGATGGTAGTGGTCAAGATTTGGGCCTTGGTAAAGTATGCATACCAGAGAACTAGTAAATCAAAGCTGGACCTCAAAAGAGCACTCAAGCTAAGCTATGCACAGGATTTCTCTTGTGGTCCAGTGGTCAAGACTCTGCTCTTCCAATGCAGGGGGGCTGGGTTCCCTACTTTGGTCAGGGAACTAAGATTCCAAACCCTAGGGAGCAGCTAAGTCTATACTCTGCTGCAGCAAAGACCCCACCACAGCCAAATAAATAAATAATACAATATTTTTTAAAAAGAGATGGCAACAGAATCAGGTGTGTCTTTCTGAAAGCCAATTGAGACTATGTCTAAAAATTTCCCTTCCAAATAGACTGTATTAATATAAAGTAAATCAGACCTTCTGAGCATCACGACTGATCTTCATTTGTAAAAGTCTCATTCATGCCAATAGGCACCAGGTCATTTTTTTCCATATCTTCATATAAATGTGTTTGAGTATGGAATTACACAATTTTGATCCCTTGAGGCAAACAAATCTTTGAAGTTTGCTTAAAATAATTTCTGCTCTTGCTATAGTTGTCCTTTTAATTCACATTCAGTAACTTATTTGCAAATAAAAAATTGCAGATGTCTGACAACAATCACAAACAGAGAATGTAATAATGAAGATCAACTTTAGATTTAAAAACAATCTAAGTTCTGTGAATATATTCGGGTAGCAATTATAATGTGAAATAGCATCAATTAAAATACTTAATGTTGGTTAATAATCAATATGTATTGTAATATGAAAATGCTGTAATTTCCCAGAGCAGCGCTGACATTCAGATACAAGGCTAGTCCGTTAAAGCAATTATAATAAACACCATGGGACTTCAAATCATTCTATTATTGAATAAAATTTGTCTACTGAGTACAGTGTTTGAAATTATACTTAGTTTGCAGTAATAGGAAATAAAATAATGGTGCATCCCAGATTCTCTGATATGACATAGAAAGCTAAAAATACAAACAAACAAAGCAGGACACACCTAGAATTTAATAGGATAAATGACAAAATTCTTACATAATGTGGTATATATAATTTAGGAATGTATTTCAAGGGAGAGTTTTCTGGTGCAGTGATGAGGAAGGGAGAGAAGGTGATTATTTCAGATAAGTTAGTACGGGGAAGGTAGTCACAAGTAGAGGTGGTTTGTGTCATAGCCACTTACGCACCGTGGGACAATGTGCTCACCCATCTCAAGTCTCCTTTCTCTAAATCCTCCTTCCTTTGAACTCATGGTTGCCAGGAGAGGAGGATAGGGGTGGGGAGCAAGGATAGTTAGGGAGTTTGGGATTGACATGTACACACTGTTATATTTAAAACAGATACGCATCAAAGACGTACTGGATAGCACAGGGAACTCTGCTCAATGTTATATGGCAGCCTGGATGGGAGGGGAGTTGAGGGGAGGATGGATACATGCATATGTATGGCTGAGCCCTTTTGCTGTCCACTTGAAGCTGTCACAACAATGTTAATCAACTATTCTCCAATATTAAACAAAGTTAAAAAAAAAATTCCCCCTTCCTTCATTCTGCCCAGTATGAAGGAAGGACACAACATTGGAGCATCAGTTATTTTCATAAAAAAGAGTTTATATTATATGACAAATAATATTTGTGTACTTGAATGGGATATGGCAGAGATTTTGACCTAACTAGATCAAAGAAGTATTAAAATTATGCTCACACTTTATCTGCTAATACATTAGGTTACTTCAAATAAAGATTCTTGCAGGCTCACTTAATTTTTCTTTTTCCTTTTTCTACACATTTACTCTCAAAAAGATTATAAATTAAGAGGTCATATCAGATGAAGCTAAACTTGATAAGCCAGGTAAAGCCTAAGGCTCTTAAAATGTAAAAAATTATGAAATTATAAGTTTTTGTTAGTCTTGTACTAAAAACTTAACTTACAATTTGGAAAAATATAAACAAACAATTGATGGTTTAATTATTTTTATCTGCTGTGGATATTTGATATGGTCAGTCATCAGGCAGAGAAGAGACACACTTTACATACAAATGGATACACAGATCTAACTACATATTCTTTTTCATTTTGATTTCAGCTAATGTTCTTTTCCTGATTTATACACACACACACACACACACACATATATATATATATATATTTTATTTATTTACTTTTACTTGACATGCCTTCTGCTTTCAGGTTAAGGAAATATTCCTAAAAATTTATGAATCAGCCCTCTGTCATGAGCATTTATAGGGAGATTAAGAAACATTCATGGCATAGGCTTATACTCAGCAATTGAAAACTTAGATTCTTTCAAGAAATTTTGGGAAACCTGGTGAAAATCAGCATATCAAATGCGGTGTTATTTCAGGTCAGTAGGCCAGAGTGCTGGAGCAAATGGATACGAAACGGATAATGGCTCAGCTACAATGAACTAACACACTGTCTTTCACAGAGCAGTGGCCACTGGGGCTCTCCTCTGCATGGTGAACCAAGGCCAGCTCTTTCCTCTGTGCCTCTGCCATCATTTGATTTTCTATCTTCATCTGCTTCCTGCTGGAGGCAGGAGGAAGGGAGTGTGGAAGCCAAACCTCCTTGTTCTACACTGTTCAGAAGTAGGATGCAGCCCTGGATGGCATCACCGACTCAATGGACATGAGTTTGAGCAAACTCTAGAAGATGGTGAAGGACAGGGGAGCCTGGCATGCTGTAGTCCATGGGGTTGCAGAGTCAGACATGACTGTGCAACTGAACAGCATTCACTTTCCAATGGCTAGAAATAAGTCATATAAATATGCTTTGCTGCACAGGGCTTGAGGACCATAGTCCTTGCTGAGGCAGCTGCATGTCAGCCACAAGTGTTCATGTCCTATGGGTAGAAGAAGAGATTTGGGAGAACAGCTAGCATTTTGCCCTAAGTACCTACCTCTGCATTAAACTTCTGCACTTAAAATGTGATGATCTTACTTTGGCAGATTGTTTAATCTCAGTGCTTAAATTTCTATGGGTAAGTCATACTTTCATCATTTGCAAATCTTCCATGGTTATAGTGGATGTGTTCCACAATAAATAAAAAGTTGATTTGACATATTTAATGATCACAGTTGAGTTCAATAAATGATTACTTAATTTCTTCTTGGAGATAAAGTAGAGATTTAGATTTTATATTTATATATTTTATAAAATAAATTTGTATTTAACACTTTTCTGGACACTGATATACAGTAGCAAATAAGAAAGAAAGCTTATATTCTGGTGGAGAGACCAACAATGAAACATATGAAAATAAGGAAATATAAAGAAGCAATATACCCAGATAGTGATAATTGTCATGAAAAAGAGAGTAAAAGGTTAAGGCAAGTAACATTAGGGAGTTGGTTAGAGAGATCCCTTGAAAAATGTGACAGTTACATGATGATGCAAATGATGAGAAGGTGTCAGCCACACAAATGTCCAAGTGGAAATTTTCAAGGTAATGAGGATGGTGGCAAAGGTAAGGAAGGCAATGGTGTTGAGCTGGGAGCATTTATCACAGGTACCAATGAACAGTGAGTTGAAGCACAGTGATCCATGGGTAAGAGAGGTGGATAGAAGGACTGTTTAGTGTCCTTCTGAATAAATTCCATTTATTCTGTTTGGAATAAGAAACCACTGAAAAGCTTTAAGCAGGAGAGTGGAATACTCTGATACAACTTTAAGTTGTTGCCGCTTATAGATTTACAGGGAGATATGAGATTAGATGTAACCGGAAGACTACATGGAGCTGTTAGAATGTATATCTAATCCATACTTTAGAAGGACTTACTGGAGGAGGTGGTATATGAGTTTGAGTTTTAAAGAATTCACTATTATTGGACAACTAGGGTGGGTAAACTGGTTGAAGAAGCATACCAGGAGACAGCAGAGAGAATGTAAAAGATTATAAATCATTCTAGGGCAGAAGGTGAGGTCCAGGGGTGCAGCCAGAAGGACAATCATGAAGAGCTTTTGTATTACTCAAAGGTATTTGGATTTTATCTTCAAAACAATAGAATATTGGGAGGATTCAAGCAGAAGTGTAGCAGGATTAAATTTTCCTTCTAATTTACTTCTTATGATGGAAGCATAGTTGATTTATAATGTTGTGTTAGTTTCTGTGATACAGCAAACTGATTCAGATATGCATGTGTATCTATGTATCTATATTCATTTTATGATTCTTCCCCATTATAGTTTGTTATAAGATATTAAATATAATTCCCTGTGCTATACAGTAGGTCTTTCTTGGTTTTCTGTTTTCTATATAGTAGTTTGTATTTGTTAATCCTAAAGTCCTATCCATTTGCCTTTTAGAATGAGCCCTCCTGATAGTCTAGGGAATGTGTTTGGCAGAGTGTTGTTTTTCAGTGGCTAAGTCATGTCTCTCTGGGACCCATGGACTGCAGCACGCCAGGCTTCCCTGTCCTTCACTGTCTCCCTGAGTTTGCTCATACTCATGTCCATTAAGTTGGTGATTCTATCCAGTCCATCTCATTCTCTTTCATCCCCTCTCTTCCTGCCCTCAATCTTTTCCAGCATCAGAGTCTTTTCCAATAAGTAGCTCTTCTCATTAGGTGACCAAAGTATTGGAACTTCCGCTTTAGCAAGAGTCCTTCCAATGACTATTCAGGGTTGATTTCCTTTAGGGTTGACTGGTTTGATCTCCTTGCAGTCCAAGGGACTCTCAAGAATCTTCTCCAGTACCACAATTTGAAAGCATCAATTCTTTGGTGTTCAGCTTTCTTTATGGACCAAATCTCATATTCACGCATGACTACTGGAAACACCATAGCTTTCACTATATGGCCCTTGGTTGGAAAAGTGATGTGAAGCCATAAGCTAAGATCATGTTTGTAGAGATGGAAATATTAAACACCTATTATCTCATTTCTGGCCTTTTTTTCAGAGACAAAAGGGAGATGTCTAGAATATTTTCCAGTGTTGGGGTGGTTGTTGGCTTTTTCTAAGATAGAGAATACATGAAGAGAAGCAAACATGAGTTGGATGAAGAGAGAAAGAGGCTATAAAAAGGTAAAAGTCTTATAGTGTAAAAGAGAAATCTCATTTGTATAAAAAATTAATTTCTAAGAGTAATTAATATTGTGATAGTTGGAAAGTCATGCACAATGAAAGCTATTGAGTTATTTCTTTTTTTTTTTTCCAGTTTGTCATTTGCCTTTATTTTTTTTTCCTTTTTTTTTTATTAGTTTTGCCAAACAATGACATGATATCACCATGGGTTTACATATGCTCCCCCTTCAGAAACCCCCTCCCTCCTCCCTCCCCCCAGGAAATCTCGTTGCACCAGCCCCGAGCATCAATCCTGGGCTGGCGATTGATTAGACATATGATAATTAACATGTTTCAATGCCATTCTCCCATATCATCACACCCTTTCCCTCATCCATAGAGTCCACGAGTCTATTCTATACATCTGTGTTCCTTTTGCTGTCTCGCATGCTGGGTTCTCGTTACCATCTTTCTAAATTCCATATATATGCGTTAATATAGTGTATTGTTGTTTTTGCTTCTGGCTTACTTCACTCTGGATAATGGGCTCCAGTTTCGTCCATCTGAGTAGAACTGATTCAAGTGAATTTTTTTTTAATGGTGAGTAATATTCCATTGTGTATATGTACCACAGCTTTCTTATCCATTCGTCAGTTGATGGGCATCTGGGTTGCTTCCATGCAATGCAGCGATGAACATTGGGGTACATGTGGCTCTTTCAATTCTGGTTTCCTCAGTGTATATGCCCAGCAGTGGGATTGCTGGGTCATATGGCAGGACTATTTGCAGTTTTTTAAGGAATCTCCACACTGTTTTCCATAGTGGCTGTACTAGTTTGCAATCCCACCAACAGTGTAAGAGAGTTCCCTTTTCTCCACATCCTCTCCAGCATTTATTGCTTGTAGATTTTTGGATTGCAGCCATTCTGAGTGGTGTAAAGTGATATCTCATTGTGGTTTTGATTTGCATTTCTCTGATAATGAGTGATGTTGAGCATCTTTTCATGTGTTAGCCATTTTTATGTCTTCTTTGGAGAAATGTCTGTTAAGTTATTTGGCCCACTTTTTGATTGGGTCGTTTATTTTCCTAGAATGGAGCTGTAGGAGTTGCTTGTATATTTTTGAGATTAATTGTTTGTCCATTGCTTCATTGGCTATTATTTTCTCCCATTCTGAAAGCTGTCTTTTCACCTTGCTTATAGTTTCCTTTGCTGTGCAGAAGCTTTTAATTTTAATTAGGTCCCATTTGTTTATTCGTGCTTTTATTTCCAATATTCTGGGAGGTGGGTCATGTAGGATTCCGCTTTGGTTTATGTCAGAGAGTGTTTTGCCAATGTTATCCTCTAGGAGTTTTATAGTTTCTGGTCTTATGCTTAGATCTTTGATCCATTTTGAGTTTATCTTTGTGTATGGTGTTAGAAAGTGTTCTAGTTTCATTCTTTTACAAGTGGCTGTCCAGTTTTCCCAGCACCACTTGTTAAAGAGGTTGTCTTTTCTCCATTGTATATTCTTGCCTCCTTTGTCAAAGATAAGGTGTCCATAGATGCGTGGATTTATCTCTGGGCTTTCTATTGAGTTATTTCTATCAACTTGAAATCTAAGTATCTAAATAGTACGGTGTCAGATACTTAAACTTTTTGTATTTATTAAAAATCAGTTATATCTCATTAGCAACATTTACAGAGCTGTATATAAGGATATTATAATCTATTAACTAGTTGTCAAATATTATACCTATTTGTTCAATATTATATTATCAACTTATTTTATTTATGGTCATATAGAAAATAGCTAATATTTACTGAGCACACGCCCTGTCAGACAATGTAAGTACTTTACATGTAATACTTATCTCATGTTATCTTAATCTTTTCTTTTTCATTCAACAAATATTTATTGAGTACATGCCCAACAAACATTTATTGAGTATGCTCAAAGAAGCAGAGTTTGTAATTACATTTTGCCTATGAGGAAATGAAAGTTCCAAGATATTAAATGAAGAAAAGGTCATACAACTAGGAAATGTTACAGCTAGGATTCAATGCTACCTTGATCTGATCTTTGCCCTGCACCACATTGCATCTCCTGTCTTCTGATAGAGAGAAGAGTAAGACTGTGCCAAGGGTTGTTATCTTGAGAATGGTGTGCATGGAAATACCTTAATCTTGAAGAATAAACATTGGGTTGGCCAAAAAGTTCTTTCAGGATTGCCCATTACATTTTATGGAAAATCCCAGTGAACATTTTGGCCACCCCACTATTATCCCCATTTATCATATAATGAAGCCGAAGTTCACGGAGGTTGTGTAATTTGCCCTTGATCACCAGCTAGTAAGTGGCAGGGGCGGGAATCCTACCCTTCTTGTGAACTAGAGCACAACACAGCCTCTATCACATTTTTTTGTTTCCTTGTAACGTGATGATTCATTGAGCTGTCTTCTTGGGGGCTCTTACTGTATGACAGGATGATTTAAGGCAAGCTATTAGCTTTGGAGTTAAAAAAAAAAAGTAAACTTGCTTTTTCTTTTTAAGCAAATTTGACACTGTTTTCGTTAAAGAGCCTAACAAAAGCAGAAGTCATCAGGGCTGATTTCTCTGGCGGAAAAGGCAAGAGTTTTGGAGTCGGCTGGTCTGAATTCAAATCCAGGCCAGCTCTTATGGACTGTTTTATCTCAAGTAAGTTTCTTTTCCTTTCAGAACTCACATCTGCAAAATGAGGGCTCTATCCCATGTCAGTGCTGGTCACAGAGTAGGCCTTTAATAAACATTGTCAAATGCTTTTATAGATTAAGTGCATTAACCATTGAGTTGGAAGCAGAAACATTCAATTAGCACTTTTTTCATCAAAAATGAATCTAGCATGCTAGTTAAAGAATTTTTCCTTTCCTCTCTGTCTAAATCAAGATAAAGCACTTCTCTTTCCTGGTCTTGGTAATGTTGCCAGTCTTTTACTTGGCCCTCCCCTCACCCTGTGATAGAAACTAAATTAGTCCAGAGATATGAGGCTACACCTTGAGAATCTTGGGGTGCCAGTGGCAGGGACTGGAATCTGCCATCTGAGTGTGTTCGTCCCCAGCTCCTTCTCACTTTCCGCTTGGCTTTTTGCCCTTCTTTCCCATATGTCGGCTGTTCTTCTCATTTCCAGATCAGAGTTGACCTTTTTGGTAAGGTTAAAAAAAGCGTTAAAAGCCTCTGCCTTTTTACTGTCATACATTATTAGCTTTCTCATCCCATCAAATAAAAAAGCTGCATTCTCCTTTACCCAGTTCTTGTGACTGATGTATTTAAAGAAGGGAATTTTTTTTCTCCTCCATTTTCCTACAGTTTACCAAAAAAAAAAAAAAAAAACCTAACATCATGAATTAATTGAACAAATGTAGTAAAATAGCCCTCTATTTCCATACAGAGCCCCCACCCACCCTCTATAATTAAAAATTAATACTGAGTTGGCTTTGAGTCAATTGCCCTAAAAATGCCAACATAAACACAAGATTAGAGTAGGATCTCTTTCATTGTCAAGTACATATAATTTAAATACTTCAGTGTATGTCGATGCATTAAGCAACATACAGATGGCAAAAAATATATTACCATTGGATAACACATACTTTTAAGCTTTTTATTATGAGATAACTGTTGATTCACATGCAGTTTTGCGAGATAATACAGAGAGATCCCATATACCCTTTACCTAATTTTCCACAAATATTTTCAAACAAAATCATTTTTATTTGTGTGTGTCACTGCATGGTACTTTGATAGGTCCCATGTACTTGCTTTTGTTTGCAATCTGAAAAGAATTTCTTCAGTGTCAATATAGTTTTTGCCTTCTCAGCAGTCAGCTGCTCACAGATATTAGTTTCTTTGTTTTTAGAGAATATTCTTGGAAAAAAGAATATTAAGAACTCAATATCAAAACATTAAAAGTATTTGCTATAAATTGAATATTTAAATATTCTGATAAAGTACTTTGCCACCTCTAAAACATCCCTGTTACTTATTATGCAAAGCATATAGAAAGTTCTCAAATATCACTGTGTTACCATTGATTCTTGTACTGTAGCTTATTGTATGCATGTGCTTACGTGCATTTCTGTGGGTGTGTATATTTGGTTACTTTAATTTGTAGATTATAAATTGGGCATATATTTAATGTGGTTGTCTCCATTACTTTTATTGTGATGTTTATTTTATTGAATTTTTTACAGGCTTAGAAATCTCTCCAAAGGTTCAGACCTTTTGAGACCAACAAACTGAATGACACCTTTTTCAAAATAGAAGGGTTAAAAATCTCTTCAGAATTCTACAGTGTTTTCCATGATCTAATCATAAAACTAAATTATCATGGTGACAGCTTTCCATATCTGGTTCCTCTGAGTCTCTTTAAATTAATTCAGCACCATTACAATTCTGGGAAGCTAAAGGCTGTGACTTAGAGTCCAATTAAAGACATAAATGAATTTAACTATTGATAAAAAGATAATCTTAGGAAGTTCATTTTCATGGGAATTATTAAAAACTTGATATATTCCACATGGGAATAACAATTTTATCTTACCTCAGGTAAGGAAACTAAATGAAAATAAATTCAATTGTAAGTACAACTAAAAAAATTGCCTCCAAAAATACAATTTTGGACACTTAGACTAGTGTTCTTGAGGATTGATGGAAACAATTGATGCTTTTCTTTCTAAGTTCAAAGTGGAAAAACAACCAAACAGTAAGCTCTGACATAAGTTTAGGCTTCTGCGTTTAGCAAACCAAAACCACTAAATAGAAACTTCTCAGACTAGAAAAATCTACTAGATTAGTGAACAAAGTAGAGATGAATTTATAGACCACAGGAGTTCTTAGTCGTATTAGCAGTTGAATAGTGTGTGCAATAATTTGGTCTAAATATTAAAAATGACTCAGCCTCACTACTTGTTGTTGCTTTAGGTGCTGCAGACACTTTTGGGATTCCATGGGCTGTAGTCTGCCAGCTCCTCTCTCTGTCTATGGGATTTCCCAGGCAAGAATATTGCGGTGGGTTGCCATTTTCTTCTCCAAGGTATCTTCCCAACTCAGAGACTGAACCCATGTCTTCTGCATTAGCAGGTAGATTCTTTACTGCTGAGCCACCAGGGAAACCAAAGTGAATTAATTAGATAGACAATAACTCACTCTCAGTGACAACCTTAGTGAAGCACTAGTTCATAATCTTTATTCACTACTTGATAAATTCTTAACTAGTGGGGGTACAGATTTCTGTATTTTGACAGGAGATGTTGTCAGGAAGTCAAAACTCTGCTGTTTTCTCTGTTTGACCTAGAGAAGGCCCACTACCCTCTGGCCTGTGGCATCAATACAGAGAAATGGAGAAAAGGAGAAAATAGTCACGGGAAAACTCCCTGGGCTGAAGGGGAGAACTGTGCCAACGTTTCTTCTATTTAAAAAATATAACTTTTTGAATATTTCATGAATAAATAAGTTATTTGTCCAAAAATAATGTGTAAACAAAAAATAACAACTTGTTCAGCATTTACAGTTTGTTTTAACTTAGACATTAGTGATGACCAACTTTCTTATTGTGATCTGGAGAAAGAGGGTTTGATAAGCAAATGAATTGTGTTGACACTTGCAATAAGGTGTGTCTAGCAACATATATTTCCAAATATTCATTTTAAGCCACTCCTCATTTTTACTTTGGCTCCACTGCACTTGAGCACCACCACCCTGATTCACCTCCCATCTTCCTTTGAATTGTTAGCTCCAGGGCAGTCTGAGTATTGAAGAAACTGATCTACATTCTGAGGCCTATTTGAGAGTCCAGGCTGGTGGCACAAGGGTAATACCCTAAGGTTAACACAGTTACTGGACTTGATCAGACAGTCTGTAACAGAGTGTTGTAGAAGTGGTCAACAACCTGTTTTGGCACCAGGGATGGGTTCACGGAAGACAATTTTTCCATGGACCAGAGTGGCAGGGATGATTTCGGGATGATTTAAGAGCGTTACATCTACAGTGCATTTTATTTCTATCATTACATTGCACTGTATAATGAAATAATTATACAACTGGCCATATTGCAAAATCAGATCATCAGACATTAGATTCTCGTAAGGAGTGTGCAGCCTAGATTCCTCACACGTTTAGTTCACAGTAGGATTCCCAGTCCTAGGAGAATTTAATGCCACTGATCTGACAAGAGGAGGAATTCAGGCTGTAAATACAGATGAAGCTTCATTAGCTTGCCCACCACTCACCTTCTGCTCTGCAACCTGGTTCCTAACAGACAGTGGACCCCTACCAGTCCATGGTCTGAGGACTGAGGGCCCTGATTGTAGAAGGAGGTTCCAACAGAAACACAACAAGAAGCCCAGACAGGTAAGCAGTTAGCAGCAGAGAAAGTCAAACAGTGAAGGGAGAGTCCAAACACTGGTCTAAGGTAGAGGCAGGGTTCTCATTGGTGAAATGGAGTTCTGCAAGAATAAAGCTGTATCATTCAGGACCTAGACAGACAGTTGCAATCAATCTTTCAGTACTAAAGATGGATGCAGAAGCCTATCAAGTTATATGAGATAAGAATCTCTTATTCCAATGACACACCTTAGGATGAATACCTTAGAGAATACTCTAGAAGTCTGGAATGTTGCTCTAGGGCTTTTTTTTTCTGTTGATTTCAGGGTAAGGTCAGTGGGTAAGAAGCTGAAACAATAAAAGAACTTTCTACCTCAAAATAGGATTGATCTAGAAAGTGGTGCAGAATATCTACCCTTGAGGAGAAGCAGATTTATGAATGGAACACAGGATATGGAAGACAATGATATTTATTTGGGTGGGAGGAGAGTGAGATGAGAGCTGAGGTTTGGGGTTTGCTATGAGAATCCAATGAAGTAGTAATTTAGAATGTTTTGTTAATTATAAGTAATCATTGTAATGAGCATTTATTAATACCTATTGCCTTAATTGGGCTTCCCTGGTGGCTCAGCTGGTAAAGAATCCGCTGCAATGCTGGAGACCTGGGTTCGATGCCTGGGCTGGGAAGATCCCCTGGAGAAGGGAAAGGCTATCCACTCCAGTGTTCTGGGCCTGGAGTATTCCATGGACTGTATAGTCCATGGGGCAGCAAAGAGTTGGACATGCCCTAATACTTCAACTAACCCTAGTTCCTTAAAGCAATAATTCCAATACACAAAGATGCACGTATATTATTGTCAAAGGTACACAAATGAAGTCAGTTTAACTTTATCTCACCCTTTCCCCTCACAGACTAAGTAGAAAATGCCTTTACACCTTGCTGAAGCTTATGAAATACAAGTGTTCTGCAGTGCCTCAATATTTATTTTAGGGTTTTGCTAATCTTTCTGGAGATCCCCAACACTGTTTTTAATTCTCAGCACTCTTTTTATTTTTTCATGATGCTCTTTTATTTGTGGGACTTCCCTGGTGGTTCAGGAAATAAAGAATCTTCCTGAAATGCAGGAGACCAGGGTTTGATTCCTGGGTCAGAAAGATCCCTTGAAGAAAGGAATGACAACCCACTCCAGCATTCTTGCCTGGAGAATTCCAGAGACAGAGGAGCCTGGCAGGCTGTAGTCCATGGGTTCACAAAGAGCTTTACATGACTGAATGACTAACACGTTCACTTTGATTTGTACCTTTCATGATACTGGGCTATTGCCTGTTTTCGCTTCTGTTCCAAAGTTTGTCTTTTCTGATTCTCTCCCTGCTCCTGCTGCTGTAAAGATTTTGAGTCTTTGCCTGTATATTCCTCTCACTTCCTGCTCTCTCTCTGACCCCTTCTTCAGCTCTCACCTTAAAAGCAAATCCCATCCTCTCACTTTTTTTTTTAAATTTGCTTACTTTATTTTGTATTTATTTATTTTTTTAAATTTTCTTTATTGTGTTGGTTTTGCCATACATTGACATGAAACCGCCATGGGTATACATATGCTCCCCCTCCAGAACCCCCCTCCCTCCTCCCTCCCGATTCCCTCCCCCTGGGTCATCTCGGTGCACCAGCCCCGAGCATCAACCCTGGGCTGGCAATTGATTTCACATATGATAATTAACATGTTTCAATGCCATTCTCCCATATCATCCCACCCTTGCCCTCTTCCACAGAGTCCACGAGTCTGTTCTATACATCCGCGTTCCTTTTGCTGTCTCGCATGCAGGGTTCTCATTACCATCTTTCTAAATTCCATATATATGTGTTAGTATACTGTATTGTTGTTTTTGCTTCTGGCTTACTTCACTCTGGATAATGGGCTCCAGTTCCGTCCACCTGAGTAGAACTGCTTCAAATGAATTTTTTTTAAATGCTGAGTAATATTCCATTGTGTATATGTACCACAGCTTTCTTATCCATTCGTCAGCTGATGGGCATCTAGGTTGCCATCCTCTCACTTTTAACAGTGTGGCTTTCACCTCCTTTAGCACTACTTCCTGATGCCAGATAAAACCACAGCCTTTTTTAGAGAATGGTTCTGAAATTCCTTCCCAAGTTTTCATGGTTCAGAGAGTTACTTCTCTTCTTTGCAAGCAGGGATATAGCAGAGAGAAAGCTAGGGTTATTGTGATATTTTGAGTCCCAGAATTCTTTGGGATCTATTTAAAATTGTTATGAATCCTCATACTGGGGTGGGTTGCCATTCTCTTCTCCAGGGGATCTTCCTGACCCAGGAATTAAACCTGGGTATCCTGCATTGCAGGCAGATTCTTTACTGTCTGAGCATTCAGTAAAGCCCCTACAAGAAAGAAAGTACATATATATACATACTATTTTTTCATGTAATTTTAGGTGGTGTACCCCTTAAGCCATGTATGAATCTACTACCTTTGCCCAAGGACATTTCTATCTCAGGTTAAGAATTTTCTTACAGAAAAGAAAAAATACTACGGGCTTTGTGGGTACACCTGAGTGCAAGTCTTAATTTTGACTGAGTGACTCTAAAATAAACATTTCACTGGACTGAAGTTTCTTATTCTGTAAAATAAGATGAACAATATTTATTTTCTGAGTTTTTGAGAATTAGAGATAATTCAGTAATATCATGACATCAAGAAATGCTTCCATAAATATTATATCATGATAAAAAAATTATCCCATCACTTTCTGTGGGACTTTCTTACTAAATTAATATTATATACAAGAAACTGCTTTACTGTCCCCTTTTTCTCTAGATTTGTACTGTGTGCTTTTGCTAACTTTTATTCACCACTACATCAATCATCAATGCTCATGTTTGTTGGTTATGTAAATAATAAGCAAAGTTGACTCCAGTTTGTGAAAAAGTTTTAAAATCTTTCTTGCAAAAATGAAGGAGGATTTCTTAACTGAGTCTAAACAGAGAATTTCTGCATCTAAACTTTGTTCTTTTAATTCTTTTTTTTTTTTAAGATTGCTTCTTTGGCTATGTCAGGGCTTAGTTGCAACATGTGGACTTCTCTCTAGCTGTGGTGGAAAGGCTTAGCTGCCCCATGGCACGTGGGATCTTAGTTCTCTGATCAGGGATTGAACTTGTGTATCCTGCATTGGAAAGAAGATTCTTAACCACTGGACCACCAGGGAAGTCCCTAGGCTTTTAACTCTTAATGAAGATGTAGGCCATGACTTCTGACCTTTGTTTAATGGAAGGTCATAATAGTTAAACATACAGGCTCTATTCTCTGACAGACCTATGTTGATATTCTGTCTTGGAAACTTACTGTTATGCACACTTAGCCAAATTACCAACCCCCTCAGAGGTCAATGTCCTTTGCTGTAAGGTTTGGGGATCATCTCTAAATTGCATGATTCTTGTAGGGTTTAAATAGAGGTACTAACTTACATGGTGTGTTTAGCCAAATGACTGGCACATACTAGTTGCTCAATTAATGATGATTATAATTAGTGTATCTACATCACCTTAACTCCAATAACTGACATAGTTTCACAATGATGTAGCTTGCAGGGTTTTACTTTATTGCTAAATGAGTAGCTAAGGTATGGGTTGCCCTGTATCTGTTAATTGATAAATGCCGTTAAAAACAAGCAAACTAATTACGTCAATTAAATGATCAGTTGCTAACAAAGGATCTCATCATGCAAACTTTCTAGATATTTTCTGACAGTAATCTAGGGCTGAAGCATTTCAACTAGAAGGATTCATTTTTTTTTTTTTCAAGTCCTATATCAAGAATAGGTACTACACAGAGAAAACTCAAAATTAATTTTAAATAAATTCTGCACAAGTGTTTCATTATAATAAGCTCTAGAGCAAATCTGTGGTCAACATTTTACTTGTATAATGCATCCAACAGTTTCTGTTTCACAAAATTAATGATTTATACTTTTATACAGATATACATTGGAGAAGGAAATGGCAACCCACTCCAGTATTCTTGACTGGGAAATCCCATGGACAGCGGAACCTGGTGGGCTACAGTCCTCGTGAAGCAAAGAGTTGGACACACTGAAGTGACTTAGCAAGCACCCATGCACATACATGCATACACACATACATAGGTATATATTTATCAATCAAGTGCCAAAAAAATCTCAAAAAGATGTCTTATGAAGGAGTATATCATTTTCTCAGCTAGGCATTACACAGCTATGGGGGAAACTGCATAATGTCTGCAAGTTTTTTCTCATGGTAGACTTTGTAATGACCGTAAATGAACACAAAATAGTCCAAAACTCAATTTGAAAATACTTCTTACTTCCATTACCTATCAGGAGTAATAAATCCCAGACAAAAACTCCTGATTTCACCAAATTGTTATCAAAAATAAGTTGTCCTATTTTCTGCTGTATTATTATTAATCAAATAATGTTATAAAACATTGCTCCATGACTCAAGGTGCATTACATAAAAATACGTAAAATTTTAGTGACCAATTCTCTGTTTAAATTTTAACATATGTGCACTTTGATATGATTCCTTGTCCAATAAACTCTAAAGTTCTTGAGTGCATTTGTGGATACAATTCTACTTTTTATATATGCAATGTGATTTTTCAAAAAATTATTGTTATAAAACCACAGTGCTTTGCCTTCTTCTGCTGTTGACTCTAAAGTTAGCAGTAAGTTCTTGAATATTTCCATGACACTTGACACATATGTCTACTTCCATAATGTCTATTGGAGTGGGATCTAGGTCCTCTGGAAGAAGTATTAGACAGAAACTGTGGTGAGTGAAGGGGAGAGCAAAGTTCATTTGTTTCTACAACGCTGTTGGAGCTGTTCAAGTAGTTATGCATTAGAAAACAACTGTGTGGGGTCAGTGCTTTTAGCTGAGAATTGCCATTTGGCCAGAAAAGCAAGAGTGTTGCTACCTCACTGTTTTGGTTCTAGAACTTAAAAAGAGTTTTTGCATTTGTGAATTTTTTAACCAGTAGTTTAAAATTTGATTTTTTAATTCAGAAAGTTCTAACATTATCTCATTCCCAGGTCTACATTATGATACATGGGGTTTGCTAATGGATGATGGTGATGAAGGTAGGATTCATAATTAAAATAAAGTTATGTTAATGAAGAAAGTTTAATAAACTGGGACTATTTAGGCATACATATAATAAAAATTTAAAAAACCAAAAATAGTTGTTAGGCAAATGAATATTTATTTAAGATTGTTCCCGAGTGGTGCTAGTGATAAATAACCCTCCTGCCAATGCAAGAGATGCAGTTGCCACCCCTGGTTAGGGAAGATCCTCTGGCATAGAAAATCACACCCCAGTTCAGTATTCTTGTCTGGAGAATCCCATGGACAGAGGAACCTCGTGGCCTATAGTCCATAGGGTCTCCAATAGTCAAACACATTGAAGTGACTTAGCAAGAATGCAAGCATCCTTAAGCTACACTTGAGTTTGTCTAAGCCCACTCTGCAGCAGGCTCACCATGGAATGACAGAGGAAAAATATCAAGTAAAATTGGACTTACAGTTCATATCAGCACGAGGAAGCTGAGTTTGATATAAAACAGAACTTTTATTTGTGAAGTTTATTAATAATTAAAAAGTCTTGGCAAAGGATATGAGAAAGCTCAGGGCTCAATAGGTACCAATTTAGTGTTTAAGATTTTGGGGAGAGAAAGAGCTGGTGAAGGAGACCAAAGAATTGCTTATGAGGATGGTAAAAACCAGGAGTTTGGGGGGCTTAGCCAAGAGAAGAAAGTACTTTTTAAATGAGGGAAAAATCAGTTTAGTCCAATGGAATAAGATGAGAACCAATAAGTTATTGGATTTGACAATTTGAAAGTGTTGGAAGATCTTGATAAATGTCATTTCAGTGAAGATACAGTAAGTAAAAATAGATAAGATATTGATAAGGCAAGACAATAGATGAGGCACATAAGTTAGATAGATATAATACATAGGAAGAGAAAGAAGAGAAAATGGGAGGAAAAGAAATGGCAACATTATATTTAGTCAAATACTTCCAGAAATTACCATGAAGAGAGCAATGATACACTTGAGCATTGGCTGGAAAGAGATACGGTGTTAAGGGGATGTTGATTTTTAAAGGAAAATCCTAAAGCATGATGGCATGTGGATGTGAATCCAGTAGAAATGGAGGAAGTTGTAATAACTGCATGATCAAAATTATAAATAAGGCTAATGGGCATGAGTTTCAGTAAACTTCAGGAGTTGGTGATCTAAAGGGAGGCCTGGTGTGCTGCAGTCCATGGGGTCGCAAAGAGTCGGACACAACTGAGCCACTGAGCTAAGCTGCTAAATTTGCAGCAATGTGGGAAGAGGGCACCCAACCTACTCCAGTAGTCTTGCCTGAAGAATTGCAGGAAAAAGGAGCCTGGTAGGACATAGACCCTAGGGTTACAAAGAGTTGGACATGACTGAAGAAATTTAGCATGCACGCACACAGCAATGTGGGCGAATCTAAAGATTGTCATACTGAGTGAATTAGGTCAGACAGAAAAAAAGAAATGTTGATATGATAACCCTTATGTGAGGAATCTAAAAAGAAATGATACAAATGAACATATTTACAAAATAAAAATAGATTCACAGCCTTAGAGAACAAACTTTGGCTTCAAGGGGGGAAGGGTGGGAAGAAGGGATCGTTATGGAGTTTGGGATGGTCATGTACACACCGCTATGCTTAAAATGGAAAACCAACAAGAACCTACTGTACAGCATAGGAACTCTTGCTTAAGGTCATGTAACAGCCTGGATGGAAGGGGAGTTTGGGGAAGAATGGATACATGTATATGTATGGCTGAGTCATTCTGCTGTTCACCTGAAACTATCACAACCTTGTTAATTTGCTATACTCCAATATAAAATAAAAAGTTAAAGATAGATGAAAAATTATGAATAAGGTTAAAGGATTAATCAGAAAGATACAGAATACAGATGAACACTGGTTTGTACCTTTGATGTTGCAGAGTGAGGGATTTGGAGTTGCTTCTATTTTCTCAAAGAAATATGAGATGATGTCAATAGTTAAGTTTGGGGGTGGATGAATTTATGTGAGGTTTGAGGGAAAAAAAGATAAGGTATGAAAGAATCCTTATGAGGAGTTTAAAAGCTAGCCACATAGAGAAACCCAGTATGATTGTGGGGAAGAACTGAGCGTCCCATTGAGGTACTGATAATGAATCTACAGTAAATAGTCAGTTTGGGTGCTATTCCAAAGACATTCAACTACTCTGTTGCCAGCTCTCAGGAAAAGGGCAGGGTTCATCTAGTGTTGGGATCTGTGCCAAGAGAACAAAGATAGGAGGAAAGGAGTTGAAGATGCTCTAAGGGAGAGTTTCCCTCTTGGTCCAGTGGTTAAGACTTTTGCCTTTCAATGCAGGGGGATGTGGGTTAAAAAACCAAAAGATAAAGCAGAAACAATATTGTAAAAATTCAGTAAAGACCCTAAAAATGGTTCACACTGAAAAATTCTTAAAAAAAAAAAGATGTTTTGAGGGAATGATTAAATGACAGAGCATGAAATCTATATTGGACAATGAGGAGAGTAAAGGCTAACGTGGATTTCTAGATGGTAAACTAGAGGTAGGGTAAGCAAGTTGGAGTTTAAAAAACAAAACACTAGGGTCTTCAGAATACGTTAATATGTGATGGTGTGTAGCAACAGAGGGAAACTTTTGAAAATGAGGTTTCAACAGAGTGACAATTTCCAATAATGATAACACCTAAATGTGACCTTGACAGTGAGTGATTGAGATGGGGGCAGAAAACTGCCACTGGCCTTGAGTAGGTCAAGAACTCAGATGCCAGAATATAAGGATGTAGGCAATATGGAAGTTAGGAAGTTGTGACTGCTCTTCCTGCATGCTCATGTGATCTTGTATAGTCGATAAGTCATGTCTCACTCTTTGCGACCCCATGGACTCTAGTGCACTAAGCTCCCTTGTCTATGGGATTTCCCAGGCAAGCATATTGGGGTGGGTTGCCATTTCCTTCTCCAAGTGATCTTTCCTGACCCAGGAATTGAACCTGTGGCTCCTGCATCACAGGCAGATTCTTTACTGCTGAGCCACTGTTAGGATGCATTAATGAAGGTATAGTGAATAGAAGAAGGGAAGAGATAGTTATGGTCTGTGGAGCACTGCAAGCTTTCACTTTAGTATGATATTCAATTCTGTGTGCCACACTTTAAAATAGATAATGGCAAACAGGGAAAGAATCCAGGGCAAAAGAAAATAGTGAAGAAAATGTACCATAAGAGGAAAAGCTGAAAAGTTTTGGGACATTTAGACTGGAAAAGAAAAAAAAACCTGTGGAAAAACATATGAGTCTTATTCAAACATTTAAAGTTCTATCAAGTGGGAAAAAACCCTAGATTCATTCTGCATTGTTTTGAGGGAGAACCGATCAAAGACTGGATGTTACAGAAAGGTATATTTCAGCACAATGTAAAAAAATAAAAAAGAACCTTCTTAGAGTCAAAGTTTTCCAAAGGGAAAATATGTTTTCTTGGAATACAATGAAGTTATCACTTTAGATATTCCCTTTGGTTGACATACTGGCAAGGACTTCAGGAATCAGAGATTGATATTCTTTTATTTGTCCATAGTCTATAAGGGCATCAAATTCTAGGATATGGTAACATTCAGAAATTATAAATGTGAATATAGTGATTAATTTTTCCTGGTTTATGTATTTAGTTGTATGATACCCTTTTACTTTTTTTATTTCACTCTTTGAAATATCAGTAACAAAGTGATTGTGGTAGTGTCTAAAATGATCACACCTACAATTCAAAGTGCTATATTCAAACTCCAGCTATTCTGTTTAATAATTGCTCTATTTCACTTAGAGGCTTCCTTGGTACCTCAAATGGTAAACAATCTCCAGAGTGAAGTAAGCCAGAAGGAAAAACAACAATACAGTATACTAATGCATATATATGGAATTTAGAAAGATAGTAACGAGAACCCTGCATGCGAGACAGCAAAAGAAACGCAGATGTATAGAACAGACTCGTGGACTCTGTGGAAGAGGGCAAGGGTGGAATGATATGGGAGAATGGCATTGAAACATGTTAATTATCATATGTGAAATCAGTCGCCAATCCAGGGTTGATGCTCGGGGCTGGTGCGCCGAGATGACCCAGGGGGAGGGAATCGGGAGGGAGGAGGGAGGGGGGTTCTGGAGGGGGAGCATATGTATACCCATGGCTGTTTCATGTCAATGTATGGCAAAACCAACACAATAAAGTAAAGAAAATTAAAAAAAAAAAAAGAATCTGCCTGTAATGAGGGAGACCTGGCTTTGACTCCTGTGTTGGGAAGATCCCCTGGAGAAGGGAATGATAACCCACTCCAGTATTCTTGCCTGGAGAATCTCATGGACAGAGAAGCCTGGCAGGCTACAGTCCATGGGGTCACAAAGAGTTGGACAGAACTGAGCAACTTTCACTTTCAATGTCACTTAACTTTACTTTTATACACTAGTATGAAAATAGCTGCTTGGTTAAGGAGGCTATTAAAATATTTTTTTTCTTTGAGGGAAGCAAGCTAAAAAATGTTTTTAAGGCCCAGAGAAAGTTATTAAGGTTTATACAGATTAGTGAATTCTCAAAAACTGGTTGGTACATACCAGATTTTCAGGATGGCATATTGAGGTTCTAGAAGCATGGACTGTGAAAATCCAGATGTTCAAGCTGGTTTTAGAAAAGGCAGAGGAACCAGAGATCAAATTGCCAACATCTTATGGATCATAGAAAAAACAAGAGAGTTCCAGAAAAACATCTATTTCTGCTTTATTGACTACGCCAAAGCCTTTGACTGTGTGGATCACAATAAACTGTGGAAAATTCTGAAAGAGATGGGAATACCAGACCACCTGGCCTGCCTCTTGAGAAACCTGTATGCAGGTTAGGAAGCAACAGTTAGAACTGGATATGGAACAACAGACTGGTTCCAAATAGGTAAAGGAGTACGTCAAGGCTGTATATTGTCACCCTACTTATTTAACTTATATGCAGAGTACATCATGAGAAATGCTGGGCTGGGTGAAGCACAAGCTGGAATCAAGATTGCCAGGAGAAATATCAATAACCTCAGATATGCAGATGACGCCACCCTTATGTCAGAAAGTGAAGAAGAACTAAAGAGCCTCTTGATGAAAGTGAAAGAGGAGAGTGAAAAAGTTGGCTTAAATCTCAACATTCAGAAAACTATCATGGCATCCAGTCCCATCACTTCATGGCTGATAGATGGGGAAACAGTGCAGACAGTGGCTGACTATTTTTCTGGGCTCCCAAATCACAGCAGATGGTGACTGCAGCCATGAAATTAAAAGACACTTACTCCTTGGAAGGAAAGTTATGATCAACCTAGAAAGCATATGGAAAAGCAGAGACATTACTTTGTCAACAAAGGTCTGTCTAGTCAAGGCTGTGGTTTTTCCAGTGGTCATGTATGGATGTGAGAGTTGGACTATAAAGAAAGCTGAGTGTTGAAGAATTGATGATTTTGAACTGTGGTGTTGCAGAAGATTCTTGAGAGTCCCTTGGACTGCAAGGAGATCCAACCAGCCCATCCTAAAGGAGATCAGTCCTGGGTGTTCATTGGAAGGACTGATGCTGAAGCTGAAACTCCAGTACTTTGGACACCTGATGCTGGGAAAGATTGAAGGCAGGAGGAGAACAGGATGACAGAGGATGAGATGGATGAATGGCATCACCGACTCAATGGACCTGGGTTTGGGTGGACTCTGGGAGTTGGTAATGGATAGGGAGGCCTGGCGTGCTGAGGTTCATGAGGTCACAAAGAGTTGGACACAACTGAATGACTGAACTGAACTGAGAAGCTTATAAAATACTTCAGGTTTTTCTGATATTCCAGTTGGTAAAGATAAAAGATGAAAAAAAAAAAGATTGTAGCCAAATAACCCTATCCTCCAACTTATAAGTAATTGATTCTTTTAATATTCCCAGTACCTGTCATAATTATTTTTGAACTCAAAAGTTCTAGCCAGAGAATGTATTGGTTTTATGACAATTTGCAAGATATGAAGCACCAAAGCTAGAGCAAGAGCATGGTTACATTTTCAGATTCAGAGCCACAAGGGAGCTTTAAATATATAGAAGATGGTCGAACACTAACTAATAGCCAGTCATTACTAACCTGGAGACTTTATATAGTAATCTGCAACTTTCTATACCATTCTTTTATACTTTCTGAATTTATCTCTTAGAATTGTTTCTATTGGTCTTGATAAAATAGATTTAAAGAATTAGATTCACTTTATCAGTGATCCAAACTTACTAAGATAGAGGATATTTTGCATAATTTTGTTTCAGGTATTTAACATTGACAGTTTGGCTGGGCAGTGCTTTGCAATGAAGAGCCTTTGACTTGGAGTAAGAAAGTTTGAGTCTGAGTCCTTGTCTGTTGCAATCTTTGGATAAACCCTTTAGTGTTCTTGAGTCCCGTTCTCTTCTAGCCTGCGGTAATAATTCCAGTCTCACTCACCTCATGGTTTTGTTCTGAGGATCAATATAGAAGAGGCTACACTCAGAGGGGACTACAGGTAGATGCAAATACATATGGTATTTCTTTTTATTCCTCAGATATTCTTCAAGGGAGTTATTAATTTGCACTCCCCTACCTGAATAAATGCTGAGGTTCAGAAATCTAAATAACTTATCAAAGGTCACAAGCAATAACACGCTCAACTTTGAATGCTACTTTACTAATTTCAGGTGTCAAGACTTTTCCACAGCTCCAAAATGAAGCAATGTGTGCAAGAGATTGCAAACAATAAGTGTTAGTCACTCAGTCATGTCCAACTCTTAGAGACTTCATGGAATGTAGCCTGCCAGGCTCTTCTATCCATGGAATTTTCCAGGCAAGAATATTGGAGTGAATTGCCATTCCCTTCTCCAAAGTATCTTCTCCCTCCAGGGATCGAATCCAGGTCTCCCAGATTGCAGGCGATTCTTTACGATCTGAGCCTCCATGGTTTTTGCAAATAGCAAAGTATTTATTTATTCCAGGAAAAGCAAAATGTTATCCTAGAAAGGAGACTTATTCATAGTATACTACTTGGCTTTGAAGTGAATGAAACTGATATAATTATAATAATGAAAACCTTTGCTACTTATTTAACTAAAAATAGGTGTATTGGGAGGATGGGATTTTAGAGGATAATGACCAAAATGAGTAAACCAAGAAGCAATAGTAGTAACATATAATTTAAAATTCATAGTTAATTCTTTTTGAAAAAATATTTTTTAAATTCTTTATTGAATTTGTTACAATGGTGCTTCTGTTTTGTGTTTTGTTTTTTTGGCCATGAGGAATGTAGGATCTCAACTCCCTGACCAGGGACCAAACCCACAATCACTGCAGTGGGGTGCAAAGTCTTAACCACTGGACCACCAGGGAAATTCCATAGTTAATGCTAAAAAAAATCAGCTAACACGGGAAAATGGAAGCAAGCAGCTATGCTAGGAGTGGAGAGCAAAGGAGTAGGCACTATTGGTTTCTATTTTAAGTCTTTTAGTGCTCCGTGATTCTTAAACTGTGTTCATATGTTACGTAGATAAGCAAGCAAGATGAAAAAGAGTAAGCATTGAAGAATTTAAAAAGGCCACTTTGCAAGAATGCTGCAATTTATGTGAGGGTTTGGGGAGCTTTATGAATCGATCTTGCTCTTGATGTTTTCATATTATGACAGGTTTTAATATTTGGTGTCTATTAAGATTTTTTTTTAAAGTGAGAAGATATTATGTCCCAGTGTAGAATATGCTTATGTTTGCTAAGTTTAAAAGGCTGAATTCTTAAGTCTATGGCCAGTGTTTAATTATTGAGTATCATTTAAAAAAAAAAGCATGCTGTATTTGCTGCTGTAGAATTTGGGGTTAAGGTAAAAAGTCAGAGCAGGATGAACGTGAAAACCTAGAGTAAGGCTGCAAGAAACTTTGGGTTATGACATATTTGGAAATATTCCCGTAATCTTACTTCCTTCAGTTAAGGTTCCCAACTTCACTGGGTATTCCTGGAGTTTAGGTACAACTAATGATGAAATGATGAGTGAATTCCTTGAGGGCTGAAGTTATATGACCAGGAAAAGAAAAGCTTTTCCTGAATCACAATATGAATGTGACAGGTAACGTACCAGGTCTTATGCCTGACCATACTTACAAAGCATGGGGAAAAACGTATCTTTAGCTAAAGGCATCTCTCTATTTTTAGTTGACAGATTGATAAAATGAAAATATGTGACAATAAAGCTTATATTTCCTAACTTTTACAGAGGTTTTCCTCCATGTATATGTGTACTTATATATAATCATGCCATATATATGTATGATATATTTATATACACACTTACACTTAAAAAATGAATACATAAAAGTTATAACTGATTTTTTAAGCTAACATACCAAAGTTGTGTTTCTAGCTATATATTGCCCTTTGGAAGAATGTTCTCTTGGAAAGCTTTATACTTGTCTTAATATTCTCCTAAATTTAGAAGTCAATTTAAAAAAAAAATTCTCCTTTGATTATACCTTTTACCAAGCACCATTAAAGACTGATTTGGGAGAATCAGTGATTCCTGGGAACAGCCAAAAGAATGTGGAATGAAGTCTTAGGAAGGTGAGTGAGTAACCTGAGTCACAGGGTTATGAGTTTGATGATCAAAGGTAAGATTACATTTCTTGTTGGTCAAGCTAAAAATCCCCTAAGGAAATCCAGAAGCTTTTAAAAATGTTGGCATCATTAGGGGATGTCTTGAGTCTTGAAAACTGATCTTCTTCAGTTGCAAATTGTAATTTTGCTAAACACAGCATAAAAAAAATTCATTTTATAGTCACACCCTACACATGTATTCAGAAATATTGGCAAGAAATAAATGTTACCAATATGAAAGATGAGGTAAAGAGAGAAATAGATAAGTTAGGAGACAGGCAAAAAGGGAAAATTAGGCTGACAGCATGCAGTGAGCCTTTCTGGACCCTTTTACCAACAGCTCTGGAGGACCTCCTAAGAAATCAAGATGACACAGAGTTGAGAGAGGGTGAAAGAACCTGCTTGAAGACCTTGTCTGCCTTCTTTGATCCACCTATTCCTGAAGAGACAGATCCCTGGACTTTACTATTGGGTGAGCCCACTAAGGCATCTTTTTGTATGATAATGGTGGTGATGATGGTGATTGGTGGTCATAGCAGGGGGAGAGGAGAAGGAGAGAGAAAGCAAGGAGGATTGGGATAAATAGGAATACATGAAAAGCCAGAATCTGGGCTTCCCTGGTGGTTTGGTGGTAGGAATCCCCCTTGCAGCGTGGGGGATGCTGGTTTGATCTCTATTCCATCCCTGTTCTGGGAGGATCCCACATGCCTTGGGGCAGCTGCAGCTGCTGAGCCCTCACACCTAGAGCCAGTGCTCCACGACCAGAGGAGCTAGCCCCATGAGAAGCCTGTGCACCCCCACTAGAGAGAGGCCCCCATTCTCTGCAGCTAGAGAAAGCCCAGTGCAGCAACAAAGACTCAGCACAGCCAAAAAAATGAAAAGAAAAGGCAGACTCCACCCAGGGGAAATTATTGATACCTTTGAGAAGGATGAGAAAGTTGGGAAAGCCAACAAGTTTGAGGAATTGGAGAAATGATTAATCCAATGTTCTCAAAAGTTTCATTTTAAGAGGAAGAATTTTATTTTTCAAAAAGCTTGTGTTGGTTACTTTTTTTTTTTTCTGCTTCTGCTTTCAGTGTTACCTGAATTCAAAAAGTTGCAAAATGACTAGTCTCTGCCTTAAAGAAGTATGCTGTTTAACATCAAACATATATTTTACATTTCCACACTCCTTTTAAAATGTGCAGCCTTATTAAGTTTCATTTTCTAGATAGGAAATCTGAGGATGAGTGAATTTAAACTTGCTCAGTCAGTTCCATAGGTAGGATTTGACCCTGTTCTTGATTTCAGAATTTAAGTCCTGAGCAACTGTTACAAGAATAGTTTCCAGATTTCTTTTTTTTGTTTTTTTAGTGTAAGCTTAATTATATATTTTGCCTTTTCGCACTGTTCATGGGGTTCTCAAGGCAAGAATACTGAAGTGGTTTGCCATTCCCTCTTCCAGTGGACCACATCCTGTCAGACCTCTCCACTATGATCTGTCTGTCTTGGGTGGCCCCACATGGCATGGCTTAGTTTCATTGAGTTAGACAAGGTTGTGGTCCATGTGATCAGATTGCTAGTTTTCTGCGATTATGATTTCAGTGTGTCTGCCCTCTGATGCCCTCTCACAATACCTACCGTCTTACTTGGGTTTCTCTTACCTTGGACGTGGGGTATCTCTTCAAGGTGGCTCCAGCAAAGCGCAGCCACCAATATAGCATATTAAAAGCAGAGACATTACTTTGCCAACAAAGGTCCATCTAGTCAAGGCTATGGTTTTTCCAGTAGTCATGTATGGATGTGAGAGTTGGACTGTGAAAAAAGCTGAGCACCGAAGAATTGATGTTTTTGAATGGTGGTGTTGGAAAAGACTCTTAAGAGTCCCTTGGACTACAAGGAGATCCAACTAGTCCATCCTAAAGATCAGTCCTGGATGTTCATTGGAAGGACTGATGTTGAAGCTGAAACTCGAATACTTTGGCCACCTCATGCCAAGAGTTGACTCATTGGAAAAGATCCTAATGCTGGGAAGGATTGGGGGCAGGAGGAGAAGGGGACGGCAGATGGCTGGATGGCATCACTGACTCGATGGACATGAGTTTGGATAAACTCTGGGAGTTGGTGATGGACAGGGAGTCCTGGCATGCTGCAGTTCATAGGGTCGCAAAGAGTTGGACATGACTGAGCAACTGAACCGAATTGAACTGAATTATGTATTTTCCATATTTATTATAATGTAAAAATACACTAGAGGACAAATCTAAAGCAGTTTTTAAGACTATTAATTTCAACTTAAAACACTTGATAAAACTAATAATGAGCTATTCATAATGTCTTGAAATGAAATAACTTAATGTTTCTTATTTATTTATAAAATCCAAACTCATAGTACTTATAACTGTCATCAGAAAAACATTTCTGTAAACAAGAAGACATTCTATCAATACTAGTTTAAGATGAATAGCTAGAAATTACATCAGAAAAGTCTGTATCCCTTCAAGACACTCTAAATATATGTACTGTTCCTGATCTGTGTACCAAATGAAATCTTAATGCTATTGCTTTTGCTTATCACTTTTACCCATAGCATCTCTTTCAACTAAGCTAATAGTACTATCTGCATGGTGCTCTCTACTTATTAAACACTTGAATTATTAAAGTCTTTCTTTATCTTTCTCAGTACCACTGGTGGCAATGTCAGTGCTAATCTTTCTTTATCCCAGGAAACATTTACTACTTCTTTTGCTTTCCTAAAACAAAAACCATTTTGCACAGAATGAGTTAGGTAGAATGTATAAAATGTCAAGAAGTAGGTTAAGGGTTCTATACCCACTCTTATGGGCAGATCTTACTTTCATGCATAACCTGGATGGAAGATCTCAGAATCTTGGAACTGTACAGCTAGAAGAAAACTGATGGATCATCCTTTCAATATTAGACTAACACAGGGAGCCTGTCTTTAGCAATCTTGAAATGAGTTCAGCAAGAACATTTGGAATTAGAAACTCTTTTCTTTCAAACAACAGCGTAATGTTTAAAGATTAGTCATTTGAATTTATTTCTTATGTGATTGGAAATCAGTTTCATTGTGCTTAACTTTTTATAATAATAAGCTAAACTGAAAAAAAAAGTGAAGTTGCTCATCGTGTGCGACTCTTTGAGATTCCATGGGCTGTAGGGTACCCAGGCTCCTCTGTCTGTGGAATTTTCCAGGAGAAAGTACAGGAGTGGGTTGCCATTTCCTTCTCCAGGGGATCTTTCTGACCCGGGGATTGAATACAGGTATCCCACACTGCAGGCAGGCGCTTTACCCTCTGAGCCACCAGGGAAGTCCAAACTGAAAAAAGTGAATGCAACAGTCTTTTTGCCTTTTTTCTTGATATTAATTATAGCTTGAGAAAAATATTAAAAATTGTTCAAAGCCAACTATTGGGAATTTCACCTGTTCATCACCTTCATCATAATCATCTTAAAGTTGTAAATTTTATATTTATAAGACCAATGGCATGCTATTTTAGAACTACACCCAAATGCTGGATTTTAAAAAGTGCTAAGAGTGTACCCAATTCGATCTTTCATGGTAAAGCTGTCAGAACTTCAGAGCTTTGTTACATGTTTAATGAACTCCCTCACATGGTGTATAAACGTTTTTCACCCTTTTAACAAGACATCACAGATATTATGAAATTGACATTATCTGTTAAGAATTAACATAGCAATTTTACATACTTTTGAAATTTCTAGCATAGTCTAATTATTAAGCAAGTAAAAAAAAATCCTGAAGATTATTCAAAACTATCCCTAAATCTGAAAAGGGAGATTCTTAAGTATTATTTCAATGTGCTAATTTTCGTTGCCATAAGCCTGAAGAAAAGCATTTTCACTGTCTGCTAATTGGTGGATGTTTCCGTTGACCTGGACGGTGGGCTGCAGAATGAATTAGCTGCTCTGTGAACTTTCCAAGGTGGTTTTAAGGTAAGTGTGGATCATTTGAAGCATTAGGGAATTATAGATACCTTTTTTGTTCTCCACTTCACGTGTGAGTGTTTATATAAGAAGTAGTGGCTTCAAGAAGCAATGGGAAAAGTTGGGAATGATAAAGCTAATTGGATCAAAGTGACAATCAATCAGGATCATAGTCTCCTATAAACGTTTCTTCAGCTGGCCTGTCTGTCTGATGACTAGCTATTCTTTACACACTTTGCCTCTGGTATAATATGTCATGTCAGTCATGTTCAGCTCTGTGACCCTGTGGTCTGTAGACAGCCAGGTTCCTCAGTCCATGGGATTCTCCAGGCAAGAACACTAGAGTGGTTTGCCATGCTCTTCTCCAGTGGATCTTTTCAACCCAGAGAGTGAACCAAGTATCTTGTGTCTCCTGCATTGCCAGGAAGGTTTTTGCTCCTAGACCCAGCCAGGTTTACCACACAATAGACTCTAGCTTTTCCTCAAAATACTGCTTGCCATGGTAGTTTAGTGAGCACTGAGAGGTTTTGAGGGACATTGAGCTTGCAGTTCTAAAATAGGAATCGTTCTGGAAAAATTGGGAGATTTGTCATCCTAGATAGGGACACCATCAGAGTCCAAGCATGTTGGCTGCCTTTTATGGTACTGTGTCAGATCTGATGTTCTGAGTTACATAATTTCAGCAGCAGTCAATGCTTTATTTTACTGAAAAATATATTACTTCACACTAAGATTAAATGAATACATTCCTGAAGAAGTTGTGGCACATACATACAATGGGATACTACTTAGCCATAAAAAGGAACACATTTGAGTCTGTTCTGACAAGGTGGATGAACCTAGAGCCTATTATACAGAGTGAAGTAAATCAGAAAGAGGAAAAACAAATATCTTATATTAATGCATATATATCTGGAACCTAGAAAGATGGTACTGATGAACCTATTCACAGGGCAGCAGTGGAGATACAGACATAGAGAACAGACTTATGGACAAGGGTGGGGGAGAAGAAAGAGAGGGTGAGATGAATGGAGAGAGTAGCGTGGAAACATATACACTAACATATGTAAAATAGATAGACAATGCAAATTTGCTCTATGACTCAGGGAACTCAGATAGTGGCTCTATAACAACCTAGAGGAGTGGAAAAGGGTGGGAGGTGGGAGGCAGATTCAAGAGGGAGGGGACATATGTACACCTATAGCTGATTCATGTTGATGCATGACAGAAATCAAACCAATATTGTAAAGCAATCATCAATCAATTAAAAATAACAGCTTATAATTATTAAAAAGAATGAATGAGTACATTCTCTATCTAAAAGGGAGACAGAAAAACTGAGAAGCTGAGGAAGAATCTGTGTTTCACGTGGCAATCTTTCTTCCCTTGGAAAACTGGAGGATTATGAGGCAGCAGTCATTATTCTGTTTTCCTGATACAGAGCTGGACTAAACAAATTAGGCTCAGGGTAAGTTGTGAATCCACTAAAATTGCAGAGCAGGCCCAGCACATTTAACAGCATCGTGAAGTGCACGTCCAATCTCAATTATCCCTTTCCCAGCCCAATATTCTAGTTTTTGCTCTGATAGGCAGTCTGTAAATAAACAAAAGGATGCAGTAAAAATAAATAAATAAATAAAACAAAAAACATTCTAATAGAGGGTTTTTGTTTTCTTCTTTTCTTCCCTCCTTTAAATAGATACTTCATTTGATTTTAATGGTCCTGTCTTTGATCCAGCAGGCAAACCTTCTTACTGATGGGGTCTCTCCTTAACTGGTGTCTCTGTCATCAGCCTGACCTTGTAGCTTTCTCTAGTGCCATTATACCCTGGGCGCTGGCTTATTTTCATACAGCAGCTCCCTCGGCTTGATCCCACTTCATCTACTTCACGGACACAGACATTTGTTGGGCTTATTAGCTCAGCAGGAGCC
This sequence comes from Antilocapra americana, assembly GCA_007570785.1. Lineage (NCBI taxonomy): Eukaryota > Metazoa > Chordata > Mammalia > Artiodactyla > Antilocapridae > Antilocapra > Antilocapra americana. The sequence goes on along the minus strand of ML661885.1, from coordinate 18,271,287 downwards.
TTATCATATTTTCTATCTGAGGCTGTTGGAGATGTCAGGAGATGGAAATGCTGTGTAGCTTTTTATCCTCCTTTCTCTCACTTTCTCCTCGAGTCCAGCCCTGCATTTGGATTCAGCGTTCTCTTACTACTAGCTGCTGAGATCACTTTAAATATGTCGAGCTTTGCCATCTGTACCAATAACACGGCAAAGGCTTAGCCATGATTAGGCTGTCAAGATTTATTAAGTTAAAAAGTATCAAAGTTTCTAGCTGCAACCCCAGACCCTTTAAGAGTGTACCTTCTTTGGAATCCCTTCCCCCCTTCCTCTCTAACGTTAGAGTCACCATGCTTTGCTCGACCTTGACCAACATCTGCACCCAGGGAACACTAATGAATTTGGGCCAATTCATCTCCAAACTCCAAATTTAATCAAGCTGACATGCCGGGGAAAGCAGACTATAATTAACTTCTAGCATTTTAGGTAATCTGTAAATTTTCATAAATTTTATCTGATAGGTCATACTTAATATATGAGTTTTCTTTAAAAAGACACACTGTTAAACAAATACATGCATATTTAGTAGCTAATTTTCAATATTAAAGATTACGTGTATATGTGTCTTTAATTGTGGAAACACAGTGAAATTAAATATAACAGTCTTTACTGTGTCATAAAACCCTACACAGCCTTCGAAGCTGTTGCAGATTTATTTCATTGTTTTGGAAGTAAGCGACCATTGTAATCATTTTAATAAATTTACATGTTAATGATTGTGCTGATGGTAAATAAGTTCTAAAAGCCTATACTTAATCACTCTATTAGAGAATGGGAGTACTATTCCTGTAAAATGATTTTTTTTGGTTGTTACCTAAACAGGAAAATCTCTAATTGGACAGAACCTCCCTGTGTCCCTAGATGAATTGAACGCTTTCTATGTACTCATCTGAAAATGTCATTAATTATTATCAGCTCAAATCATAATCCAATTTGTCCTTAATAAACCTAAAATGATATCTGTGCAAGTTTGTTAGAAAAAGTAAGCCTGCATCATCACTAAGCTGAGTGATGCAATCTTTGAAAAGGTTGTCATTGCTTCACTCTAACCTTCCTATGCTGGTGTTGTGTTTGAAATCGAGAATAGTAGCATATAAAACAAAATCTTCAGTTTCCAAGGTTCTCTTTATTGCCAAAAAAAGTATAACAACATTATTTTAGTGTTGTTTAATGTTAAATTTCCTATAAACATATGCAACATTTGTGTGCTTTATTATGAATGAGAGATGGTAAGTACTTAATTATTTAAACATATCTGGTGCTATGATCAACATAAAGAAAAATTTGGGCAAACTTTCCAATCACTGGTTTGAAAAAAATAAAGGAAATAAAACTGAACTGAATTCAAGGAAAATGTTTATAAATATCCCATTCTTCAGTGAAGAAATTTCCAATGTGCACTTTAAAAAATCCATTAACCTCACACTTTAAAGCATGATACACATAAAGGCCAGTCTCCCATGTTTACATTGGTTGAGTAGAGTTAAAATTTTAATTCAATATTTGTATGCAATTTATTATAATATTGACTGAAATGCATTCCATCCTTAATAACGTATGCTTTTAACATGGTGTAAAACTCTTTTAGAACTTACCTAAAAGCCATAACATGTACAACCATTAACTTTGTATTACAAAATTTGGGTCATTTGAAAATATTTAAAAGAAATACAAGTTTAAATGTTGCTAATTAGATAATATATCCCAATAAAAATTGTTTTTGAAAAAGATACTTTTTGGAGATAAAGCTAATTATGACTTTAATAAAAATTTGAGATTTTTTTTTTTTAGTTTTAGCAGCCACTAAAATCCTCTCATTTTATTTTCAAGGGTCAACATTTGTTCTCTTCCAAAAAATATTATTTTTCTTTAGTTTTAAAAAAATGTATGCCAAAAAATTAAATTTCTTACCTACCATTCATCCTTAAACCTTTAATGAGTTTCTTTAATCAAGATCCCAGTAATCAAACTTTATCTTTGTCAGTGGATAACAATTAAATAACAATTAAAAAACTATCATGCAATTCACTTTATTCCTTTTAACAAGTTATGTTGTTACTATAAAAATAAAAATTCCCTTCATTGAATGTTCTTCTTCATGTAAAGAGCTTCAGGTAATTACATTTACTAACTGTATGTGAGAAATTGAAAAATGACACACCAAATTTTGACAAACCTTCCTTCAAGTTGAGTAATCAACTTGTATTGTATTAGTAATACAAATTGATTCATAAAATCACATTGTTCTATTAAAGGTACACAAAATAGTAGAAATGGTGTAAAGAAGGCAAAGCTGAGAGATGGAGGGCTTTTTGTGTTCATTTATTTTCATTTGCTTTCCTTAACCTTTTATGTCTTGCTTTTAAAGCCCTGGTTTGGGATAAAAATATACAAATTGTGTGTATGATGAAAATTCAGCGTTACATGGCATCAATATTCTGGTTGAATTGAAAAAACTTTTACATTTGTAAGGTCTGCAGGTGCTATACTAATGTCATTATTCTTGCTTAATTGGTGAATAAACCTAAAATACATAAAAAATTAATAAGATGTTCCAGGTCTAATGTAAACAGTAGACGTGTGCTTTCCAGAAACTTTCATATGTAGAAAAATGTACAAACTTGGATTTGTATTTGTTTAATATTCACTGAGGAGCCACATACAACTGGCTTAGAAACACTGATAGAACTTTGTGTTTTGTGTGTGGATAGCATTTACCTGGGATGGTCCAAATGATCTGAATGAGTATTATTAAGACAAAGTAATGGAGCAAAAATCTTTGTTATTTTCATGTTAACAGTAATATCAATAGATATTTGCATAGTATATTACAGTTAAGAACACTTTATGTCACACATGACTTTCCTCATTTGACCCTCACTAAAATCTTGTAAAATGTTAAAAGAAAAATTTCTTTAAGATTCTGCACAAAATCTTGAGCAGCAAATTCAGCATCAGATGGACCTGTGTTCAGGTCTTGTCTCTCTTGAGTCTGTTTAATCATTTTAAGGTTTGGTATCACCCTTCATACTCAGGATAAATGCTCCCAGGATTAAACCTGATAAATATCAAATAGTAGAAAGCATTTACATAGTGCCTGGTGCACATACTAGCTGCTTTCATTGTTTGAAGATGAGGCCCATGCGTTTCTAACTTGTAACCCCTCAGTTCACTTTTTAGTACCTAGCTGGTGTGAACAGGAGTCCAGTTGATGTTTGTTGAGTAAATGGATGGAAAAAAAAAAGTTTGAATTGCGAGTGATAGAGTCAAATGATTTATTTAAGTTTATGTGCCTGGGAAGCAACAGAGCGAAGGATCAAGTCCATGTTTCCTGACTCTAAAGTCCAAGGTTTTCCCTGGTGGCTTCTCATGCAGAGGATTGCAGCCAGTGCCCCGTCTTCCTATCTCAGGGGATTGGCTTACTCTTTACCTACCAGTCCACTGATGACTGCACTCACCTTTTCACGGCCCCAGCATCTTCACCATGGACATCTAGGAGCTATTTTCTGTTTTAAATCTTCTGTAAAGAATAAAATCTGTCAGGATATTATAAACATTCAAGTAATTAGCCCAAAGAAACTGCTCAAACTTATGCCGTGTTGATGCACACAGCACCAGCTTCATGCTCAGCTTTTCTGCCCTGAATAACACCAGCTGATCAGATATGTTTTATAAACATTTGTTCTAAGTCATCACTTTCATGTAACATACCATGCTCTTAAGTAACAAGAGAGCAGAGTCTCTATTTGGTTGTAAAACTGCAAGAGCCAGAAACACGCGTGACATTTCACCTTGTGTGAACAGCTGAAGGTTCGCAGTGCACTGATGCTTGGAACAACACATTTCAGAAACCAGAACCTTAAGGAGGATGTGGAGAGCCACAATTCTATAAACACAAACACAGCATCAAGATATTAGCTACTTTAAAGGCAGTCCCCCTCAGGACAGGCATACAACAAAAGTCAGCAAGAGCATTAATGACAGAAAACAGTGCCATCAAAAGCAACAAAGTCAAAAAATAAAACAAAACCACACAACAAGAAAGAAAGCAGAAGCAAAGGGGCTTAAACTTTTAGTCACTTCAATCTTTCATTGTCTTCTGATTTGTTTAGGAAAAAGAATTGTATTCCTTATCCATTTCAGAATATTTTTAAAGCTAAACTTCATAAGATCAAGGAAATCAGAAAATGATCATTGTGTAGGGATGACTAGCTCTTAAGGAATTCTCAGTATTTGAATTTTTTTTTTAACTGTAGTCATAACATTCCTAGCAAAGCACCTATGATTAAATCAACCAGGGATTAAAGCATATAGAAGAAGCATCTACTCTTAATATATAACATGAATAGAACTGCTAGATTTGAAACTCTTATTGGAAGAAAGGCAAAGGCATATCTTTATGGTTACTATATCTTTTCCTCAAAGATAGGAGGCAGCAAGAGAGTGAGAGAGGAAGAAAGAAAGAATTGACTCCATGCTATGTGTTCAGTAAAAAGTGCGTTGGATAAAAAATAATAATAAAAGGTCACAGTTCAAATTAAACTGCCAGGCAGTCTCTATGTGACCTGCTCATTATATATTTATTGTTTCTTGACTATGGAAACATGATCATTATCACCATGGTTTTCACCTGACTTTCAAAAATGAATGCACAGTATCTTTTGCATTATCTAAATAGAATAGGCTATGTTCTGTGCAGTTGCTAAACTTAAAATGATATAATGTTCATTTAGCCTATCTGTCTTCCTCATCTCATCTCCCCTTTCTTCAGTGGGAGTGCAGGGAGAGAAGACAGTCTTTTGCATTGGCAGGAGGGTAAGCAGGCAGTTGTTCCTGCAATCAATGCAGTGTCAGCTTATGAGTCAGCCAGACGTGTTCCACACTTTCTTGGATATGGGCTACTCCATAATTCCCCAGGGCTGTCATCTCCTCTGGCCCAGTGCCAAAGGAGTTGAGCAGGGCCCCAAACCTCAAGCCAGGGTCCCATCTCACAATTCTGCACTGAACCTCCTGCAGTGTCTACATTTGTTTATAGGGTTAAAAAGTGGTCGGTCATTTCCTACTTCTAGCCAATGCTGAAAAACAGCATTTTTAAAAAGAAGCTTCTAATTTCCCAAGCTCATGCTGAAAAGGAAAGCAACACATTAAACATGACTTTAAGCTACTTCATTGTACACTCGAGTGTATTGTCTCCACCTAGACTGAAAAAAAATACAGGTGTTTGGCCAAGTGCGGCTGAGATCTGACATCTAGTTTTTGATGTTCAGGGTTAAATTTAAATCCACATGGCCTGGTTACCAATCTCCACAGTTGCACCCAGGCAGGACTAGGAAAGATTGATGATTGTGATTGCGAGATTAATCCTGTAATGTTTACAAGACTCCTGAGCTGAAACCTGGTTGGTCGTATCATGCTACCCAGAGAAGGCCGCTTGGCTTGCCAGGGTAATTTCTTCTGATGCAGTAAATAACTAGGCATAATGAAAATACTCTGATGTATTCCACTGCCTGATTGATGCTCTGTGTGTGATTTGGTAAAAGCAGTGCACTTCCTATCACAAATTTACATATACAAACTAGCAGAAGACGCATGATAATGTCAGCATCCTACAGTAGTCCTGGGATGCTACACAATTTTATAGCAGTTATGAATTACTGTTGACCTTTCTGGCCTCTTATACCAGTATGCTAGACTTGAGCATATTGAAAGTCATCAGTCTGAAGCAGTCATTCTTTACATAATTATGGCTATTTGTGTGGGGGGAGGGCAGTGTTTCTTTTATTGTTAAGAATTAGCATTAAGGGATAACACTGCTGTGACCTAGGACAGTCTCTGCTGCTTTATATACATTTTAATAAAAGCAGGGAAAAGGACACTAAAAATACTCCAGCAGATTTCTCAAAGTACCATGGCATGGAAACAAAAATGCTAACTGCTTTTCAGTATTATTTTAAACATAGGAAAAACAGGATCCTGGAGGCTTGCACTCATTTTTTTTTTTTTGAAATGTGATGATTTAAAATTATATTTTAGTATTTCTCTGGCAGTAGTCAAGTTAAATTTTCTTGATTAATTTTATGTATCTCAGGACTGGAAAAAAGAGTTGGAATGACCAAAGAAGACTTTGAGGTCCATATATGGATTAAATTTTTGAATTCATGTGGATACATTGCTGAACGGAACTCTATACTTCATACTAAATATCTGAATAATCAAGCTTTGTGAACATCACTAAACACAGCTCCTTATTATCATTTGCATTTTAATGTCCTTAAAATTATTACACTAAGGGAAATGTTTTTGATACATTACAGCATTTCCTCTAAATGTGTGATTATGTTAATGAGTTTTCAATCAGTATCCTAGCCTGACACCATAAGAAAATTTATGCAAAGTTCATACCCTGTCAGGGCCTTTAATCAGGACCATTTATTAGAGCCCTGCCTTCTTTGATGGTTGCTGCTGCCTTTATTAAATATACTGACTTGGCCATCTGAAGAAAAGGACAATAAAAGGTTACTGGGGATGAAAGCATGAATGCTATTTGCTCATGTTTCCTTTACAGACACCTCTTCAATAATTAAGGAAGGGCTTTCTTTGGCCTTTTAGGCTTTTGAAGTGCATATCAAACATAACAGTTCTTGTTTTTATGGAATGCTTAATACTTACATTTAGTCTTAAACACAAGTAAACTAACAGAGATGTTGTAAACACAGGAATACACACACAGACCACATTTTTTTTTTTTTTAATCTGCCAGGAACAAAAATCATAGCCTGGTCAAATATGTGACATTACATCACTGGATTTTTCTCTAAGGAGACCAGTTATGCTTTAAATCACATAGAAAATAATTAAGTTAAAAATGCTCCCCCACCTTTCATTATTAAAAGTAGATCTTTTTCTTTCCTGATTCTTTCATATGGGGAGTTAGACTGGGCTGTGGCTCTGGTATATTAATGAATTTGACAAAACAGCCTTTAGTGAAAGAGGTGTTTTTTTCAGCTTCTGCCATTAGCACCAGGGCCTTTAAACAATTAATTAATACACTGCCTATACATTTCTACAAGGGTTGAAACTGGCATGAACGGCACCATTTTTCTGGATTACATGCAGAGAAAAACAAAACTAACAGAAGCCCCAGCTAAGTAGTATTGACAACCTGGGGTTTGGATACAAATTCAATATGAGCAAACAGACTCACTTCAATGAAATACAAATAAACAACAAATTCTGTTTTAACATGCCTAAATAGGAAATAGGTGACTGACAGGCTTGGGTCTCCTAAGAAAGCCATTAGTTGAGGACTTGATAGAAAACGTTTGATTCGAATGCACGTGGCGCTTCCCCTCAGGGGGTGAGCTGAGTGGTACAGGGGGATCCAGAGGCACCCCTTTCACTGAACATGCCTGCTGGGCTAAGACCTTAGAAAATGAAATCTGTAGGGTCCCCTAACACTAACAAGTCTATAACTCTATCATCAATTTGGAAGGCATAGTAATGACAGCCGTCCTCTGACGGCTCTTTTGCTTATCTTCTTTAAATCACACTCTTTTTGCCTCCTATCCAAATTCTAAGGGCAATTTTATAGCTAGAATTTTATCCTTTCTCAAGTCAAAATTAGTTGTTAGGTTCATTTTATTTGTTGATGGTAAAAACTATTCATGTCCCTCCTAAGATAGCTTCTAAAAAGTTTATCTAAAGGAAGGTAGCTTGTTGTCTAAGATTTGATAAATGAATTAACCATCACCTACTTGCCACATTTTTTCTCTTCCCAGTTAGCATGGCTATTGTCTATTTAGGTCTCTTCACAGAAACTGCTAAACTTATAATATCATGCTTTAGATTTCTCTGATTTTTATTTTTTTGATCAGTGATTCCTGTTTTATTTTTCCTTTGAAGAAATAACCGTTGTAGAGACAGGTTGCTAATTCGCTTATTTGGATTTCTAAAAATGCAAAAAATAATAAATCGTTGGGTATATTGAAGATGTTTTGGACCCAGAAATTCATAATAATAAAAGTTATAACAAGAGTCATGTTATAAATTGAAGCATTGGTGCACAAAAGAATTGACATTTAAAGAGCTCTAAGTTAATCACATCTATGTAGTTAGAAAAAATCTTAGTAAATGAACTCTTTGACTCCAGCATTGTGTTTAATTTTATGCCTGTGTTTCTGATCTACTGCCTCATGTAACAGTCATTTGCTCTGATTGCTGGTCCATCTTTAGCTCCTTCCCCCCTTACCTTCAGTCTGACAGTGCATGCATGTGCCCACCCACATGCACACACCCACACACAAAACCACATCAGGCAGACCAAATGAATCAGACAGTGTCTACTAGACTGAAGAAAGAAATATCCAGAATGCATATCTGAGCACATCAAAGCAGACTATAGCAAGTCTTTGTCATTATCTTCAATAAATTATTAGAGTACTGAATTATTATTTCACATTTTTTGGAGTTAAGAATATATATATATATCTTTGGTTTTATCAAATAAAAAGGAGTATGGCAATCAATTCACAGGAAAGAATGCAGAAAGCATACATGAATATTAAAACTAATAAACCTTGCTGACAAGAGTTATATTTTTGGCATTAGATATTTATTCCTACCACTCTATATATCTGGGCAAATGTTCAGAATATTTCCTAATATGTATATATGTGTATAGGGAATGCATGTACACATAGCTACTCTCTCTCTCCGCTCCCCCTCCCATATGTTGGCGTCTTATGAGGTGAACAATAAGAATGAAAATCAGCTTCTGCAAAAGGCAGCTGCAATCCCATGATTCCATCGGAGCCAATCACTTAACATATCATTCATAATGCTAGCCTTCTCCCATCATCCTTCCTTGTCAGTAGTATCTTTCTTCATTTTCTTCCACTACTCAGTTCCAAGAAAGTGGAACCACTGTATCATTTACTGTCCACAACCTAAGTTGCTGATTTAAGGGTTGATTTGTTATTTTCCATAATGTTCTATACAATTCTTTTTGATTTCAATGCAAAGTTTAAGTTGGAGAAAAAGCTTTAGATAATTTTGACAGTGGAAGGTTTGGATAAGATCAAATTTATCTATCCCTTTGAATGGCTCTATATAGTTTTAAGCATTTTAAAAGACTGAAATAAGTGTTTTATGGTAAGTGCTCCTCTTTTTTTTTTTTTTCTTTCAAGACTCTTCTACACTAAATGGACAAAACAAATGACCGAAGATATCTTTAGGATGAGTTAAAGAAAGTGTTTCTTATCACTGAAAAACTGGTAATTCAAAATGTCTATAATGAGAAGGAAAAACATTTATTCACAGTCTCCTGAAATAGTTATGGTCCCATTATGTCTAACAAGGCCTCCTGAAGGAAAATTCATTATAATTTGTATTTTTCCTTATTATTTTTTTACAGTGGACAGTGATGACTCTCTGACTTAAAGCCTAATCACCAGTGCCTATTAAATTTGGGTTTATATGTTGCTGAAGGTAGAACTGATTATCATAGCGAATGAAATACTTGTTTGGCTTATTCCCAGGGGGCAAAAAGTCATTCTTCAAGGTGATGCATCTCATTTGAGGAATACATTAACAATTGAAGGCAGTTAAAAATACATGTGAACTCCCAGTGAGGCAAATCTGAGGTTGACCACATATATTTACTGGCTGACTCTTGCCTCATTCGTGGAAGAAAACTGTGATATGGAAGGCTGATTTCTGCAACACAGCAGCCCTTAATTTACAATCCTAATGTAGCACGTGAATCATGAATGCTTAGAAAATATTTATTTTCCTAACATTCTATATAGGCTTTGTATGATTTTGGATGTTACAGAAGTTTTAGGAAAAAAATTTATTAGAAAATATAAGTTCCAATAGCACTAAAGATGCAAAATTTTTAGTTAAAATCAACCTCTCATTTCCAAGACATACTATGACTTTAATATCACTGACACTGTAAAGGCATGGATCCAAAAACTTACCAGAAAACGTACCAGGTCTAAATTCTTTAAAAGACAGAATTATTGGTAACATAGAACAAGTTAGATGATGACTTTCTAATTAGACTGACTTCCAAAGACAGATAAAATACAGAATGATTAAAAACTACATGTGTTTGCATTTTTGCTTTGCTTTTTTTCCCCCTCTGCCCAGATTACCCATAGTATTTAAAAGTGAAATTATAATTCACTGAAGAAAAATGAAGACATGATTCAAGCCTAAGCATATACTTTGAAATCTTTATCACTCCTGAAATATAATATGGCTGGAGGAAACTCTGAAAATCTTAATTCTTTTTAGATAAACATATTGTTTTAAATGGCAAAGAACTACAAAGAAATACCAGGAATGAACAAATGGATCTGTAAGTAAATTCAGGAAAAGTAAAGATTTGTAAATCTGTACAGTAAAAGCAGTAAAGCTGTTTATTTATTTTTTGGTAGAGTTCTTAGCTTCCACTGCAAAGATTTCTCTTATGTATAACAATTTTTCAGAATGCGTTCTCATGAATTAGCTCAATACATTACCACAAGGACTATGGGACATGGAACACGATGTTTCATTGGAGTGAAAATACAATTGCAGAGAGAAGATGCAACTCACCCAACATCCAGAATCCAGAAAGTGGCAGGGCTGAGACTCAAGTTCAAATCTTTGGGCTGCTGATTCAGAGCTCACTCTTCTAAACCACACTGCTCCTATATTTTCGTCAGGTAAAGAGATCGTGAACATATTTCACTTTGCATGATGTATAGGTTTATTGGGAGAGTGACACAACAAAGCAGTGAAGTGCAAACCATAGAAATGAAGTCATGCATAAAACTGCATACGGAATATGTATATTGAAGTCCTATTTCATGAAGGTGCTGGGGCCATGTGGCTTCCTGTATTATTTATGGACACATTGCTATTTCTGTATTATTATTATTATTGTTTACCTTCTCTGGTATACTTTATTGTTTAAATAAATGGTGCCGCAGGCAGTATGCAGCATGAATGGTGCACTTTAATTAAAAAGAAGAAGAAGAAAAAAAAACAGAGGGCTATCTGGGTTCAAGTGCTAAACTCCTTCCTTGCCACAGCCTGAGGGCATTTCAGGTTCATCATGGAGGGAATGCCTCTCTGTCTCTGAGAAGGGCTTCCTTTTCAGCTGTGTCATGAATGCTGAGACCAGAAATGGCAGTGATGGAGGATTTTCAAAAGTGAGGGAGAAAGAGGAAACTGCCAAAGGAGCTACCATGGCCCTGAATGAAACCTACTGGTTTGACATTCTGTTTGAATTGATTTAAAAAAGCCTGACATTTTGTAATTTATTGCAAAGTCACTAAAAAATACAAAAATTTTAAAACAAAAAGGAGATTGTTAGAAAGGGTATGTAAATTAGCTTCCAATATGATATCATTTACCGTTTCTGTTTTTCAATGTGCATTCAAATCTGATTTTTACAATATTTCAATTTACTTTTAATAGCCAGATGTTGGGTGTTTCACCATTTCGCCTGTATTAATTTATAATATTAAACTGTTTTATTTAATAATTAATTTTTCGTTTAAAAGGCCATTAGGAAAATGAATCATTCTGTTTTACTTCCTAAGTTAATTTCTAAAGCAATCTTACAGTAATAACATGACCTTATTATTTTTAAAAATAAAATTAGAAGTACTTAGACAGGATTCTATAAGAAACAATTTAACCAAAGATGATGTTTAAAGATAAAGGAAAGCAGTGTAGCTCACTACTTAATAATACAGGCTCTGGACTCAAATGTCTGCATTCAAATCTTCACAGGCATCTCTGTGCTTTAAATGGAGGCAAGTATAAAATCTTTCATAGGATGGATGTGAAATTGACACACAAATGCTTAGAACAGTGCCTGGTAAATATAAAATACTCAGTATGTGTTAGCTATGTTTTCAAGAAAGATGTATCTAAATGGTGTTATTATAATCCAGCCTAAAGTAGTCATGTCTCATGAAAGAGTAGGGGTTTCAGGGATTCCAGGAAAAAAAAAAATACAGTTCAGGAAGCATCTAGTGAAAGAAGTAAGGAAATGATTGTCACTCTGAAGTCAGGCAAATGTTGTCAATACTTGCCTCTTTAGAGATGTGTAAATTTGAGTTCATCTGTTCTTAAGACTACTTCTTTACTTAATGAGAGTAAAACAAATACTCTCATACAAGGCTTTTTTTTTTTTTTTTAACTAGATAAGAGCGAGATTGATATCAATAATTAGCCAGTGCCTAGTGAGAGCAGCCCTTCAAGATATGGCTATGGGACTGTTATTGGTGGTACCCCAAGAGGGATGAGGTACCCATGGGGAGAAGGGAGAGGGTGGTAGAGATCCAAGGCCCAGAACACAGGACAATCACTGCAGAGCTGAAATGAAGGCTTTCGTCAGCTCCAGCGGCTCCACCAGCTGAGATGTCATCTACCGCAGGTCATTAGTGAACTCTTGCTGGGGACAAACAACCCAAAATTTGTGTTAAGAGGTGTTGATTCTGAGCCAGCACCAGGGATAGCTCCCAGGAGCCCTTCGAAAAGCAGACCGCTTGTTACTTCTCCCAGTCTTTGCTTCGGTTTTCAAAGGTCAGGTTCCTTCCAACTCTTCTTTTTCTTTTATTATTAATTTTTATTGGGGGTATGGATGGTTTACAATGCTGTGTTAGTTTCTGCTGTACAGCAAAGTGAATCAGTTTTAGATATATATAAATGTGTGTATATATATATATATCTTCACTCTCTTTAAGATCCTTTTCCAGTATAGTTTGTTACAGAATATCAAAGAGAATTGCTTGTGCTGTACAGTAAGTTCTTTTTAGTTAACTATTTTATATATAGCAGTGTGTATATGTCAATCCCAATCTCCTAATTTTTCCCTCCTCCTCCTCTTCCCCTGATAACCATGAATGTTTTCTACATCTGTGACTCTTTCTGTTTTGTAAATAGGTTCATTTGTACTATTTTTTAGATTCCATGTATAAGCAATATCCTATGATATTTGCTTTTCTCTGTCTGACTTACACACTCCTATGCCAATCTCTAGGTCAATCTATGTTGTTGCAAATGGTATTATTTCATTCTTTTTTACGGCTGAGCAATATTCCATTATAATATAATGGTGTATATAAATGTATCACATCTTACCTTCTTTATCCATTCCTCTGTCAGTGAGCTTTCAGGTTGCTTCCATGCCTTGGCTCTTGTAAATAGTGTCGCAGTGAACACTGGGTTCATGTATCTTTTTGAACTTTGACTTTTTTCACACTTCTGTTTCTTTTTCCAGTCTCTGCTCAGACTTGCAAAGGTCAGGTTCCTTTCAAGACAGTTTCCAATACTTCTTGATGAAGACCAAGTTGAATCCTTCATCCCCCCGCCAGGAGCCTTAGTAATGACAAAATGACCAGGCTGCAGAATGTATTAGATTGGGAGTAACACAAGTAGTTCTTTTTCTGACTGGATGAGAATTGTTTTTTTAAGCATGGTCATAATTCTTTTGATTGTTGTATTTCTTCAGGCTGATGAATTCTCAAGTTCAATGTCACTGTGTTTAGTTTTGTCAAGGTTTGTTTTGAGGTGTTTTGCAAGTAATATGTCACCAGTAATAAAATCATCCAATGCTGAAGTTGGCCAATGACTTGTATTTTAAAATAAATAAAACACTTTTGAATTTAGAAAGCAAATCACAGAAAACAGTCTATATTATGATTTAATTTTAAAAACACAATTCAGAAAAAGAACAATAAAGTAACACATGGTTTAGGAATACATACCTATGTGATATGAGTATAAAAAGGCAAGAGAATGAATAACACAGAATTCAAGGTAGAAGTCTCTCAATTTGATGGCAGGCAGATCAAATCAGGGAGGAATTTACTGGTAGTTTCAACTGCACCAATAATATTTTATTACCAAAGTTAGGTTATACATTTCTTAGATGGAGAAATTTCCAAACTTACTGAAGTTATATCATGCACTGCCTTCTTCCCTTCCTGATCATAAGTTGAAATTACTTACCCCAATCACTCCATGTGACTAGGTATTCAGCCATAAAAGTAGACATCTTTCCACTGAAATTCCATCAAGCTAGCTCTAGTGCATCAGTTTGCTCTCAGTAATTCAGTGCTTCAAAAAGATTATGCTAAGAGTTGAAAGGCTTGTATTATTTAACTTTATTTACTGTATAAGAAACTCATCAGCACATCGGCCTGAGACTAATGCTCTGGTGCCTGCAATATGAACTTGCTGCCTTTAGAGAGGAATTAACTTCTATTGTTATTATTCAGCAGCTTTGGCAACATAACTTTTAGGTGCCATTTAACCAGGTCCAACCATGATTTCTTTTAGAGGTGATCATGGGGCAAAAGGGTTCTCTGCTTTTCTTTTTCTCTTTGTTTTGTTTTCTTCTCATTTTTGAGTGCTACGTGGCTGTGGCCTTGCCTTTCTTTGCTTTGAAGTTCCTGCCAAATTGATTGGGCTCCCTGCCCAGAGAGATTAGAATTAAGAGGTGAGTAGATAAATTGGTACCCAGTTGTGATATAAGGGCCTTTTCAGGGACTAGCTTCTCATAAAAGGACAGACGGGTGGATTTTCAATAGAAAGCATCCTGAATTTGAAGAGAGAATTTCTGAGTTCAAGTACAAGCTCCAAATAATAATAGCTGTGTAAGACCCTGGTTAAGTCACTTACCTTCTTTTAGTCTCTGTTTATTCTTCTGTAAGCTTGAGAATAATAACAATTGGCATTTTTTTTTCCTGTAGTATCAAGATCAAGTGAAAGAAATAGAAAATGTTTTGTGAATACATATAATATGAATTATCATCCTCAACTTCTCCCCATTCCTATTCCCCTTATCTAATCTCTCACAAAGTTCTGTCAGTTTTACTTCTGAGATAACTTTAGTTTGTGCCCATTTCTCTGCTTTCCCTACAACCTAATCAAAGCCATCTTTTTCTCCCTTTCTTATCTGTCCTTTCTTCTCCTTATTGTCATGCAATCCATTTTCCTAATTGGAGCCAGACAGATCTTTTAAAGGATGCAACCCTGATTACTATACTCTTCTGCTTACAACCTTTCACTGGCATCCCCTTATTATCAGGATGAAGACCAAAACCTGAAGTTGGTCTGAAGCTTCTGTGCGATCTGCTCCAAATTATTACTTCTGTTTCATCTGACTCCTTATTCTTCTTTAGCTTTTGAGTCACAATACCATAACTACATAGAGAAGTTTTTTTTATTTTTCTTTTTACCCTGCTGGCTTGAGTATTATATAGTTTGATGCCTTAACCATACCCTATGCATCACACACCCAAAGTTAGGAAGGCAAGGTTTAAAAATGAAACATAAAACACAGAAACAGAAAGACTAGAGCATGCTTAGTGGGAACCTTGATGGGTCTCTAATTGTTGTTATTTTATTATTGCTTTATTTTCTCGAATTCAAAAACATTTCAAAGATCATTCATAAGGTAATATATTTGGGGGAAGTATTTGAGAGTGAAGTGAAGGCTCACTGATGGATGGGGTTGGGAAACCTTCATAAGCTCACAGATATTGACAGAATGACATTTTACTCTTCCAAGTAGTACTTACTTCTGGGTAATGGGTAGGGAAATTTAGTATGTTGCCTGTCTTTTCTAAAACATTTTTTTATGCTTTGACATGTTGAGTTGGATTGATTCACCTGTGTAATTGAAAAGTATAATTTGGTCTTGGTGTAATTGGTCTTCTCTTGAAATGCTTATCTGACAGAACAGATCAATTATTAGGTTGGTTTTGCTTCTACCTACACACAGATCAGAACACATGTAAATTTTTCTTGGAAGTTCATTTATTAATGATGTCCATATATAAACACACATGCAAAGCTTACATTATATCTACCTAGTATTTTTTTCTCTCTGTACATATGTGTATGTATATAAATACATATACATCATTTTCATTCATATTTATTACTTCTGTTAATTATTTTAATACATTTCATAAGGGTTTTATTAATATTTTTAATATGTAAATACAGAATAAGAATCAAAGATGTTAAGATCAGTTTTCTTGTACATACTTAATAATTAATCAGCCAATATGAAAAATGTATGCCTTCTTGTTCAAGTTACACATTCTCCATGAAGTTAAAATTAGCCTTACTCTCACACATCTCTTCCTCCTCCAATCCATCTATCTTTCAAATTGCCATCAGAGTTGGAAGTTGGCAACTTCCTAAGAAATAAATCTGATGGTGTCACTCTGCTGTTTATGAATCTTACTGGTTCCCTGGTACCTAAAGGAAAAAAAAAAAAACAAAACAAAACTAACTTATTTGCCATTAGAATTTCATCCAACTTAGTATCTGTTGCCATTCTTCCCTTATATACCTCAAATGTCAGTCACAATGAGCTTTTCAATATTTTCAATGCAAGACATGTCTTGTCACGACTTGGGAATTTTTATATTTGATTTCCCTTTCCAGGAATATTCTTACCTTCTTTTATATCTAGAAAAATGCTATTTATCCATTAAGACAATCAAAAGTCCTTTTTTTTTTTTTCTGTAAACATTTTCTTGATTAATCAGTGTTACTTGTTCCTTCTTCCCTGGAATACTAAATACATACTGTAACTAAAGGACTTGTCAATAATATAATCATTTATAAGCCTATTTCTCTCTCTTTGATTATGACTTCCTTGGGTACAGGGAACCCTATATTACTTAAGACACAATTAAGCTGCCGTCACAAAGAAATAAATGAACAAAAATAAGGTAGTTTAAACAAGATACGTTTTCTCTCATCCATCTGATCTTAAGCAGTTCATGATTGGCATGGCACCTCCACAATGTTGGGACACTTACTTTACTCTGCTCAGCCTTCAAATAACACTTCCATCCTGTTACTCAAGAAATTGATATAGTTTTTGCAATTACATCTACGTTTCAGACAGAGGGCTTCCCTGGTATCTCCGCTGGTAAAGAATCCGCCGCAATGCAGGAGACCCTGGTTCCATTCCTGGGTCTGGAAGATCTGCTGGAGAAGGAATAGGCTACCCACTCCAGTATTCTTGGGCTTCCCTGGTGGCTTAACTGGTAAAGGATCCACCAGCAATGCAGGAGACCTGGGTTCCATCCCTGGGTTGGGAAGATCCCCTTGAGAAGGGAAAGGCTACCCACTTCAGTATTGTGGCCTGGAGAATTCCATAGATTGTATAGTCTATGGGGTTGCAAATAGTCAGATACAACTGAGCGACTTTCACTGCACTTCAGACAGAGAATGCAAAGGAGAATGGTGAAGAGGAGATTCAAGACCCAGAATCTGATTCCCCATTACTGTCAGGAACATTGGTTTGGAGGCTTGGAGCTGGCATCAAATCACAAAATAAAGAGCTGTCAGAAGCTAACTAGCAAAAATTCTTTTTAAAGTAGTAAAACTACCCTGACTATTTTAAAGGATCTTTCAT
Organism: Antilocapra americana; assembly: GCA_007570785.1. Taxonomy (NCBI): domain Eukaryota; kingdom Metazoa; phylum Chordata; class Mammalia; order Artiodactyla; family Antilocapridae; genus Antilocapra; species Antilocapra americana. Next base: position 18,253,805 of record ML661885.1, on the reverse strand, counting down.
AGAAGAGTACACGTTTAAAAGGGAGATTACATCTCAGTGACATTGCACTGAAAGACTTTCTGTAATGTGCCTTCATCTTAAAAGAGACCAATGGGAAATCAGAGCAAAATTAAGCAAGTTTGGACTGAATCTCCATAACACATTAAAAATAATCTATTTTTAAATATTTTGAAAAAACTAGTAATTTTTTCTTAAATGTAACATAAGAGTATGAGGCAAAATTAATAAGTCACAAAATCATATATTGAACACCAAATGTTCTTCCTTCTGCAGCTATCTAGTTTCCTTCCTTGGGGAAACCAGAGTTATCAGTTTCTTACGTATCATTCCAGAATATTCTATACATGTAAAGGTGGATGATGGCATGCAGTTTTGCATCTTTCTGTGTTCAAATTTCATTTACTTTGGAGATCTGATAAGCCTTATTTTAAATAAAAAAGGTATAAATGTCAAAATATGGTCTCACTTTTTGTAACAAAATCCTTCCTAAATTCAAAAGACAGTATTCAAAATATACTCCATATTCTTCAAACAGCCTGCACGTTTATCTTTCCATCTGTTATCACCTCAATTTTTTTTTTTTTTTGGTCTGTTTCTTGATATGTTCTGCTGGCTCCAAGAGCAAGCCAGGCCCTTCACAATTTTCTTCTTTCCTCTTTCTGTGTCTCTACCTTGAATTCATGCCCCTGGCAGTTTGCATGGGGGGAGAGTGCTCATTTTTCAGGCTTCAGTTTAAATATCAAGTCTTCAGAAAGGCCTTCTAGACCCTTCTTACTAGAGCTTACTGTTCACCTTGAGCCCCTGCTGTTATATTTGTGACCACACTGAGTATATACTTCATTGTACACACCCAATCTGTAATTGTACTGTTTACTTATTTACTGTCTCAGTGCTCCTCTGCGACATAATCTCCATTGAGGCAGGAACATTGTCTTGTTCACCTTGTATATCCATCCAGCACTTTGCTTGGCACTCTGTAAGGATCAATGAGTATTTGGTAAACGGAAAAAACTGAAATGAACAATCAGCAAATTTCTCCTTGAAGCCTGTTAATCAACCAATCTGCCCCATCTTTATTTCACTGAGTGATTCTCAACTGTTTACACACAAAGATATGCAAGCTATAAAATATGTCAAAAAGTTGTGAGAAAAGATATAAAGTCTCATTCCTTTTGTCCTGATAAATAACTACACACATTTCATCTATGAAACCCTTCCAATTCCTTGTGATTTTTTCACAGCATCATGCATTTTTAAAAGGTTCTATACCCAGTGAATATAAAGGCTATATTTGCGCTGTCCTGTAATCTATTGTGTGCAATAGCATTATGTCTGAAAAAACAACGAAGGTATATGCTTTAATTTAAAAAAATACCTTATTGCTAAAAAATGCTAATCATCATTTGAGCCATCAGTTAATCATAATTGTTTTGCAGATGGAGAGTTTGAACTATTTCTTTCCTTTCATCCTCCAACAAACATTAATTCCGCGCTTGGAATGTATCAGGTGCTGTGGGAACATGGTATGTGGGGTGTGGTAAGAATACCTAAAGGAGTAAAGTCACTTTTCTTCTCTCTTGCTCAGATCCATGAAAGGAATTTCAAATCTTCATTTTCCTGCCAAGCTGAGTCAAAAATATTTCTTGCCACATGCAAAGTAACTTGTAAAACATACTTATTTGAATTATCACTTAAAAATTAGATACAGTAATACAGGATGAAGGGAGGAAATTTTACAGTTACAAATACAAAAAAAAGTCACATAAAATGTGAATAATTAGTAACATACCTTTCCACTTATTTTCCTAAAAGGTACATGAATATATATGACTTAACTATTTGTTTACAAAATGATTTTATAGTATATATGTAGTTTATAACTATTTTTAACATAATCATCTACTGTGAACATAATTGAATAAATAAGTGAACATGTTTATTAAGGACATATATTATTATTTTATTTATTGCCATCATGTATTTAATCCTTTTTGTACATTTTGATTGCTCCTTTATTTTCAACTTAATATACAAATCACTATGGCAAATGTGCATATGCATAGATCTTTAATTATATCTTAGACTGTTTTCTGACAATATAATGACAGAATGATAATAGTTTACAAATGCTTTCAATGTATTTACTCAATGCTTGCTTTATACATTTTTACTCATCTGATCTTCAGAACAACTCTCTGATGTAGTTACTCAGAATACTGATGCATAAAAATGTTAAGATCACATTTGATTCAATGGTCATCAACTGTAGGAAACACCACTATTATATGCAATTTAAAAAGAAACCAAATGTTGTCAATTAATTTCTAAGAAATATTTAAATATGCACACTAGAATTAAATAGAGTCTCCTTAATTGCTCAAGATTAGATAGTTCTTAAGTGCTGAGCTGACATTTAAACCTATACCAAATGGCTGCAGAGGCTACACTCTTAGACATATAGCTCTATTTTCTTGTCAGACTAAACTCACATTTATAAGGCTTTTAATACAAGATTGCCTTCCAGAAAGGTTGTAGCAATTTGCATTTCCACCAGCAGGGTTAAAAAAATTAAAAACAAAACTTGTTTCTGCAAGTTTTTGCCAATATAGTGGCTCTTTATAACTTTTATCAATGTGAAATGTCAAAAAATATAATTTCGTTTGCATCTATTTGACTATCCATGAGGTAAATAACTTGTCAAATATTTATTTACTAATTGTATTTCCTGGGTGGCTTAACAGTGAAGAATCTACCTGCCATTGCAGGAGACAGGCTCCACTCCTGAGTCAGAAAGGTCCCTTAGAGATGAAAATGGCAACTCATTCCAGTATTCTTGCCTGGGAAAGGAGCCTGGAGTCATAAAATAGTAGGACACCATTTAGCAATTAAACATCAACAACCATTATATCTCATCATTTAAAAATTGTAGTTATGTATACCTTTATCTCTTTGTATATTAAGGATGAAAATGAAAAGTGAAAGTGTTAGTCTTTCAGTTAAGTCTGACTCTACCACCCCATGGACTATTGCGCTCCAGACTCCTCTGTCCACAGAATTCCCCAGAATCACTAAAGGCCAAGTGATCAAGATGAAAAGGACAGTTGATGTCAACCCACCAGTCAGGGCCAACCAGAGCAATGGTAGCTGGAGTTTGCTCAGCTAACCCTCCTCTCATAAATTCCCCCCAAATTTTGACCAGTTAGAAATTATAATTCCATCTTATAAACCCTACAAATGTGTTAAGTGCATACAAAATTGCTCTGATATATACTACTATTATATGTTCATTCAGGTTATATGCTGAATACAATAGATGTGACATGATTACTGAAATGATCAAACATTTTATCTATCTTTATTTGCATTTGGATGGAAAATGTACAGGATTGGTATTTAAAATCACACTTAGCTAATTTTCAAATACAATATGATGCAGCTCTATAAAATAGAAACATGCATAGAAGATGTTTGAAATAAAGATAAAAGAGAGCTTGCAAATAATAAAGTATAATGGAAATGTGAAGCAACTATTTCATTGTCCACTACAATTTCTTTCTGAAAGTGTGAGACTCCTGACCATTAGGCCCTGAAGGGAAATAAAATGATGAGAAAGTTTTATGATATCAGAAATCATGAGTTTGTTTGAAACTTTTAAAATGTACTTCTTAAACATATTCTTTAGGATGAGGTCATTATGCTAATTACATAGTAAACATTAAGCAGACATAATGGAGTTTGTCTTAAATTGCAGATCTAGGAGGGAAAGGATAGAACTAATTTTTACTGACTGAATAATTTGTATTTTTAAGCATGTTTTATAAATAATCCTATAGAGATTTAGAGAGGTTGCAAAATTTACCCAAGGATATATAAGTAATATGCTAAATGTGTGTCAGTTGATCAGTAGTGTCCAACTCTTTGTGACCCCATGGACTATAGCCTTCCAGGCTCCTCTGTCTATGGAATTTTCCAGGCAAGAACATTGGAGTGGGTTGCCATTCCCTTTTCCAGTGGATCTTCCCAACCCAGGGTCTGTCTTCCAAAGCTCACATGTATTCTTTCTACTATGCTAGGCTGTAGAATATAGATCCTGTTCTTGATAAAACCCTACTGTATATTGATTCTTTATTAAAAAAGGCATCCTTAATTTAAATTTTGTAATATAACAAAGACTTCATGTATTTTAAACAATGTAGACTAAGTATAACATCCTTTTGACCTAAGTTGATGTAGGTGGAACTATATGGAATTGTCAATATCAATAATTTTTGATACACATAAATGGTTATACTATGTTTCAAGTTAATAGAAGGATAGAACTCTGAGAAAGGAGAAAAGCAATCCTTAATATCCAGACTTAATATTTGTACCTTGAGGTTGCTAGGAGATGACCTGGCTCTTAAACAGTTTGGCTACAGAATATAAACTATCTTAAAGATCACCATCATCACACAAGGTTGCTCTGTGAACGTGGTGACTTGAAACAAAAAGAAGTCCTCTTTTGTATTTGTTTGCACACAAACAAATACCAAGTCACTATGCAAACCTCAGAAATTACCAAATATCCCCCTCTACAATGCTCAAATTACCGCACAATTGAACTCATCTCACACACTAGTAAAGTAATGCTCAAAATTCTCCAAGCCAGGCTTCAGTGATATGTGAACCATGAACTTCCAGATGTTCAAGCTGGTTTTAGAAAAGGCAGAGGAAACAGAGTTCAAATTGCCAACATCTGCTGGATCATCGAAAAAGCAGGAGAGTTCCAGAAAAACATCTATTTGTGCTTTATTGACTATGCCAAAGCCTTTGACTGTGTGGATCACATTTTAAACTGTGGAAAATTCTGAAAGAGATGGGCATACCAGACCACCTGACCTGCCACTTTAGAAACCTGTATGCAGGTCAGGAAGCAACAGTTAGAACTGGACATAACAACAGATTGGTTCCAAATAGGAAAGGGAGTACGTCAAGGCTATATATTGTCACCCTGCTTATTTAACTTATATGCAGAGTACATCATGAGAAACACTGGGCTGGATGAAGCACAGGCTGGAATCAAGATTGTGGGAGAAATATAAATAATCTCAGATATGCAGATGACACCATGTTATAGCAGAAAGTGAAGAAGAACTAAAGAGCCTCTTGATGAAAGTGAAAGAGGAGAATGAAAAAGTTGGCTTAAAGCTCAACATTCAGAAAACTAAGATCATGGCATCCGGTCCCATCACTTCATGGGAAATAGATGGGGAAACAGTGGCTCATTTTATTTTTCTGGGCTCCAAAATCACTGCAGATGGTGACTGCAGCCATGAAATTAAAAGACACTTACTCCTTAGAAGGAAAGTTATGACCAACCTAGAAAGCATATTAAAAAGCAGAGACATTACTTTGCCAACAAAGGTCTGTCTAGTCAAGACTATGGTTTTTCCAGTGGTAATGTATGGATGTGATAGTTGGACTGTGAAGAAAGCTGAGCACAGAAGAATTGATGCTTTTGAACTGTGGTGCTGGAGAAGACTCTTGAGAGTCCCTTGGATTGCAAGGAGATCCACCCAGTTCATCCTAAAGGAGATCAGTCCTGAGTGTTCATTGGAAGGACTGATGTTGAAGCTGAAACTCCAATACTTTGGCCACCTGATGTGAAGAGCTGACTTATTTGAAAAGGCCCTGATGCTGGGGAAGATTGAGGGCAGGAGGAGAAGGGGACAACAGAGGATGAGATGGTTGGATGGCATCACCAATTCGATGGACATGGATTTGGGTGGACTCTGGGAGTTGGTGATGAACAGGGAGGCCTGGCTCACTGCAGTTCATGGGGTCGCAAAGAGTCGGACATGACTGAGCAACTGAACTGAACTGAACCAGCAAACAGGACAGAATATTGCTTCTTTATTAACCACAGCTTCATTCCTACTTTATTCCTCTTCCTTCTTAATAAAAGTCATTAAGATACATGATCACAGTAATGTCCCCTTTCTGAGAGCATCCATTTTAGAACAAACTCTGCTTCCTTAAACAGTCCCCCAAAACCACCTGATGTGAGCTCAAACCCTTGAGTCCTTTCCAACTCGATCTTACAGAGATATCCCACAGTTTCCTCTGCTATGTTCTTTTGTTCAGATGTAGGAATACGTCTAACTTTCTTTGACTTCCTTGTGTTGGCAGTCTTTGGTTGCTGGATGTTGTCAGTAGAAAGGTTCCTGAGATTTTCCCCCTACGGCCAGGTGTCTGGTTAAGCAGTAGGTGTATGTTTGAACACCTCTCTGCTCCTAACGATTTCACCTTGATTGCTGGTCATCATTAGCCCAGGGAATCTGGGAAAATTGCTCTCTCAAATAAACTGCAGGGAGGCCTGGTGTGCTGTAGCCCGTGGGGTCACAGAGAGTCAGACACAACTTAACAATTGAACAACAACAGATAGGCTATTTCCATTCTGCTTTGCTGGATATGTGTGTGTGTCCTTAGTCACTCAGTCACGTCGTATTCTTTGTGACTCCATGGACTGTAGCCCACTCGTCTCCTCTGTCCATGGCGATTTTCCAGGCAAGCATACTTGATTGGGTTGCCTCCTCTAGGGGATCTTCCCAACCCAGGGATTGATCTCAGGCCTCCCACATTGCAGGCAGATTCTTTACCATCTCACCCACCAGGGAAGCTCTCTGCTGGGTATAGATTAGGTCAAAGCTGACCCCTTTGATAAATACCTTAAATCATCATGCTTCAGAATTGAATACAGAGAGATCCTATACTTTAAACCAAAGTAGATAGGTTCCAAGATGACCTTCAGTGCTAAAATTAGGGCGCATGAGATATTCAAGATGAGGCCGAGGCTCACCCCACTTCCATAGGAATATAGGCTGTGGTTATATATATGGACAGAGCCCAAACTGAGGAATTATGATTTTCTTATCTATAGGGACACATATATAAATGAAATATTGATATACTACCTTAAAAAGTATGGGATATTTTATTTTGGCTTACAAATAAAGACGGATGTTATGAACTAATCATTTGACTATAAGATGATTTTATTTTGAAATATTTAAAACATTGGATTTGCAATTTATGTCCTCAATGGATGAGGAAGCAGTGACTTCTTATGACTTCTTTAGCACTTGATGGTAATTCAAAATATTCTAAAATGAGGACCTTATTTTTTATAAGTTATTATAAAACATCTCAAACATTACTACAGAAGTAGGAAGAATGGCATATTGAACCTCCTAAAATTGGTGGCTGTCACTCAGCTTCAGTATTTTGCCATCTTATTTTATCTGTTCTCCCATCCTTTTTCCCTTCTTTGATGAAATAATTAAATGCAAATACAAGGCATAAGTTTAGCACTTTACTTCTAAGGTGGACTAGATGAAGATGTCTAAAGATAATTAGCTAAATGTCTCCATGTATGTTTAAATTGCCTATTGCTATATGTTACTATTAATAAAACAGTTTCATTGGTCTAGAAAAGGCTTTTATATTCTTTCTTATGCCTCTCTGTTAGGGCAGGTGGGAAGATGTCAAGTTGCACGTTTGTGTTGTGTGTTAGTCGCTCGGTCATGTCTGACTCTGCGACCTCATGGAGGGTCAGGCTCTTCTGTCCCTGGGATTCTCCAGACAAGAATACTGCAGTGGGTTGCCATTCCCTTCTCCAAGGGATCTTCCTGACCCAGGGATTGAACATTAGAGGCAGATTTTTTACCATCTGAGTCACCAGGGAAGCCCAGTCAAGTTATTTAGGTATAAACTTTAGAAGGTAATGATACAATTTTTCTGATTTTTATTATATCTTAATCTAGAAAAAAAAAAAGCATGTTTCTTATCTGGGCCAGTAGCAATATGACACAAGATTTGAAGAAAAGAATAAAACTCTTAAACTGATTCCCTCGTATTTAGCTTGACCCCATAGATATTATCAGATTAAATAGTCAAAGAGTCATGATAGATCAATAATCAGTGAATCACAATCTCTTCTTTTCCTAAAAATTGCACATGTTCATTTAAAATTATTTGGTAAATAAATACATTTTTTAAAATTTATTCAAGCAGTTTAACTATATAGGCTTTTTGGAGTATTTCTATTCATGATAAAATTTACTTTGGGTAACCTCTTTAAAATTTCACCACACATACTCTCTCATCCTCCTACCCCTTGGTGACATTTCCAATTCCTTGCTTGTGCTTTTCTGTCCCTCAGTAGTTCTCTCTTTTAACTGACTTTTATAATCTTCTCACCTAACCACCTCCAGCTCTGGATTTAAAGCTGCAATGGGACAGAGAATTTGTAGATTATTTCTATATCCTATTATATTATTTCAGTAATAATCATAAAAAAATCAATAATAATGATAATCAGAATAAAAGCAAACAAGAAAAAATAACAGAGCCACTAGGGAAGCCACCGGGCTTTCTTGGTGGCTCAGAGGATAAACAATCTGCTGCAATGCTGAAGACCTGGGTTCAATCTCTGGGTCTGGAAGATCCCCTGGAGAAGGAAATAGCAACCCACGCTAGTATTCTTGCCTGGAGAATTACATCGGCAGAGCCTGGAGGGGCTACAGTCCATGGGACAGCAGAGTCAGACAGGACTGAGCGACTAATACTTTCACATTGCAGAGCCTGCCATACTTCTGGGGTAGAAGACATCTAACACGTCCACCAGGCATTTCATACCATTTGAGCATTCTACTTTAACCTTTATTCTCTAAGAAACAAAAAACAGCACAATGTCTGATCACAAGCCATTTGCAAAACAAAAGTTTATCTGGAAAAACAGGTCTTTTGTTTCATGCATGACTGCTCTTTTTTAGTAACTAACAGTAAATAATCCTATGGCAGGGCTTCTCTGGTGGCTCAGTGGTAAATAATCTGCTTGCAATTCAGGAGTCAAAGGAGATGCAGGTTTGAATCCTGAATCTGGAAGATTCCTTGGAGGAGGGAATGGCAACCCACTTCAGTATTCTTTCCTGGAGAATCCCATGGACAGAGGAGCCTGGTGGGCTGCAGTCCATAGGTTTGCAAAGAATCTGATGTGACTGAAGCAACTTGGCATGCATGCATACAATTCTATGGTAACCCTTAAAATGGAGACAAGATGGAGACAGTGACTTTACCACAAAAGAATGTTCATAACAAAAAGCACCATAAAATTGAGAAGTCATGAAAAATAATTGACATATATTTTAATATCATTCAAGTCCAGAAGACAACAATAGAATCCTTCCTTTTCTCAGTTTTCCAGTTACATGCTAGGTACATGACATTCCAGACAGTCACATTCACACTAAAGAAAGTGATGGTGACCCCAAAAATGTGTGTGCCTCTTAAGAAGATCTCTAAAGACGAGCATAATACTCACTATGAGAAACTTGCAAATTCTCAGTATGGTCTGCATTAGAGGATGTCAGTTATTAGTTAAAGTTACTTGTAAAGAACAGGCTTAGCTAATTAGGTTAAATGTATTCCAAGATTTGCTTTCACTAAAGGAAAGTTTTCATTCTAGGTCTTCATATGGTTGTTTTAATATCCTAGCTATTTGTTTAGGTATATACAGGAAGAATAAGATGTGTGATGACTGTCACATTGCTTTTTGAAACATGAAATGATTTATTGAAAATTAATTTTTCCCTGAATTCCCCTTGGACAAAAGGATATGCTCACTGATTATTAATATTTGCTATCATTCTCTTCTGCATAAGACAATCATTTATTTTCATATGCAGGGTGATTAATGATCATTTCTTTTAAAATTACTTTGGAAGCCCAGGTGGCTCAGTGCTGAAGAATCAGCCTGCAATGCAGGAGACTCAGGAGACATGGGCTCAATTCCTGGGTTGGGAAGATCCCTTGGAGGAGGAAATAGCAACCCACTCCAGTATTCTTGCCTGGAGAATCCCATGGACAGAGGAGCCTACTGTGCTAGAGTCCATGGGGTGGCAAAGAATCAGACATAAATGAGCATGCATGCATGCATGTATACTAGTTATAGTCCTTATGGCCTCTAGTGAAAATTTCTAACAGGTTAAGGAAAGAATTTTATAAGTTTTGGGTTCAGTTTAGTTGGATCAGATGGTAAAACGTCTGCCTGCAATGTGGGAGGCCCTGGTCGATCCCTGGGTAGGGAAGATCCCCTGGAGAAGGAAATGGCAACCCACTCCAGTACTCTTGCCTGGAAAATTCCATGGACAGAGGAACCTGGTAGGTTGCAGCCCATCGGATTGCAAAGAGTTGGACACTACTGAGTGACTTCTCTTAACCCTTAGTTTAGGCTCATGATTTTTAAGGAAAGTATAAACCACTATTTAAAGAGGTCAAAAATTACAGAATTTTTCCTTTTTTTTTTTAGAATTTTTATTTTTAAGAAAAAATGAATAAAATTATAGTTATGTTAGAGGAAAATTTATATCTTGTTGAATCCATAAAGGAAAGAAGTTGATAGTTTGTAATCTCAAAATTAAACAAATAAGCTTGGAGCACAGAACTATAGAAGTGGGTTAGATATAAAGATTGATATTATATTTCCATATTTGTTTTGATAATGAATGAATGAGCCAGTTTTCTGGAAAAGGAGATATTAATAATGCTGTTTTGGTTAAGACTTCTTAGGAATTTGAAATAGTATGTGCAATATTTTGTGCATTCACTAAAATATAGACTGCTAATAGTACTAGTTTTAGAAATATTGAAATGAGGAAAATGACAATCAAGTGAAAATTGTCTTCATTTATTCTTTGAGATATATTAGAGGAGGTGAGATTAACTGCCTAAATATTGTGCATATAATCTACTAATAATAAATGTTACTTATTAAAGTTATTTTATTTATCTTAATAAATAAATATTTAATATTTAAAATATAAATGATATATTTATATATATTAATTTATTTTAGTTTTCTGCTAGTTTGCAGTTTGTATGTGTATATTAGTGGATTGGGACCATGGTGGACATTGATACTAGTATATTATTCTATGTTCACGTTTGTTTCATATTTATTGCCTACCCTTGGAGCAATTTCATGGTTATAAAACATATCTATGTAAAAAGTTAAAATCATGCTTTTGTTGATATTTAAAGCAATAAATATTAGTGTAAAACTCATGAAAGTAAAGAATTTTTGATAACTCATTTAAACAATACACCAAAAATGATAGAATAAAGAGGGGGAAACACTTCTAGCTTAATGAAACCAATATTTTATATCTATCAGAAAGTATAGATCAACTTTGTAAGAAGTCATATTTGATATTTTTATTGTGGGATCATAATTTTATTAGCATAAACATTATACTAATTTCCTATATCTAAAATAAATTTACATTTTCTGTAGATTTGCTAATTGAATTGCTGATGAGTAAAAAATTATGTGGTTTCAAAATAAGAAATTACTTCTTCAAAATGTTTTATTTCTTTATTAAACAAGAAGATGATCTGATATTCATGCATATCAACCTAAAGATGTACTTATTTTGTCACCAACATAAGACTAAGCAATTTTTTTTATTAATACATGTTCAAAGTTCTAGAATTTAGTTTTCTACACACTGGAAAGTGCTGATTTTAGAAGGTACTTAAGCTTAATACCTTTGACACATTCAGACAATCTTGTCCATAACTTTATGTTTCAGGTCTCTAGAGTGATAGTCTCTCCCATAGATCAAAGATACATGAGTTCCAAGAATGAAAACACATGAAAAGTATCTCCTTTTTCTCTGCAACCTTGGCAATTTTAGGTGAAATTTCTTAACATTTGGTTGGTTTCCAGTAAAAATCAAAAGGAGGCAGACTAGGGTAGTTGGCTGCCTGATCTTTATGAAGCACCTTGAAGGGCCTAGAAGGGCTTCCCTGGTAGCTCAGCTGGTAAAAAATCCTCCTACAATGCAGGAAACCCCAGTTCGATTCCTGGTTTGGGCAAATTCCCTGGAGAAGGAATAGGCTACCCACTCCAGTATTCTTGGGCTTCCCTGGTGGCTCACCTGGTAAAGAACCCACCTGCAGTGTGGGAGACCTGGATTTGATCCCTGGGTTGGGAAGATCCCTTGGAGAAGGGAACAGCTACCCACTTCAGTATTGTGGCCTGGAGAATTCCATGGACTGTATAGTCCGTGGGGTCTCAAAGAATCAGACATGACTGAACGACTTTCACTTTCACTTTGAACAGTCTGAGATTTCACTATGCTTGCAAACTAATAAGTAAACCTGCCACAGTTTTATGCATGCAGGTAGAAGACCTGAGTCTCCTGGGTTAGAGACAAATGAGTTTATTATTAGCAGCAGTCACAGTGGTCAGACTCACAGTCTATGTCAGTTCTGTGAGCCCTGTTTGCCAGTGTCAAGTGGCACCTGCCCATATGGTGGGTTATGTTACAAGCGAGGAGCATGGTCTTGGGGAACCCAGATCTTTTGTAATAAGCAGTAAACCTGCCTAATCTTTGTTTATTTAATAAACTATGTTTATTACAATGGACAGTAGGCAGAGCAGCCGTTTGCTGCTGAGAGAGACACTGTGAGTTTAAGTGTGTGTGTGCTAAGTCATATCCAACTCTTTGAGACCCTATGGATTGTAACCCCAGTAGATTATTAAGTTAAGTTTAAACCACATGGCAAGAAGCATTTTGGGAAAGTGATAAGTAAATTAACGCACGTAGAAAAAGGAGCAAGTAAGGTTGAAGACCACAAAATATGAATTTGAGTAAACTCGGAGTTTATATGCCCTATTTTTCTTTTTCTGCCACATCAGACTTCCTTGCTGATGGTGTGGCTGAAAAGACCAGAGTTGAGGTTCTATTAAGATGACTTGCAGACAGAGGATGTCCTGGGCCAATCACAAACACTTCCTCTATCAGAGATTGAAGGACAAGCCTGTATGGCCAGGTATTATACATCACCAATTAGTTTGGTGAGCATCCATAAATTGTACATGTTTCTTGGTCCAGAGTAACATGGGCCCAGAAGGGTTTCATCATTGGGTGGCTCAGTTAAATCTTAATTATTAGGGATTAACTATTAGTATTATGGAGAAGGAAATGACAACCCATTTTAGTATTTTTTGCTTGGGAAATCCCATAGACATAGGAATCTGGTGGGATACAGTCTGTGGGGTCACAGTCAGACACAACTTAGCGACTGAGCGTGCACACACTTATACTTGTGTATCCTCTAGATTGTAGTGCCTTTGGCATATTTAGTCTCAGGTGCCTCAGAAAATTCAGTATCTCATGGTGCTTCCTTGCCTTTCTATATTTAGCACATACATAGTTGCTATGCATTGTCTGCTTTACACATTGCTACCTTATATTTAATACATTCTGCCAATTCTTCCTGGGTTTTACAAACTTTTGGTTTAGTAGATAATATTTAGTTATCATATCTTTAAAAGTTGTGCACAGGTTTTATATATGACATTTAAATTGTGATATTTTTTGTATATCACAGATATATCTTGTGTCGATCAAGATTCTTATTCTTTACAGTTAGGAAATCAGGCAGTTAGAATTTAGCCATGTAGTTTCAGTAGGGTAATGAGGAATTTTATTTCATTACCCTAAATAGAGAATGGGAAGTAAGAAAGCTTGAGAAAAGAAAGAATGAATTTGGATTGGAACTGGAAAGTAGAAGAGGTTTGAATATTTACAGAAATGCTCAGGAAAATCCCTATGTAAGCAGATACTATATTGTGTAGACAATACTGCTTTCCCCCCATTTGAAGCTCCTTCACATTGAGGATACACGTATCTCTAACTAGGCTTCGATAGATAGGTTATAACCTAAAATTCCTCCACTCCTGGACTTCCTTTGTTGCTACAAGGCCAGTCAACCCTAACCTGTTCTCTTTCTCTCTGTCCTTAGGCTTTTCTCCAAAGATATAAGGTCAATCTAATTCAATTTAACTGATTTGACCTGTTGGTGTTTATTGATTGCTAGGCTACTGATTAAGCACTTCACCATCCTACCTGCTCTATTTCTTAATCATCTGTGGCTTCTTCTTCTCTTTGAGTTAGAAAGAATCACTCTCTGGCTGTTCGGGTCTCTAGGTCAGTAGGGAGACCCCCTCCTTTGACGGAACCGTGTGCGAACATAGTTGGTCGGCCGCCTTTACGGAGGGAACTCCAGTTCACCATTTTCCATGTATGGATCTTGCAGAGACATCCTGTCTGCGGTGTCAAGTTGAAACTAATTTCAGTGTATTACTTATTGGCTAATGAAAGATAAAGCTTTGTTAAAGGCAATCTATAATAGCCTCAATTTTATTTCATGGAGGGGGACAGATCTAAACATCCTGCTGAACCATAGCCTTGTTTCTTCGCTTTTAACTTAGATAGGTGATTTACCCATTTTCTGCTTGAGATTATACACATTTATGGAAATTGTATGGCTTCAGCTCTTCTAGATCTGTGGCGGGGAAGGGCATGTCCCGTCTCTGACAGGCAGAAGGGCCAAGTGGGGAAATTCCTTCCTGTGTGCATGAGAAACAGAAGTTTGGCCCATCTTCTAATCCATCCTTGCTGTGGAAGTTACTGTGACTCGAGGGTGCTGTGTGTGTGTTAGTTGCTCATGTGTGTCTGACTCATTGTGACGCCATGGACTATAGACCCCTAGGCTCCTCTTTCCATGGGATTCCCCAGGCAGGAATACTGGAGTGAATGTTGTAGCCACGCGCTCTGGGAAGCAAACTCACTCAGCAGGACAACGCAGACAGAGAAGTGCAGTTTATTACACCGGCGGGCCCAAGACAGAGTCTCCTCTTAGCCAAGGACCCCGACCAGCATTTGTGAGGATCTTTTATACCCATGTGTACGTGACTAAACCCACCACCCCAAATCACCCGAAACTTATATCAACAAAGGAAAGGTAAATACAATCACAATAATGCCATCATTCAAGTATCATGTGTTAGAACAGTCAATAATCAATAAGCCCGAGGTTACATTCCAAATGGTTAATAGTCAATAAGCCCAAGGTTACTATCAGAAAGTTTATGACCTGTCAGGAGCCAGGGTTTATGCCCTGAGCCAGGGGTGATTAGTGCATGTTCTCTTAGGTGTTGAGTATCCTGGATCTAATCTTCAAGATTCCACTGTCCAAGGGGTCTAATCCCTCCATTGTAATTTCCACAGGCGCTAAGCACAGAGTTCAGAGTCCTTTAGAGAGGTGCCCGAGCATGATCAGCATGAACAGGCCTGAAATGGAGATCGGGCCCTATGAATTCCTTCTTCAGAGTGAGTTGCCATTTCCTTCTCCAGAGGGCCTTCCTGACCCAAGGGTTGAACCCATGTCTGCTGCATTGCAGGCAATTTCTTTACCATCTGAGGCTCTAGGGAAGCCTCACTCAAGCATGCTATCGAACTGCAACTTTTAAACATTTAAAGTGGAGTGATTAATACTTACATAGGCAGAACACTGAGTCCAGTGTTTGTGTGCCTTAGGAAAAATAGTCTCACTAACATTATCTCCACGGGAGCCACTGAAATGGTGTCTGCCACAGACAATTCAGAGAGAGAGGGTTCAGGTATCTCATTATCTATGTGTATGTGTGTGTGTGTATTCAGTTGCTCAGATGTATCCAATTCTTTGCAACCACATGGGCTACAGCCCACCAGGCTTCTCTGTCCATGGAATTTTCCATGCCAAGAATACTGGAGTAGGTTGTAATTCCCTTTTCCAGGGGATCTTCCAGACCCAGGGATCAAACCTGTGTCTCTGTGTCTCCAGCACTGGCAGGTTGATTCTTTACCTCTGTGCCACCTGGGAGGCCCTCATTATGTCTGTGATCTACCCTAAATATAAATTACCATTTTGATTACTCGGTGTAATAATAATAATAAAAATAACCTAACTTGCTCCCCTCCCAATTAAATTGAAATTAATTTATTCATTCACTTGCTTACTGAGTAGACACTAACATTTTAGTAAGTTTCAGGCTAGCTGGCAGTAGGGGAGGATGTCAGGAGCCTTTTCAGGGTTCAGAGAGCATAGTAACCTCTGGGTTTATCTTGAACACTCAGCTCAGAAGTTCCCAACTCCTTAGGAAAGATTTCAGAAACTCCCCACTCCCTCACCCTCCAGTTTATTGTTTCTTCCTCATTATTACTCCTACACTTTGTTCTCTGGCACTGTACCACTGTGTTACCTTAATGGTTTAGATGCCTGTCTGTCCACTCACTTAATGAGCCCTCAGACCCTGTCCTTGACCCCTGGGAAGATGCTCACTAACTGAGTGAAAGAATTCATAAATAAATGGCTTCCTGAATAGTTTAATTCATGGCAATAGGGAGGTCCAGAAATGTGAATGAAACTGTAGCCCAGTTTCAGTAGAGCAGGGAACCTGACATCCTTACAATCAAAGGGATAGCTCCAAGGCAGGTATGCAAGCTTTTAGGTGTTATCTAGAATGGCTATTTCCTAGGGAGCAAGAACAAAAGGAGGGGCCTTGAGGGTACTGGGCTGTTTGAAAGCCCTTTCTTCCTCCACACCACCCCCAATCACCCAGCTCTCTCCAGCTGAAGGGAATCACACTCAGAGCATTCTTGCTAAGTAGGTGAGTGATCTGGTGACTGCAGCAGAGGAAAACCCACAGGCTGCAAAACAAAGCAGTCTATTGGCAAGCATGCTCTTGGCGCTGGAGGAATCCTAGTCTGTTAAAGTAAAGCTGCCCCAGGAGATCCAGTTAGTGAAAAGGTTATCACAGGCCTCAAAGCTTCAGGTACAAAATAATCTAACTTCTTCCTGGATTAGAATAATGCAATAATCCTTTAGGATGAAACTAGGGGTAGCAATGGCTAGAAAGAGAAAGGAGCAGCTTTAAGAGATTATGAAGAATGAATTAATAGTAGGAAAGTTATATTTTATTGAGCATCTACTGTGCTCCAGGCTACATGCTTTATCAGCTTTTAATCTTAATTTAAACTCTGTAACAAAGGGTGTACTTGTGTCTATTTAAGAAGTGAAAATGGGAATCTCTGAGGAATTAAACAACCTACCTACTTTCCCAGAGGTTATGAGCCACAGAGAGGAGGCTCAAACTAGGGTCAGTCTGATGCCAAAGTCCTGGCTCTTAAGACACTTTTTACATCTGTCGCCTCATATGTGGTGTACGGAGACCAGAATTGAAGATCACACCAAAATTTGAGTCCTTATAGTTAAATATGATGAAATTTTAAGAGCGCTGGTAGGATAATTGGAAAGGAAATTTTGGATTAGTAAATATATATATATATATATAAATAGGTCTCTAGCATATTATCAGTTGTTGGTGTTCAGTCACCCAGTCGTGTCTGACTCTTTGCAATTCTATAGACTGCAGCATGCCAGGTTTCCCTGTCCCTCACCATCTCCCAGAGTCTGCCCAAGTTCATGTTCATTGCATTAGTGATGCCATCCAGCCATCTCATCCTCTGACCCCCTCTTCTCCTTCTGCCCTCAATCTTTCCAAGCATCAGGGACTTTTCCAATGAGTCATCTGTTGGCATCAGATGACCAAAATACTGGAGTTTCAGCTTCAGGATCAGTCCTTTCAATGAGTATTCAGGGTTGATTTCTCTTAAGATTGACTAGTTTGATCTTGCTGTCCAAGGGAATTTCAGAAGTCTTCTCCAGCCTCACAGTTCAAAGACATCAATTCTTTGGCGTTCCACTTTCTTTATGGTCCAGCTCTCACAACTGTATGTGACCACTGGGAAAACTATAGCCTTGACTATATGGACCTTTGTCGGCAGAGTAATGTTTCTGCTTTTCAACACACTGTCTAGGTTTGTCATCGCTTTCCTGCCAAGAAGCAATCCTCTTCTGATTTCATAGCTGCAGTCACCATCCGCAGTGATTTTGGAGCCCCAGAGAGGAAATCTGTCACTGCTGCCACCTTTTCCCCTTCTATTTGCCATGCGGTAATGGGATCATTGCCATGATCTTACTTTTTTTTTAATATTTAGTCTTAAGCCAGCTCTTTCACTGGAGGAGGGAATGGTAAACCACCCCAGTATACTTGCCATGAGAACCTCATGAACTGTATAAAAAGTCTAAAATAATATTATCAGTAGACCCTGATAAACAATAAATAAATAATGGGAATAAATTATGATTTAATTCACTTACCAGTATAATGGAGATATTTGTATTATATTCCTCATAAGTATCAACTGAAAATTGACATTTGTGATCTACCTCTACAAGGATTAAATCATGTACTGCTATAGCTGCTGACCTTCAATATCCCTTGAAAGGAGTTCAGCATGGAGAGCAGAGATAAGACATTCTGTGCTCAGGCAAAAACTGACAAGACAGGTCTTCAGATGGTTAGATATTTTCAGGAGCCAATTTTATGAGCCCAATTCTTGTATCTTGCCATAACAGTAAAGCAATAAAATCCGTTCATGGGGACGGCTGTTCCTAATGACTGGCAAAGCTTCATAATACCAGTAGAAATCTTCCAGAAAAATAAATGCTTGATTGTATATTCTCCTCCTCCACCAAAATCACATATACACTGACCTTTTCCCCATGGCCTCTTTGGAGAAGCTTCTCAGAGCTATCTGAGATGTTGTCTCCCAGGCTGCAGTCCTCAGGTTGCCCCAAAGAAAACTTAGCTCACAACTCTCACACTGTGCAATTTTTAAAAAAATATTGTATTTATCTTTGCATTTGGCTGCGCCAGGTCCTCGTTGTATCACATGGCATCTACATTGCATCACATGGGCTTCTCTCTAGCTGTGGCACACAGGCTGAGTTGCCTTACGGGCATGCAGGATCTCTGGTCCCTGACCCAAAATTGAACCTGCATCCCCTGCATTTCAAGGCAGATTCCTAACCACTGGACCAACAGGGAAGTCCCTGTGCAATTTTTTTAAGTCGACATAAGCTTGCTGTGAGGATGAAGTCTGGCATACCATAAGAATTCAATGAACATTATTATTATTATTCATTTTAAAACAAATTTTTGTTTGTTTATTTATCTTTGCTCTGGGTCTTTCTTGCTACTGGCAGGCTGTTGCAGGAAGGAGGACCCCTTCCAGGGCCCGAAGCTGGGCTCTTGTCTAACACTCGGAAATAAATTGCCCGAGGAGACACATGTGCTGACAAAGCAAGAGATTTTATTGGGAAGGGCGCCCGGGTGGAGAGCAGTAGGGTAAGGGGACCGAGGAGAACTGCTCTCCCACGTGGCTCACAGTCTCGGGTTTTATGGTGATGGGATTAGTTTCTGGGTGGTCTTTGGCCAGTCATTCTAATTCAGAGTCTTTCCTGGTGGCGCAGGCATAGCTCAGCCAAGATGGATGCTAGCAAGAGGGATTCTGGGAAGTGGACCAACATGCGGTGTCTCCTTCAGACCTTTCCCAAACTCTTCTGGTTGGTGGTGGCTTACTAGTTCCGTATTCCTTATCAGGATCTCCTGTCATAAAACAACTCATGCAAACGGTTACCATGGTGCCTGGCCAGGTGGGTGATTTCAATCAGTGTGCTTCCCCCAACAGGCTTTATCTAGTTGTGGCAAGTGGGGTCTACTTCTCCTTGCAGTGTGTGTGCTTCTCTTCATGGTGGCTTCTCTTGTTGGAATGCACAGGCTCTAAAGCATTCAGGCTTCACTCAGTACTTGTGGTGCACGGTCTTAGTTGCTTCACACCATGTGACACTCTTTTGGGCTAAGTTCGAACCCATGACCCCTGCATTAGCAGGCAGATTCTTAACCACTGGACCACTAGGCAAGTCCCATTCACTTGTTTCTAATTATGTGTATTTGGTTAAGGAAGTAACACTATATTACTGCTGGCATATATATATGTATATGTCTTTGTTTTTCAGCTGTTTGAACAAACTTTCTATATTTGATTGAGAATAATTTTCTTCTATCCTTAAAGGAAAATAGTCTGTTAATGATAATAACATATCAATAAGTTATTCTTAATTGAGCCCTATATGTCAAATTCTCTGGAAGCATCTTACATACAATATTCCCTTGATTAATTCTATAAATATATGTAAATCATGTATTCTTATTTATTTGTTTGTTTAACACTGGAAGCAGATTTCAAACATACTTCTTGTCACTAACAAGTAGTTGATGGATGAGTTTCAGATGATAATGAACTTTTAAAAGTTGAACATCTTTTAAAAGTTTTTAAAAGATGAACTTTTAAAAATTCTAGTGTGTGAATGTCAATGTGTATTTTATCAGATTTTCAGTGGAGTCTATTACCCACTGCCCCTCATCCAAATGATTAAAAATTGCTGCTCTGTAAGTACTGATTCAAATCCTTTTCTAGAAAGAAGCAGAGTTCGTTAAATGCACTAACATGGAATAATCTATTGATAAAGACTGCTTTACTTTCATGCACATTTGTAGCCTGTTTAAGGGGTTTTGGGAAGAAGAGCAACAAAATATTCTTCCATATTTAAGTCAAACCTGAGTCATTAAAAAATTCCCAATGGGAAGTTTATAGCACATGTTTAATTATGATAGGATTCTAAAGTCAATCCAAGGGCTGATAAGGTTCTGTTCTTTTTCCAAATCCCAAACCACAGTCCTTGGTGTTTCAAAACAAGGGCTCTTGTGCAGTCCTTGGAATGATTTCATTCCTTGGTGGCTCAGTCAGTAAAGAATCTACCTGCAAGCTGGCAATCTAGGTTCAATCCCTGAGTCAGAAAGATTCCCTGGAGGAGGACATAGCAACCCACTCCAATATTCTTGCCTGATGAATCCCATGGACAGAGGAGCCTGGTGGGCTACAGTCCATGGGGTCACAAAGAGTTATACATGACTTAGTGACTAAACAACAGCAAGAATAAATGGACTGAACAGGAAAAACAAGAAACTGGGGTCCATGAATTGTGTACTTCCAGTTGTGCTGTTTTGGCTATTAACAACCTTAGTGTATGTCTGAGATTCAGCTGATTTTATTTTCAGAAGATAAAATACACCAAATCATTCACCACACAGGCACCTTTAATGAGTTGGGATAATTTCGTCTCTTAGCTTACATGTGAAAATCAATAGAAAATCTCACCCTTTAGCTTTCAGTCACATCTGGGTACAATGGAAGTTAGGGTGCAAAGTTTATTTGTGGTTTTATCATATATAATAAAGATCCTGTAATGGTTGTTTTGCTGTTCCCTTTGCTAGAACTGAAACATTTTAATAGAATCTAAAATATCCCACATTTGACCTATTATTGTCAAAGAACAATCAAGATGCTATGTTTAAAATTGACTTTAAAGCAGAATAACAATGCATTTGCTAAGCAATATTGAAGGAAATGCAGACTTATCAGTAGTTTCTAGCAAAATAGTTGTTAGACTGTACAAGCTTAGAACTTAAAGCACAGGCATAACAGGGAGAAGGCTTGAGTTTTTCCACTTTTCAGGCAAAGTAACATAAATCTTTGAAATCTGGTTACCTTTAGACATGATCTCTCTAAGAAACAATTAATATATGCCTACATGTGATATTGATTTAAAACTATATGTTCACTAATTTCATGTAACTTATGAATTTCCAACTATTTTATGCGACCAAGCATTTGTTAGCAGAATTCATAAAGCGCTTATCTAAGTATTTATTAGAAACATGATTCAGTCAATAGCAAATATCAATATATTTTTAAAAATTGAGGAAATTTATATTATGCTGCATTAGTAGGAAGAACTTAGAGATTAAAGATGCTTGAACTGATTACATTTTATTGTTCACACATTGTCTAAGTGACACATAATATACAGACTCTTGACTTTCAGCTGCTCATCAGCTTTTTTCTTCGAATTTTCAGAGATTATGTAATGTTTGATATTTAGATTGCTCATTTTATGTAAGACTAAGGTTAGCTATAGGTTAATAAAAATATGGTAGCCCGACCACATACAGTAAGTTTTGAATCTGCTTATAATGACATGTAAAAGTGCACCCTGCTAGGAACTCTGCTATTCATGCTGAGGTTTAAACACTGGAATCGGGTTCCCAGTGGATTTTCACTTTCACAAGTACTTAATGCAGCTTTAGGTGTCTCAGGGGCAAACTGAACTGGCCACTGAATATCCTTTTTAAGGGGAGTTAACAATGGCTTAGTTCTACCTCTCTTGAAATACAGGATTCATGTTTTTCTCTCTTAAAATTTAGTGTTCCTAGAGGCAGTTGGGAACATTAGAGAATGAGACTGTATTTATCCATCCCAAGCTAGGTACAATGTAGGTGAGTGCAATCCAGTATTCCCTGCAGTGCTTTGTCAAAGCTTTTTTAACCCTACGCTGAAAGGAAAACCACTTCAGAGTGAGGTTACAATGGAAACTCCAAACCTATTAAAAACTTGGGCCTTTACATTGGTGCAGGCTTTTGATTATAAAAAATTTCTATGTACTTTTGAGGATGTGCACCTCTGTACTAGAGGTTATATTGTGAACCCTGGACTTGTTACAGGTACAACCAATTCTAGGATTAGAACTCAGACCTTAGATCCTTTCTTTTTGAAAGTACTGTGATTTTATTTTGGGCTAGAAGAGTTATGGGGCAAACCAACTCAAGTTAAGCTCATGGAGTACACGTATAAATGGTACAGAGCTTCCATAAAATGTAAAAGATCTAAAGTATCTCATACTAAATCACATGTACATGTATGCATATGCATAAACAGATCATACAGAAGAAATCGTGGTATAATTACTCTTTGATAATTTGGAGATTAAAAAGCCCACTTAGAATATATTA